>CM057834.1:11779773-12379773 GCA_030068075.1 Paguma larvata | reverse complement strand
AACGTGTGAAGTATGATAAAAAAAATATAAGTATATCTGTTCTTACACGGAGTTAAGATTTTCCTTACATATACGTGTATCCAAAAAAGAAACAAAGGAAGGAGTGACAGAGAAAGGAAAGCAGGGTCACCACAGAAACACGAAGTCGTCTGGACATTGCACGGGAATAATGCAGAAGAAAAAGAGCAACAAACGAATTTAACAAAAGAGCAACTAAGATTACCAAAAAGCCTACAAGACACAGGAGGATTAAACAGAAAATGGACCAACAGTGCCTGCCTTCAGGGGGTTTGCCTACAGAGGCTGTGACTGCAGCACTTTGTAACACCTTATGTTACAGGTTATTTCTAGAACTAGCTCTACGACCACCAGGCCGGACAACAGGGGCTGTGTTCTATCATTCTCTACATCCCTTGCACTTCCTTATACATGGTTTACTGAAGGAGGAAGAAGCAACCAGTGAATGAATACGAAAAGGGCACTCTTCCACGGGGGGCCATCAAGAAAGCGGTCACGAAGAAGGTGGGACACTGGGCATTTCCAGAGGCAGAGACGGGAAAGCACATTCCAGCAAGAGCCAAAAGACACAGCCCAGATACGGCGGAGGCCACGGCGGAGGGGAACACGGCAGCCCAGACAGCGGGAGCCCGAGGGCTGAGGAGAGGAGCTCTGCTTTACCCCACACCAGCACGCAAGCAGCGGGGAGTGTGTTCAGGGAGGCGAGTGGCCAAATCCGGGCACTCCTCTGGGAAGGTTACTCGGGCAGCTGCGTGAAGGATGGATTGCAGGGGCACGAGGCGGGGGGACCGGCTGGGTTTCACTGCAATGACCCAGGGGAGATTCAAGAAGGGCTTGACCCAGAGTGGTGGCAACGTAAAGAACGAGCAAAAGAATGAAGCAGCTCAGAAAAGAGCCTAGGGGATACACAAGGTAATGGAGGCCAGGAGGGGGATCACCGTCACAGAGATGGAAGTAAACCCCAAGGAGGAGAAGGGCAGGGGCCTCCTGAAGACAGGGTGTCCACCGGGCCTGGAAAAGCCTGGTCTTTGCAGTCAGCTGAAGATGGGCTTTTCCTTAGCTGCAGTATTTAGATTCAAAGAGAGACTACAGCTCGTCCGGCCCACTCAACCCCCTGGTAAAGAAACAAGCACTTCCGAAAAACAGTGGTCTATGTCAAAGGCAGGACCTTGCTGGGGCAGTTTGGTGCCACCAGGCCAGGGAGCCAGGACTCGCGGGGAAGGAGCAGAGCGATTCCTTCTGTCCCTACGGTAATTCACGACAGACGCTTCCGTGCACCACAGGAGCCTACTCATTTAAGTTACTTCACACGATAATTTAGCATAGAAATACTGATGTTTTAATACCCGAGTAAGTTTGGCTGAAGGGGGACACGACGAAGAAGGTATCCTCTGCAAGTGGCCACGGCCCGAGGTTCGTAGCCTACAGGGTTCTAATGCTACAATTCCACAAAACAAAACTCACTTTTTTTCCCCCAGAGAACATTGCCCTGAGCATATAATAACCTTTTTCTATAAGACTTAATATTACAGAAACGGGATTATCATTCCTGTAACTATATAACTAGAGAAAGAAGAAGCATATTACTATTCTTTAAAAGTAAGCCTTAGGGGCGCCTGGGTGGCTCAGTCAGTTAAGCGCCGACTTCAGCTCAGGTCATGATCTCATGATTCGTGGGTTCGAACCCCGCGTCTGGCTCTGTACTGACAGCTCAGAGCCTGGAGCCCGCCTCGGATCCTGTGTCTTCCCGTCTCTCTGCACCCCCTGCTCACACTCTAAGTAAAATTAACATTAAAAAAAATATTTTTAATTAAGTCATAGAAGGCTCCCCCTTGGATGGCCAAGTCCTAAGCATCTGCTATGCCAGACCTTGAAGGACAAACTTCACTGACAAAAGCAGGTGCAGAAAGCCCACAAGAGTGCAAATCCATGCCAGCCACATGGCTACATGAGCATCCCACCAGGGCCCGCAGATAACCCTGCATCATTTCTCGACCTGCACGTTCATGATACCATTGACGATCAAGGAGAAATCTGTTATGAGCAAAGATGTTCTAGTTACTTCTTCTTTCATTTATAGTAATAGTAATAATAAATAATAGCAACAATGCTAATGCATTCTATTTGCCTAAAAACAGCATTTGAGAAAGTAAAGGCTTGGTGCTTCCATGGGTTTGCGGGGCGGGGAATCACTTACCTAAAAAGGTTAGCACATATGGTTTAAAATAACGGAGACTAAGTTATTAATCGGATAGAAAACACCTAACTTTAGTTTTCAGATGAAAGACGAAGGTGGACCATTTAAAATATCACCAGTGCCGCTGTATTTTCACTACAGAAACCGTCAGAATGCTCTCCGGGACAAAAACCTTGTTCTATCAATTCTCCATTAGGGCACTTTCCCAAGTAGAAGGCATTCTCTCAACAAGTCTCAAAAAGAACACCTTGTAAATTAAGTTGCGATGTCTCTACACTAAAAAGAAATTCCCGAAGTCAACTCGCCGGCCCTGCCCTGGGAGCCGTTTCACATAGCATCATTACCTAGGAAGCGTGCTCTTGTGACACCACAGAAGCACGCCTACTGGTGACATACTATAAAAGGTACCCAATGCCCCAAATAAACAAAGGATCAGGTGGAACGGGCAGCAAAAGCAGTCTACAAATGGGAGTGTTGAGGGAGTGTCTCTTTCTTCTTCTTCTGTTTTTTCCCTTTCCTCTGTGCCTCCCTCTTCTGGTTTTGCATGGCCTACACACAATGAACACTGTTAGAGCCCATCATATACATTGATTAAAAAATAACAGCTCTCTTTCTGAAGTGTACTAAGTGTTGGCATCACAGGCCTGATCCCATTCCTCATGGGAGTTAATACTGAGCTTTGCGCCAAATTATTTTACATGCAGATCTCGAACAATCCTCAAATGAATCCTATTGACCGGGGTGTGACTATGCTCTACATTTCAGAGAGAGAAAGTGAGAGGTTAAGTAGCCTGCCTCAACTACTGAACGTGGTTCAAGAGCTAGAGGCCAGGGGATGGCCCCCACGCCCAGCTGGCGGCTGCAGCGCCACACGCCTAACTCCCGCCTCAGAACCGCAACCTGCCAACCCCAGAGCCTGGCCAGCTTCCCTTCCCGCTGGGCGGTCCTGCCCTGTCAGCCTTCATCTCCAACCACCCATCAAAGCTTCTCCTGCCACAGCTGTTCTGGGGTAGCTGCATTTCCAATAATGCAACTGAGTCAAAAGTTTCAGGGGAAAGAAAAGGAGAACCCGGTAGGCTCAGAGGGTAGCAAACTTTTGTATACAGATTTTGTTCCTGGCAAGGGAAGAACTGCAGGCTCCATCTTATAACAAGGAATGAATCCTTCTCATAGTACAGTGAGGTTTTTTTTTTTCTTGAAGAACAGAAAGTTAAACATGAGAAGGAAAACTGTATACACAGAAGAATAGCTTTATGACATGGTAGGGGTAAAATAATTTTCTCTCCAAAGACATAGAAAACACAAACTCGAAATGAGAAAATTAATATATATTTGCTGCATTCAAATAAAAAGCTTCTAAACTGAAATACCACAAAGGTGGAATTAAATTAAAGGTGGAATTAAAAAGATAGGGGTGCCTGGGTGGCTCAGTTGGTTAAGCATCTGACTCGTGGTTTCAGCTCAGGCCATGATCTGGCGGTTTCATGAGTTCAGGCCCCGCACTGGGCTCTGTGCTGATGGTGCAGAGCCTGCTTGGGTTTCTCTCTCTCCCTCTCTCTCTACCCCTCACTTGCTCATGCTGTCTCTGTCCCTCTCAAAATAAATAAATAAAACTCAAAAAAAAAAAAAAGATAAAGCTAAATTGTAGACTGGAAGGTTACCGGTCCCTGTTTCCAGCAAGGAGATGTGTCCAGACTCCTCCGTCTAACACTAGAAGAGCCCGATTCCCTGGCCCACCACCAGGGTCTGTGTCTGGTACTCAGCAGACTTGTAAATGTTATACTGAACTGATGAGTGTAAAATGGTATCTTATGGTTGAAATAATTTCACATTTTCCTGATTATCCCAGGAGTACTAGAGCAATCGGGTGTCTTTTCACGTGGTTATTGGAGACGTTTGGGCTTCTCCATCTGAGAACTTCCTTTTTGTCTGTTTATTCCACTTTCTTTCGGGGTTGTGAGTGTTTTCCTTATTGAACTTTAAGAGCACATTGTAGAAGTAGTATTTTAACAAAAATAGGTAGTTAAAATATGCTATAAACACTTTATGATTACAGATTTTATAGAACTTAAAAAAAGTGAATGAACAAAAAACAATGAAGTTCAGATTTAAAGTATTAATTTAGGGTGAAAATGGACGCCGTCCTACAAGGGAATCGCCAGTGTTTCATTTGATAGAACGATTTATTGGCAAGCGTTAACTGTGACTTGCTGGTGACTTCTGATGTCGAACCATCACATGATCCTCCAGAACAGTGTTGTTATTTTTCCTTGTAAATGGTGAACTTTTTAATTACATATCAATTTAGAACTTTACACAGATACCAGCAAAGTATATGAACTAACAATTCTCAAAAGAGTTAACAGCCTCGTTAGTAACCAGAAAAATACAAAGTTAATCAATACATTCCCATTTTCTGGAAATCTAAGTGGCAAAGAATTTCTGAATGATAACGCCTAATGCCGGTGACAAGATACAGTAGCGTATTCTCATACGGGGCTGCTGGGAGTGTAGTTCAGTATCGTCTGGGTACACTGAAATGCAGCCATATGTAGGAAAACCTTAAAAGTGATCATCCTGTCTGAACCAATGACTTCACCTCAAAGGATGTTAAAGGAAAGAATCAGTCACTAGACTCCTCAGCCCGGCCCAGCCCAGTAGCACTCCTGGATTGAGCATACTTCATTAAGTGTATAAGACACAGGAAAGCTGGTTCCTGGACAGCTTCTGGCAGTAACAGACCCGCTTTTTACTTTAAGAAACTGGTTCTATTAGAGTGGGGCTCACCCCCTCCCCCATCCAGTTCCTACTTCTAACTCGAGCCTGGCCAGAGAATCCTATATTAAAACACCTGTAGCAACGGCTCCAGGTTGAACTATATCCCCAACCAAGCCCACCCACCAAAGCCCTTCCTGGCAGGTTTTTGCCCAAAGTTACTGAAGGAGTCGCACTTATGAGGATTAATGACATTAGTCTTGGACTGCGGGCTGACCCTGATGCCCACAAGACGGAAACAGCCTATCCCAGAGATGGTGCCGTAAGACAACATCTGAGCCTGGCGTCCCCACTTCAACCTGACTTACAACAGGAGCTGGTAAGCCCCTCTGTTGTTTAAGCCTGGCTGAGTTGGGTTTCCATCACTGGGCAACCAAAGTGCTCTGAGAGATTAATTTTTTTTCCACTAAAGTACAATGGAATTAGATTTTTAGACTACCTCACTACCTCAGAGGGCATTTAATACTCTGAGATAAAACTCTTCTAAAAAAACAAAATTAGGGGAGGCTTCCTGCTAACTAGGAAGATGTACCCTAACAATACTTAGCACATTCCATTACTTCAAACAAGCCCGTTTTATTCAAATCAAACTGTTACCTATCCAGTGATTCTGCTCTCAGTTACTTTATCATTTCTATAAAAGGTGCTACTCCCCCTAAAAAGGAATAGGTAACACAGAACATGTATTACTTATGTAAACAGAACCAAAACAGGAAAAAGATATAATATTGGGAGAATTCTTCTCTCATGTATTAGCTAAACTTTGGGTATTTCCCCCCAGCCATATTTCATTGGTCAGAAATAAGAAGTTATAAAAACTTATAAAAGTTGGGGCGCCTGGTGACTCAGTTAGTTAAGCGTCTGACTTTGGCTCCGGTTATGATCTCGCAGTTCATGAGTTCAAGTCCCACCACTGGGCTCTGTGCTGACAGCTCAGAGCGTGGAGCCTGCTTCAGATTCTGTGCTTCCCTCTCTTTCTGCCCCGCCTCTGCTTCTGCCCCATGTCTCTCTCTCAAAAATAAACATTAAAAAAAATAAAATAAAAAAAATAAAAATAAAAAGTTCATGAAAGTATTTTTTTTTCCCACTCAATTTAAAGAAAAGCCAAAGCAGCCAGTAATTAGATACCCTAGACCCCATGCTGTATGCTGTATGGTGCCATTTATAATGCCAAGCATCTTAACACACACCCAACCATCTGGGGTTGCATAAATGGAAATAAATATTTTGATGGGTAAACATTATATCTTGGAACACATTCCATCTTTTCTGTTGCCTTTTTATTATTATTTTTTAACGGCTTTACTCAGATACAACTGATATACAATAAACCGCACATATTTAAAGTGTAAATTTGATAAATCCTGACATGTATATGCACTCGTAAAACCTTCACCAAACCCAATATAATGAATCTATCTATCAGCCCTGAACGTTTCCTCATGCTACTTTAGAAGCCCTGTGCCCATCTCAAAGCAATCACTGATCTGCTTTTCCACTACAGACTTGTTTGCATCTTCCAGCATTTTATAGAAAATGTAGCCATATAATAGGTAGGCTTTTCAGTACTGATTTCTTTCACTTAACAGGACAGATTTGAAATTCATCCATGTTATACAGCATGGAGTAGTTCCTCCGTCCTGATAAGGAGAATGCCATTGTACGGATGGACAGGTGTTCATCCATTCCCCTGTAGATGGACATAGAGATGGACTCCACTGTAGGGCTAAGAAAAAATAAAACTGACAGGAACACTCATGTGCAAGTCCTTGTACAAGCATATGCTTTCATTTCCTCAGGGTAAAAGGTCTAGATCATGTGGATAGGTAGATGTTTAATGTTTTCAAAAACTGCTCAACTCGTTACCAAAATGGTTATACCATTTTCCATTGCCACCAGTAGTGTATGTGACTTCCAGTTTTTCTACATGGCTTACCGACACCTAGTATTGTCAGTCTTTGTCATGTTAGCCATCCTAAGAGGTTGTTAGTAGTATTTTTCTATCGTCTTTAGTTTTAATAAGAATGTTTTGTTTTCCTTGCTACCAATTAAACTAACAAAATCTAGAGTGTTAAGAGCTCACAGCTGCCCCCGGAAGTAATAAGTTTCTTCTCACTGGAAGTATGAAGTAAGGACTGAACAAGCAAAGGACAAAAACGCTTTTGAAAAATCTCATGTCTTGGGTGGGAGATGAACAACATATCCTGTAGGTTCCCACTTATCACAATATATCATGATCGTGTCAAGTGAAAACTACCTGGGAATTGTAGTCAAATAATTTCTCAAGAAGGTTAATAAAACAAAGCTATTTGAACAGAAAATGAGAGCTTATTTAAGGAAAAAGTAACGTACCATCAACTCGAGGTAGAAATTATTTGTTATTAAACCATACACAGACCCTCCTACTTCACCCATTACATCAAAGTCCCTGCCTCCTGGTCCAGGACACCTGACCTACCATCACTATAATGGTTTCATTTACTTTCCTAAACATGCTCCACTCAAAAGCCAGTCACCGTGAAAACACTCTCCTGAAAACACTCCCTTTCTTTCCCCTTTGGTCCTTCTCCTAAACCTGCTGAAAAAGGCTCTCTCATTGCCTCTCACCATTTTTCTCTCTCCATTCTCCAATTCTCAAGCTACTAGTGGAAAAGAAAAAACCTATATGGTAGGTGACAAGGCTGTGATGAGTGTCCTCAGATTCCTTTTCGTATGAAGGTTGCATCACTCTGACCAGACCCACTCCAATGCTCATCCACCCTTCAAGATTCATCTCGAATTTTCACTTTCTCCCACCTGCAAAGCTCATCACACCTTCAGAGTCTTCACATTGTCTAGAATCCTTTTGATGTGCTCACTTTGCAACACGTGCCTGAACCCCAAAGAAAGAAACACCAGAACCCATGACCCCCCGTACTGTAGAACGGAACCCACAGGTTTTCTGCCAGGCCTCAGTCTACTACCCATTTCAGACTCAGGTTCCAGAAAGCTAAAATCCCTACAACCCTGACTTTGAAATGTGTGAAGTACCAGGGTGATTTCATTCGGTGAAGAAATACTTTAAACTTCAGCTACTTAAGAGGCATTTGCCTAAATGTAGTTACCACTAAAAAGTCATGTATTACAATTTTCTGTAAGCATAATGCTTTAATTGCTTCAATTTGAAGTCGAATAGGTTTTCTTAGCCACCTCGAAGCACAGATGCTGCCAAAGTTACCAAGCCACAAATCGGAGAGGATTTAAAATTTTTTTTTTTAATGTTTATTTATTTTTGAGAGACATAGAGGCACAGTGTGAACAGGGGAAGGGCAGAGAGAGAGGGAGACACAGAATCGGAAGCAGGCTCCAGGCTCCGAGCCGTCAGCACAGAGCCCGACGCGGGGCTCGAACTCACAGACCGTGAGATCATGACCTGAGCCGAAGTCGGCCGCCCAACCGACTGAGCCACCCTGGCACCCCTGGAGATGATTTAATACAAAAATGCAGAAAATTGGAAATAGGATTTTCCTTGGCGTCTGTTAAATGATTTCCACCTAAGTAATTCTCAACTCATTTGACACCTTATCACTCAAAATACTGAGTCCAAATATAGAAGGCAGATTCTTTAAACACCTAAGAATCTGAGACCCGTCAATCAGTCTTAGGTATCACAGACACTGACACATTTGAGCCAACAATGTACCACTCTGATAATGTCAAAAGATACGCGCGCCATGCTTCCCAAGTGATGGAGCCGCATCTGGAAGAACATACTACAGATGGGATTTACGTAGGGTGGAAAAGCGAACGCCACAGGACCAAGAGGAGAGCAGAATTTCTTTGTTCAATGATAGCTTATGTTTTTCGATCTGCTAGAAGGTTCTTTTAATCAACATCAGCCCAGTATCATCCTGGCCACATTATGAATGAGCCTAAAGTATCAGTATTAACTCTCAAAGAAATGGTCATGTCCATACGGTTTCCCATAATGTACACCCAGCCATCTGGATGTGGCAAAGGAAGGTGTAAAGCCCTCCCGATTATCCGGAAGGTAGTCCAAATACAAGGGAACTATCAGAGTTCAGCCAACTTGTATCAATGTCTTACTATTTACCAGCTTTCGGGCTGAGCACCACGGATGCACGGGTAAACTGCACACAGAAACTGCCCTCAGGAAGCTCACATTCTATTCGAAAAAGAAAACATTACTATTCTATTCTAATAATCTCAACACAAGTACTGGATGTTCAAGTGGCAAAAACACAGAGGAGGAGGAGATCAAATCTCGTGAAGGATAAAAGGTGTTTGTGAACACGAAAACTGCGGTCTAAGAAGCTGAAAGGAACTAGTTTCCAGGATTAGATTAACAAAGGGAGAGGGGAGGGGAGCATTTCTTTTCCTGAAAGGGGAAATAAGGATGGACGATCCGGCAAACACTTAGGTCTCAACACACAGGAAAGAGGAAAAAGGAGCTGATTTACAGCAGAGACGAACTCCTCTGAGCCCAAGAAAGCAGAAGGCCAGGGGTGCAACCTCGAAGATGCCCGAGTCCAAGAGTCCAGAGAGAGAGAGATGAAACCACGGTTGTTCGCAGGCCGGAAATGTGTCAAAGGACCTGAACAGCAGGTCTCCATAGCTGAGGGAGGCCTAGGACAACCCAGACAAGCAAGTACAGAGGCAGGGAAGACAGAACAAAAGCGACTCACACCCAACTTCCTTCAGGCTTCCTTATCGGGCACCTTTTACATCTAGAACAAGCTAAGTGTCCTCAGCTTCTAAACTCTGAGGACTTTCTGAATTACCTGCAGTAACTAGGAAAAACCTGAGTATATGTTAACCACTTGATAGGTACTATGAACTAAAAGGGTTACTTCTTAGAAGTAGGAGTTGAGGTTCACATCTCAATATAAAAAGTCCTAATCATAAATTCGAATGGGGAGCTGGGGGTTAAAAAAACACACAGGAGAGCAGAGATCTGACTCCCAGAGTCCCTCAGTAAGGACAGGTAAATAACCAGTTTTGTGAGTATGTTTCAAGATATTACCAGCCAATATATGCTTACTGGGTACTAAACAGTCCCAAAGAAAAGAGCGAGAGAGAGAAAGAGAGGACACGGCCCCTGCTCTCCTAAACCTTATATATATGAATGCGAAGCTGGACTGACCCTCTGAGGGGCTAACAGTGCAAATAAAGCAGTAATAACACAGGAGTCCAGAGTGAGGAGATGACCCTCCGGACAACAGCCTGGGGCAAGCACGTTACAGAAAGAATGGAACTAATGGAAGAAGAGCATTCTAGAAAGATGTGATAAAAAACTTGGAAGCAAGCGTGCATGTCCAAGGCAACACTCAGCAAACAGTCAGTGGATGAGAAGGACTGGAGGGGAAAGAGACTCAAAGATGACAAGGGTGGTTTGGCCATAGGACCACCCCAGGGGCTTGAGTGTTGAGCCAGAGTAAGAACTCTACCCCGAGAAGTCATGAGGAGCCATGCAGTGTTTTCAGAGATCGTGATTAGACTGATGGAGGCGGGGTTGGGGGACGGACACAAGACCCCCTAGTAGAAGGGATGTTAAGACACCGTCCTGTGAAGGGACTTAAGGTTTGATAGAGACCTGGGATTTTATTTTATTTAACCTCATATGAACATGAGGAAGTACAAAAGATTAGCTGTAGGAAACACAGTGTGTTAGTTTAATCCTAAATAAAAAACAGGGAAGAGAAACATCAATAGACTCTGCTATCGGGAGTTCAAGGAGAATCCTGAATCCACCTCTTAAGAGATTTAGTTCAAAAAATTGGTATTTATCTTAATACAAAATGCCCAATAAGCCCCTGTTCCATTTTATTTTGTTTTCTTATCCCTTTCCTCTTGTAATCATCCATTTTATAGGTATTTATCTGATGTCCCCTGCCACGACACCATGACAGCAAAGCTGGGTTGTTTTCTATTTCAAGCAAGGGAAGAAAAACACATAAAGGTAAACAGAAGAAATTTACGCCCGGTCAGCGGAATTCTCTGCTCTCCCTCCAGCACACTTAAAAGAACAAAGACTTAAAACATATGGAATAATGCTCCAAAATAATTTGCTCATTGCTTCCAACTAAGCACTCCTAATTAGTAAGCCTTAACATTAATATGCTTTAAGGAAAGTGGCAGCTATTAAAGAGAAAGTAGCTATAATGATTTAAAGGCATGATATAGGCATAATCCTCTGAGATAAAACTCTTCTAAAAAAAAAAAACAAAATTAGAGGAGACTTCCTGTGAACTAGGAAGATGTACCCCAACAATACTTAGCACATTCCATTACTCTAAGAATCTTGAAGTCAGATGTCACATGCCGTGTAAGCATGGAGACAACCATTACTCAGGGGAATATGGCCTGATCTAGATTAAAGGCCACTTTCTTAGCAACCTGAGCACTTGTATAGGAGAACTGAGGCCTATTTTCATTTTACTCTGGGAGTTAAGACGTGAACTTTATCAGTTATGTTTGAATTAATCAACATGCAAGATAAAGTAGCACTTCAATGGTCTTCACTCCCCATCAACGAAAGAACAATCACAGATGGTGGGGTAACACAATCCTCTCTACCTACATTTTTATGTAATTGTAGAAGAATATGCAGCTATATTCATATACAGGTCCCTGAACAGGAAAAAACTTAAATTTACTGGTATTTAGAACTGAAGAGAAGAAAGGGTTGCTTCAAGAGACAAAGGATAATGGGAGTTTGCTGCAAGGTCACTTGCAGACAAGTGTATAGGTATTTGTGTGCATGTGTGTTATGGAGGTATAACTCCTCTAGACTAAAGAGCACAAACCTCAAATATATAGTTCAGGGATTTTTATCTGTGTATGTGTGTGTGTCTATAAATATATATATAGACACACACACACACATATATGGGAAACCATCATGATAGAGATTATCATCTCCAGAAGATTCTCCTGTGCTCGCTCTCCGAGGTCAAATAATATTTGACTTCTAGCACCAGTTTAATTTCACTTCTTCTTGACCATCACATAAAAGGAACCCTACAACACGTACCCATTTGTGTCTGGTTTTAGCCAAACATTAGATCTGTGCAATTCACACACGTTGTTACATGCATAGATAGTTCATTCTTTTCAAGTGCTCAGAATCTACCACGATTTACTCACCCATTCTACGACTGATGAAAATTTGGGTTGGTTCTAGTTTGGAGCTATTATGAACTGAGCTACTATAACACTCTTCTATATACATTGTGTGTGTGTGTGTGTGTGCGTGCGCGCGCGTGCCTGTTTGCGTGTGTGAACATAAGCACTGCATTCATTTGTCATGAACATATACCTTCAAGGGGAACTGCAGAGAAGTATCTTTCTTCAATGTGCAGATTTATTTAGTTATTTTCTTTTACATCACATATATTTAAAGTCAAGTTAGACTTCCAGAGCAATTATCCCGTCCCAACTCAAATAGCACTTGAGAAACTTTGTTAGAGATTCCTCCATGCAGCACCCCCCCCCCAACAAAACTACTGCTATCAAAACTATAAATGCAGTGAATGGGGTAAACACAGCTTTCCTGAGAAAATAAAGTTATGCAAACAGGAAGTATTATTTTCTCTAATTTTCATTTGTTTACATTATTCTCACTTAGAAGTGAAAACTGAAGCCAGAACTGTTTATTCATCAATTTTTAAAGACATTTGTTCACTCTCACTGCATTTCTAATGAAGAATAAAGTTTTGGATTAAAACGGCAACCATCATTCAAAGAAAACCAGCAAATTCAACTCATCATAGTATTTTTTTTTTTTTAGAACTGAAGGAATCCTTTTTTTTTTTTTTTTTTAATAAAGGAGTGACAGGAGCGCCTGGGTGGCTCAGTCAATTGAGTGTCCAACTCTTGCTTCTGGCTCAGATCACGATCTCACGGTTCATGGGTTCTGCAGTGACCGTGCAGAGCCTGCTTGTGATTCTCCCTTTCTCGCTCTACCCCTCCCCTGCTCATGTACACACACGCACACACATATTCTCTCTTAAAATAAACTTAAAGATAAAGAGCCCCACAAAGCAATCGCGTCATCAGAAACAGGAAAATTAAACACTACAGGAAAAAACTCAGATGAAAAGCTATACATTAAGGGTCCATTCAAAAGAGGACAATAAGAAACTTGCCACCTGAAAGTCCTATGCCTAATTATAGTAATGATCGTGAAGCAGCCAGGGTCTCATGAAAAACCTTATCACAGAAGATTATCAAGTTCTTTGAGAAGATAAACAAAATACCAAACCATCTTCCCTCCCTTGCCAAAAAAAAAAAAAAAAAAAAAGCGGGGGGGGGCCGGGAAGAGGCCAAGGTTCTACAGAACTTCATTTTCAAAGAGGTCATATGGGACGATAAAAAGAAAAAAAAAAAAGAGGACGGGATATACTGGATACAACGGACAGGAGAGATTAGTGAAGGCTTCTACTGAGTAGACGCAGGACGGACTGAGGAAGTGAACAAGCACGTGAATAAACTCCTACAGTATTTCTCCTGGTTTCTTTCGGCAAGTGAGCCAGCAGGGATGTCCATAAACCGCGCCAATCAAGCATCACACATTTTTAAGTTTATTTTGAGACAGAGAGAGAGTGGGGGAGAGGCAGAGAGAGAGAAAGAGAGAGAGAGAGAGAGAGAATGGGGAGGGGCAGAGAGAGAGAGGAGGTGGAGGGGGGAAGAGGGAGGGAGAGAGAATCCCAAGCTCCTCCACTGACAGCACAGAGCCCGAGGAGAGGCTCAAATCCATGAACCGGGAGCTCATGACCTGAACCCAAATGGAGTCCGACGCTTAACTGGCTGAGCCGCCCAGGCGTCCCAAGCACTGCACTTTCTATATACAATAGTTAAGATTCAGAAGTGGAGTGTCAGAGAATCATCTAACTGGAGCAGAAGGTTCAAGAGACCAGACGGGTAGAATATTTTTTGTGTGTTTTTTTTGTTTTGTGTTTGTTTTGTTTTACAGGTGAGGAGATACAGGCGACATGACAAAAAAGAGCTCTCCCCAGCACCAGCTACACATTTTAATGGACGGCAACTGAAAGAATGGAGACCAAGATGGGTGTCCGCAAGGTCTCTGGAGGATCAGATGTATATTCCTCTGGTCGGAAAGATGCCGAAGCAAAACCAGAACCCACAATTTGCCTGATACGGTAGTATGATCAGTGCACGTAAGTCCCCTCCCGTGCACTATTCCAGAGTCCATCAACATTCAGAGGCTCAGTTTCCTCTGAAGGAACCTATTCCTTGCAGACACGGTGCGCCAACGCCAGAAACCACGGTCTCCTTTACAAACTACACCAATCCCTTATAACAGGCCTTTCAACAGGTGCTGATGCCGTCTTTGAAGTAGTAGGACCTGCCTCTTGAAACGAGCTTCCTGTTCACCCCAAATGTTCACATTCACAGTTGCACGGGTGCTCTTGGAACTTTCAACATTTCCTTCATGCTCAATGATTCCAAATCGCAATTAAAAAGCCTAGCTCTTCACTTTCAATCGATATAACCACCTAGAAGACCAAGCATCAAGACATTCACATAAAATATTAGCTTTATGTATCTGGGAGAGAGAACCTGGACCGGCAAGGTGATCGGTCAATCTTCGGTTACATTTGGCATCTGGAGAAGGTGGTGGCGCATAGACTTAACAACTGACTGCATACTTTGAGGAAGTATGCAAATTATGTAAATTAGGACCAGTGTTCACTAATAAAAGGAGTGTTTTTTGTTTTAGTAACAATTCACCTAGATATTCCACACTGTTCTAATTTAAAACGAACAGAGAAAGATTTCAAATACCATTTAAACCCAATGGATGACTAATCAACTCAAGAATTACAATTCAATGGATTTACAAAAATTTTAGATGGAGTTTATATATAAAAGACACTAAAAATACAGAATGTATGTATATATATAGACCTCTTTGCTTTTATGTTCACCTTTATAATTTTTAACATATACTGTAAACTTCAGAGCTACACGTAAGCACTCTGATTTAATTGATAGCGATCCTTTCTTTATCCTGTTACAACGCACGGCTAAAACTAATACCGTCAAGCATAAAATTTCAGCACAAAGTTTAGTTCAAACGTGATTTTTACACCATATACTTACTACGTCGAACTTCTGAGTGATGTTCCCCTGGACATCGAGTAGATAAACCTTGCCATAATGTGTGCCCAGTGCCAAAAACTGCGTGAAGAACAGAGGGGGGGAGTTCATTAGTGAACCACTAATGCACGTCTGGTAATCGAACCATTCTCGAAGCCGACAATCTGAACGCGTAAGTGACCTGCAGTGCCTCGGAAGAGGGGCATGCCCTGGAGAAGGCTGGTTTCCAGCTTCGGGGAAGGACCAGCGCACGGCGGACCTTACTGGAGGCGAGTGCACGCTGCCTGTCAGAATGGCTCAGGAGGACCCCCGTCTACTGACGGCTAATGGTGTGCACGCGGTAGGTACACAATGCCTGCTGGACGGAGGCAGCAAGTTCACGTGCAGCTGGGAAAGCAGGACCAACCTACGGCTGGGCTCCAAGTCAAAAGGGAAGGATTCAACCCCCCTCAGTTTACGGCAAATGTATAAATCTGTGCTATCGCGGAAGTTTAACACATACATACATACATGTGGACAAACAACAAAGTATTTTTTAGGAAGGAAAATCGAAGTCCTGCTGGGAGATGAAAAGCTCAGAAGCACATGCATCATCAGTGAGCATTAGATGCCCTGTAGAAGTTAGTGGGTAACACTGACTGCAGATGTTTATATTCTAATGCAAACAGGAATCCCTTTCTGTCACAAGATAAAATTGCTGAGCTATGTATTCAGTTTATGACAGGAAATAGCTCTGGACTCCCACCATTCCTTTAATTCTTTGAACCAACCCTAAACAGACCTGAAGAAACTCAAGGACTACCTGAAAAAGGACAGGAGATTTTTTTTCTTCCTTTTTTGCCTCCTTCACCATTACTAAAATGTCCCAAATTCTAGGTCTTTCATTGTACGTGAGCATGCTTCCTTGCAACTATAACGAAATGCTGAAATTTACAGGCGCTACTAAGCATTTTAGTCAAGCAGCGCAATCTTTATAAAAATAACCTTACGGAAAGTCAAGGTTTAAAAGGATTTTATCAAAATGGAACTGCTGAAAATGAAATTTCAGCCCGGGCACTTAAAATACAAAGCTACATTAAAGAGAAGTCACAAAAAGGGAGAGAAGGGGCTCATTAGAAATTCATCCCCGGCAATGCCTTTCACTCCTGCAAGGTTGCCTTTTTTTTTTTTTTTTTTTTTCAGGAAGAAAAAAGTCCCCCGGGTAAAAAAATCAATACTGGTTAATAAAACATCAGGTGTGCAGACATAACTAGGTCTGACGACGCAGGCTGCCCGAACGCACAGGTGCCATGGCGATTACTCGTCCAGGGCAGACGGCACGCCTGCTGGAAGCGGGATGCCCCGGCCCTGCCGGCGAAGGGGCAAGAGGTAATTCTAGGGGGAAATTAGTCTGAATATTTAAACCAAACCGGGACGTTGCCTCCAAAGCAAAAGAACATTGTAATCAGAAACCGAGGACTCGGATGGCTCAGATGGTTAATATTTTCTCCACGGTGACACTCTAACAGTATTTGAATAGAAAAAACCCCACATACTACTAGCTAAAAACAAATACTCCACTTCGTTCTGCGGCGGTCGGTGGTGAAAGGATGAGTCTTAAAAGCTCACCAGGCCCCAGATACTGGACGGTACTGACTCTCCTCATAAATACTGTATTTAGTTTATTAGAAACCTAAGGGGACTTGGATCCTTAAAATGCTTTAAAACTGGGTGATTCTGCAACACCTCTGTAGAGGTCATTCTTGAACTCCCAATTATACTTGATTTTATCAAAAGTTTTAAAGGTTCTATGCAGAGCACCCAAATATTAATTCCTTCCCTTTTTCTTTCTTTCAAAATTGCTAGTTTTCACTTAATATTTTAGAAAATTATTTTGATTTTACAGTTTCAACATGAAACCATAACTACTTCAGAACACTTCTGAACAAAAAGGCAGGACAAGCTACCTTTTGTTTACTAAAACATTTCATTATTTGGCTTAGATCAATTGTTGCTGTTGCCTTTTAGAAATAAATACTTTACGTGCCCTTAAAAAAAAGTTTGATAAGACAACTATCTAGGTCTTAGAAAATCTATTTAACTACTGAAATTGAGGAGTTACACTTTCCCTTGTCAGTGCTTCGGACTAGTCAAGTACAACAAAAAAATGCAAAATTGGCCACAAATCACAAAGATAAATACAAATCCTTCAAATGTGATTCTTTCCAGGGGCGCCTGGGTGGCTCAGTTGGTTAAGCATCCAACTCCAGCTCAGGTCGTGATCTCACGGTTCACGAGTTTGAACCCCGTGTCGGGCTCTGTGCTGACAGCTCACAGCCTGGAGCCTGCTTCGGATTCTGTGTCTCCCTCTCTCTCTGCCCTTCCCCTTCTCATGCTCTTAAAAATATTAAAAAATATATATATTAAATGTGATTCTTTCCAGCCATTAAAAGCCTTGAGCTGTTGTAACTTTTTTTTTTTAACCTGAGAACATTTAAAATCCAGGTTGGGCAAAGGTGAGCATAATTTAATCAGCCCCTGCCATATTTAAGTATAGAAACTTGACTCCTTTTGTAAACTAGCAGACTGGGCATCCAATTCTTCTGACCCATCCCGTCCCCTGGCATAACTGCTTTTACTCAGAATGAGGGGACTCTGTGGAAGTACACAAGCAGAAGAAAGGATAAGCAGCCTTTCAGACACCACGAAGGAAACAGGAAGGAGCCCGTTTTCTATGCGGTCAGCTATATAATATCATCTGTGTTTCGTGTAGCATTTTATAGTATTTGAAATATTAGAGAGCAGGGAGTGCCTTTAACTCTACAGGAGAAAAGAAGTCCCAGGAGTTGACAGGACCTCCCTGGAAACAATCAATCAGAGGCAGAGCTAGGGCCAGATTAAGAGCCAAAACCAGAAACTTCATGAACAAAAACACGGGCATCACATTGAGAGAGCATGTTCTAAAAGTCAGCACGGGTTACAGTTCCCACGGTCAGCTCCTTGACCAACTTGCTTTAATTATGGCGTTAACAAAGTTTGGTCTCTCGGCAGATACACTGTGCTGTCCATTTCATCTAGAGGTTCATTTAACAGACAGAAAGCACTTATACGTGCTTCGATAATAAACAGGAATAACTTAAAAAGTGATGGTCTACTGAGGGAGAGAGATTAAAAGGGTCGATGAAATTTCAAGAGAGTGCTTAAAACGGAAGCATCTCTGAGACCCCCCCCCCCCGTGGAACGCGGCAGGGGTCAGCGGCGCTGAACTCTGAAGGAGGAGTCCGTACACCCAAGGCAGACGGGACAGGAGGCAGTAAAGACCATTTTGGGCAGAGTGAATACAACTTGCTCAAAGGCATGGAATCCCATAAAAGGCAGGGCAAAGTCGGGGGGCCCCGGGTGGCTTAGTCGTCCAACTCTTGATCTTGGTTCAGGTCATGATCTCACGGTTTGTGTATTCAAGCCCCACGTGGGGCTCTGCACGGATGGTGTAGAGCCTGCTTGGGATGGTCTCTCTCCCCCTCTCTGCTCCTCCCCGCTCATTCTCTTGCTCTCGAAATAAAATCAATAAACTTTTGGGGGGGAGCGGGCAGGATGAAGTCAAGAAACTACAAGTAGTTTTATACAGTGGGAACATCCAGTTTGTGCCCAGGCAAAGAGACAGGCACGGAGGCTGCAAAGGCTGGTTAACAAGAAGCATCTGAGTATTTATGGAGCTGAAACACAGGTGAGGAAAAGGGTGCACGAGAGGGTGTCCAAATCACAAGGACGTCGGGAAACCACTAAAGAATTCCAGAGAGGATTTCATGATCAGATTTGGATTTCTGGAAGATTGCCTTTTTTTTTTTTTTTTTTAAGATGTTTATCTTTGAGAGAGGGAGAGACAGAGCATGAGCAGGGGAGGGGAAGAAAGAAGACAGGGAGATACAGAATCCGAAGCAGGCTCCAGGCTCTGAGCTGTCAGCACGGAGCCTGATGCGGGGCTCGAACCCATGAACAGTGAGATCGTGACCTGAGCCGAAGTCGGACGCCTGACTGACTGGGCCACCCAGGCGCCCCTGGAAAATTGCTCTTAGTAGAAAGAAGTGCTGTGGATGGACCCAAGCGAGAGCGAATCTGCGGGAAAGCAGTCTGGTTGGCAACATGGGCCTCAGTTCCTGAGAGAAACTGACGAACGCCGACCCCGACAGACGAGGGCCCGGGATGGGGGTGGGCTCGAGCAGGCGGGGCGGGGGCAGGATCCAGGCAGAAGGGAGGGTGTGAGTAAAAACAGCCCCGCGCTGCCACCAGAACACCACCCATACGGCAGAAAGCGGGGAGACAGGAAGCCAGGTACAGGAGAGGGCGGGAGTTTAGGGGGCCTCACGTGCCACACATGAAGGAGCGTAGACTTCACGTAGCAGGTGGTGAAAAATCACACAAGGGTTTTAAACCTGTATTTTCAACAGATGATCCAGGCAGCCAGGTGGCAGGGGGGTTTAAAGCAGAAAAGGGAACAGTCTGTGAGCACAGGCAGGGGAAGTGAGAAAATCGCCAGGACTTAGGGATGACTGGGTGGACACGGAGGAAGAGTCAGGTTTGGCTCAGGGGATAAAGGGACTGTGATGCTGCCAAGTGGGACAGAGAACAAAATACCTAGGGGAGATTACAGCGGGAGCAGAAGAGGAGCTCACGACGGAGGAGCCGAGCTTCTGGCGAACACAGAACAAAAGGTGGAACGGTTTAGGAGGCGCCCGGATAAAGAAGCACACTATTCTGGGGAGGCGTCCATGGGTAGGTGTTCATGGAAACTGAAATTTAAAATCAAGAGAAAGGCCCGCAAAAAGGATGGCAAGGCCAGCCTTCAGTGAGCAAAGCGAGGGGACGAGGAAGCCGGGACAGGGCCGCGATGCCAGACTGGAAGACGGCGACAACGGGAAGGGGTAGACGGTGGGGCAGCCGAAGGAGAGGTGCCCCGAGGGAGGGGGTTTCTGGGAAAGCAAGAGAGAACAGGCATCCCATTAACAGCAAGATGAAATCTGAAGACAAAAGGAAGGTACAGGGCGCCTGGGTGGCTCAGTCGGTTGAGGGTCTGACTTCCGCTCAGGTCATGATCTCGGTTCGGGAGTTTGAGCCCTGCACTGGGCTCTCTGCTACTGGTGCAGAGCCCGCTTCTGATCCTCTGTCCTCCTCTCTCTCTGCCCCTCCCCCACTCGTGAGAGTTTTCTCCAAAAGACAACATTTAAAAAAAAAAAGAAAAAAAAGGAAAGGTAGGGGCAAGGGATGGGGAGGAAATACTACTGGTGATTCGGGATAAATCCAGGAGGTGGATTAGACGTGGGGGAGTCTGCCTCGCTGGTGGAGGCCCACAGGGAAGAAGAGGCCAATGCCTCCAACACTCCGCCCAGAACACATTTTGCTTTGGTCCAGGAATAGGCGAAGGGTGCCGTACAGTACTTAGCCTGGACTCACGAAGCTGGTGGGGGCCTTGTTACAGCAGAGCCCCGGATGTGGAACATACCAATCCATGATTCCTAATACCTCCAATGCAAGGCCTTCTCCCACCGTGAAAGTATGGAGCGTTACATGATTTCCAGTCTTAACACTTCCCAACTCTACTTCTTAAGATTTGAGGAATTTAAAGCGATAGAGCCGCCAAGAACTACTTGCTAGAAATCTTCCACATCGATCTAAATTCTACTTGATACACCCCTACAGTGTGGCGTGTGTGTGTGTGTGTGTGTGTGTGTGTGTACATACATATCAGGTTTTTGGTTGTCGTTTTCACTTTTCTGTTGGAGAGGAAGAAGAAAGGAAGAGTGGGAGGGAGACACAATTACTGGAAAAAGCCACTGGCAAAAGCATCCAGAGTCAAGAGGATACGCAAACTTAACAACAGAAAGGACTTCCAGAAGAATCCTCTGCAAGGGCCACCTTACCTTGTCATGGACGGTCATGCAGCCAGCCGCATCCTTCTGAAGGATCTCAGTTACCCCGTTGGAAAGCCTTTCGTACTTCAGTTTGGGTTCCTCCTCACTTTCTTCTTCCTACACAAAAAGCAGAGAAAATGACAGCCGTCACAGATTTATTTGTAATAGACTCAAAACATTTCTTAAGGGTGAACCAGAGATGGCGTCCTCAATGACCGTCAGGAACTACAACTATAGCTAAAGGTTAAGTAAGATCTTCCGTGTTTTGGGGCGCCCCAGTGGCTCACTCAGGTGAGCGTCCGACTTTTGATCTCAGCTCAGGTCATGATCTCACAGTCTGTGAGTTCAAGCTCCGCATTCGCACAGAGCCTGCTTGGGATTCTGTCTCTCCTTGTCTCTGCCCCTCACCTGCTTGTGCTCTCTCTCAAAAAATTTAATTAAAAAAAGAAAAAGAAACCAAACAGCTTCATGTTTCCATTTTTCCAACTGGGTACATCAAGTGTTACAACTTCACCAGTAGAATACATTCAAAAGTTGAGAACAGGAGTATACATACTTACTGTCGACAGTCATCAACTTTGGCATTTTAAATACAAAACCACCCAGGGACATCTGGGTGGCTCAGTCAGTTAAGCATCTGACTCTTGGTTTCAGCTCAGGTCATGATCTTATGGTTTCAGGAGTTCAAGCCCTGTAGAGGGCTCTGGGCTGACAGGGCAAAGCCTGCTTGGGATTCTCTCTCCCCCTCTCTCTCTGCCCTTTTCCCACTCACACTGTCTCTCTCTCTCAAAATATATAAACTTATAAACAAAAACAAAAAACTTATATGTCCACAAATGCCAATAAAAGATGTGTGGGCAAAATACTGGTCGGTTTGACGTCATGGACACAAAGCACTCACAGCAGTAAGACAGGAATACAATACACCTCCAAAGACATGGATTTTGTGTTTCAACACTATATTTTTGATGGATGTGGGAATATCTCATTTTAGTCAAAATAATATTACAAAAAAAAATATCAAATAAATTGGAAATTTTATGTGCAAAATGTATTCATACAAATAAAAAAATTTTAATAATTTTAAGAACTGATAACCCATGATCATTCATGTGTAGGTTAGAAAATGTACTGTTTACTTTCATCTGAATAAACCCAATGCATTAAAATGTTTTAAGTGTGTTAAAAATTTCTTAATCTTTTTGTATGTATTATTACTCACTTTGTATGTTCAACCTCACTGTTGATACATCATAGGATATCCTTAATCCTCACAGATATGGAACAGTTAGGAATCTATAGTGAGTATAACGGCTCTGAATTAAATCCAGGAGAATTACCAAAATTATTAGGACTCAGGAAAAGATGTTATTTTATTGTATCGCCATGGAATGAGAAATTATAAAATGTGCACGTACCAAAAACTGACATGATAAAGCTGGCCAAAACAGAAGTTCGTAAAAATAACCTACTCACTGGCGCTCCCTTTGAAAGTACCGTAATTGTATAGTCTTTGCTTTCCAGCTAACATCCGGGTAGCTCGAGGCACACCAATGCTCCCACCTCTAAGCCTCTAGAAAGGCTTAATGCAATACACAGCATGAGTCCAAGACATCAATTAAAGGGCTGCTGAAGCCACTGAACTAGAAGGGCCGAGATTCCAAGATGCTGGAGAAACCATGGAGAGGTGAGCTGGCGATCTCCAGCCATTCTTCCTAGGTAGTTACCAACTCTGGGTGTAGGACGAGAGGCTGAGAGCCCAAGCTCTGCCTCGGAAGATGGCCACTGCTGAGGGTAGGAGAAACCACAAATCTTCTGGTACTTGTAGGACTCAGGTAACAAAACACAAAGCTTGAGGGGCTAAGATCCCAGTGGCGGAGGGGGATAGAGAAGAGAGCCGGCTACCCAGCCACTTTTCCCCAGGAGACAACTGCCAACTTCCAAAGCTACACGGGGTGTGAGGCTAAAAAGCTAGACAGAAAGCCCGAAAAATGCACAACAGTTGCCTTGATGTGCTCAGAAGGTAAGAATTAGAGTCTAGGAATTAAAAAACAAGGTCCTGATGAACACCTCAGGCTAATTGGAACCCCAGGTCCCCAGGGGACATGGAAAAGTAGCTTACCAAACTTCAACGTGTCTGACTCAGTTCAACCCCCGACTGGATTAAGGTACATAACCCGCAACCCATCTGTCCAGTAAAGGACAGGGGGACTCCTGGGAAAACGAAAACTTCTCTGGAGCATAAAATCACTGCGGCTTCTACCCCTTTCACTCACAATATGGAGAATGAAAAATAACAAAATCAATTTTAAAAATCACCAGGTATGCCACAAGACAGGACCCAGTGACTAAAACTCAAGGAGAAGACCATAGAAGTAGGCCCACAGGTGACCTGGAGCGTCAGAAAGGGCTTCACTAGGATTAGTATGGTCCATAAAAGAAGATGGAGAAGATAAAAGAAGAGATACAAATTTTCAAAGGGAATTATAATCTGTAAAAAAGAATCAAGGAAATTTTAAAACTGAAACCAAGAACGCAAAGGTGGCTTACTGGAAGATTAGCGAAGCTGAGGCCAGGATTCGTGAAGTGTAAAACAGCTCAAAGGGAAGCCGGTAGAAAAATGGATGAAAAATACAGAAAAAGCACAGGAGATATGTGGAATGCAGTGAGAAGGGCTAACACATTTAATTACAGTCCCAGGAAAAAAAGGGAAAAGGAGGCGGGGGGGGGGGGGGGGGGGAGGGGAAGAGGAGGGGCAACATTTAAAGAGGAACTACGGAGAATTTCCTAAAACTGACAGACATCAACCCACAAATTGGAGAAGCTCTGTAATCCCAAGCAGGACGAATAGGAAGAAAACCACACCCAGGCACAGCCTAGTAAAAAGAAAAAGGAAGCAAAAGAAAAAGGACGTGTAGAATAGTAAGTGCTGGGCCTGTTGAAGGTTAGGACACACCAGGCAGAGGCACAAACTCAAACAGCAAGCTCGGTCTTTACCTCTAGGGCACAGACCGCACCGCCACACAGAAAGGGTGACATTCATCGAACGTCATACAACAGACTTAACATCGGATATTTCACTTCGTCTTGACTTAAAACAAACAAAAAGCATACTGAAGAGTTAAGAATAATTATTCCATTTTACAGATTTTCAGCATAAAATTATGGTCAGAAATTTTAATTTCATCAAGGCACATACACAGAGCCAAAATCCAGAGAGTTACAAACGCCCTAAAGTCAATGACTTGTATAGTACACGACCCAATCTCCTATCAAAATGCTACAAATCCTAACAGAAGCCTCCACGACCCCGATGCCTACAAGTAAGTATGAACTAAGTGATCGATAGGAGATGTTAAAAGTATTTAGCAGGTACATTACTCACCTGTTGCTGCTTAAAACATTGTGCCAAAATTTACTGATTTAGGATAATAAACATTGTTCTAACTAAATATTAATTTAGGGGCACCTGGGTGGCTCAGTTGGTTGAACGTCCAACTCTTGATTTCAGCTCAAGTCATGGTCCCAGGGTCATGGGATCAAGCCCCGCACTGGGCTCTGTGCGGAGCGTGGAGCCTGCTTGGGATTCATTCTCTCTCTTTCTTGCTCTCTCTCTCTCCCTCCCTCCCCCACTCACATGCTCTATTTTTTTTTTTAAACACTTCTGGGGGTACGCAATACAGGACTGGCTTAGCTGAGTGGTTCAGACTTAAGGTCTCTCATGGGGTCACAGGCAAGAGGTCAGCGGAAGCTGCAGTCCCCTGAAGGCAGGACCGTGGTTAGAGTATCTGCTTCCGCGATGGCTCACTGGGTGGTCAAGTCCATGCTGGCTGTTGGCAGGAGGCTTTGGTCCCTCATTTCACGGACCTCTCCTTAGTGCTGCCTGAGTGTCCTAGGGACATGGAAAGTGATTTCCCCCACAGTGAGTGAGCCAAGAGAAAGCAGTTACACAGGACCTAGCCTGAGAGGCGCACTTCTGCAAGATCCCATGTATCATACAGCTCAGCCATGGTGCAGTTGGGAGGGAGGTCACAAGGGCAGGAATAATAGGGGAGGATCATCAGGGGGCTATCGGGCAGGCTAGCTACAAAAGGAAGAAGATTTTAAAAGCAATAAATCAGGTTTATTTAAAAAAAAAAAATCAGTATTCCTTGTCTCTGGTGAGCTGTCAAATTTTCTTCCCCAAGTATATATAAGCTATTAACTGTTTATTTAGTAAGAGTGTGAAAAATCAAAGGTGATGTACCCACTACTACCTTTCCAAGAATAACTTTAATAGCAACAAAAGGAAGTATAATGTGCATGGTTATCTGACCCATCTTTCTTTTTAAAACGGTAACTAACAAGGAGCACCTGGGTGGTTAATTCAATTGAGCGTCTGACTCTCGATTTTCACTTGGGTCATGATCGCAGGGTTGTGGGATTGAGCCTTGCATCAGGCTCTGCACCAAACATGGAGCCTACTTAAGATTCATTCTCTCTCTCTCCCCACCATTCCCCTTCTCCCCTTCTTGCACTCGCTCTTAAAAATAGTAAAAATAAGATAAATGATGCAAGTCAACCCAAGGAGCTGTCAGATGTTAAAAGTGACCTGTTAAAATAGCTAATTAACGAAGCCTTAAAAAAAAAAAAAAAAACTAAAAAGGAAAAAAAAAAATCACAAAAAGCAACAAAGAAACACTTTGACTTATGTACCTACAAGCAAGAAATAGAAATCATTACAAAGTTAACATTAAATGTGGCAGAGGATGTGTGCCTTCCGGAGTAAATGTGTTAAATACAAATTGAATCCTGAAGACTCGTCTTTATAATAAGATGCCACGTGTTGCTCCAGTCTGGACATCAAATGTGCATCCAACGTGAAAAGTTAATTCTAGCCTCTTGACTATTTTGCATAAAAGCACTCATCCACGGGCCATTAGATAAAGTTACTGTAAATAAGATTTGCCTGTCTTATTTATAAGTGAAAACTAAATAATTTCTCTCACATAAACACACAGAAATAAATACTTTCACAGCACAGCTCACTGAAGCATTCGTGCTAGGCTTCAAATCCCATAAATAAAACGAAAAGTCCAATATTAGGCTCTTCATGTAGCACTGCGCTTTTCTGACAGGTATCTTTTCTGTTAAAAATTCACCTTTAGCCTGCTTTTTAACTGAAGTTATTTTTTTTCCTGCTTGCTGTAAACAAAGAAAACAGAAACGGATTCAAAACTACAATTCATGGAGGTTATTCTGCTGCAGACTATAGATCACATTTTAAATATTTTTTTTAAATCAGGCAGATTTCATATAGTTTCATCTTTAAAAATTTTTAAGCAGAAAAAAAGGATGCTTTTGTGCAGTTTTAATTTCCACGTTTAATTAAAACAACCTGGTGCTAATAAAAGGCAAATCAATAATTTTGGTTAAATTTTAATAATCTTGCAAACCTACAAATAAAACCATCAACAGTCGTAGTGGAGATGACAGTTAAGTGTGTTTCTATGACAACCTAGCGGAACAGTACAAGTCTTGACTTGCAGCGCAGCGAAGATATGAACAGAGTGACATTTACCCACACAAGGAAAATTTGCGGCTTTCCTTTCACAAGGATCAATTTCCTCAACTAACATGGATTTTCACTAAGTGTATAGCACTGTTAATTAAAGACGAGTCCTTTAAACCACGCTACAGGATTCTAGCGCACGATCTGAAAACAAATTTCATAACACGATCATTCCTATGGAACTGGAACTTAAAAGCAAAGGAATGGTTTTTGTGGATAACAAATTAAGGCAATTAAAGATTTCCACCTGAGAAACTATCTGGTCATTCGTTCCTAACACTGTAGGGGGTACATCTTCAGGGCAGAAGTCTTGTCACCTAACTTAGACGTGTACGGCCGCAAGAAATACTGCACTTTTCACCTGCTAATTTAAAATTCATGTACAAAGAAAACTTTCTCGGTGTTTAGAACCAATTTTTCATCCTGTTTTAACTTTGTCCGGATCTTTCACACATCGGTACATTTTATATACCACAGTTGAGCCAGAGGACTTGAATTTTACTTTCAAAAAATGTGTCACATGTATTCAGGGAGTAAACAAAGATCGCTACATTTTTTTATCGTTACTATTAACACGGAACTTAAAATGTTACTTCTGGATATAGTTTCTTTATTAAAATGAAGTGGGATCTTACAAGACCCAAGTTAACCTAGTAGACAATGCCCCCTGACCAATCACGACCTCACTCTCCAGAGATGGCCTTTGTCCCAGCCAGCTTCACCTAGGAGAAGGGCCTCCCTGAACATTCGGAAACGGTGATAAGATGAACTGTTTACTGGGCCTCATGTCACCACTGCATCTGACAAGGGGCAAATCCAAATCATTTTAGTAAATATCCAATCAATGCTTCAAAGCTAGATACAATAGGGATACTACCATCCTCAAAAAAAAAAAAAAAAAAAAAAAAAAAAAAGGCCTTGTTTAAAAAACAAAAATGCAGTTTGAACTTCTTCAGTAAAAACCGAGTGTTAATAAAAAGCAAATGAATAATCAACCATGGGTATGAAGGTATAAAAGAAAACCTAGAACACTCGCTCTAGAATTCTAATCCGCTTAGGGGGAACTGAAATATTCAAAACTGGTAGTCGCCCTTGTATGTTTGATGTAAAAAAAAGTTATTGAAATCTAGTATCTGAACATTTGAATTTTAGAAAATCTGCATCTTAAAAAGTGTTTTCTTTATAAGTAATTCACTTTGAAAGAAGTCCCATGGTATACTAAAATCTTTATAATCACTATTTAATAGAGAAGGTGGAGAGAAAAGAAAAATGAGTTGTGCCAAATACAAATAAAATTTTTTAAGCGTAACTGAAACTATATTGTAAGTCAATCAAAATAAGTAAGTCTCAAAAACATGAATTTTTTTAAGATTATTTATTTTGAGAGCTCGAGCAAGTGGGGGAGGGACAGAGAGAGGGGAGAGAGAATCGCAAGCAGGCTCTGCACAGTCAGCGCAGGGCCCAGTGTGGGGCTGGAACCCACAAACCGTGAGACAATGACCTGAGCCGAAATCAAGAGTTGGACGCTTAACCGACCGAGCCATCCTCGCGCCTCCTAGCTAACAAATTTTTGAGCAACAGACCTATTCACTACAACAGGGTATTATCAACCAAAGTCAAGAACGATACATTACTGTGTAAATACATCTACTAAAACTATGTTATCAGTAAACATACACGCATATATGTGCGTTTTACAGGACATCTCCAAACACCTCATGCCAATCTTGAACTCTTCCTGAAAGAACAGATCTACGATGCGAAAAAACCGCATAAAGACCCCAAACATAAGATTCATAATTAACCAAGGACTAAGGATTCCAGTTAGCTCTGTTTTGCCCACCAATCCCTCCCCAACAAATGAATGCTACTTCCTTAAAAGGGTAAGTGCAACTATCAATTATTGGAGGCTGTGTAGTTCTTCTACAGAAAATAATTTTCCTTACATAAAAAGATGACTGGTAGGAAAGATGGCTTTATATTTCCTTAAATGTCAAAACTTATCCAGAAAACCACATAAACAAGCTGAAAAGGTAACTTTCATTCTGGTTTCCATGAATAACACAAGGTATTATAGCTGCCTCAGTGACCAAACTTTTTAAGAAAGTGACATGGAGATAATGGAATTCATCTACAATAAAACAACTGTGGTCAGTGCTCCCCGGATGCCGTTCCATCAGACTGGTGACAGATAAGCAATTACGTTCTTATATGAATGCAAATAATGTTGTTAAATTTTGACTTTCAACCAATATCGCTATTGCTGAAAATATATGAACCAAAGAAAGTAGCTGAAATTAGAGCTGATCAATAGAACCGAGAGGACACGGGTCTACTTTCTCCCAGAGAGAGAGAATTCACAAGGAGTCTACTCATATCCATATATTTTTAAAACCATAAAACACATATGATTAAATAAGAGGTTCTTAAACCAAGGGTAATTTTATTCCCCAAGACATTTATTTGACAATTTTGTTGTCACGACTGAGTGGGAGGAGAAAGACTGCTGGCATCTAGTGGGGAGAGGCTAAACATCCTACAACGTGCAGGACAAGCTCCCAGAAAAAAACATTACCCGGCCCAAAATGCCAACAGTGTCAAGGCTGAGAAACGCTGGGTTAGATACTTTTCGTAAGATTAAGTGCTATAGAGACATTAAAATCTGTTTTCAAAGACTAGTTAATAACAAGTGTTCTCAAAATGTCCTATTAGTTGAAAAAGTAGGTCATAAAATGTGCTTTGCAGGACCCGAATTTTTTCAATGATTATTTATTTGGGGGTGGGGGGGTGCAGAGAGAGAAAGAGAGAATCTCAAGCAGGTTCTGCGTTGATAGTGCAGAGGCTGATATGGGGTTCAATCCCATGAATGGGGAGATCATGACCTGAGCCAAAAATCAAGAGTCAGACGCTTAACCGACTGAGCTGCCCAGGCGCCCCTGCGTGATCCAAGTTTTACTGAAGAAACTGGGGTGGGGGAGGGGGGGGAGGAAATCAGAAGAATAAGCACCCAAACAGTAACCTTCCCAAGCTTCAGTTTCTTCCGTCTGCAGAACGGGGGGATGACGGCAGGACCCACATCACACGGTTGACTGTGACCACTACAGACGACAGCAAATAATCACTATTGTGAGCTACTGCCCACATTCTCTATGTTCTCTAAAACATACAGTACATTTATTACAGAAACAAATGCTATTTTTAAAGCCATTGTTCAACAACCTCTTCGAAACTTGAGGTCCACTGAACTCAGATTCTTATCTCTTAAAGCCGCTTTCCATACCGTAACACTGAGGACGGCGGGGAGAAAAAGTTGAGCCTCTAATAATTGAGGAGCTCTACTTAAGATTCACAAGATACGCAGCCTTCATAAACCCTGGTCTCTCCTCTGCCCTGTAGCATCAGAATTTCATGTTCAATTCAAGGAGGAAAAAAGTAAGGTGAAGGTTCCCATGCCCTGAGCCATACTCCATAAACAGGATCAACTCCCATCATTTATTTTATATTGGGAAAGCGATAAGAATATATAGAGGAGGAGGGAGGGATGAAAAAAAGCAAATAAGCTTTTCATTTCCTTCCAGCCATATGGAATAACCTCATCAATCTTCAAGGTATGCCATTCAGGTGGACAATTTCCGCCACGAAAGCCAACATAACCCTCTTTTCCTTTCTTCCCAATATCCCTTGGTGATCACAAGATCCGGAGAAGCAAGGCTTATGCCTTTTCATTGTTCTGAACGTCACCTAACAAAACTGTGGGTACCTAATAAAGACCAGCGAAAACAAAAGTACGCGGTACCAGCAGACGGAGTTCAGTAAGAAGCTTTTCTACAACCTTCTCATTTATATTTCCGCACAGGAAAATCCCAATCATAAGCTATCAGCCGAAAGGAACTACGGAGATCATCTAAACTGTGTTCTGTTGCAGACACGGAAGGCGGGGGTGGAATGGAGGGAGGCTGGGAAGCGGAAGCGCTGGACAGAGGGAAGCTGGGGGCTACTGTGCAGTAGAAATTAGAATTACAGAGAAATTTACAGACATGATGCTCCACCATCTTCTAACTGCAACAGCAGACAGAAACCTTACCAACTAGAACAATGGTCATGAAAAATTTACATTTATAAGATATACATTTATTGTTATATGGGAAAAGAAAATGCCACAATTCCAGAGATTAGTTTAGGTTTTAGAGGAGATTAAATACCTCCCCAGCATCTTTCCGTTGAACACTCCGTATTCGATGAAGAGAAGCAGCCTGCTGGCCTCCCCACCAGAGTCTCTGACAGCTTCACAAAAATTTCCACTAAGAAACAGATTAAAAACCTACAGCACAGTAACAATTAAGACACAGTGCTAACAGAATCAAGGAGAAACTGATACGAATGCTGAAAATGAACGTGAGTTTATGACACAACTTGATGCGTTTCATGAAAACATAATCTGAGCAAAAGTAGAAAGATGCTTTAGCTTTCTCACCCCCCCCCACCCCCATGACCTAGAGCTTGACCCACTCCACCAAAAAGAGGCCCGGCCCACCCCGCCCCTCAGGGACTATTTTTCTCCAGGAGGAGGCGTCTCTGTCTCTCTGCAACCTCTGCCCAAGGTTTCTCCATGTCTGCACTTTCAGCCCTGGCCATCATCTGTCTACGTCTCTCTCCCACCAGCAGAGACCAAAAGCCCCTAACATGTGGCAGGGCATGATCGACAGTCTGGTAGCCCCAGCCGGAAGCACTGCAGGACCAAGAGAACGCTGGAAGCGGGGAGGGGGGCACTGCAGGGAACCAGAGAACACTCAGAAGGTAAGCTAAGAATGCATTAGTAAACCAGAAAACTGAAACTAGGAAGTCCGGGGGCTGGCACTTTTAGAAAAGACAAACAGAACAAGAGAACCAGAGAATAAAACAGAAAATAAAAGTCATCTCAGTACTACCTGCAGAAGGGGATCTGGCCTATACTGCTTTAGCATGCTCAACTGAAAACCCTCAAACAGAAAATGCCTAAGTTATGGGCTGCCTGCGTGGCTCAGTCGGTTGAGCGTCTGACTCTTAATTTCAGCTCAGGTCATGATCTCCCGGTATGTGAGTTAGAGCCCCACTGTTGTGCTGACAGTGCAGAGCCTGCTTGGGATTCTCTCTCTGCCCCTCCCTACTCTCGCTCTCCTCTCCCATCTCACTCTCTCAAAAATAAAGTTAAAAAAAGAAAACGCCTAAATTATTTAAACTGTCCCATAACAGGCAAATAAAACTTTCCAATTTATTCTGAGACGGTGGCACAACCCTGATACCAAAACTCCCAAAGAGTACACCACAGGGAAAAAGCAGAGCTCGGTCATCTCATGGGAGAATTTAAATGTAAAAATTCCAAATAGAAGATGACAAATTAAAAACAGCATATATTGATACTTTTAAGATAAAGTGTCACAGAAATGCAAAGACTGGATATGAAGAAATCTGATTTCATAATTTAATAGGCCAAAGAAGAAAAACCGTAGGACCTCACTGACAGACGCTGAAATAGCATTTATAAAGTTCAACACTCATTTCTGATTCTTTGAAAAAAAAAAAAAAAGCTTTCAGTAAATAAAAAGGTTTCTTTCTTGAAGAGCTGAGAATGATTACCTGAAATCAAAGCCAAGGTGACACTTCACTTAACAATGAGAAGCAGCAACAGGAAACTCACAGATGTCTATTATCACTATTTTTAAAAATGATTTAGAACTTTTTGTCAAGGTCAAAGACAAGAAAATGAAAAACAAATATACCACTGTTGGATCATCTTAAAGATGGTAAGACTGTATGGAAAGAAAAAACTCTTTAGGCTTGTGATAATTAATGTTGTATCAACCTGATTGGGCCATGAAATGCCCAGATGTTTGAGCGGTCATTATTCCGGGTGTTTCTATGAGGGTGTTTTTTTGGAGGAGATTAGCATTTAAACTGGTAGACTGATTAAAGCAGACTGTGCTTCCCAACGTGAGTGGACCTCATCCAATCAGTTGAAGGCCTGAATAGAACAAAAAGGCTGATATAAGCATGGCTACTTCGGCTTTCTTTGACTTCCATCGGCATGAGAGATGGTTCTCCATCTCCTCACTTTCAATCTGCGGGTGTCCTAGATCTAAAAGGAGTGTCTTGTAGGCAGCATATAGATGGATCTTATCTCTCCATTCTGGTCACCTAGGTCTTTTGATTGGAGCACTTAGTCTTTACATTCAGGGTGATTACTGAAATATATAAATTTAGTGCCTCTGTGTTATCTGTAGATGTGCTGTTTCTGGTGATGTTCTCTGATCCTGTGTAGTCTTTGCTGCTTTGGTCTTCCCCCCACCCTCCACTCAGAGAGTCCCCCTTAAGATTTCTTGTAGGCCACATCAGCTTCTTACTAGACCTGTCTCCAGAAGCAAAGGAAATAAAGGCAAAAATGAACGATTGGGACCTCATCAAGATAAAAAGCTTCTGCACAGCGAAGAAAACAAAACTAAAAAGCAACTGATGGAATGGGAGAAGATATTTGCAAATGACATATCAGATAAAGGGTTAGTATTCAAAATCTATGAAGAACTTATCAAACTCAACACCCAAAAAAGAACCCAGTGAAGAAATGGGAAGACGGAAACAGACACTTTTCCAAAGAAGATATCCAGATGGCTAACAGACACACGAAATGATGCTCAACATCACTCATCGTCAGGAAAATACAAAAAACCACAAGGAGATACCACCTCACAACTGTCAGAATGGCTAACATTAACCCAGGAAACAACAGATGTTGGCGACGATGCGGAGAAAGGGGATCTCTTTTGAACTGCTGGTGGGAATGCAAACTGGTGCAGCCAGTCTGGAAAAATAGGATGGAGGTTCCTCAAAAAGTTAAAAATAGAACTACCCTATGACCCAGCAGTTGCACTACTAGGTGCAAGGGGCACCCGCACCCCAATGTTTATAGCAGCGCTATCGACAAAAGCCAAATTATGGAAAGAGCCCAAATGTCCACTGACTGATGAACAGAGAGAAGATGTATGTGTGTATACACACACACACACACACACGCACACAATGGAGTATTACTCAACATTCAAAATGAGTGAAATCCTGCCATTTGCAACAATGTGGATGGAACTAGAGTATCATGCTAAGCGAAGTAAGTCCAAGAAAGACAAATACGATTTCACTCATATGTGGAACAGATGAACATATGAGAAGGGAAGGAAAAAGAAGATAAAAACAGAGAGGGAGGCAAACCATAAGAGACTCTTAAGTACTGAGAACACACAGAGGGTTGCTGGACAGGAGGTGGGGGGAATGGGCTAAATGGGTGACGGGCATTAAGGAGGGCACTTGTCGGGATGAGCACTGGGTGTTACATGTAAGTGATGAATCACTGGGTTCTACTCCTGAAACCGATACTGCACTGTGTGTTACCTAACTTGAATTTGAGTAAATACATTTTAAAAAGTTAAAAAAAAAAAAAAAAGCCAACCCTCTCAAGTAGTAGAGAGTTCTTTCTAATTGCCTTCGAACTGGGCAGCTTTTTTTTTCCTGTATTCGAATGTGAACTGAAACACAGGCTCTTTCTTGGTGTTGAGCCTGTGAAACCCTGGCTCTCCTGGGTCTCCTGCTCGCTGACTCACCATACAGACTTGGGGACTTGTCAGCTCCATAATCCCCTGAGCCAGTTCCTTATAACAACTCTCTCTCTCTTTCAGATCCCTCTGATGGCTCTCACATAGTCTCTCTCTTTCTCTCTGATCCTACTGGTTCTGTCTCTCTACAAAACCCTAATACACAGCTCCTGCCAAGCCAGACAGCTTACCTGGGCTGCGGATTTCTTCCCCCCAAATCTGCCCTGAAGACACTATCAAGGAGGAATTTCAGAACTTAACATCCCCAGGTGAGAAGCAACCGAAAGTCATCTAGAAGGAGGAGCTGTTGAGACCCAGCACTCGCCTCTCCCCAAGGTGGCCCCTGAGGTTTTGCCACCTCTTTCACTAGAGAAAGGGAGAGCAACAGCTCCACCCTGGCCTGGGTGCTCTCAGCCCTGGTCTTCTCTCCTTCCCCCTAGCAAGAGGGGAGAACTCTCCCTCCAGCAGATCCTACAGGGCCCTTTACCAGGACTCAGGAGAGTCAGGGCACACATTCTACACTGAGCCTACTTTCCAAGGAGGTATTCGAATAGAAAAAAATCTAGGGGATGCTGGAAGAGACATGAAAAAGAAATAATGAGAGATAAGAAAAAAAAAAAAAAAAAGGATAGGCACCTGGGTGGCTCAGTCTGCTAAGCATCCGACTCTTGATTTCCGCTCAGGTCCTGATCTCAGGGTTCTTGAGTGTGAGCCGAGTTGGGCTCCGTGTTGACAGCAAGGAGCCTGCTTGGGATTCTCTGTCTCCCTCTCCTTCTGCCCCTCCCTTGCTCTCACTCTCTCTCACTCTCAAAAATAAAATAAACATTTAAAAAATAAAAATAAGGGGCGCCTGAGTGGCTCAGTCGGTCAAGCCTCCAACTTCGGCTCAGGTCACGATCTCGCCGTTTGTGGGTTTGATCCCCGCGTCGGGCTCTGTGCTGCCAACTCGGAGCCTGGAGCCTGCTTCAGATTCTGTGTCTCCCTCTCTCTCTGCCCCTCCACCACTCATGGGCTGTCTCTCTCAGAAATAAAAAACATTAAAAAGTAAAAATTATTTAAAAAGATGGGAGAAAGGAGAAAAAAATTCTCCAAATGTAATTACCTCTTTTTACCTATTTTATAGTATTTCAAAAAATGAACATACATTACTTTTGATTTTGCCACATTGTTAAAACAGTATCTTCAAACACATCCGAGTGTGAATATCAGTATTAGGAAAGGAAGGGGAAAAGCTACGGTCTCTACTGGAAGCCTGCAAACACCAGAAGGAGCTAACCAGTCGAGGGTGGAGGAAGGTCAGGAAGAATCAAAAAGGCACTTTAATACCAAAAAAGCGAAGGAAGCCACTCCACACCCTTTACACGGATTTCACCCAGGGTAACTTACTGATAGGGGCGATCAGGCCGGGCGGACAACACAGAGCACCACGGAGCCATCATCCTCTCCGAAGCACCCTCCCCCCTGCATTCCCCCTACAAAGCCTGGCCCTCAACCCCCAGTTTTTATAGGCAAGGTGGTGCGATCACCAGGTAGTTATCTAAAGTGGTGCCACCCGTGTGCCTGAGAGTCTGTAGTTATCTAAAGGGACACCACCTGTGCCTGAGGGTCCGTACCTGTTACTTAAAGTGGTGCCACCTGTGTACCTGAGGGTCTGTACTAGTTATTTAAAGTGGGGCCATCTGTGTACCTGAGGGTCCCTGCTGGTTACCTAAAGTGGCGCCACCTGTGTACCTGAGGGTCTGTACCAGTCACCTAACGTGGCACCATCTATGAGCCTGAGGGTCTGCAGTTCTCTACAGTGGCGCCACCTGGGTACTTGAGGGTCTGTACTGGTTATCTAAAGTGGCGCCATCTGTGTACCTGAGGGTCTGAAGAAGTTACCTAAAGTGGCGCCAGAGGCGAGAACAAGATGGAGTCAGTGTTATCAGCACTCCTACAACCATCGAAGGCCAAATATGTTAAAAGCGCCCAGTCACCGATGGAATGACGACAACAGAATGAAACCTCAAGCTTTATCAAAGATTTCCCTGCTCTCATGCCTTCGGATACTATTTTGAGAGAGTTATTTCATTCACTGAGATCTTTCGAGAAGACGATCATATTCTCAAAGAAAAAATTATGTTAACATGGATGCCTGGGAATCTACATATTTAAAAATGGCTGCACTAAAACCGAAGGAGCCCGTGGATAAAAAGAAATCTATGGTTTTTAGAAATTAGATTTGTTACGGCACTTCTTGAGTCTTCCAAGAAAGGAATGTTTTCAGGTCCAGACAGGGTAGAATCAGGCCCTAATTGTCAAATGTGATTACTATTTAAACAACATTCTTGGGCAAGTATCAGAAAAGAGACACATACATTTTTATAAACACAGGCTCCTGACAGTATCGGCCATTTCATTACAACTATTTTCTGTGCTAAATGCAAAGTGCTACGCGAGTAAGATCACCCAATCGCACTGTGTTTGTTTCCTACGGATGCTGTAACAAATTATCACACTCGGCGGCTTGGAACAACACAGATTTGTTGTCTTACCCTCCAATACAGCTACCGCTGGGTGAAAATCAAGACGCTGGCAGGGCTGGACCTCTGGAGGCTCTAGGGGAGAATCTGTTCCCTTATCCTTTCTGGCCTCTGGAGGCCACCTGCATTCCTTGGCTGTGGGCCCCCTGCTTCCTGCACCTGCAAAGCCAGGCAAGTCCTTTCCACCTCGTATCACTGTCCTCCGCTACCCCTCTCATCCGCTTGTAGAGACTCTTGTGACTACCCTGGTCCCACCTGGATCTTCCAGAACAATCTCCCTATTTTGCAGTCAGCTGAGGTTCCATCTGCAACCTTAATTTCTCTTGCCATGTAACACATTCACAGATTCCGGCGATTAGGACATAGACGTCTTTGGGGGGCCATTATTCTGCCTACCATTTTTCTGTCTATTAATGAGAGAAGATGAAAAGGAGAGTGGGCTATGGAGCTGGATGCCCCAAGCCACACCCAAAGCTAAAAGACAGTTCTCACTCGCTTACCCCTAAATTACATCGCGATCCTTCTGAGGACACGGCGTGGGCTAAAACCGTTCTCAGCCTGAGTCAGGAGGTCCTCGGTACATCTGTTTTTGACAAAGGGATCTCTCAAAGCTCTGGTTTCACGATCTCCAAAAAGAGAACGTAATGCCAGTTCGCTATAATTGTTGTGAGGATTCCTGGTAGCGATTCATCTATCCATTCGCAAGCAGCTCTGCTAATGAGAGACCCCAGTGGCAGGGGCCCTGCCCTCTAGCCTGGAACGGCGGTGAACAAAAGTGACAAAGCAGCAGCGGCATACTTAACGCATACCTTCTCATGCCAAGCAAAGCACTAACTACACATCACCTCCATTAACAGTCACACGACACATATGTCCCTGATGAGCATTCTAGATGTCACCGATACACAGTACAAGAACTTCTGAGAGCATCAAAGACACCGTGCCAACCCAACCTCTCGTGAGCCCATTCCACTGCCATGAGTCACTGTGACTGCTTCTACACGGATGGCCGATGGCCTCACCTTTGCAGATCCAAGGGTGAATCCCTAGAGTTCCTCTTAGCAATCCTCTCTGTGGGCACTTGGCACAGCTGGCCATGCTTCTTCCTGCGACGCATTCCTCCCTCGACTCCTCCAACACCACCCTCATCTGGCTTTCCTCCTACCTCACTGGTTACTCCTTGTCAGTGCCCTTCGCTGATTTCCCTTCATCTAGCAGATCTCAAAAATGCGGCAGTACCCCCTCAGGTCCAGGCATGGCCTTGTCATCTACCCGACCTCAGGCCCTAAATGATCTCATCCGGCTTGATGGTGTTAAACACCATCTAAACGCTGACTCCGAACTTCTTGTCTCCAGCCCCAAACTGCACTAGTCTTCTTTATGTAACTACCCACTTGACATTTCCAGGTCAGCTGGAATTCCACTTGGATGCCTAATTGACATCTCCAGCTTAAAACAGCCAAAATGGAACTTCTGATCTACCCCACCGCCACCACTTACCCCACCTCAGCTGACGACTCCACCTCTGTGCTTGCTCACCCTTGACTCCTCTCTTTTCGCTTACACCCCCATGTCCTAGTCAAGAAATCTATTGGCTCTACTTCCAAAAAGACCTTAAGTCCTTCACCACCTCTAGCTAGAGTTCTGCCAAAGCCTCCCATTTGGTCTTGTAGCAGGCTGCCTACTTGCTCTCGCCAAGACTTTTTTCAAACAGCGCCGGGGCGCTCTTGCGAAAACAACACCCTCCAATGGCTTCCCATCTTACAGTAAAAAGCAAAATCCATCAATTGGTTTGTAGCCTCTGTGTTCTGGCCACTCACTCCTTCTTCATTTCCTAACACTCAGCTCCGGCCCCTCTAGCACCCTCAAAGACGTCTAGCAAAACCCTTCTTCAAAGTAGTGTTTTTGCTCTTCCTTTTCCCTACGAGATCTTTCTCCCATAGATTTACTCAAATGTCATCTTATTAGAGAGGCCTCCCTGACTGTCCAGGACAAAACAGCACCGCAGTGCCCTATTTGAATGTTATTTTTATCCACAACATTTGTTGCCACCTAATATGTAAGTTTTGGGTGACTGTCTGCTCCTTCATCAAATACTGGGGTATCCTAGCACCCAGAAAATAAAAGTACTCCATACGTATCTGCCAAACAAATAAAATGATCAATCAGTCCATCTTGGACTGACTAAGTAATTTTTCTCCTAGGTAGTGAAATTATAAACTCTGTTCAAGGATGTATCATACCAGAGTCATGTTCATCTTTTCAAGCCCTAACAAACGGCAGAAATATGGGTTTGCACCCAGTATTTCTGTATTTGCACCCAGAAAGTTTCTACTAAGTTTCCAAACATATAATGTTTATAATATATGCTTCAAAGGGGATGTTTATCCATGCCTGAGTGATGCAATAATCAGCAGAACCTGTTAATATTAATAGCTCATTAAATGAAAGAGCAGATTTTTGATCCAAAGGCCATTGGGAAGGATATATTATAACCTCATGCTCCATTTTTCTCAGCGATCCATCTCCTAACAAGGTACATTACCATTTTAGTTACTAGTTGCTCCAAATTTGTTTATTAAAATTAATCCATGTAAAGAATCAATTTAAATTTCAATAAATGATTCACAATGTTCTAACCCAGCAGGTAAGATAAATAAATTATTTTTGTGTGATGCCTTTTCTGATTTAAAAAAAGCTATCTCCTGATTTCTCACAATGACTGGTTTTCATTTTAACAAAATTGCAAGGGACAATCCTGGGGCTGATGCATCTGGAAGCTGCATTTTATCTTAATTTCTCATTCAACATAGATTGCATTGTAGGTTTATTTTAAATAGGTTCGGCTATTTGTCAGTCTACTTGGGTTATTAAAATTAATATACCTAACATAGTCAAGGCATTCTGATCGGGATATTTGCAAGCACTAAGCCAGATGTGAATGGGCCTCTGTTCGGGAGGCATGTTTACTAATAATGGTAGCAAAAATAAAGACAGCGGTGACACTAATTAGCTCCCTGTTATTGCACGCAGGGCCGAAGACATAAGGTAATTTACTTGCCATCTTCGTGTCAAAGAAACACACTACGGGCGCTGAGTTGCGTTCACAAATAACAAAAGGTCACTGGAACCCTCACCTGGTACAAAGCCGACTTACCACCGTTCCCCCACGTACCGTTCCTTGCCACCCCTCTTTAGCCCGATGCTGTTTCCCTTGTTATTTCTCTCTCTGCCGTGCAAGTTTCAGCTCGAAATGTTAGGCTAACAGTTTGATGCTCTTGCTGCAAAGTCCCTCGTATAGCACACTAATCCCTTTGGAGAGAAGGCAGAATATACTTCTAAATAAATAATACCCCAAGAACCTATACCCAGAGGAAGCCAGGTCTAAGAAAACACCTCTCTGCACACGGCAGAGCTGCGTCGGGCTCCGGCTCTGTGACCAAGTGCTCCACAGCACACCGTTTCTGCCCGTTAACAGGCAAGGTCCTGTGGAGGACGAGGACATTTCCGTGTCATCGATGCAACAACTTCCTCTCCCTGCACCACTGATTCTACTCAGAAGCAAATCCGCGTGTGTCGAGCTGTTAAAATTTCGGAACTGTTTGTTACTGTAGCATAGCCAACCTTCCCTGCCTGCTGTGGGACCTGACAGGACTACGCATCGTATTGAAGGGAATGATCCACGCAGGGCACTCGGCACAATACAAGATGGACCCGAAGAAAACTGAAGTAACTGATGACTCTTCATGACTTAAGTAGTCTTCATTAAAATGTATATTATAAGAATGAAATGAATCAGATGTTAGAATTCTCTGGCAAGGATTTAAAATTTTTTTTAATGTTTATTTTTGAGAGAAAGAGAGAGACACAGACAGACAGACAAAGTACGACTGGGGGAAGAGCAGAGAGAGAGAAAGACACAGACTCCAAAGCAGTCAGCACTAAGCCTGACATGGGGCTCGAACCCATGAACCGCAAGATCATGACCCGAACCAAATAACGATGCTTAAACTGACTAAGCCACCCCATTCCCCTGAAGGCTTAGAACTTTAAAATGAACACAGGAATGGGTAAAAATCGGGGTAGAAATAGTAAATTATCCTTCTTGTTGAAGGTTTTTAAGATCATACTTGATAGTTCAAGCCAAAAGTTTAATACCAACTCTCCGACACGGTGCTCAATGAATGTAAACATCTAAGACAATTGTGTTGAAAAAGTGGAATCAGGAGACGGACATAGGTGGAAGTAAGGTTTTCATACTTGACCAGCAGTGGTAAAATACCATGGATACCAGGAGACCGATATGTTATACATGCATGCATATTTTAATGCCTAGAGCAACATTAAGAAAAACCATACAAAGTAATACACTCAAAAAGAATAATGAATAAATTTTAAGATAGAATCTTTATTTTTTCCTTTTTTTTTAACGTTTATTTATTTTTGAGAGAGAGAGAGACAGAGTATGAGCAGAGGAGGGTCAGAGAGAGAGAGGGAGACACAGAATCCAAAGCTGGCTCCAGGCTCTGGGCTGTCAGCACAGAGCCCGATGCAGGGCTCGAACTCATGAACCATGAGATCATGACCTGAGCTGACGTCGGACGCTTAACCAACTGAGCCACCCAGGCGCCCCGAGATAGAATCTTTAAAAAAAAAATTTCAATTAACTCACAGGGAAGAAATGAGAAACAAGAGAAATGAAAAGCTGAGGAACTGGAAAAGAAAAGATGGCCGACTTAAGCCCCAACAGACCAATAATTACCTTCAATGTGAATAATCGAACCACATCAATTCAAAGACAAACTGGCAGAGTGGAAAAAAGTCAATCTGAAAACGTTACACACTGTGTGGTTCGATTCATATAATGTGCTTGAAATGACAAAATTATGGAGAGAGAGACGAGATGGCACCGGGAGCAAGCTGGGGAGGGAGTGGCGTGATCTTAGAAGGGAACCTTGTGGTGGACTGCTCTGCATCTTCACCCAGAGGCGGTCACATGACAGAGGGAGCCACATGACTCTCCATATGCGACCGAAGTGCACAGAACTGGGCGCCTGGGTGGCTCAGCTGGTTAAGCATCCAACTCTTGATTTCGGCTCAGGTCATGATGTCACACTTTGTGGGATGGAGCCCCATGTCAGGCTCTGCACTGACAGCACGGAGCCTGCTTGGGATTCTCTTGTCTCTCCCTCTCTCTCTCTCTCTCTCTCTGCCCCTCCCGTACTCACACCCTCTCTCTCTCAAAATAGATATTTAAAAAAATATTTTTAAAAGTGCACAGAACACACGTATGCACACACACGAACGACTGCATGGAACACTTGTGAAATAGGACTCGAGTCCCTGGATTGTGATCAGTATCGATCTCCCGGCTGCGCACTTGCGGAGTTATGCAAAATGTTACGCTTTGGGAACTGGGTGAAAGGTATCGAGAATCTCTCTATTATTTCTTCTAACTACATGTGATTCTACACTTGTCTCAAAATTAAAAACTTAAAAAAAAATCTTCGGATATGAGTGAAAACACTGGATTTCTGTCTGTGACATATTTTACTTAGCGTAATACACTCCTGTTCCATCCACGTTTTGCAAATGGCTTCATTCTTTTTCATTGCCGAGCGGTATTTCCCTGTATATATACAAACACATCTTCTTCATCCATTCATCCGTTGATGGACAAGAGCACACCGTATACACTGTATGTTAGCTAACTTGACAGTAAATTGTCTTAAAAAAAAATCTTCAGAAGAAATGGTATCCTAGAATTAAGAACAATATTTGCCTTAAGTAAAATCTTGGATGAAATAAAGAGAACAAGAAACGAACTAAAGCTTTTCCCCTAACTCCCTAATTTGAGTTTGAAGTAAGGAAGGGAGGACGTGCAGTTTCAGTTTGAGTCTCACCACTCTGCAACCCAAAAGTTCTGTAACACTGACACAAAAGACGACAAGAATATGTGCAGATATTAATGTTTTGTTACAAAAAACAGTAATTATATTGTTTTGCTAAATATATAATACACATTTGCAAAAAGGCAAATAATGATCGTAAATAAAAATAAAGTACGAATCACATGATCCCATGACAACATAGTCTTGTGATCTTGTTTTCTACGCTTACGTGGGGGTTTTGGAGGGCAGAGAACAACTGGATTATACTCTAAATCAGGAATCAGTAAACTACAACCAGCCCATCTTAGCCAGATGGCGGTTTTGGGACAGCTTGAGCAGGTTTTTACATACTTGTATGGTTACATACCTACATAACATCCCCGGCACCGCCTCTCTGTCTGCGAAGTTTAAACATTTACTATCTAGACTTTACAAGCAAAAGATTGTGAGCCTCTGGTCTAAATGACACTTTTGTAAAAAGCTCTTCTCAGTTATCAAGATAATACAGTTCCTCTCTGGATATTTAGCCTGTTTCCAAATTTTATATTATAAACAAAGTTGCAATGAACACTCTTGAAGCTAAAGGTCTGAACACAAAGATGGATGCACTTTTCCAAGGGGATGTAACTTACATATGACATTTACTTTATAAATATTTCATAAATGTTTATAATTATTATTTTGTAGATAACATTATTTTATGGCAAAACAGAATTTATTATGATTATTAATATCATATATAAATTAACAAGACAATTCTCTTTTCCCCAGAAAAGAAAGCAAAGTTCCAAGACTCTGAAACTGGTATTTTTTCCTACTAGCTGAACAAGCCAAAATCTATAACATCACCCAAAATATCATCTAATACACAGGCAGGAGTTCCAAGGGAGTTTTTTCTACATCTTGTCCAATTCTACAAAGGTATAGAGAGGAAGAGTCTGGAGTAAAATTAGAGAGGTCACAGGGAAGTCAGAGGCAGTAACTACAGAGTAGAAGACCAGGCTTTGGAGTCAAGACTGCGGGATTCAAATCCATTTACCAGCAGGTGAGCCCGGCCAGTTTCCTAAACACTGTCAGTCTGTTTCTTCATCTCTAGAATAGAAGTAATAATCAGGGCCAAATCTTGGGCTTGTTAATGTATCTAAAGAGCTTACCAAAGTGCCAAGTGCTGTTTCCTACACTAAATGAGTCTGGTTTTGTAACAATCTTCGTGATCAAAATAGATTCTGACCACTGCTCATTCCACTATACATCCCTGCTCCAAGGAGAGCTCAGCACCTCCCTCTGTAAGCAGTAACTTGTAGGATTTCAAAAACGAAATCCCAGATATTAGTTTGCTCATTTGCTTCTCTTTAAAAACATATTTAATATGAAAGCATATTATTTGTTTCGGCCTGAACAAAACCATTATAAGAAGAATTGAGAATGGATTAGAAGAGTACTACTTCAGAGGAAAAAAACCTGAATATAGAGAGATCAATTTCAGGGGTTTTTTGTTGTTATTTTGTTTTTTATTTGTTTTTGAGTGAGCGAGCAGGCGAGACAGAGTAAGGGAGCGGGGCAGAGGGAGAGAGAGACTCTTAAGCAGGATCAATGCTCAGCACAGAGCCCAGCGTGGGGCTTCATCCCACGAACCCAGGGATCATGACCTGAGCCCAAATCAAGAGCCGGAGGCTTCAGTGATGGAGCCACCCAGACACCCAAACTCCAGGTTTAAAATGTCTTTTCCGAAACTTTAACTAAGAGTGGAGTTTACTCAGTTTCCTACCACACAGCTGAGCTGGATGCTTTAGAATCTTCTTGACTCTCCACCCGGCTCGGCTGTCACACAATCCCACACTTCCTCTTGACTCAACTTGAGAAGCATTTCCTCCTTGTATTCTGCTACTGCCTCCCTCAGATCGCTACACCCCTACTATCTCTTCCGGGGGCCTGCACTAGAACTTCCGGCCGTGGGTCTCTCCTTCCAGTTTATCCACCACCGGCCCCTATCGCCACCCTTCACAATCAAGGCTTCGGCTGGCTCCCCAGCGTCTACAGGATCAAGTCCAAACCGTCTGGCTTGACAAATATGTCAAGTAGCTTCACGACCTCACCCTTAGTTTCCTCATCCAGCCTCATTTCCCCAACTTCCTCCACATTCTAGCCACAGGGAGTGCCTCGCAGGTGGCTGGCTGAACACACATGCACTTTCATGACTCTCTCTCTTCTCAAAGACTCGCCCAGCCTTTCTGCCTAGACTCGTCTTCCATATTTAATTCTTGGAGACCCCAAACGAAGCCATTCCCGACCGAGCATCCACTCCTCTGCGCTCCAGTGGCACTCTGCCACCGCCTGTGCCACGGCAATCAGCCCGAAGCGCTCACAAGATCTTGGGGCTTCAAAACGGGAATGAAGTTCTTCTGAACATATACTTCTTTGTGCTGTTTTTCAAGAGTAAAGCACCATCTCAGAAACAGTCTGGCTTATGATATCAAGGTGCAATAAACAACACACTATACGTTAGAAACAAAAAAATACTAGCCGTGAGGATCACTTTAGTTATCCCACGAAACTGGCCACAAGTCGTTGAGTATCAACAGGAGCGCAAAACCCTTAATTGTGTTACCTATTAAACAACTTCCTTGGGGCCCCTGGTGGCTCGGTCAGTTAAGTATCTGACTCCATTTCAGCCCAGGTCATGAACCCACAGTCATGGGATCGAGCCCGGGTCTGACAGCACAGAGCCTGCTGGGATTCCCTCTCTCCCTCTTTCTGCATCTCCCCCTGCTCACGTACTTTCCCTCTCAAAATAAATAAATAAATATAAAAAAATATATAACATACTGTCTTGTTTGTACTATGGTTTTGAATTTCCACTTTAAATGCAAAGTTACAACTTAAAGTTCTTAAAAGTTTTAGACAGTGACATATACACCACTGTTAATTACATTAATTATACTACACCCAGCTGTTTCATTTCATCTGGCCACAGGTTTCAAGAAGAATGAAAAAAGCACAGAGAGTTTTGAGTTGTTTCGGTTTGTTGTTGCTGCTGTTGGTTTAGAGAGAGAGAGAGAGAGAAAGAGCAATTGAGGGAGAGGGGCAAAGGGAGAGAGAGAGAGAATCTCAAGCTGGCTCCACACTGCAGGACGCAGGGCTCGAGCCCACAATCCTGCAACTATGACTCAAGCTGAAATTAAGAGTTGGAGGGGTGCCTGGGTGGCTCAGCTGGTTGAGCATCGACTTCGGCTCAGGTCATGATCTCACAGTCCGTGAGTTCAATCCCCATGTCGGGCTCTGTGCTGACAGCTCAGAGCCTGGAGCCTGCTTCAGATTCTGTGTCTCCCTCTCTCTCTGTCCCTCCCCTACTCTTTTTCTGTCTCTCTGTCTCTCGAAAATCAATAAACGTTAAAAAAAAAAATTAAAGAAAAAAGAGTTGGACACTCAACTGACTGAGCCACTCAAGTGCCCAACACAGAGTTTTGAATAGATCATATTCCTTTCTTGAACACACAAAATGAGAACTTGGAAGAAAACATAAGGGAAAAGCTTCGTAACACCAGATCTGTCAATGATTTCTTAGATATGACACCAAGAGACAGGGAAAAGGGCAAAAACAGATACAGTGGACTACATCAAAATTTTAAAACTTCTATGCATCAAACCACACACTCCATGGTGAAAAGACAACCCACAGAATGAGAGAAATTTTTAAATATTGCAAAATGTATAACTGAATAGGGATATGTATACAGGTAGATAAACAGATATATTCTTTATATGTTACATTATGTATATTCTTCATATAGATACAGTTAAAGCACAACTCTACAGATCTATATCTGTATGTCGGCCCATCTACCCATATATCTGCTCACAGGTTAAGTTACAGATAAAGACAACAGGTTTATCTACCTATCTCAATTAAGGATTTATCTATATCTCTCTCTATCTGATAAGGATTAACATCCAGCATATATAAAGAACGCCTCAAAACAAAAACCCAAAGAACTTGATTAAAAAATGGGCAAAGGACTGGAATAGATACTTCTTCAAAGAAAAGACACAAATGGCCAACAAGCTTATAAAGAGGTACTCAACATCACTTACTCATCAAGGAAATGCAGATAAAAACCACAACAGCATCTCACACCTGTCAGGGTGGCTGCCATAAAAACAAACGAAAACAGAAGAAAGGAAGGTTGGCAGAGACATGAGGAAATCAGAACCCTCGGGCACTACCGCGGGAAACATCAAACGGTGCAGCCTCTCTGGAAGATGGTGGAGCGGCTCCTCGAAGAATTAAAAACAGAATTACCACGTGATCCAGCACTTCCACTTTCGGGTACACACACCAAAGAACTAAAGCAGTTATCTCAAAGAGATGGCTTTGCACTCACGTTCATTGCCACATTGTTCACAAAAGCCAAAGGGTGAAAGCAACCCAAGTGTCCATCCGCAGATGACTAAATAAAATGTGGTTTGTATATGCCGTGGGATATTATTTCGCCTTAAAAAAGAAGGAGGGCCGCCTGGGTGGCTCAGTGAGTTAAGCATCCGACTTCAGTTCAGGGCATGATCTCTTGGTTCATGGGTTCGAGCCCCGCATCGGGCTCTGTGCTGACAGCTCGGAGCCTAGAGCCTGCTTCAGATTCTGTGTCTCCCTCTCTCTCTGCCCCTCCCCTGCTTGTAGTCTGTCTCTCTCTGTCTCTCTCTCAAAAATAAACAGTAAAAAAAAAATTAAAAAAAAAAAAAAGAAATGGAAAAATACCTGAGTACTTGAATAAAGAAGAGGCAAATGTATACGAAGGAAAGACCTGAATTAACTGTTATAAAACCTAGCGGGAAGAAGAGAAAAGGAAAATAAAGATTCTTGGACAACCGAGCAGTGCCTCACACTCTCAATCCCGTAAGTGGAAAGTGATTCAAATGGAAAAACCCAAGACAACTGCTCCAGAGACTGGATTACAAACCAACTCACTGCACCGAAAAGCCCAGACTTGTGCATCACCAGCCTGACCACCTCGCTGGCCCATGAACCCATTAGAAGCCACAGTATCGGGGAGAATACCTCCCTTCCCAGGGTCTCGGGGAGCCTCTCCAAGCCCTCGAGTGGAAGCCCCAGGCTGTAGAATGAGCACCCGCGCCACTTCTAAAACACAGGCTGAGGGTCGCAGCCTCCGTGGACTGCTTGTTCCCAGGTGCTAGCACCATACAAGGTGCCGGGCAAACAGCAGTCTTCCCTGCTCCTCGTGGCAACCAGACAGTCAGCAACAACCCTGGACCAGAGGGGCTGGGTGCTATGCCCAAGGCCACACAGCAGGTACAAAGTATGGCTGAGATACGAACCCGAGGCCTGACTCCAGCTCCCTCAGTCCCGGCCTCCCGAGCTGGAAGGCAAAATGCCGGGGGTAGAGTCTGAACCCACTTCTCCCGCAAACCTGCTATATGACATTAGACAGGTTACCATTAGGGCTCGGTTTGTTCCGCTTTAAAAGAACAATCTTTTCCTTCCATTTCTTTCCTGAGGGGTCAACTCTTATTCCCTACCTTACTAGTTTTTTATTGTCCATTTCTATTCTGAGTTTTAAAATTGGTTGAAGAGTTTTTCATCTCTGTGAATGTTTGCTTAAGACCTTCGATTGTTGACGGAGTGCTATGCTACTGGTCGTCGAGGCTGAAAACTTCTGATTCTCACTTGGTTTTCTTCCTATCGTTTTTTAAACTATGGACACTACCTGCCATTTCCGTTCATTTTCACGCGTCTTGGATCTCCTGGACAGCAACAACAGGTGCTCCCGTGGAGAGGGGGAGGTATGTGAATGGTTCACCAGGTCTTTTAGTTACACCTAGTGAAACTAAAAAAGAAGTCCATTTTCTTTAATATAAAGTGGCATCGCTGTTTGGTACTGGGGAGACAGGTAAGTATGCTGACTTTCTATTTGTTTGCGGGTACTCTTAATTTTCCCTTCTTCCTTTGAGGTCACCGCCATGCATCCAAGAGCTGCCTCCCCCATCTCTCCAGGAGCAGCTGCTCATCCAGGGGTGAAACTGTCCCCTCCGGTCCCACACACTGTCGAGCTCCCTCCTTTAAATTCCCCAATAGCCAGGGATGTCCGGGTGGCTCAGTCGGTTGAGCGGCCGACTTCGGCTCAGGTCATGATCTCACGGTCTGTGAGTTCGAGCCCCGCATCGGGCTCTGGGCAGACAGCTCAGAGTCTGGAGCCCGCTTTGGATTCTGTGTCTCTTCCTCTCTCTGCACACCCCTTGTCCCCCACCCCCCACTTATGCTCTTTCTCTCTCTCTCAAAATAAATACACATTAAAAAATTTTTTTTGAAATAAAATAAATTCCCCAATAGCCAGTGCTCGGATCCACCAGGTGTCAGACCTGTTCTCAGGCCCTCCCCACACAGCGTGGGGCCCTCCCCCTCTTGGGGGTGACTTTTGTCTGTGTGCCGCCCCCGCCAGCGCTCAGCCACACTCTCTTCCTCTCCATCTGGTCTCCGTTGGACTCTCAGTTCCAGACTCAATCCAGAGTTGGCTCTGCTGTTTGGGACACGTATGTCCCCCCCCCCCCCCCCCCGTTTCCTGATCACGCTGCAGGCGTGAGTTATACGTGCTTCTGTTTCCTCTTTGTGGATCTGTTTAGTGTCTGAAGGATGTGTGAAAAGACCTACCTAGGTGGCTGTCGACATCGTCCTCACCTCTGAAATGAAATCCTGGGACAGGTCTCTAACCCTGCAGAATTCTCTACCAGTGATTCCGACAGGACGGTTAGCCAGAGACCTCCAGAAATGAGAATGGTTAGGCTGAAATGCTTTTCAATATTTTATTAAAAATTAACAAGTGTTAGGGCTCCTGGGTGGCTCAGTCAGTTAAGCATCGACTTCAGCTCAGGTCATGATCTCACAGTCTGTGGGTTTGAGCCCCGTGTCGGGCTCTGTGCTGACAGCTCGGAGCCTGGAGCCTGCTTCAGGTTGTGTGTGTGTCTCTCTCTCTGCCCCTCCCCGACTCATGCTTTGCCTCTCCTGCTCTCAAAAATAATTAAAAAATAAAAAAATAAAAAATAAAATAAAATAAATAAAATCCATATTTTTAAAGAGTCAAGATTAGGCTGCAAAACTTTGCATCGAATTTCCCACTGCCAACACACTTTGGGCTAAACTAGTGTTCAAGATCAGACAGCTTTTTGTTTCTTCTCCTGTTGATTTAAGCCGATCCATTAAACACTTCTGAAGACTTCGGGCACCTGGGCGGCTCAGTCGGTTAAGCATCTGACTTCAGCTCAGGTCATGATCTTGAGGTCCATGAGTTCGAGCCCCGCGTTGGGCTCTGTGCTGACAGCTCAGAGCCTGGAGCCTGCTTCAGATTCTGTGTCCCCCGCTCTCTCTGCCCCTCCCCTGCTCATGCTCTGTCTCTCTCTCTCTCTCAAAAACAAATAACCATTTAGAAAATTTTAAAATACATATTTCTGAGGACAACTGGCATGTTGTTCCCCGAGTCTCAATCCCCTAGGCCCTCCTTTCCCACCCCAGGCCCCTCGAGGCAGAACGAGCACAAGATAACTGGTGAGAAGAAACCCTCAGGCGCCTGAACCACCCGCCTTACCTCAGACTCATCGGTAGATTCTTCCAGAGACTCAGTTTCCTACAAAGCACAGAGGGGGAGAATGGTCAGAGGAGATGACAACAGAATAAAATAAGAAAATATTTTCGAGGGAAAAGGGTCACCACACCCCCACCACCAATACCCGCCTGCCCTTTTTCGGGCTAATTGGCAACCACAGTTGAAAGGACTCCAAGCGGTGCGACTCTCCCAGGCCTCCCTCCACTTCCCGTGTGGCAGGACTGAGATGGTCACTCTGGGGCCTCAGACCCACTGCTCCTGCTGTCCTCCCTCGGGTGGTCAGCAGGCTGACGAGTGACTGCAGGAACCGTCATGTGAGTGCACAGTAGGCTCTTTCCTTCGCTAAAAATGGAACTGGGGCTGGCAAAGCAGCCTTACTGATCGCGGAAGGGAAGAGGAAAACACCGTCTCGAATTATCTGTAAGCCAGTTTTTATGCTGAAAAGCCCTTGTGCTCTTAATGACTCCGCTATTAATCTGGTTAAGTCAAAATGATTGTCTTGCTTAAACAGCTTTTTACAAAAGAATTCCCCTAGAGTGGAACCTATGGGCCGTTGTGCAAACAAGCTGTGTAATTTACATCCACTCTGGAAACCGTGAACCAGAAGACGAATTCCGCCATTGAACACAGTTTCCCTCTTGCTGGACAATGAATCTTGCTGCTCCGGGAGAAGACAAAGCAAGAAGGGAAAAATTGACTCGATCCTGCTAATCTCTCACCTGTCCACCGAAAGAGAGAATCTGCTGATGCCACGCATCCTCAAAGAGGTCAGCAGAATGAAGATTTACTTAACGTACTTATAGATATCAATAGCAATAAAAGGTTACAACTAATATGCTGACACCGAATGTAAGCATTTTGCAACAATCCTCGAGATAAAAGAAGGAAAAAAAAATGGGGCAAGGACATGTTGGAGAGAACGAATATTTTTCAAGAAAAAAAAAATCAACATTTTAAAGCAAGTTAGACGCACCTATTACTCAGTGTTTGCACACATTTTAATGTCATTCATGGAAAATTCGCAAGAACGCGGCAGGTGGCGGGCTGCCGCTGCGACAGCCCTGTGGACGATAGGGTCCCTGCTCTGCAGGGCCATCTGTGAAATGGGGACGAACGTTACCCGCAATTAAGAATTTTATTGTAGGTGTGCCATTAACCACGGTGAACACCACCATCTCCTCCGCACCCCGACGCAGTAAGCTGCTTCTAAGTACTAGAAAATGCCTGTTAATTTGGAGCTACGGTCTCTCCGCAGGAACTTTTTGTTCTTAGCACCAATAAGACACATAAAAAAATCCAATTCTTCTACTACTTGACAGTTCTCCAGAGAGTTAATGACACGTATCGTGCCTGCCCTTCTAAATTGTTTTTCCTCTGCGCTAAGCGTCGCCGGATCCTGGTCCTCATCCACTTACCACCCTGATCCTTCTCTTTTGGACACACTCCATTTATTATTAACAGTCGTGATTCTGACATCTTTACTGAACATCTATTATATATATTCCCACGAAGCTAACTGCTTTGCACCCAGCATCTTAGAATTTCCTAATGACCCCTGAGGTAAGAGCACGGAGGCTTCGCGGCTGAACTGACGCCTTCTGAAACCCTTTCCTCCCCTGACTGTCCCTGGATGTTAAGTTACTAACATTCGTGAAACAAGGCTTTGACGACCATGCCAATGATCCAACCTGCCCCTAGATTCCTGTCCCCAACTCGAGAACTCTGAAAGGACACTGGGTTCCTCTTTTCAGAAAAATGCCATTAAGCCTGAGGAAGTTTTTTTATTTTCTTATTTGAGATACATTCATAATGACACATAGGATAAACGGGCAAATGTTCCATTTACATTTTCGTGAAAACAAAAGTGGAAGTCTCCACCCACTGATTTCAACCAAAAACTCAAAATCGAATTATATTCTTTTTTTTTTTTTTTTTTACCTTTACTTATTTTTGAGACACAGAGAGAGTGTAAGCGCGGAGGAGCAGAGAGAGAGAGAGAGAGACAGAATCCGAAGCGGGCTCCAGGCTCCGAGCTGTCAGCACAGAGCCCGATGCAGGGTTCAAACCCACAACCACGAGATCGTGACCTGAACCGAAGTTGGAGGCTCAACTGACTGAGTCACCGAGTGGCCCCAAGATCAAATTACATTCTTGACTCTGCACCAAAAACCATGCAGGGCCAGAGGTGATACCACGAGGTATGCGGCTCTCAGAAACCTGAGCCTTCAGAAAAACCCCAGGCTCTCAGAGAAGTTTCCTGTGGCTGCTGGTACCAGTGAGAACATTTACTGTAGGACATTCTCAAATTAACCCCAGCCCCCTCCAGCATGAACCTCCCAACCTGAGCTGTGGCCTCAAGAAAAATTATACTCTTGTCTCCAATCCTACCAAAGCAATGCATGAGTGACTTCAGGAATCGGCCTGGTCTATTTCTTTGCTTCATCCAATCAAAGAGCCCCTCTGATAATGCCCTGGGGACTGAGGGGCGAACCGGAAGACATGAAGAGAATGTCCCAGAAGCCGGCTGAATGGTGAGAAAGGTTGCAATTTAGAAAGAGGCACTGGTTTTCAACCACTTTTTAGCTTCACACCCTCATCTTTCAAAGAACTTCAAATCGTGAAAATACAAGTTCTGTTTTCTAAGGGAAATAAACCAGACACATACTGAAGGGTTCCACTTACATGAGGCAGAAAGTAAACAGAGCTTAGCAGGGGCCAGGGAAGGATGTTGGGGGGGAGGATGTGGGGAGGAGGCTGTGGGGGGGGAGGCTGTGGGGGTAGGATGTGGGGGGAAGAATGTGGGGGGAGGATGTGGGGGGGAGGATGGGGGAGGATGGGGGGAAAGGATATGGAGGGGAGGATGGGGGGAAAGGATATGGAGGGGAGGATGGGGGAGGATGGGGGAGGATTGGGGGGATGGGGGGAGGATGAGGGGAGGATGGGGAGGAGAGGATGTGGGGGGAGGATATGGGGGGAGGATGTGGGGGGAGGATGTAGAGGGGGAGGATGTGGGGGGAGGATGTGGGGGGGAGGATGTGGAGGAGGAGGATGTGGGGGGGAGGATGTGGGGGGAGGATGTGGGGGGAGGATGTGGGGGGAGGATGTGGGGGGGAGAATGTGGGGGGAGGATATAGAGGGGGAGGATGTGGGGGGGAGGATGTAGGGGGAGAATGTGGAGGAGGAGGATGTGGGAGGGAGGATGTGGGGGGAGGATGTGGGGGGAGGATATAGAGGGGGAGGATGTGGGGGGAGGATGTAGAGGGGGAGGATGTGGGGGAGGATGTGGGGGGAGGATGTGGGGGAGGATGTGGGGGAGGATGTGGGGGGGGTGGAGGAGGAGGATGTAGGGGAGGATGTGGGGGGGAAGATGTGGGAGAGGATGTGGGGGGAGGATGTGGGGGGGAGGATGTGGGGGGAGACTGTGGGGGGAGGCTGTGGGGGGAGGATGTGGGGGGGAGGATGTGGGGGGAGGATGTGGGGGGAGGATGTGGGGGGGGAGGATGTGGGGGGGAGGATGTGGGGAGGATGTGGGGGGAGGATGTGGGGGAGGATGTGGGGGGAGGATGTGGGGGGAGGATGGGGGGGAGGATGTGGGGGGAGGATGGGGGGGTGGGGGGGGGGGAGGATGGGGGGGAGGATGTGGGGAGGATGTGGGGGGAGGATGTGGGGGGGAGGATGTGGGGGAGGATGTGGGGGAGATGTGGGGGAGGATGTGGGGGGAGGATGCTGGGGGGAGGATGTGGGGGGGAGGGTGTGGGGGGAGGATGTGGAGGAGGAGGATGTGGGGGGAGGATGTGGGGGAGGATGTGGAGAAGGAGGATGTGGGGGAGGATGTGGGGGGAGGATGTGGGGGAGGATGTGGGGGAGGATGTGGGGGAGGATGTGGGGGAGGATGTGGGGGGGGGGGAGGAGGATGTGGGGGGGGTTAGTGTTCAATGGGTCCAGAATTTCAGTCTGTGATGACGGGTAGTTCTGGAGACGGATGGTGGGAATAGTTGCACAACAGTGCCAATGTACTTAATGCCACAGACTCAATCATGCACTTAAAAATGGTTAAAGTGGTGGGGGCGCCTGGGGGCTCAGTCAGTTGGGCATCCGACTCTTGATTTCGGCTCAGGTCATGATCTCACGATTCGGGAGTTCAAGCCCCGCGTCAGGCTCTGGCTGGTGGTGCAGAGCCTGCTTGGGATTCTCTCTCTCCCTCTTTCTGCCCCTCCCGCTCTTGCACTCTCTCTCAAAATAAATAAAATAAAACTTGAAAAAAAATGGTTAAAGTGGTAAATATTATGCATATTTTACCACAATAAAAAAAAAAAGGTGCTCTTCTGGCTGAAGCAAAAATGATGAGCCAGAAGGCGTGGAGAGACGAGTGCAGAGCCGGACAAAACCTGGGCAGCGGCAGAAGGCTAAACTCACGTGCTTCACCTTACCTCTCGGTTGCAAACCAGTCCCCTAAACTCAAGCATATATCCAGACCTAACGATCTTGGTGCCGTGACTCGAGACCTCTTGAATCTATACACACTATTTGCTGGGGGGGGGGGGGGGGGGGGAGGCAGCGTGCAGAATCTGGGGGAGGAATGAGGCTGGAGCCTGAGGAAGGCCGGCTCGAACGCCTGCCGGATGAAGAACGGAGCAGAGACCAGGCTGCGGGGAATCAGCCTGACCTGGGGATAGACCTGAAACACTCGACGCTGCATGGTCACCTTGTCTCCTTCCCAACACACTGTGACACAGCTGAGCTTTATGGAAGACCGGGTGTGAGCAATCCCAACGTCTGACACGGGCAGGGGCAAGAGGACAGATCTTGTGTGTAGGGATGCATCTGCTGTCCCTGCATCATCGAGGCCTCAATTTCTATACAATTAATTTTTGTTTAACGTTTATTTATTTTTGAGAGAGACACAGCGTGAGCGGGGAGGGGCAGAGAGAGAGGGAGACACAAAATCCGAAGCAGGCTCTGGGTTCTGAGCTGTCAGCACAGAGCCTGACACGGGGCTTGAACCCACGAACCATGAGATCATGCCCTGAGCCAAAGTTGGACGCTTAACCGACTGAGCCACCCAGGTGCCCCGAGGCCCCAATTTCTAAGGAGCTGTGGCCAGCTCGGGGCACTCAGGCACTAGGCTGCTTGAGCAGGAAAGATGAGAGTACGTGGGGAGCCGGCAAGAGTGGGCAGACTCGGTACCAAGCCCGTTTAACCCCCCAGGCTCAGCTCCCGCATGCATCGTATTCTGCAAATGAAGGAAAACCCGGACGCCTGCCCAGTGTGGAAAAAGGGACCGGCCAGGCGACCCGGTGACCCAGTCCCAAATCTGACTCTGCATCACGATCGCATAGGTCGGTTTGGGGAATTGGCTAGTACCGACACAAACACTCCACCTTCACAGATTCAGATTCGGTGAGTCGAAATAAGAGCCTAGAATCACAACAAGCATCTGGAACAAGAACAGTGAAGAGGACCAGGTCCCCGGCAGAAACAAAGGCACCCGTGACTGAACAGCCAAGAAAGGGGGACTGCAGGAGACACAGAACCCCAGATCGGATGGGCGCGCCCTCTGCCAGGTGGTAACACGGCACTAGGGGGACCCCTAATAATCAGCTAGTGACACCGGCCTCCAGCCAATCAGCCCAGACAAAGGCGAGCGGAAAAACTGACGAGGCAATAGCCACGTCTAGCTAATCTGTGACCACACTTTCATCACATGGTGGTAAAGAGGGGATCCTCTAAAAACGGCCCAGAGCCTGTGCCTTAGCAACTGCTTGCTCGGGGCTTTGTTTTGCCTTTAGTTAGCAAAACTGCTTTCAAAAGATCTTGATCAAACTGTTAAAAAAAAAAAAAGAACAGCGCATAACTGAGCAAAGCCCAAGTTTGGATAATAAACTCTAGTCCCACATACAGGACACGCCGACCTGGCCGCTTTAACACAATCCCGTGTCATCCTCACAAGAGTGCTGGAGAGTTAGCGCCCATCCGCAGGCAAGAGAACTGAGGCAGTCAGGTACTTGTTGATGTGATTATTTTACACGTGGGGCACGATCAGATGGGAGCGTACTTGCTCCTGAGCTGCCGTCTGATAATCAGGAAATGCTCCACCATAAGGAAAAAGTTTCCCCAAATTCTGGGGTGCCTGGGGAGTGGAGTCAAGTCAGTGGAGCATCCGACTCTTGGTTTTGGCTCGGGTCATAGTCGCAGGGTCGTGGGATCGAGCCCCAGACTGGGCTCCGTGCCGGGCATGGAGCCTGCTTGGGATTCTTTCTCTCTCTCTCTCTCTCTGCCTTTCCCCTGCTCGTTCTTTCTCTAAAATTAAAAAACTAATAAATAAAAATTAAAAACGAGAAAGTTAAGAGGAGAAATTCACTCTTGGCTTGCTCATCGTGGAGGGTGGGCTGCATGATGCCGAGGGGAAAAGCTTCCTCTGCCCTAACCTGTCATCACAGCTCATTTGAATACACACCTCAGTTCTCAAAGCATTTTAGAGGGAAATATTAGGTCAAGATTTTCTAAAAGCTTCAGGGTGCCAGGGTGGCTCAGTCGGTTGGGCGTCCGACTCTTGATCTCGGCTCAGGTTGTGATCTCACAGTTCGTGGGTTTGAGCCCCGCATCAGGCTCTGCACTGGCAGTGGGGACCTGCCTGGAGTTCTCTCTCCCTCTCTCTCTGCCCCTACCCCGCTCATGATCGATCTCTCTCTCTCTCTCAAAATAAATTAATTAATTAAAAAAAAACATTATCTAAAAGGTTCAAAGGGGCAGAACAGAACAATTAACAAATTTATTTAACTCCACTTTTGTGCACTTTTAGCCTTCAAAGCGCTATATACACAAGGCCAGATGTCAACGGCTCCCAACTACGCAAGTCAACCAGGGTGAGAAAAATCTAGCCATTTTTAATCGATAAAGGACTGCTAATATAGGCACGATTACTTACAGCTTAAAAAATAAACAGAAGGACAATTTGTGGATGTCTGCTTCTTTCTGCCATGGACAGTGGGCCACTGGACTTTTTGAGAATGACCCTGTCGGGGAGATGAATTCCTGCTCTAACCGTGGGCAGGCTGCTGAAGTGTCAAAGATGAAATTATGACTTGAAGGAAATTTATTAAGGTGATAAGGGTTTGTTCTACTTCATAAAGTAAAATAAATAAATAAATAAATAAATAATCGATAAAATTAGAATTAGGTTCTCAAGCATTTTTTAAAAGGTGGGGTATTCTAGTGAAAGAAAAAAAAAAACAAAACCTGAGCTTTGGAGATAGAAGATTGGAGATTTATTATGGACACAAGCCTGAGTAAGTTACTTATGTTGTCTGAATTTCCAATTGCTTACGTGTAAAATTCAGTCGTTTAACACATATTGTGGCACTATTCTAGGCGTCAGGCAAACAGCGGTGAACAAATCCTCGCCATCATGAAGCTTATATTCTAACTGGGAGAATATGCAGAAATGAATACTGAAACATACAGAATAAGTAGAAACTTTAAAACACACTATGTCAGATGGTGATGAGCACTAAGGAGAAAAATAATGCAAGGAAGAAGAGGTCTCAAAGAACGATCAAAGAAGGTCTCACTCAAAAAGATAACACTCGGACAAAGACATGAAGGAACTCCAGGAGAAAGCCCTGGATAGCTGGGGTCACAAAAGGGAGCAGCATGAGCAAAGGCCCTGGGGTAGAAACATTAAGAAAGCCAAGTACAGCTGATGCAGAGTGACAAAAGGGGAGAAGAGAAGACGAGTGGAAAATGAAGTCAGAGAAAAGGAATAAGGAGCAATTGGGGCGAGGTCCTGTAGGGCAACTAGGGTATTATAAAGGAGTCTGACTTTTCTTCAGAGCGCAATGGGAAGCCGGTCCTGACTTCGATGTCGGAACGAACATTTACCACACAGAATTATTTTGTGAGGACCGAACGTGATGTGAAGAAATTCCGCTGAAAGTGCTAGAAAGATTCGAAGCACGCTTACTGTGTCGCTAACTCTCTGTGTGTGTTTGTCTATGGGACTGCTCTGCCAAACTCTTCTGCACAAAACAGCAGTAAATACTAAGAGCAACGCTCTCCATTCCTACTCCCCTGTACCCAAGATCTTGGCTTTTGGTTTTTGTTTTTTTTTTAATGTTTTATTTATTTTTGAGAGAGAAAGAGCCTAAGCAGGGAGGAGGCAGAAAGAGACGATGACAAGAGGATCTGAAGCGGGCTCTGTGCTGACAGTAACAAGCCCGAAGTGGGGCTCGAACTCACGAACTCTGAGGTCGTGACCTGATCTGAGGCCGGGCGTTCAACTGACTGAGCCACGCAGGCGCCCCTTTTTGGTTTGAAATCGAACAACAAATAAGCTACATTTCAACCACAAAGAGCAACCGTGTGAAAATCGATCTCCCACTATCATCAAGCCCGGCAAAGACTCGTGAGTTGCGTGTGCTTAACAAGCATTTTTCCTTTGAAGTGACCAAGAAAGGAGGCTCCATGGCTGGTAGCAACACTCCTGTTATCACAGCAACCATCCAAACCAAATTTCTACTTTATTTCTTAGTCCCTGGTATATTTCAAGCGTACTTAGGGCAACTGTGCATTATATAGATGAAGTATGTTACAAATGGTATCAATACTATTGATATTAAGTTATCGAGTAGCTAAACTTCTTTTATTACGGTATAGCTTATCATAAACCACTTTTTACGGACAATTACGGACACTGATGGCCCTGTTAATTTGTAAGGAAAAACAGCGCCAACCTTAAATGACCCTGGACATGGACAATTAGTTCTGGCCTTTGTCTGCACTTTTCTGTCTTCTTGATATTACTTTGTCACTTCAGCTAAGGCCTGACTACCACTATTACACGTACGAAAATAACTCTACTGCCACCACTAACTACTGCTCTAAACCCCAATCCCACAGAGCCAAGTGTGGGCTGGCTTCGCCATCTGATGTTCCGCCAGCGACAAATAATCTCATGTAACTTTTCCTGAGCCCAACTTTTACTAAGCACTTTAACTGGTGTACTAACTTAGTCTATTCCCTAACTTACTTACTCTCCAAGAATGTTACTCTTCTATCTCCAGCTTATATTTAAAGTTAAATAACTAGCCCAAAGTCACGTATTCAGAAAGAGAACCAGCACTGGAGTCTAGGCATTTTGGCTCCTAGGTTAATGCACTTAACCCCTGCTGCACGTCATAGTTGACTTAGTTTTGCACCTAAATAACGATAGATGCAAAACAAAATTCATCATCTCCTCTCTCCAGGCCCTCCTGCAAATCAATTCTCAGTCTTCACTTCCAGAGGAAAGGAAGTGAAATTTCAGTCACTTGGCCTCAAACCTCAAGTCATCTCTTATGCTTCTCAAGGGCAGTAAGTTCTGGTCCAACCGGGCCGCCTCTGGGCCAAAAGACAGGTCACAGGGGCCGCAGCAACGCAAAGGCCGCCTCTCCAACACCGGCCGGGGGTGTGTCGGTGCGCTTTCCCCCGGTGCCCTCCAAGAGTGGCCATCCCACCCTCCCCTCTGCTCCCCGAAATGGCCTTTCGCCCCTCGCGCGTCCCGCGGTGGGCCTGCCTCGCCCTCTGGCAGCTCCGCACTTCCACACGCTCCGCTCCAAGCCCGGATCACCTCACCCTCGCCTCTCACTCCCTGGCCTAACAGTTACAGCATTTACCTGCTTCTCTGCTTCCGCCATGGTGCAGCCGGAGAGTCACATGACAGACCCGGAAATTGGAGACGCCGAGACACTGGGACCAGGGGCTGCTGGGAAATGTAGTTTTTAGCAGCATCTAAACCGGGGCGTTGTTCGTGCTGACGATTCTATTGGGCCTCGTCTCTGCTTCTGAGTCTCCAACCTCAATGGAGTTGGGCCATGGAGAATCTGAACAGAACCATTGTTAATTTCATGATTTATTTTATTGTTGTTCTTACTGGTTTCATGATTACGACGTTATTTAGTAATATTATATAGCAGGCCCTGGGGTTATAATTTTGCATGCATTTTCTCATTTAATTCCCCCAGCAATCCCTAGTGTTATCCCCATTTATAAAGGAGAACAGAGGTCACACACTTGTAAGAGGCAGAACTAGGATTAGAATGTGGCCATGCCTGGGGCACCTGGTGCCTCACTAAGTTGGTTAAGCATCAGATGTTGGCTCAGGTCATGATCTTGCAGTTCCTGAGTTCAAATCCCACATAGGGCTCTCTGCTGACAGCTCAGAGTCTGGAGCCTGCTTCTGATTATCTGTCTGTCTGTCCCTCACTCTCTCTCTCTGCCCCTCCCCCACTTGTGCTCTGTCAGTCTCTCTCTCAAAAAATGAATAAAACATTTAAAAAGTTTTTAAAAAATAGTATTTGGCCATGTCTAACATCAAAGACTCTGTGATTAGCAAATGCTTCTTAGTCTAAAAGTGTTCTTGTCCTTTTTAACAAATGTATTAAGTGAATATAAGGCATAAATCAGTCCTTGCAGTGGAGAACCAGATAAAAATTTATATTTTAAAAATATTTAGTTTGCTTGTATTGCTTGCTGCCTTAATTTGACATCTTTTGGCATCTGGACATTGAAAAATTTTTTAAATCTCGTTGTTTGATTAAATTAGTTGTTAAACTTTTATTGAGTATATTCTATAGTTAAATATTTAAGATAGAATATAAATTTATCCTTGGTAAAATCTGTAAAGCCATGGTCTTTCTTCCATCTTTTAGAACGAATGATCCCCTCTCCATGTTTCTGGACATTAAGAACTCTCCTTCCTAATCCTCAAGAATTTGCAGTATCTTATCCAAAAACAGACATTTTCTTCTTTCCAATCATTTCCAGTGGTTGATAACTAGAAAAAGGTGCCGCAAATGGCAGCACGTGGTGGGTGCCCGCTGCCCTTTTTGCCTCCTGTGTCTCATTGACTCTGACTTAGAAGGAAGGCATAGAAGGAGGTCTCTAGCTGTAACCTGGTCAACCATGATTCCCATGGCCTAGGTGACCTCATGTGAGACACTTGTCTTCTCTCCAGGCCTAAATGGCCTCTTCCTCTAACCCTTGCTGGAGTCCCTCTCCCAGTCTGCCGATCGCTCAGTCACAAAGGAATGATGAAAGCCCAACCCAAGGCATTTAGATATCCATAACCAAGCACCAAGTACTCCAAGTTTTGACTTTTCCAGTCTGAGGGTTTGTATGACCTCTTGCAAAGCAACCAGAACCTAAACACTGCTCAAATTCCAATACTTCAAGTCCCACGGGAACCTCTATACAGACCGAAAAGGTGCAGAAACTCTCAGTTGAGTCTCCACGGAAGAAGAAAGAAGTCTAGCCCTTCTAACAAATTCTAATTTTGCCTTTTCCCATTAGGATCTAGACTCACCCATAAAACTCTAGTGAGTCTAATTAAAGATGTAGCCAAAGCTTCTGCAGATTTTCCTCTCCTCACTCAAACTTCGGAGACTCTGGAGGCCCTAAGTCTGTTCCCATTCAGTGTACTATCTTGTCTATAATCAAATATGATGAGCATTGGATCTACTGTTTCCTTTTGGACAGACTGCAAAGTGAAGAGACATAGATACAGAATGATAAATGAGAGGAAGAACCCACTACAGGCTAGCAGGTTCACACTGTGTCTGTGGGCAAGATGAAATTCACATGTGATCTTAGAGCCCACGTTTGCTCACATGAAAGGAGAATTTCGGGCTCCCTTGTCTAAGAGATCTTCTCACCTCCTGCTACGGAAAGTGTGGTCCACAGCCTGTTAGAAATGAAGTTTAGGGCACCTCCAGAGCTCTAGAGCCAGAAGCTGGGTTTTAATAATATCCCCTCAAGGTATATACACGTACATGAGAGTCTGAGAAGTATTTAGCCCAACAGTCTTTCCTCCTATGGCAAATCACTTGTTTTTCCTTGCCCATCATCAGTTCACCCTCCCACCTTTAAACTGTGGAGGCTGGGGCATCTGGGTGACTCAGTCAGTTGAACATCAACTTTGGCTCAGGTCATGATCTCACAGTTTGTGAGTTTGAGCCCCATGTCAGGCTCTGTGCTGACGGCTCAGTGCCTGGAGCCTGCTTTGGATTCTGTGTCTCCTTCTCTCTCTCTGCCCCTCCCCCACTTGTGTGCACGCTCTCTCTCTGTCTCTCTCTCAGAAATAATAAATAAAGTTAAAAAAAATAAGCTGTGGAGGTAAAGGTAAGAACAAAAATTTTTCTCAAACTCACATGAAAAATTCACCAGGATAGACCACATTCTTGGCCATTAGACACACCTCAACAAATTCGAAAGAACAGAAATCATAAAACTTCTCACAGACCACAATAGAATTAAACTAGAAATCAATAATAGAAAGATAGCTGGAAAATTCCAAATATATGTAACTTAAACAACACTTCTAAATAGCATATGGGTCAAAAACTAAATCTTGGAAATATTTTTAAGCATTTTGAATTACATGAAAATGCAAATACAACTTATCAAAATTTGTGGCATGCAGTAAAAGCAGTGTTTAGAGGGGAATTTATAGCATTGAATGCATACATTAGGAAAAAAAAAAGAGAGACCTAAAATCAATAACATAAATTTCCCCATTAGGAAACTAGCAAAAGATGAGCAAATTAAATCCAAAGTAACCAGAAGAAAAGTAATAAGAATTAGTGCAGATCGATGAAAACAAACAAACAAACAAAAAGCCAACTGGGAAAATTAACAAAACCAAAAGTTGGTTCTATGAAAAGATCGATAAAATCAATAAGGCAGGCTAACAGAAAAAGAGAGGACATAAATTACTAATATCGAAAATGAAGGAGACATCAATACAGATTCTGTATTAAAAGGATAATAAAGGCATACTGTGAATAACTTTATGCCCACAAATTTGATAATCTAGATGAAATGGGCCAGTTCCTTGAAAGATACGATTTGCCAAAAGCACCCGGGAGGAAATAGACAATGTTATACCTATATCTATTAAAAAAATCAAATCAATAATTAATAACCTTTCAAAAGGCCTACATGTGTTACTGGAGGAGGATTTACAGGAGAAATCATGCCAATTCTTATAGCCTCTTTCAGAAGGTAGAAGCAGAGAGAATACTTCCTAGCTCATTCTATGAGGCCAGCGTTTCTCTAATACCAAATCAGACAAAGACATTACAGGAAAATAAAACTACAGACCAATATCTCTCATGAATAAAGTTTCAAAAATCCTCAACGAAATATTAAAAAAAAATTTTAACACTTAACTCATTTTAGAGAGACAGAGCACGATCAGGGGAGGGGCAGAGAGAAACGGAAACACAGAATCTGAAGCAGGCTCCAGGTTCTGAGCTGTCAGCACGGAGCCAAATGCAGGGCTTGAACTCACGAACCGTGAGATCATGACCTGAGTCGAAATCGGATGCTTAACAGACTCAGCCACCTAGGCGTCCCCTCAACAAAATATTAACAAATCAAATTTAAAAATGTATGAAAACATTAGAGACCATGACCAAGTGGGATTTATTTCAGGTATGCAAGACTGATTAACATTCAAAAATCTATTAATGTAATCCATAAAATCCACAGAGTAAAAAAGAAAAATCACGTGATCCTATCAATAGATGCAGAAACACCCATTCATGATAAAGACTCTTGGTAAGCTAGAAATAGAGAGGAACTTTCTAAAGACTATTTACAAAAGACCTGAAGCTATCATAATAGTCAAAGCTTTCCCACCAAGATCAAGTACAAGGCAAAGATGTCCCCTCTCAACACTTTGTTTCAATGCCATTTTGGAAGTCCTTGCTAATTCAGCAAGGAAAAAAAAAAGAGAGAGAGAATTAAAAGTTCGTAGATTGGGAAGGATTGGGAAGGAAGACATAGAACTGTCTTTGTTCACAGTTGACATTAGCTGTAGAAAAATATGAAAGATTTGATTGAAACCTTCTGGGACTAACAAACCATTACGGCGAGTTTGCAAGGTTAGTATACAAGAGCCAATTGCTTCCCTATATTCCAGCAACAAACAATTAGAGTTTGACATTAAAAACATAATATTATTGGGGCACCTGGGTGGTTCAGTCGGTTGAGTGTCTGACTCTTGATTTCCGCTCAGGTCATGTTCTCACAGTTGGTGGGAATGAGCCCCACGTCAGGCTCTGTGCCAACGATTGTCCCTCTCTCTCCCTCTCTGCTTCTCCCCTACTCATGTACTTGCACTCCCTCTCTCAAAATAAATAAAAAAACATTTAAAAAAATCTTTAAAAAATAAAAGAAAACACAATCCTTTTTATATTAGCACTCCCCAAATTAAAATATTTTTCGATAAATCTAACAAAATATGTACAAGATCTATATGAGGAAACTATAAAAATCTGATGAATAAACTAAAAAACAACCAGATAAATGAAGAGACATTCCATGTTCATAGGTCAGGAGACTCAATATTGTCAAGTTGTCACTTCCTCCCAACTTGGTCTATAGTGTCCGTGTGTTCCCAATCAAAAGCCCAGCTAGTTACTTTACAGGTATCGACAAACTGATCCTAAAGTTAACTGGGGTAGTGAAAGACCCAGAAAAGCTAATACAATATCGAATGAGAAGACCAAAGGCGGAAAGCTGATGGTATCCAACTGCAAGACTTCCTATAAAACCATGGTCATCAAAACAAGGTGGTATTGGTGAACGAACAGACAAATGTATCGATGGAAGAAAGGGAGAGCACAGAAATAGACCCACATCGATGTAGTCAGCCAATCTTTGACAAAGGAGCAATATAATGGAGCAAACATAGCCCCATCGACAAATGGTACTAGAACAACCAGATATTCACATGCAAAAAAAAAAAAAAGAAGAAAGAAAGAAAGAGAAAAAGAATTTAGACACAGACCTTACACACTTCATAAAAATTAACTCAATATGAATCATAGACCTAAATGTAAAATGTAAAAACATAAAACTCCCAGAAGATAATACAGGAGAAAAATCTAGATAATTTGGGGTATGCGATGCATTTTTGCTACAGCACCAAAGACATGATCTATGGAAGAAATTGATGACAACTTAGGTTTTCTTAAAATGTAAAACTGCTTTCATAAAGACAATGTCAAAAGAGTAAGAAGACAAAACACAGATTGGGAGGAAATATTTGCAAGAGACTTATCTGATAAAGGACTGTAACCCAAAATATGCAACAAACCCTTAAAACTGAACAATAAGGAAAAAAAAATATGGACCAAACACCTTAATGGACATCTCGCCAAAAAAGATACACGATAGCAAATAAGCAAATGAAAAGATGCTCCACATCACGTCAGCAGAGAAATGCAAATCAAGACAGCAATGACATACACCATCACACATCTGTTAGAATGGCCAAAATCGGGAACACTGACAATACCAAACGCCGGCAAGGATGTCCCGTATATTGCTGTTGGGAATGCTAAATAGTACAGCCACTGTGGAAGATGGTTTGTCAGTTTTTTACAAAACTAAACATACTCTTACTATGTAGCCCAGGAATCATGCTCCTTGGTATTTACCCAAAAAAGGTGAAAACATATGCCCGCACGCAAACCTGCGTAAAGGCCTGGTTATGGCAGCTTCAATCACAGTTGCCAAAACTTGGAGATGTTCTACGGCGGGTGAATAAATAAACCGTACATCCAATTCATTTACTGTATATAAATAAATTGTTTTAAGTCCAGACAACAGGCTATCATTCAGCACTAAAAAGAAATGAGCTGTCAATAAATGAAAAGACATGGAAGAAACTGAAGTGCATATTGCTAAGTGAAAGAAGCCAATCTGACAAGTTTATATAGTTTATGATTCCAACTAAGTGACATTCTGGAAGAGGCAAAACCATGGAGGCGGTAAACTGACCAGTGGTTGCCAGGGGTGAGGAGCTGGCGGTGGCCGAGAGGGGATTGGGATAGATAGGAAGAATACTGAAGATTTTTAGGGCAGCAAAAATACTCTGATTATATTATAATGATGAATATATGTCATTATACGTTTGTCCAGATCTCATAGAATAAACATCAAGAATGAACCCTGATGTAAGCTATGGACTGTGGGGGATAACGATGTGTCAGTGTGTGTTCATCAGCTGTAACAAATGGACCACTCTGGTGGGGGGTGCTGATAGTGGCAGAGGTGATGCATGTAGGGGCAGAGGCGTACATGGGAAATCTCCGTACCTTTTGCTCAATTGTATTGTGAACCGAAAAGTGCTCTAAAATAATTCTCTCTCTCTCTTTTCTATTTTTTTAAAAGAAAATGTCATTTTCTGTACAACTACAGCGTGCATAGAGAGTATCTTACCCACAGTGAGGGGAGAAAACCCCAGCATTTACTATTTCCATGGTAATTTCCCATAAATGATCATCATTCTATGTATGTTAATATTTCACGTTGTGAATTTCTGAAGGGAATCATGAAGATTAGTTTCTTTGGAAACAGAAAAAGATCATGTGTAAGTGATCTGTCAATTATAATTCGGTAATGAATAGGAGAGAGAAGACTCCAGAAGGATTTTTTTTCTTACATTCACTGCAATACTCTGGGGGGATATTTTTCCAGATTTTCTACAATGGAGGAATACCTAAAGGTGAATTTCAAACATAATCTGGATTGTACTCTACAGTTCTGTGGCACCCTTTTAAATTTATTAATTACAAAAATTTAATTCCACGTAAATAAATACAGAGCTATATAGTTGTTAATTCTTGGATAGTCTTCTATTGAGTTGATTATCATAATTTATGTAGCCAACTCCTTACTTTTGACTATTTGGATTGCTTTCAAATTTCACTATTATAAACTAGAGTGTGATAGACATTGTTTCTTTTTTTTTTTTTTAATGTTTATATTTGAGAGAAAGACAGAGTGTGAGCAGGGGAGGGGCAGAGAGAGAGGGAGACACAGAATCCGAAGTAGGCTCCAGGCTCTGAGCTGTCAGCACAGAGCCCAACGCAGGGCTCGAACCCATGAACTGTGAGATCATGACCTGAGCAGAAGTCAGACACTTAACTGACTAAGCCATCCAGGCGCCCCTAAATATTGTTTCTGTGAACACTTGCTTACTTTATAAATATTTCCTTAGAAGACTGTAGAAATGGAATGGCTTGGTCAGAGGTCTCTTGACGTTGTCTTAAAGCTTCTTTGGAAATATCAAGAAATGTCCAAAAACCATTTTTTTGAAATAATCTACTGTGGTAATTTTGAATAATTTATGAAATCCTTTATTCATCCTTTGGATCTCCTATTTTATGCCTTACCAAGAAATATTTCAAAGACCATCTGTTTGGCTTCTCCCCAGACATAGACTGCTCACGTGCAATCCACTTACTCAACTTCTTTCGTATTTTTGACAGAAAAGCACAAAACTGATTTTTTAACTTAAAGCATGAAATCAGTCTGTTCAGAATCCAGGTGTTTAGCTGTGCCACTAAAATGTATTATTTTATGGAGAGTCTTTCATTTTCAATCAAAAATTTGAAACAAAATACTTAAACACATCCTGCCATTGGGTCTGAACATCATTTGTGAAACAAGGTCCATTTTTCAGCAAGAATCCAATTTCAAGGTATGTTTGTGGAGCAAGATCTTTTCTCTTCCATATATCTTGCATCCTTCAAACACGAAGACACTAAAAATTGAAAAAGAAGAAGAGACGAGGAAAAGGAGAGGAAAGCTTCTATTGATCTAGGTAAAAGCAATGGTCGTTCCCAACTACGTTCCAAAATTTAACGTAACACGCATGTTAATTCATCGAAACTTAACAATCATTCGTTTAGTATTAACAGTAAGGTTTCTTGGCTAGAAAATTAATCCGCAATCCTGTCGAAGCTGTACCTTACGGACAATAGAAAGCACTACTGTTGCAGTACCAGTAATTAAATTTAACTAAAACAACCCTATGTGTTGGTTTAAGAGTTTTGTATTTACCTTGAATATTGGTTCATGAAGAAAACCTTTGTTTCTGTTTTTGTTTCTACCTCATTGTGTTTCTGCAGGACTGCAGTCATTTTTTGGAATCTGATAGCCAAGGAGTGTGTTTACCCACCGCTTCAGGCGTTATTATCACAGAATGACGCAAACTTAGTTACAGGCCCCTGATCCGGAAATGAAGGTTAGGACCTTTTGATTGTCATTTAAGGAAAGGAATGTCTTTAACCGCCACTAGAGGAATCCCCTCAAAAACAGACCAAGGAGAACGTGTAAGATTAATATTGTACATTAAAGTGAAGCCAGATCTGCATCGTCAAGTAATCCCTGCTAGACCTTCATGTTGTATTCCAGCTGTTTTGACAGCTACTGGAGAAAAATAGGTTCCCTGGTCCTCACTATACGTGACAGCACCAGGGCCCAAGGCCTGACATCCCTAGTTGATATATCATGAATTTCTTCTTTGACATATAAGTGCCTGGAAGGTAACAGAGGAACCCCATCACCAACAGCGCCCACTCCCTCCCAACCATCTCCCCTGGCCATCTAAAGTGCTCTTCCTCCATGCTTGCGCCTCACTCTGGTTCCTGCAGATCTTACTTCAAACTGGGATATTCTGGCCTTGCTATTACCATAAACCAACTCCTACTCCCTTTCCCTTGTTTCATGCGACAGATCCTGCCCCCTCTTCTTTCCATTGTGCTTCAATGCCTGTCAATGGTGCAGGAGAGTGGAAAGTAGGAGAGGGAAAAGTCTTTATGATAGGATTGGCCATGGAGGAGAAAAGAATGCCCTACTACCCGTTGATGCAGATGATAGGACTCTCTCTACCAAGTCTGACCTTGGTTTTCTCTAAGTCTGTTGCAGTTGAGAAGTCCTAATGGCAGCAAAAGTTTGTTATAAATATTTTTGATGCTGTGCAGTAGACATTTATTGGATTGTCTGTTCAGCACCCTTTCTTGGGACTGGCCTCCCTACCACCCTCTGCCTCCAGCCAACTGCCCACAGGTGCTTGCAAAGTCCTTCCACTCACTGGACTCCGTTTACTGATCTTTATCCCTTCCGCAGGATTTTTGGAATTTAGACTGAAAGAGGTCAAACTGCTTCCTGAATCTTTGAGATGTCCTAGGAATTTTCCGCTGTTACTAAACCAAGTTCAAATTAGTGACGTTGACAGTCAAAATAGCACTGATATGCACACACGAGGGCTTTCTCCTCTAAGAAATCTTTCTATCATATCTTCCCTGCTTTTTGTTCTGGTAAGAGGGCTGTGGTAACCAGGGAACCAGTTTGGATTCTCAGACCTCAGGGATTAAGGGAGATTATCAGAATAGAGACAGAACTAGATTCCCTGCTGTTGGATGATGCATACAATTGCCACTCCATCCTCTTCTTGATACACTCCCTCGCTTGCATGAAGGACTATGCTACCGCCCTAATGCTAGCTGAATTTCAGTCAGTAACTTACTTTACCGTGCCTTCTTAGCTAGATTTCAGATGAGCAATCGCATACAAACATGGATATCAGGCCAAGAGCCATTTTGAAAGGCAATTTCAAGTTCAAGGGAAATTGGAAGATTGAGCCCTTCAAAGATACTGGCTCACTTATCTGGTTCAGGAACTAGATCAGTAGGGTATTAGTCTTGCGTGCCCATTCTCTGTTGATCTGGAGGTGGGATGACTATGAAGGACAGTGTTCAGGAAAATCTTGAGGCCAGCGAGGCAGCCAGTCCAAAACCTGCCTACAATTGGCACAAGAGTATTCTTATTGTAATGAGAATACTTTGAATTAAAAATCACACACTTCCTCTTGCTTCGGTGAAGTGTGGTTGGTAATAAAAAGGAATAAAGTGCTGAACACCCAAGACTTAGACACAACTTTTTGCAATAAAACCCCTCCTAAATAATAATAGCACAGTCCACTCTCAGAGCATTGAATTTCCATCTTCTGAGAGTTCCTATCTTGTACTACTTGGAAATCTTCCCTCTTCCACAAATCAACTGAAATTAATTAACAGCTTTTTCTCTTTCTAATGATCTAAAGTATTGATAACTTTGCACTCTGCTCCACAATTCGTAAATATTATCTAAGCTGCTGCTTTTACACTAAACTGCAGAATGGAAGAAAATATTCAGACTCTAATAATGATAGTGGTTGCAAACGTGGCGTCATTGCAGTGTGATTTTGTGTGCCTGGGAAAGGATTCACTGGTGACAGTCATATACTACCCTCCAGGTGCTACCGTGCTGCAGCTGGCCAGAAGATCAATGCCTTTGGTGCTTCTACAAACCCAAAGAGCCATTTCATCCCGCAATGGTGGCTCCCTTCCGTGTTTGTACGTCCTACATTTTACGAATTGGAGTAGCCTAGTTGAATCTCTTAGAAATCATGCCAGAGTAACTCTCAGATCTGTGCTGTGTGACAGGTAACATGTATTTCAACCAGAAAGCCCTTTCTCTCCTTTAATAGGATGTGGAATCTTGCAGGGCAAAGGGCCATTGGTCTCTCCCTGGGTACCACGCTCACTTTGGGTGTCAGGAAGCGATTCCTCACTCCATGTACCAGATATTGGCATGTATAATATTCTAAATCTGGTGACACGTAGTTAATATCGTCAGAGTAAATGTGCTTAAATGCTTCTCATATTGTTTATTGCAGGAAGGTTTCTGCGGGGGATTTTTATTCGACCTATTCGTAGGATTATACAGGGAAGCAGCTTGTCCTGGGGTTTCTAGGAATTTGTTCCCCGAGTCGTTTACCGGCCATGAAATGTGTCTAAGATCCCGATTTCCCATTCAGAAATATTAATAATATAAAAGTACTACTTAATCTGTTTGGAAGGTTGATCTAAAGGCATGGTTTTCATCACTCATTTTACCCAGATAGTGTCCATTCATTTAACAACTAGTATTAAGGGTGGACGCATGAACCCAAAGATTAAGGGACAGTTCTGGCTAAGAGTCACCAACTGTAGAGTTAAGCTTACAGAGATTCAGACTGATTGTTGCCACTTGATATGATTATTTACTGTTTTTCTCTTTTCCTCTCTCCTTTTTTGAGGCGACATCCTCAACTTAATCCATCACTTGCTCTCCAGTGCCTCTTTCCTCCATGATCGGCCCATCCTACACGCAGGGGTCCCGTCATGGAGAGCGAGGTTTCTTCCCCAATGCAACTCCTTCACTCATAGCGCCAGGCCCCAACAGCTACCCAGTTCTGTTCATTCGTCCTGTTAACATCTCTCTGCGCCCTTCTCCCCATCCCCATTGGTTGACGTCACCATCCACCTTCCCCTAGTTTATGCTATTCCTCTCCTGGTCCCTCCGCCTCTATTCCTGTCTACTTATTCTCATCACCGCTGCAGAGATACTTTAGAAAGGAGGCATGATTGAGCAACTCCTCTGCTTCAAATCCCTCACTGACTCTCCATTGCACTCGGGATAAAATCTAGTGGCTTTGTGTTCACCACATCTCCAGCCTCATACACCCCTCGTCTGCCACTCTCTTCTCTGGTCTTACGGAATCACTTGGAGTGCCTTAAGTGTCCCACTCTCTGCGATTTCTGGGACTTCCGATGGGCCATCTCTTGATCTGGAAGCATCTCCCTGTCCCTGTCGCCCCTGCCACACTTCCATACTTGACTCCTAAAGCCTCTGGCTTCAGAACTGTCGCTCATTGTTATTGCCCTAACAACAGCAGTAGAAACTGTCTATTAATCTTTTCTCCAGGAAATATGCTTTCTATTTCTAGTTTGTACTTGCAGCAAATTTCCTAGAATTTCAGGCAGCTCAAGCTGCCAGTCTCTCCATGCCTGGTTATCATGAAACTCTAACATCTTTTGCAGACACAGGGTGGTGCTTCTATCCTAAGCAAGTGAATTAGGAACCCTTGGAAACTAGAGCTCTTTCAAGCCACTGGGTTATAATTCCATAAACATAGGACTATTCACCTGGACTCTTGAGTTGAGTAAGTTTCTTTCCGTGTCCAGTATGCCTATACTAACTTCTCCCACCCACCTTGATGATGAAAACTACTTGATATTTTACTTTATATCTTCCACCCAGTAAGTTACAAAATAACTTAGCTCTCAAAACAACCTCTGGCTCTTGGGACGTTGGCTTAGTTCTCCTGAATCTTTGCAGATTGCTGCTTGTCTCTATTTTCTGAGTTTACAGTGCTAAGTCTAGAACATTCAAAACGTGAGCACTTATTGCTAGGCTGATAGGAAATTTTTTGTTTTATTGTTTTAATGGCCCAAACTTTTAGAGATATATTGGCATACAATTATTAAATATGGAAGGCAAATTTTGTTTCTTAATGGGAGAATATAATCTTTCCAAGTGCTGAGTACAATTAATTTTCATCTTTCAAAGAGTTAAGAGTGTGCTTGAAAGTCTCACTGCTAGGTGGATGAAGTCAGTGTATCTTAAATGTTTTTGTTTATTTTTGGTTTTGTTTATTCAGTTTTTTACCTACTGTATCTCACAGTGAGAAACTCGCTCTACATCATTATACATACATACATATATATGCATATCTATCTCAAGAGAAGAGAATATATGTACACACAAACACTCAACTGAAACAAAATTTCTAAGAAATAACATTTATGCTTGGTCTATGTGGTTCACACTGATATCATTGACTTTTTTAAAAGTTTATTTATTTATTTTGAGAGTGAGAGTATGTGTGTAAGCAGGGAAGGGTCAGAGAGAGAGGGAAAGAGAGAATCCCAAGCAGGCTCCACTCTGCCAGCACAGAGCCCAATGCAGGGCTCAAACTCATGAACCATGAGATCATGACCTGAGCTGACAAAGAGCCAGATGCTCAACCAACTGAGCCCCCCAGGGCACCTCTCATTGACATTTTTTATTCTATCCTACCTATCCTATGCTCACCTACAATATTCTGTTCACTACCCATTAAGTTGATTCATTATATGCAACTGAAAAGCACTGCTTTTAATTTTTGACAATAAGAAAATAACAAGACAAGTAAAGTGGACTGGAGTAATGTTAGTTTTTTACTTTCTGGAACATTTTCCCATCCTTCTGCCCTTTGACCTTTAGGTAATCCTGGTGGGGTTCATCATTCACGGTGGCTTCTTCACATTTTTGGCCTTTGAGGTGAGCATGTGACTAAAGTTGGGTCACTTATAACACATTTCCTCCTGGACACCTAATCCTTCCATGTAAGGATGTTTAACCCCAGATGCACTGATCAACTCTTCTCTGCTAGAATGAGTGTGGAAGTTGGCCTCTATCTTCTGGAGCTGCCAAGCTGAGAAGGAGGTGGGTATACACTTCGGCAGCCATCTTTATTTTCTTTGTATGGAGAAAGCCTGATCGAATAGTAGAGCCAAGCTCTGCTGAGGAATGGAGAGAGAAAAACACCCTGGAAGCAATGTGTGAAGGACTGGATGAAGCTGTGAAGGATTCTCAATTGATCTTGCGTTTTCCAGGTATAGGAGATAATATTGTTTCTTTTAAGCTGTTTTGAATGGAGTTTTCTCACTTGCCAGGTGGGAGAGTCTTGTTAGTATGGTTAAGCAGATGGAGAGAGAAGGCTTAACATTTATGATGTGAGTGCAGAGATCACATGACTGTGTCCATACTGGAAATAGTCATAAAAGCTACCCTCCGCCCCCCTTCTACATCCATTGAGAAATGAGCTGTTTGGTGACTTACGTGGCAGGATAATATATTTTAAGAATACTTTAAGTATTAGCTCCTGTGTGCTTCCCCTGACTGGTTCTTCTAGCCCTCGTCTTTCTCCCCGTCTTTCCAAGTCGGTCAGCTTGGCATTCTTTATTCATTCCCTCAGACAAGGGATGGCACCAGAGAAACATCAAGTCTGGGCTTTTCTCTTTCAGTTGTTAGGCTTCAGGAGAACAGGAAAGAGGTGTGATGAATAAGACGGAAAGCTTTCTAGCTATGAGACCAGAAAGGAATTCCCAGGTTGCAGCGAGTGACAGATGAAGGGGGCATAATATGGGAGAAAGTTGGGAGAGGCCCTAGGGAAAGCCATCCAGTTCTGCTCCACTATCTGGTCCCACAGCAGGGTCCAACACCGATACTTGGGGGACTCGCTGGCTCCATTCGGGTGAGGACTACACATTCCCTGTGCTGAGGAGTTTTGTGAGTCATTCTTGTGTGGAGGCTTCATGAGAGTGTCTCTTCCACAGCAGTTACTACGTGGCCTGCTGAGCGTCAGGTAGGAAAATTACCTTTCTGTGTCCCTATGCACTGACCCCACTAATGCTGGGTAGATAACCCCCATCCGGCTTCACAAAAGCCCCCTGAAATGGAATATGGTCCTGGATATGTTTGAGGAGAAAGGAAAACCCACCGCATGTGAACTTGGATGAAGCAATTTATTACCAGCCTGAAATTGCTCCAGAGCTAGGCAGTAATAAAAAAAAAATTCAACCTGACCCCGAAGCTTCCCACCCCCAACACACACCATTACCACCACCACCACCATCACACTTGGTATTTTATGTTGTGCCGAACGGGGATTCAGTTAATCAGTATGAAACTGTTTTACACATTTTTGATGCATGGCCTCTCAGCGAATGTGAATGAATATTAATTAAGCCCAGTGTGAGGCACTGATAATAGAAAGATGAATAATACAGAATTCCCTACCTTCATGTTACTCTCAGCATGGGGTACTAGGGGAGCACAGAAACGTGTAACTGGGGGCGCCTGGGTGGCTCAGTTGGTTGAGCGGCCGACTTCGGCTCAGGTCATGATCTCACCGTCTGTGAGTTCGAGCCCCGCATCGGGCTCTGTGCTGACAGATCAGAGCCTGGAGCCTGCTTCGGACTCTGTGTCTCCCTCTCTCTGCCCTTCTCCTGCTCACGCTCTGTCTCTATGTCTCAAAAATAAAATAAAAACGTTAAAAATTAAAAAAAAAAAAAGAAATGTGTAACTGATCCCACTGAAAGGGTTGATGGAAGGGGGTCCTCCTGGGTGGCCTCCCAAGGTTACTTCCATTCTATCAATCTGTAACTTTTTTTTTTTTTTTTTGGTCAGAAACTACCCTGCATTGCCACAGTTTTCAATGTGGTGTAGCCATAAACAGTCAACCTGTACAGTTCAATAAAGGAGTTTTCCTGTATTTCCCGAGGGAAGAAATCTGACATTAATTACAGTTTAAAAAGCCCAGAGTAAACAATGCATGCAAGAGTCTCTTATGGATCCCTTTCCCCGCCTTCGCTGATCAATTCTGACGGAAGTGCATGGCACCAGGTCCACGTGCCCAAGAGCTTTCCATGGGGTCTGGCTCCTAATCACAGTCTTGCCAGGATGGCCTCCTCCTAGACAGGTTGCACTCCCGCACTCCACTGCTTCTCTGCTCTTCATGGAAATAGTCTGTCCTTCTATTACCTCTCTTCCTCCCCAGACTCCTTCGATATTTGACGCCAACTCAGAGCCCGGAGGCCCCACGATGCTTATCTTTGGGTAGCCCTTGATTAAGAAGCCAGTGAGCTCCCACGTCTGAATCCCGATCTCTGCGCTCTGGCTCCATGCCTTTAAGTGGTGCTTGAAAGAGACTGCTGGAGTCGTGACTTTGTGGTGGGTGGTATTTCCCCCCTCGACTTCTTATCATGAGTCTGACTAGAGAGATACCTTCTGAGCTAAGAGCCTCTTCCAGGGTGGAGGGTATATCTGCAGGTTTCAAGGAATTAACAACCAGCCCCCTTACCCCCCACCAGGATGGTCAAAATGGAGCCCGAAAGCTCTCCTGGAAGGGGCGGCTGGACCACCTTCCTAATCCGTGGGAGGAAGGAATTTTCCAGAAACGGAAGACCTACGATTTTGAAAAGATTACGGGGCATCCCAAAGACCTACACTTTAGGTAGAGCATTCTAAGTGGGTGACTGTTCCACAGAATAAATAACCGAGCTGACCACTTCTGAGGAACAGGCAAAGCATTTCCCTGAACAACAGTTTTTCTACATTCTTTTCATTCTAGAGGCTCAGAGAAGGTATTTTGATGGATCGTAAACCTTTCATGAACCCATGCCCCGGATTTGGAAAAGCCAGAGTCACTGCATGCCAACTTTTCATAACAAGTGCAGTTCACTGCCTCCTGGCTCCCAGTCCCAAAATGAACTTTAAAGGAAAAGATTCCGAAATCAAGAACTAGGAACTACAGCCAAAATTTGACATTTGGGCAATACATCAGTTCGATGTCTCATTAGGTGTGACGTATTCTTATTGATTGTCAAGGATTAGTTATTGAACTTAAGTGCCATTGTTGATTTATGTGTGCTTTAAAGCAACGCTATAATGGGTGCCTCTCTTTAAGACACCAAAATTAGCCCCATTTATGCTCTCCACACTTATGACAGCGACTTCACCGTATTATATGTTCCAAGGTTGGCACAACATTTAGATGGGAAGGACTGGCCGATCAGGCCCAGCTGCCTCCCGTGGGCGGGGGCGGGGGACACTGTTTCCCACACCAACGTACATATTGTTCACAAGTTTTTCTTAGAATCCAGGCCAAAGGAAAACTGAGTGAAGATGGGAAGATTTGGCCTCTGGCCACTCATTAGGTCTCACTTCCCAATTTCTAGTTTCCCGTCCTGGAATATGCATCCCAGTATGACTTACACCTAGGAAGTTTCCGCCTCTGGGGGAAAATATAAGGGAGTGGCCTCGCTTTATTCCCATAGGAGATCATATTAGCACACATAGGCCAACCTCGGGGTAAGAGATGGTGTGGGCGGGTCTTTTCTCTACACGATCGCCTATGGTAATTAGAATCGTAATAAGGCACACAAATGTATTCCATTCATATCTAGATGCTCCTTAAATTTTCTCCACAACCTGGTGAATAAATCACAATCATGATTTACTCCGTACTCAAAATATTCCACAAACTCCCCTTTAATGACAAGATGAAGTCTAAACTCCTTAGCATGGCATTCAGGGTCCCTCCAGCGGTAGAATGAAAATTAAAGGAGCAAAGTTTAATAGCACTTGGTTTTAGTTGTGACCGATCCCCTCCTAGATTGCAGTCCTCCAGTGCATGATTGCGTTACAGTCCCGTCTCTGCCGTTTTCCATCCGTGTGATTTGGGAGAAACAACTCAGTGTCTCCACATAATAACTCTGAGTTTCAGAAACATTCACTAGTGTCTCCAAGGTTATGCGGATGGAAAATGGCAGAGATGGGCTTGGCACCAAGTCTGTTTGGTTCCAGAGTTGAGCTCCTATGAGTCCCCATAAGTCAACTCAATGATATTTGCAGTTATTGAGACATAGCAGGTACTTAATATAAGCTTATTATTGTTAAGTTCCTCTCCCCACATGGCATCCAGAGCTAAGAAACTGACAGTATCTCTGGTAATTGGTATCTCATGTGTCTTGAATTATGATTAGCTTAATGACTTCCATTTTTCAAATGAAGAAATTGAAACTAAGGGAGGTTAAATGGCCTGCACGGTTCTGGGCTATGACAGAAGGTGGCAAAGCCAGGGCTGAAACGCAAGTCCTTTGATTTTTTTTTTTTTTTTTTTTTTTTTTGAGAGAGAGAGAGGGAGGTGGCAGAGAGAAGCAGAGAGAGAGGGAGAGAGAAATTCCCAAGCAGGCTCCATTCTGACAGCACAGAGCCTGACACAGGGCTTGATCTCATCAACCTTGAGATCGTGACCTGAGTTGAAATCAAGAGTCGGCCACTTACCCGACTGAGCCACCAGGCACCCCATCCTCTGATTCTCAGTCTAATGTTCTGTGCCAAGCCACTCACTAATCATATATTTAAAATTTATAATTAGGGAGAGATATAATCGACAATAAAAGAATGAATATTTAAACATCCTAAGAGAAGAGGGTTTTTTTGGAGAAAAATTCATCCTACCCTTCTCTTGGCAAGTTTGACAAAATAGCTATTGTTTAAAAGTAACCCATTATTGTTCTTTTAAAAGAGAATTTTAGGGGCGCCTGGATGGCTCAGTCAGTTGAGCGTCCGACTTCGGCTCAGGTCATCATCTCACAGTTTGTGGGTTCGAGCCCCGCATCGGGCTCTGTGCTGACAGCTCAGAGCCTGGAGCCTGCTTCCGATTCTGTATCTCCCCCTCTCTCTGTCCCTCCCCTGCTCATACTTTGTCTCTCTCTGTCTCTCAAAAATAAATAAACATTAAAAACATTAAAAAATAATTAAAAAAAAGAGAATTTTAAAGTAAAATCTATGCTTCTCTGTAGATGAATAAAATCAGATTTCAGCAGGTAGGTTTGAAGGAGCTGGTAGCATATTTATAGTAAATAGAAAGGAAATCTATTTTTATCGACTCAATTCTTAGGATATCAGAATGAAAGTATAAGTATATGCTTCTGTATTAATCTCCTAATCATTTTTCCTCCCTCCAATGCCCGAGACATCCTGCTTGAAAATATGAAGGGACATCAGGGATTTGTGGTAGATTTCTTAGCCCTCGATATACGTAAAATAGAGGAAAGACACAATCTAAAAAGTTCAGTATGGCCTTGAGTAAAACCAAATATATTTGGTAGGTTTTCTGTCCACTATCCTATCCGGAAAAGTGCTCATATAACATTGAAAGTGAATATAACTTTAAGCTTTACAAAAAAAAAAAAAAGAAAGAAAGAAAGAAAAGAAAAGAAAGAGGACTTCCCCCTCCCTCGTGTTGAAACATTCTATTAAAAGCTTGAGAATAAAATTTCCTTCCCCATCAGTGTTTTCCTTTTCTATTAAGCAAATATTGATTTCCCCTCCCCCGCTTTTGATACAGGAGTCCAAATGACTATGGCCCTTTGGGTTTGCTTTCTTCTTTGTGCCTTGGCGACTAGCAAGGAAGTGTTTGTCACTTGCCTGCTGCTAGGCAGCCGACAGGGGGTGCTCAGTGCATATTCGGATGAGGATTTGATTCAAAACGATCTTCAGTTTTATTTTTCTCTACTTTCAGTGCCAAAGTAAAGGCTGTAGTTCTTCTCACACACAAAGGTTTTGCAAATATGTTCAGAAGCAAAGAGAGGAAATGCATGCACTAGGGAAGGGGGCCTTGGGGAGAGGCACGATTTATACATGAGGCAGGATTGAGGTTTGGGGGACTCGGGTCCCTGAAGGATTTGGGTCATTGATCCATCAGTTAAACCTGAATTTTCTCAGCTCTAATGACAGCATTTATTGGATAATTTATCAACTTCTCACTTTGTGTATGTAGAAACAGAGTGAGGAGTGGAGAAATTACGTTCTAATTTTGCTTTTTTCTTGTTATTTTAAGGTTCGTCACTAAGCAGTCAATCTTGGCTTCTCTGGGAATACAACGCTGAATGGGACCATGCATTTCCACCGACAGTTCTCCCATGAATAAACTTCTTGGTGTTCGAATAGCAAATGAAAATAATAAAGACATTTTGGTATACAAAATTTGGCGGACGGCCATACATGATAAGATTACGGAGAAACCGGAGAGGTGTTAGGATTCGAAGTAGCTCTTACCTACTTGAATTTATCAAATCCCTAAAAATAAAAGCACATGTGATATATTCAAAAGATTGTCTGATCTTAATGTTTAAAAGATCAAGCTTAAACTTGCAAGGGGATTAAAAAGAAGTTGCCTGAAGAGAAGACAAATGCTGACAGATACAAGTTATCTTGAATCATTTGCCTCTGAAGACAGATGAAAAAGATCAGAGGTAAAAAGCTCTCATTAGAAGAAAATATAGCATGTGGCAAGCCGTATAAAACTTATCAGGATATGTCACCAAGAAATACCAAAAGTCACAGGTGTCTATTGAAATATCTTAAAAATAATTAATATTGCTTCCTTTTTTATCCAACTGGTAAATAAAGTTTCCTGTAGAATTATTAAAGCCTTTATTTTGATTTACGTGGCAAAGACTTCCGAAAGACTGATGGCCTCGCTCATTATTCAACAAAAACCACAAGGAAAAATGTGCATCTTAGAAACACACTTTGTTTTCTCTTTCTGAACCCCAAACAACTTCCAGCTAAAAGACATATTTTGATTAAGATAATATTTTTCCCTAATCAATATTTTTTACCTCCGGGTTATTACTTCCTTGAAGGCTTCTCTGCCTTTTTTTTTCCCACTTTCTAAATTAGTCCATGTGGTTTATGAGAAATCATCAGCACTGCCATGTGCTGTCGGTTACATTAAATCTTTCCCTTAGTATTTACTGCTCGGTGGCAAGGCTTGTCTCTAGCCTTTATGGTTTGGCATCAAATCTTGAAATGTGTATTTTATACTTAATTGGAATGGGGATAGGAGCGCAGGAGCAGAATTAACCGTTAATGAAATAACCCTCCTCTCGACTGGCATTGACCAGTTTCCAACTTGGTTGGTAAAATGCCGGAACGTTGGTGCGAAACCACGTCCGTCGTGGTCCGCGTGCTTTGTACTTGCGCCTAGATTTACGTACTGTTAGAAGTGTGTCAAATTGCCACCAACGTACCTGAATGCTTACTCTGGATTAAAAAAAAAAATGTTTCTGTACTTGTTTTGAGACAGAGAAACCATAAATGGGAGAGGGGCAGAGGGAGAGAGAGACAGAGAGAGAGAGACCCAAGCAGGCTCTGTGCTGTCAGCGTGGAGCCCCATGTGGGGCTTGATCCCACGACTGTGAGAGCATGACCTGAGCTACAATCAAGAGCCAGACGCTTCACCCACTGAGCCACCCAGGTGCCTCCGCTCCGGACTTTTGTACCTATGGCAACTGCAGATGGGTGACAAATGGTTTGCAGACCAGCGCTGGTCCGTGGACCGCATTTTGAGAAGCACTGGACAGAGTATGAGCCGGAAAGGGACCATGTGCCCCCTTTGATTTTGTCAGCCCCATCTACTCTCCAGTGTCCTGTTTCCCCAAACATCTCCACCCTCAACCTCACCCACAACACCTGTGCATGCGTGCACACATGCACACACACACACACACATGCACACACACACACAGTAGTTGAAGGCCACAAATTAAGGTTCAGTGTAATGAGAATCCTTCACATCTGGTAAAATTTGGGGGGCCTTCAATGGTCTGATCACAAACTCCCCTCCTCACTTTGCTCCCGCGGGTAAGGACCTTTCCTAAATAACCTTCCTTATCAAAGACCAGGCACGGTTCCTGCTAGTCTAGTTTCAGTTCCTGCCAGCACATGGAATTCTTCAAGTCAGCCAGGCACGTGTTCCCACAGGCATCTCATCCTCTTGCTACCACACAGACTGTCTCTCCCAGTCCGCTCCGTTTCTGAGCATAAACCCACATGGCCCCGGCGTGGCACCTCTCTGGATTGTGTTCTCTCTGGATTGCGAGTATGTGTAATTAACAAACCGCTGTCCGTCTCATCTGTCCAGTGTTAGCATCATGTGTTCAAACATGCCCCAACGCCAGGGTTGGGATCCCTCCTTCACCAGTGGGAAAATAGGATGCAGTTAGAACACCAACACATACGCACACATATGCACACACACACAAAGCTCCTGAGAATACAAAGGATTACACTCAGCCTGTCCTCTCTAAGGGCAATGCTTGAAATTACATTCCTGTCCCTGTACTATTACTCTAAATCACAGTTTGCTTTTTATTTTATTGTTTTTTAAATTTATTTATTTATTTTGAGAGAGAGAGAGAGAGAACAGGGGGAGGTGCAGAGTGTGAGGAGAGAGACAGACTCTGAAGCAGGCTTCATGCTGTCACCGTAGAGCTGGAAGCATGGCCTGATTTCATGAACTTCGAGCCAAAATCAGGAGCCAGGCGCTTTAGGATGCCTGGGTGTCTCAGTTGGTCAAGCTTCCGACTTCAGCTCAGGACATGATCTCACAGTTCGTGGGTTCAAGCCCTGCATCGGGCTCTGTGCTGATGACTCAGAGCCTGGAGCCTGCTTCGGATTCTGTGTCTCCCTCTCACTCTGTCTCTCACCTGCTCACACTCTGTCTCTTTCTCAAAAATAAATGAACATGAAAAAAAAACCCCAAAAGAGTCAGACTCTTAACAAACTGAGCCATCCAGGCACCCCACAAGTTTGTTTTTTAAAATGAGCAGGGAAGAATTAGGAAGGGAGGGATGAAATCTCCAGGTTTGGAATCGGAAGATCAAAGGTAAAAAGGGGCAGCATCACAACCCCCTGGCATACTGGAGGCTTTCACAGCAGGTGCGTTCTTTCCTACTCCATCCACAGCCCCGTTGTGTGGTCCAGTGTGATGCTGGACATGAGAATTTATGTAAAACGTCCTATGTATATTTTTAAAAAGAGAGATCTTAAAATGACAGCCAGCTGACAGCTACTGACTCACTCTGCCCCATTTCCGCCCAGAAGTATCCAGAAAAAGTAACACTGCAGCCACACTGGGCTCGGGGATGGCTGGTGTCCAGGCAGGACCAGATGCCAGGGTCCTTGTTCCGGTGAATCCAGGGGTCCCCGAAGGATGGATGGTCAGGTGAAAGGAAATGAGAGAGCCACGAGAGAGATGGAGTCTGATGACCAAGCAGGCAGCCCTGGCAATTCTGGCATCTCCGCCCTGCCGGTCTCAGTGTCTTTACTTAAAAGTAGTGAGTTACATGACAGCAATGAGTGACATCCTATCAGTAAGCATAGTTTGAACAATAATGTGTTATATCAGTAAAGCAGCGATTTCCTCAATCTTGCAAGTTGTTTTCAAGTTAGTTAGCATATAAATTTAAGGCTGGGGCAGAGAACAGGAAGTTACCTAGGCCTGCCTATGTTAATTATAAACAGGCCAGGAGTCATTCCACCTGTTCTTCCAACTACAGTGGGGGAGGTGCAACCCATCTGGCAAGGACAGAATTCCCAATGCTTGTCCTTGGCTTGTGAATGAGTGAATTTACATAATAGGAGCCCAACGATTACGCAAGTCACACCAATATTCAACCAGCTCACAACTGCTTCAACCACTTTTTCCACACAGGGAGAGGTCTCAGTCTGTGAGCCCGAAATGGCTCCCAACAACCAGAGGCTCCCGGTGGGTGGGTGATTGGATTCAGGCAAGTTTCCCCGCCCCTTCGGTTCCCTTCACCCCCATTTGTCCTCCATATATCCAACTCAAATGTTTTTAAATTGTGGTAAAATACAGGGTGCCTGGGTGGTTCAGTTGGTTAAGTGGCAACTTTGGCTCAGGTCATGATCTCACAGTTCATAAGTTTGAGCCCCACATCAGGCTCTGTGCTGACAGCTCGGAGCCCGGAGCCTGCTTCGGATTGTGTCTCCCTCTCTCTCTGCCCCTCCCCTGCTCACACTCTGTCTCTCTCAAACAAATAAACATTAAAAACATTATTTAAAAAACTGTGGTAAAATACACATTACAGAATGTACAATTTCACCATTCTTAAGGGTGGAGTTCAGTAATATTAGGTACTTTCCCATTGTTGTTCAGTCCATCTGAAGAGTTCTTTTCATCTTGCAAAACTGAAAGTCGGTAGCCATTAAACAACAATTCCCCACTTCTCTCTTTCTCAGCTCCTGGCTCCATCATTCTAGTTTCTGCTTCCGTAAAATTGACTACTCTGTGTACCTCATATACATATACAAACTCTCAGTTCTTGCCTTTTTGTGTCTGGCTTATTTCACTTAGCATGATGTCTTCAAGGTTCATCTATTTTGTTGCGTGTGGCAGAATTTCCTTCCTTTTTAAGGCTGAACAATACTCCATGTATGGATGTACCACACTTTGTTTGTCCATTCATTCATTGGTAGACACTTGGGTCACTTCCGGCTTTTGGCTATTGTGAACAATGCTGCTACGAATGGGGATGTACAGATATCTCTTTGAGACCCTGCTTTCAGTTCTATTGGATATGTACCCAGAAGTGGGTCATATGGTAATTCTATTTTCCATTTCTTGAGGAAACTCCGTACTGTTTTCCATTGCGGCTGCACGATTTTACATTCTCACCAACAGTGTGTTCTTTTTTCTCCACATACGCAACAACGCTTGTTGTTTTCTGGATTTTTTGGATAGTAGCCAGCCTGACGGGTATGAGGTGGTGTCTCTTTGTGATTTTGATTGGCATTTACCTAATGATTCATGTGCTTATGGGCCATGTGTATATCTTCTTCGGAGAAATGTCTGTTAAGCTCTTTGCCCGTTTTTTAAATCAAGTTTTTAAAATTGCTGTTGTGGGGTGCCTGGGTGGCTCAGTCGGTTGGGCGTCTGACTTCGGCTCAGGTCATGATCTCGCGGTCTGTGAGTTCGAGCCCCGCATCAGGCTCTGTGCTGACAGCTCAGAGCCTGGAGCCTGCTTCGGATTTTGTGTCTCCCCCTCTCTTTCTGCCCTCCCCCTGCTCATGCTCTGTCTCTCTGTCTCAAAAATAAATAAACATTTAAAATTGCTGTTGTGAGTTATAGGAGTTCTTTGTATATTCTGGATATTAACCCCTTAACAGAAATATAATTTCCAAATATTTCCTTCCATCTAGGATTTGTGTCTTTGCTGATTTGGTCTCTTGATGCACAGAAGTGTTTAACTCTGCTAAAGTCCACTTTGTCTCTTTCTTTTCTTTTGTTGCCTGTGTTTTTGGTGCCATATCCAAGAAATCATTGCCAAACCCAAAGTCATGAAGTTTTTTTCCCCAAAATTTTTTCTAAGAGTTTTATAGTTTTAGCTACTTTTTTAAAAAGTTTAATTAGTTAATTAATTAATTAATTTAGGTAATCTCAACATCCAATGCGGGGCTGGAACTCACGACCCTGAGATCAAGAGTCACGTGCTCCTCCAACTGAGTCAGCCAGGCCCCCCTATAGTTTTTAGCTATTTAATCCATTTTGAGTTAATTTTTTATAGGGTGTCAGGTAAGAATCTAACTTATTCCTTTGCACGTGGATATCCAGTTTTCTCAACAGCATTTGTTGAAACATAGGTTTGCTTTTTTAAGTATGTCTGTCTATATGTGTGTGTGTCTCAGAGGAGATATGCTTCCTTGTGTGTCTGCTGCTGAGATACTAGCCTGGCAGAAAGATTGAAAGCAATGGAGGGGCACCTGGGTGGTTCAGTGGGTTAAACATCCGACTTCAGCTCAGGTCATGACCTCGTGGTCCATGAGTTTGAGTCCCATGTGGGGACTCTGTGCTGACAGCTCAGAGTCTGGAGCCTGCTTTGGATTCTGTGTCTCCCTCTCTCTCTGCCCCTCCCCCACTTGCACTCTGTGTGTGTGTGTGTGTGTGTGTGTGTGTGTGTGTGTGTGTGTATGTCTCTCTCTCTCAAAAATAAGTAAGCATTAAAAAAAAATTTAAGAAAATAGATTGAAAGCAGTGGAATGGAAGAGAATGGTTCAGTTCACCTGCTTGAAAGGTTGTTTTGACCTTTAAGAAACAGTTGGGGAGTTGCAATGGAAGGAGATGTATTTGTCGAATGCCCTATGTGACTACAGATCTGTTTTAGTTATGTCCTGCAGTGTAACGAATTACTCCACAATTTGATGGCTTAAAACAAGGAGTATTTATTATATTATATGGCCAGGAATCTGGTTTGCACATGCCCCTGACTCAACGTGTCTCCTGAGACTGCAGTCAAAGTATCAGCCTGAGCTGTGGTCTTATCTGAAGGTTTGACTGGAGAAAGATCCACTCCCCAACCGACTCATACAGTAGTTCACAGGATTCAGCCCCCCGTGGGCTTCAGTTTCATGCTGGCCGTTAGCCAGGGGCCTCCTTCAGTTTCTTGCCACGTGTGGCTCTTCCTAGGGAAGTTCAAAATATGACAGCTGACTTCCTCTGTGAGTAAGCAAGATACCATTTATGATGGATGCCTGTTTTTTGGTAACCTAATCTTGTAAGTGGCTTTTTGTCACCTCCAATATATTCTTTTCCCTAGAAGTAAGTCATTAAATCATTCACATACTAAAAGGAGGGGATTATGTACGAGTGTGAATACCAGGAGATAAGGATAACTGTGGACCATTTTAGAAGCTGTCAACTACACGGTCCAAGTGTTAAATATGCTTCTCAGGGCCAGAGTGGCCAAGGGCCACACAGATTTGGGAGAGAGCCCTTCATCCCCCATGCCTACACCACCACAGGCCATGGTACCGATAGCTCTGGGAACCCTTCAGCAAGGAATGATCTGTGCTCAACGGAGACAATCATAGTAATGCAATTAAGAATTTGTGAAATTGGGTATTAGTGGCCCTGACTGTGGCAGATGAATGTGAAAAGAATACGTCAGGAGGAAAGTACCCTTCACACATAGAGAGACTTGATAGCAAAGAATCTGTTCTAGGAGCTATACACACTAGGCTTCAAATCATCTCCTGCCACCTCCTTGGTTAAGCCATGTGTGCAATTAGAAAGAAAGATTTTACTGAGAACGATAAGCTTTTTGAGCCCAGGTTAGTTTGCCCAAGAAATATTCTGAGCGAGGAATCTTTTACTATCCATCTTGCCTCATAGAATCTTCCACTGTCTGTTTTGAGGCAAACTGATAGGGATCTACAGGAACCCAGTAAGAGCAGGTGGTTCTATTCGAGCCATTTTCCAACTCTTTGTTGGCTGCAAAATTCAGCACAGTCAGCAGAAACGTGGCTGTAGTTAAAGGCTTACCTTGCTCATCCCCATCTTTTTTTTTTTAAAGGTTATTTATTTGTTTTGAGGAGACAGAGACAGCACAAGTGGGGGAGGGGCAGAGAGAGAGAGAGAGAGAGAGAGGGAAAGAGAGAATCCTAAGCAGATTCCAAGTTGCCAGTGCAAAGCCTGAAGCAGGGATTGAACCCATGAAGCTGAGAGATGGTGACCCGAACTGAAACCAAGAGTCAGACGCTTACCCTAGTTAGCCACCCAGGTACCCCTTGCTCACCGCCATCTTATTCTCCTCTCCTTGCAGGTATCCATGAGAATACTTCCACACCTCCTTGCCACATGGAGAGTCTTGTGGCTGTAAGTAAAAGTGACATGAGTTTGTTTAAGCCCCAGTGTGAGCACATTCATCCACCCTGGAGGCCACCATGGAGAAGGCCTTGTGTTGAGAGGACACTACAGCAAGACTAAGGCAGCCCAGATCCACTTCACGGAGAGAACAGTTGTCCTCTGCAGTAGACAGGAGACATGGATGAGTAAGAAATGGACTCTAAGATTTGGGGTTGTTTGTTACTGCAGCACATCTTGGCCTTCTCTGACTAAATCACTAGCTTTCCGCCTTTACTATTGAACTTGGTGGTAGCAATGTGAGGTTATGGGGTGGGGGTGGGGAGTCCCAGCTTCCTCACTCTAAGTAACTGTTGAGGCAGCTCAGACCAAGTAGTGTGAATACATTGGTTGGGGTAGGACTTCTATGGAGCCACCACTGAAACCAGCAATTGCAGTCTGCACTTTAGACATGCCTCTGGGTTCCCGCTTTGTCCATAGGTAGAGAGAAGGACCATGAATAATTCAGCCAGACTCTGGTTGGCCTCCATTTTTTATTCTTTTAATGTTAAATTTGAGAAAAAAGTGGATTCATGTCTGCAGAGTCTGAGGGAAAAAAGATATGACTCTAGAATTGTGCAACCACCCATGTTTCCTTTGTATTAGCCACAGAAATACATAAGTAAAATAAATAACAAAATATAATTCTCCGGCCAGAACAATGTAAGGGAATAAAACCATAAATTCAGCATGGATTAAAATAAGCCTTAGCAAATGTTACACATTAAAAATTGGAAAATGTTATGTAAAAGAAAATTTCTACAAAATGTGTGATTTTTCTTGGGAAAAACAAATCTGGAAATTATCACACATGGAAACTATGAGGAAGTAAATACTTGACTAGAGAAAAAATAATTAACTATTGAAGACAATATCAAAGAGTCATATTTTTAATATTAAAAAACATTTTTTAAGCAGGTTCCACACCCAGCGTGGGGCCTTGAACTCACAACCCTGAAATCAAGAGTCTCCACCTACTGAGCCAGCCAGATGCCCCTCAAAGAGTAATATTTTTTAAAGGTTCCACTCAGCTATGTTGAAAATTTCATTTCATTATAAGCATTTCCAGCCATTAAAGTAAGATGTAAAAAGCCATGTAGTCAACTTCTATAAAGTTATCTTGACTCAGACACTGAAGCCTGATCAAAGTAGCCTGATTTTAATTATTCATAAATTGCCTAAACCATAAATAAAATTCTGTTTTCTCATCTTAACACGGGGATAATAATACTGCCTACATTACAGTCATGAACGTTACGTGGAATAACACATGTTCAGCGTTCAGCAGCGAACACACTTAGCAAGTGTTTGATACCTGTATTTATTGTTCGGTATCTGTATTTCTTGTTGCGACATTTTCCAAATGGAAAAAGTGTTAGTGAATCATTTCCCATTCTGGTAGTTTTAAAGATACTGATGTTACGCAAATGAATGGATAGGTTTATGACAATCAAAATACAAAGCAGAGTCTCCAAAGAAACTGAAAAACATTTCTAGTTATTCTTGAGGAATACAACGGCAATGAGAGTGAAGAGAATTTTGAATAGAGAAGCGTAATTGGAGTGTTTGTCCTAACAAACATACCATACAACAAAGCTACAATAACTAAAACTGTGTAGATACAGATTAGCAGAATAGAATGAAGAGTCTCAAATAAATTCTACGTATTATTTGACGAAAAAAATCACCACAGCTACGCGGTAAAAGATGAAATATCCAACAAACGGTGTCCAGGATGTTAGCTCTTTGTAAAAACAATAATAACGGAGACTTTCCCTCACCTCAAATACACCAAAATACATTGCAAATGAAGGCAAGTATAACAGTTAACATTTAAAAAATGAAAGAAAATACCATAGAGGTGAATACATTTAATAAGTCTTAGTATGGAGGAAGACTTCCTGACTATACATCCAATGAAACAAATTAAAAGAGAAATGATAATGTGAAAAAAAAATTGCACACCACCAAAACATTTTAAAAGGAAACCACAAACTCATCAGAACACATTAAATGTTAACGATCACACGTAAATTAGTAAGAAACTGTTCCAGAGAAAAAAGGGGGAAAGACAATCCACTAGAGAGAAATTGAAGATGCCAATAAACACGCAAAGCAATGAACATATTTTTGTGTTTTAAAATGGAAGATTAAAATAAAAATGAAATGCTCGTATCTTGTGTGATGGATAGAAAGCAGATTTTTAAGAAATGTTAACACTCGACACTGGAGAGAATCCAGGGAACTCTGGGGAAAGGCTGAGCATTAAATATTGCACAGATTCTGCCTGTCCTCGGAGGAGAGAAGCCCAGAGGCCGAACCGCATTTCGAGCGCGGGAGAAGGGGACCGCTGAGGTTTTGCAGCAAGGTACAGAGAAGCAGCCCAGAAAAACGTCAGGCCAGATGTCCCCCATGGCCTGTCAGGGGCCTCCAAATGGATGACCAGCTCCTTGTTATAAAACAGATTTATTTATCTCAAACAGGTGTGAGGCGGTCAATAATATATTAGACTATAATTATACGAAAAATGTGGGGTGGGACTTAAAAAAGGCATCATTCTTCCATCCTGGAGTGAAATTACAGGTAAATTTTATTGTCGTTGCTATCACACCCAAATACAGCAGTTCTCTCCGCGAAGTGTCTTTGCGCACAGATTTGATTAGATGCTAAAACGGGCTCTTTAATCATGGAAAGAAAATTAATGATTCTCCTGACAAAAATACACTAGACTAGAATGTATGTGTATGACACAATCTGCATTTCATACCACCTGCTTGAGGAATAAAATGTAGTATCTCATGTCTTTTTAAATCAATGTTAATAAAAGGGATGCCTGGGTGGCTCTGTGGGTTAAGCGTCTGACTTCGGCTCAGGTCATGATCTCGTGGTTCGTGGGCTCGAGTCTCACGTTGGGGTCTGTGCTGACAGCTCAGAGCCTGGAGCCTGCTTCAGATTCTTGTCTCCCTCTCTCTCTGCCCTGTTCCCCCCCTTGTGCTCTGTCTCTCTCTGTCTCTCAAAAATAAACGTTAAAAAGTTGTTTTTAAATCAATTTTAAGATCAGCGGAAACATTCTGTATGAATAATACTCATGAATTTTTTGGGGTACCTGGCTGGCTCAGTCGGTTAAGCGTCTGACTTTGGCTCAGGTTGTGATCTCACCGTTAGTGAGTTCGAGTTCCGCATCAGACTCTGTGCTGACAGCTCAGAGCCTGGAGCCTGCTTCGGGTTCTGTGTCTCCCTCTCTCTCTGCCCTTCCCCTGCTCACACTCTGTCTCTTTGTCTCTCAAAAATAAATAAACATTAAAAAAATAATAAAAGAAAGAAAAGTAAAAAACCAAAACAAAAATTGTGGGTTGAATAGAGAACAGCCAGTTGCTCTCCACTGTGTGACCGCCACTTAACGTCACCAGGGTCCTTTAGCTTAGGGGACAGAGCAGTCTGCTTACCTGTTTTTGAGAAACTGGTACCTCATTCCTAGAGTTTTGTTCCAGAACTTTCTAACCGTGGGGCAGTTTGTGTGCACACAATGTGCTGCGGGAGCAGAGGTTCACCCTGACACAGTGCTTCTGTGGCTACCGGACGGTTTTGAACCCATCTGAGTCAGTTCAATCATGTGCAACTATTAGGCTCTTTTTGGTAAAGAGGAATAGCTACTACTATCAATATCCCGATAGTTAACTAATCCTCCACAATCTGGTTTTATTTTTTTTTTAATTTTTTTTTTAATGTTTATTTATTGAGACAGAGAGAGACAGAGCATGAGCGGGGGAGGGGCAGAGAGAGAGGGAGACACAGAATGTGAAGCAGGCTCCAGACTCTGAGCCGTCAGCCCAGAGCCCAATGCGGGGCTCGAACTCACAGACCGCGAGATCATGACCTGAGCCGAAGTCGGACGCTCAACCGACTGAGCCATCCAGGCGCCCCCACAATCTGGTTTTAAAGGAAAGCAACGTCTAAGAGCACCTGGGTGGCTCAGTCGGTTAAGCGTCTGACTTCGGTTCAGGTCACGATCTCTCAGTTCATGAGTTCGAGCCCCACATCGGGCTCTGTGCCTACAGCTTGGAGCCTAGAGCCTGCTTCGGATTCTGTGTCCCTCTCCTCTTCTGCCCCTCCCCTGCTCGTGCTCTGTCTCTCAAAATAAATAAATAAACATTTAAAATAGAAAGAAAGCAAGAAAGAAAGGTCTCAGGACAAATTCTGCCACACACACACAAACATCTATTAGATAAGCAGTTTTAGCAAGCAGGCACGTTAAACCATCAAACGACTCATTCTGCGAGTTCCGTGGAGTCCTACCTCTCTGTACTGTAGGCAATCTGCAAAGACCTTGGAAGTTTCACTTGAGCACTTGTGGCCACAATCCAAAGATCGAGTTTACCTGATAATTGGCAGCAGACAACCACGAGCCTTTGAAATCGAGCCTGGAATCGTATCTCAGGGGCCATCTTGAGGCCCTGCTGGTTCGTGTATGATAAGGGCATACCTAAAGTAATTTACTCAATCTGCGGATCTCAAATGCCACTTGTTTAACTAATTTAACTGATCCTAACATTTTTGCACTAAGGATCATGCCAGCAATTTCACCAACACAAACCCATTTCAATCCTTAACATGTAAACGAGCGAAGTGTCTGGCGTTGATGGAAGTAAAAGATACCTGTGGTCCCCGCGTAGCTGTGGCCTTTCTAATTAAATGCTAGTTGACCCCCCCTTGAGTGTAAATTCCCGATTAGGATAAGTGACAGCCCCTGGGGTGTAGGTTAAAATTAATACGCTCATCCCTTTACATCACGCTGTATGCACTGAAGCATTTTTAAGCAAATTATAGACATTATAAAACAGGGTTTTAAATTAGACAGTTTTAATACCATTTCAGTTTCTTCCAAATAGTATTAAAGCTCAGGAAGAATGGAGTTCTGGCCCCTTCCTTGGCAATGATTTGTGTTAAATATACTCCTTACCAATAACTCTACTAAGGAAAGGAAAATGTTATTTTAAATTTGTCTATCTATCTACCTATCTATTTATATTTCAGTTTAAGTTGGCCAACCTGGGATAAAGGCAGAATTCCACTGAGGATAAAAACTTCTCTTTTGTAGAGTAAAATCACTTATTTGACACTAAAATTGTAGGGCATAGCCCAGGAAGTTATAATGGAGGCTAATAAAGAACTGAATTTAGAACTGATAAATGGATTCAGTAAAGTTGCAGCATCCAAAAATCAACATACAGAAATCTGTTGCATTTCTCGACGCTAACAGTGAAGCAGAAGAAAGCGAAATTAAGAAAATATTCCCATTTACAATTGCACCAAAACCAATAAAATATCTAGGAATGAATTTAAGCAAAGATGTAAATGTCTTGTACTTTGAAAAGTATAAAACACTGATGATATTCTACCCAGGTCCTGAGTGGCTCAGTCAGTTAAATGTCCAAATTCATCTCAGGTCATGATCTCGTGGATTGTGGGTTCAAGTCCCATGTTGGGTTCTGTGCTGACAGCTCAGAGACTAGAGCCTGCTTTGGATTCCTTGTCTCCCTCTCTCTCTCTGCCTCTCCCCTGCTTGCACTCTGTCTCTCTCTCAATCTCAAAAATAAATAAACATTTTAAAAAATGTCCATACTACCCAAAGCAATCTGCAGACTTAATGCAATCCCTATTGAAATACCAACAGTGGGGCGCCTGGGTGACTTAGTTGGTTGAATGTCTGACTTTAGCTCCAGTCATGATCTCACAGTTTGTGGGTCCGAGCCTGCATCATGGATTCGAACCCGCATTGGGCTCTCTGCTCTCAGCACAGAGCCTGCTTCAGATCCTCTGTCCTCCCCTCTCTCTCTCTGCCATTCACCCACTGTCTCTCATTCTCTCTCTCTCTCAAAAATAAGTAAATATTAAAATTAAAAGAAAAAAGAAAGAAAAATACCAAGAGCATTTTTCACAGAACTAGAACAAACAATTCTACATTTGTATGGTATCACAAAGGACCTCGAATAGCCAAAGCAATCTTGAAAAAGAAAAACAAAGCTAGAGGTATCACAATTACAGACTTGTAGTTATATTACAAAGTGATAGTAATTGAAACAGTATGGTGCTGGCATAAAAACAGACACATAGATCAATAGAACAGAATAGAAAACCCGGAAATAAACCCACAACTATATGCTCAATTAATCTTTGACAAAAGAGGAATGAATATACCATGGGAAAAAGATAGCCTTCAACACATGGTGTTGGGAAAACTGGACAGCTACGTGCAAAAGAATGAAACTGGAACACTTTCTTACACCATCCACAAAAATAAACTCAAAATGGATTTAAGACCTAAATGTGGGACCTGAAACCATAAAAATCCTAGAAGAGAGCACAGAAAGTAATTTTCTGACATTGGCCGTAGCAACAGTTTTCTAGATATGTCTCCTGAGACAAGGGAAATAAAATAAAAAATAAACCGCCAGGACCGAATCAAAATAAAAAGCTTCCGCACAGCGAAGGAAACAATCAACAAAACTAAAAGGCAACCTACTGAATGAGAGAAGATATTTGCAAATGACGTATGCAATGAAGGGTTAATATCCAAAATATATAAAGAACCGATATACGGGGCACTTGGGTGGCTTAGTCTGTTAAGCATCTGTCCCTTGATTTTGACTCAGGTCATGATCCCGGGGTCCTGGGATTGAGCCGCTCATTGGGCTCCACACTGAGCATGGAGCCTGCTTAAGATTTTCTCTCTCCCTTTCTCTGCTCCTTTCCTCCACGTGCATGCATGTTTTTTTTCTCTCTCTCTCAAATAATAAAAAAAAAGAACCAAAACATGTGATGGGGATTAAAGAGTACATTTACCATGATGAAAATAAATAAATAATAAATAAATAAATTAATAAATAAATAGTTACATCTGGTATAGCAGGGCACCTGTAGGACCCTGAAGTTGTGTTGTCACTAGTGTCCTTCCTAATGGATGAGGGCCGTGCTCATCACTTCTGATGTACACGAATGTTAAACATAATTTCTCCCTGTAAGCAGCAAAAACCACAAAAAAATTTATCAGATTAAATGAAATTTTAATTTCACAACAATACCAAAGAACTGAATTACTGTGTGTTACAAAGTAACTGGAATTTTTTTCCCTCTTGGATGAAGGGAGTCATTAAGACGCTGCCAGCTTGAGTGGGGGTGAGGGTCAGAGAGGCAGAGATGCAAGAGACATGATAAGCAGAGAATGGACACAAGGGGAGTCTGGAGAAGAGGAAGGACTCACAAAATACCACCTGCAGGAGAGATGACTTCCAGATCTCAGCACAGCTTTCTGTGGTTGCCCATTCTAACTTGTCCGTGTGTAATTCATTTCAGTTAGCCAAAGCCGTCAATAAAATGTCTGCTACACAGAACAGCTGTGGTTAGTGGTCCTTTGAGAGAATGATGGAAGCAAAGTGGGGTAGAGTGTGGACCAAGGGGGTTCAGAGAGAGGGCAGCAGCCCAGGAAGTGACCAATGAGTGTTGATCTCTCTTTGAACTCAGCTGACCAATTGAGAATTCGGCAAGATTATACATTGGAGCTGAGGTGACCATGAACTTGGAAGGTCCTCTGGGAGTCCTCTAAAATCTTGGGGAGGGTTTGAACTTCCCACAATCCATGTAGCGTACATTGGTGCCATGCTACCTCAGACATAGGTAACCCCGGGAGATTACGGGCATCTAGACCTAGAAGTTGGAATCAAATACAAGCAGATCGAAATCTAGAATGCACTCCTTGATATTTGTTTGACCTACTTGTTACCTTTTGTCTTAGATAACGAAGCAAGTTGAACTTAGAGTAGAATAATAAGAAGAGTTTCATCCAATATTGACTGTCCCCAAATGCGGGGAGTTTTCGAGACATTTTTATTTATTTAGCTGAGAAAATGAATTGTTTTCTCATATCGGAATTTTTTAAGGCCAAATTCTTTCTATGATTAAAAATATGTTCTTCTTCAATTTTTTTTTTGATGCTAGAATGCTTTGGTGTTTAAAGTAAAATCTCACCAGAAATCATGGCTGCTATGCCCTATACACTCTGCTCAGCACCACGGGTCTGACATGCTACTGAGTGGTGGAGATGTGCAGAGAAAAAGACAGTTGTTGCCATATTCAAGCTCCTGCTGGCAGAAAAATAAATTCTAGGGGCACTTGGGTGGTGGTTGGGCGTCCGACTCTTGATTTCAGCTCAGGTCATCATCCCACAGCTCATGTTCGAGCCCCGTTGGGCTCTGACGCTGACGGCATGGAGCCCGTGCGGGTCTCTCTCTCTCTCTCTCTCTCTCTCTCTGCCCCTCTCTCATTCAAGCGTTCTCTTTCTCTGTCTCTCAGAAATAAATAAATAAACTTTAAAAAAAATTTAAACTTTAAAAAGAATAATAAATTCTATTGAATTTAATGAAATCAGCTTACTCTGTTTTTAATATATGAATTTATTTTTGAGATACACAGAGAGAGAGAGCACAGCATGCGAGGCACAGAGAGAGAGGGAGAGAGAGAATCCCAAGCAGATTTCACAATGACAGTGTGGGGCTCCACCCGGGGCTCGATCCCCTAACCCTGAGAACACAACCTAAAACAGTATCAAGAGTTGAATGCCCACCTGACTGAGGCACCCAGGCTCCCCTGAAATCAGTTTACTCTTTATTCTGCCTGAGCAGCCTTGCAAACCTTAAGGTGATGACTTGGGGATTATAAAATCGCCATTCCTCTAAAATACTTCCGGTGTGCTTCTTTGAGCTGTAGATATTCTGGGAAGGCTCGACTGTAGATTCTGATTCTGAAGAGGCCACATTTGACTTTTAGACTAAAATTTCTTCATAAATAAACAATCTCTCTGCCACTTCCCCACTTCCCATCCAAGCCGTTACGATGCTTCTCAAGGCCGCTGATGATTTCGGACTTTCCGTTGACTGAATTTGTGTTTTAACCTGCCTAAAAAACATGAGGCTGTGTTTGTCTGTGTGGAAAATCCGATGGTCTTAATTTTTGAGGTACACTCGTGGTTCGTTCCTAGGTATTCAGCATCCAGACAACATGAAAATGGAGGCTTGTTTCACTGAGATGTGAGTGATATAATCCAAAGAAGGCCAGGGTGTTGGGGGGCACTGAGTAGGGTGGGTGTCCGTGCCAATGTAGAGGAAGACTTAATGTACCAAATCTGAGTATTTAGACTTGGGACCTTTAGAACAGAAATGGGCAGACTTGGGGGCACCTGGGCGGCTCAGTAGGTTGAGTTTTCATCTCTTGATTTCACTGCAGTTCATGATGCCAGGGGTCATGGGACCGAGCTCTGTGTTGAGCTCACACTGAGGGTGGAGTCTGCTTAAGAGTCTCTCTCTCTCTCTCTCTTTCTCTCTCTGTCTGTCTCTCCTTCTGCCTCTCTCTCCTATCTTGCTCTCTCTTTAAAATAAATTTTAAAAAATGAAAAAAGAGAGAAATAGGCAGAATTGGAATAATTGGAGAAAGGAAAAGGGTTTGCGTTTGGATATATGGATGGGGGTGTGGGAGCGGAGGGTGCAGGTGAAGAGGTCACAAAAATATGAAGGAGATGAGTCCTGTTCTGACCCCTCACCTCCAATTCTGTGTCTAGACCAACTATGATGCCCTCTTTCCCTTCCGCACCAGCTGGCCACCCTGGAGGGGCACCACTGCTGTAAATAATGGTTCAGGAATCAGGTTTCAGACATAGGACTCACTACTACCTACCTATGAACCTTTGCGAATACATTATCTCCTTTAGCCTCAGTTTCCCCTTCAGTAAAATTAGTATAATATTGCCAAATGGAAGATTTTAGTCAGAATTAGTACATTTCATAGAATCTAAGAGAGGATTGATTATAAGACATAGTTATTTTCCACACAACTAAAGGAAAGGGAAAAAAAAAACAAAACACCAATTGAATTACGGCACCATAAATCTAAGGGTGCACTCTGACGTTGGAAATGCTAAAATGTGAAATCTTGAAATCAGTGAGATACAACGAATGAAATATTTAATGTTAAGGCATCTTGCAAAATATCAAGCGCTATACAAATATTATTTATTATTGGTTTTATTTTGAAATATATAATGACACGAACCTGACGGATACAAAAAAATGATGAACTTTCATCAAGTTCTGGCACACAGAAGTGAGAAGCTGGCCCTCGAAATCTGAGAAGGCAGTGACGCTCTGAAATATTACACTGAGGTTTGCATCGTGAAAGTGGTAACAGGCTGAGAAGATAATCATATTCTTACAGAGCCATTCGGTGCCACCAGCGAAAATTATCTATGTGTGAGAACATAAATATCCGAGGTCTATTACATATGAAATCGTGTCATTCTCTTGTAGCTGTCCCGGAGAGGAAATCTAAGAGGTCAGATTTTGAGCACCAGCTTCTGTCACCTTCCCCTTCCACGTTCATCTTGTGGGGAGGCTCAGCTGGTGAAGCATGCGTGAGTTCAAGCCCTGCGTCGGGCTCTGGGCTGACGGCTCGGAGCCTGGAGCCTGCTTTGGATTCTGTGTCTCCCTCTCTGTCTCTGCTTCTCCCCCATTCATGCTCTGTCTGTCTGTCTGTCTCTCTCTCAAAAATAAATAAATAAACTTAAAATATTTTATGTAAACAGAACCATACCACGTGTATTTTTCTATGATTTTTTCTATTACTCAACACTAAGCTTCTGGTATTCGGCCCGCTGTCGTGTGAAACTGCAGGGAACTCATGTTTTTATGCTGCATGACAATTTACCTTGATGGTCCTCTGGGTTTCCTCTGGTTTCTTGCTGTTAAAGACAGTGCTGCTCTAAATACCCTTATAGATATCTTTTAATATTAAGAATTCATTAGGTCAGGGGTTGGCAACATTTTTCTGTTAAGGGTTAAACAGTAAATACTTTAGACTTTGAGGGTCACATGTTCTATGTCAGGTACTATTCAACTCTGCACATATATTGTGAAAGCAGCCACAGATAATACACAGACACACGGACACATCTGTATTGCAATAAAATTTTACGTACAGAAACAGGATTTGGGCTGGATTTGGCCACCTCGGCAAAGTTTGTTGACCCCTTCTCCCTTCTCTGACTGCTGAGTCACATTTAGAGTAAATTTACTTTTTTTTTTGTTTATTTTTAAGAGAGGGAGAGAGCACGAGTTGGGAGGGACAGAGAGAGGGAGACACAGAATCTGAAGCAGGTTCCAGGCTCTGAGCTGTCAGCATGGAGTCCAATGCGGGGCTCAAACTCACAAGCTGTGAGATCATGACCTGAGGCTCAATCGACCGAACCACCCAGGTGCCCCTATTTACTTTTTTTTTTTTTTTTTTTTTGAGATAGAGAGTGCATGCAGGGGAAGGGAAGAAGAAGAGAGAGAGAATCTTAAGTAGGCTCCACGCCCAGCATGGAGCCCCGCGCAGGGCTCAATCCCACGACCCTGGGATTATGACCTGAGTGGAAATCAAGAGTTGTATGCTCAACTGACTGAGCCACCCAGGCACCCCGAGTGTACATTTGCTTTTATTTTATTTTTTTTTTAGTTTTTTTTATTTTATTTTTGAGAGACATAGAGACAGAGCATGACCAAAGGAAGGGCAGAGAGAGAGGGAGACACAGAATCCGAAGAAGGCTCCAGGCTCCGATCCACCAGCACAGAGCCCGACGTAGGGCTCAAACCCACAGACCGCGAGATCTGTGGGACCTGAGCTGAAGTCAGCCGCTTAACCGACTGAGCCACCCAGGCGCCCCTACATTTGCTTTGAACTTGACTTAATAATGCCGAGTTATTTTCCAAAGTGATTGTATCAACTTATACTCCCACCAGCTTTTTAGAAGGTTTCTGCTTACACCCTAGCCAAACTTGAAAAGATCAGATTTGCTATCCTTTTGCTAGTTTGGAGGGGCAGAAGTGGCCTCTAACTGTGATTGAAATGTGTTTCCTCGATCACTAATAAGACGGAACATCTCACGTGTTTTCTCTTTAAATGAATTATTTGTTCAAACGATATCCCCATTTTGTAATGGGGTGTTTGTCTCATTGTCATTGATTTGAAGAGGTTATTTATATATTATACATTCTGATTTTCTTCCAGTTGTAGTTTTGAAAACACCTTCCTTTTTATGGCTTGTCATTTCACCTTCTTAGTGGGGAATTTTGAGAAATGGAAGGTGGTGATTTTGAGGTTATAAAATTTGCCAGTCATAAAAGATTGGTTTTTATTCTTTGGGTTTAAACTCTGTTTAGTCTGATGGTAATGTGGACATATATACTTTTTTTTTTAATTATAATTTGCATAGATTATCTTTGTTTTTATTTTCAAACATACATGTCTTATAGGTAACACAGAGTTGGATTGGGGTCCTTTTAGCCAATCCAACAATATTTCCCACTCTCTTGGATTATGTAGTCTGTTTTACACTGATGATGGTTACACATATGGATGTGTTTCTATCATCTTATTTTATGTATTTTTTTTTCTAAATAGGCTGGGCAGGCAGAGCAGTTCAGGGAGCTCTCGCGGAAAAGATCTCAGTGCTTCCTAGTCATTAAGAGAAGGCCAATCGGATATCAGAGGCTTGGGCTGCAGATTAATAAGCAGGAGGGAGAGTGCAAGGGAGGAGGTTTTAAAACTAGGCAGGGAAAGTTTTTGAGTAAGGAACTGTTACAGGCTAAATTCTATCCTTCCCTAAATTCACACGTTGAAGTCTTAACCCCTGTGCCTCCTAATGTGATCTGTATGTAGAGACAGAGCAATAAAAGGTAGTTAAGGTAGGTGAGGTCATATGGGTGGGCCCCTAATCCAACATGAGCAGTGTTTTTACAAGAAGAGGAGGGGCATGGGTGGCTCAGTCAGTTAAACACCCTATTTCGGCTCAGGTCATGATCTCACAGTTCGTAGATTCGAGCCCCACATCGGGCCCTGTGCTGACAGCTTGGAGCCCGGAGCCTGCTTCGGAGTCTGTGTCTCCCCCTCTTTCTGCCCTTCCCCTGCCCACTCTCTGTCTCTCTCTATCAAAAATAAGTAATAATAATAATAAGAAGAAGAAGAAGAAGAAGAAAGACTTATAAGAAAGGAGATTAGGACCCAAACATACACAAGGGAAGGTACGGACAGATACAGGAGAAGGCAGCCATCTGCAAGCTATGGAGAGATGTCTTAGCAGAACCAGTGCTGTTGACACCTTGACCTTGGACTGCTAGCCTCCAGTGTGAGAACGTACACTTCTGCCGTTTAAACCATCCAGGGTGTGGGACTTCGCTATGGCAGCTCTAACCAACTCATGCAGGGATGGATACATTATGATTTACTTAAACAGTTTAAAATTTTGATTGCTCTCAGGGAGGTATGCCAATATTCAAGGACCTGTCAAATAAGCCTTCAGGGTTTATCATGGAGAGAAACTACTGGCAGGTAGTCCAAAGTTGGCTTTTTAATTCTCGAATACCAGATACCAAATGAAAATCTTGCCTTCTTGCCATTAAGAATGGCCCAGATTGGTAAGAGAAATACGCATCTGTGGCATTTAATTTCATATGCCCTGGGCTGTCTGTTCAAAGTATATTTAAAAAAATTGTTTTTAGGGTTTGTTTATTTTTGAGAGAGAGACAGAGACAGAATGTGAGCAGGGTAGGGGCAGAGAGAGATGGAGACACAGAATCCGAAGCAGGCTCCAGGCTCTGAGCCATCAGCCCAGAGCTGGATGCGGGGCTCAAACTCACGAACCGTGAGATCATGACCTGAGCCGAAGTCAGACGCTTAACGGACTAAGCCACCCAGGCGCCCCAAAAGTATATTTTATGAAGCATTCAGTAGTTAGAAAAGTTACAGGATTGGGTGTTCTATTGGGTAGCTAAGTCAGTTGATGTCTGTGGGCTGGTTTCGGTCTGCAGTACTGGCTCGCTGTCGTATTTAAAAAGGTATCCTTAGGGGCGCCTGGGTGGCTCAGTTGGTTAAGCGGCCGACTTCAGCTCGGGTCATGATCTCACGGTCTGTGGGTTCAAGCCCCATGTCGGGCTCTGTGCTGATGGCTCATCAGAGCCTGGAGCCTGCTTCAGATTCTGTGTCTCCCTCTCTCTCTGCCCTTCCCCTCCTTACGCTCTGTCTTTATGTCTCTCAAAAAATAAATAAATGTTAAAAAAATTTTTAAAAAAAGGTATCCTTAGATCACACTTCTCTTTTGGAAGAGCTGGGTTAGGTGGTCTTTCAAATTTTGATTCTTTCCAATTTAACATGCGATGTTCCACTGCTGCTTTTTTTTAAAATTTTACATGTTTTTATTTATTTTTGAGAGAAACAGTGAGAGAGAGGGAGGGAGGGGCAGAGAGAGAGAAGGACAGATGATCCCAACTGGGCTCTATGCCTGACAGCAGTGAGCCCGACGCAGGGCTCGAACTCTTGAACCAGGAGATCACGACCTGAGCCAAAGTCGGATGCTGAGGTTGACTGAGCCACCCAGGTGCCCCAATTCTGCCGCTTCTCAATCTGCTCTGTATACCCTGCTTGACATTACGGCTGCAGATAGTTGAAGTTGCAAATATTTTCTCATGTAGGAAATACTAACCTTCAGATATTCATACACAGTGATAGATAAATGCTATTGTCTGTGTTTAATGGTTGCAAAACTAAGCTTTCTTGACACCCAATTCACCGCATTCGGTGGTTAAAGTAGTCACTCCCTCTGACGCGCTCTTAGCCTGCTGTTCAGGAAGACATAATTGTGCCCATAGAAGAAGGTGTGTTGGAAATGCTCATAGCAGGATATACTTAAAGCAACTCAGGTTGAATAGAATTACATTATTCAAACTGAAAACCTGATGAAAAATTTGTTGCAGGGTTCCCTAACCAGTGAGATGTCTCGTTTGGAGGGACACGATAATGATTTGCTAGTTATCATGAGTGTGCCTTTTATATCTGTAATTGAATAAAATACATAGCAAGAGATCTCTTGGATCAGAGTTTTTCAGAAAAGGATCAGCAGCTGCAAACAAAATGTTAATCATCAGCTCTGACGGAACACAGGAAATAACAGAGTATCAGTGGTTTCATTTTGATAGATGGTTTCCAGCTAGTTACTGAGCAAGCAGTGGATATTCGGAGTTGAGGAGTACAGGATCAAAGGACAATGTTAAGAGAGAGTCAACAGCCTAACTTTGGAGGGGTCAGGAGAGTGGATTTAGAAGAAAATGCAATATAGCCAGAAAGTCAAGATTTGCATATTTCCGGGTGCCTGGGTGGCTCCATCGGATAAGTGTCCGACTTTGGCTCAGGTCAAGATCTCGCAGTCTGGGAGTTCGAGCCCTGCGTCCGACTCTATGCAGACAGCCTAGACCCTGCTTCAGATTCTATGTCTCTGTCTCTCTCTGCCTCTTCCCCACTCACGCTTTGTCTCTCTCTGTCTCTGAAAAATGAATAAACCTTAAAATAATAAAAAATAAAAAATAGTAAATTTACAGATCTCAAAAAAAATCATACGGTAAGAACGCAAAACAAAAGCTCTCTAGCAAGAACCTTAGCAGGACTTGCGAGGAAGTTATAAGAAGAAAATGACGAAATTTCATTGCAACTTAAACGAAAATAGTGAATGAAGTGAGGATCTCGGAGGACTTACTTCGTATATTAACGATATCAATGCTTTGCAAATCAATGTAAGTCTAACAGATATATTTGTGGTATATTTCTAGTGAGTTATATCCCCTTGCTTGTGCTTTCTGGAGGTACTAAATGTTAGAAAAAGAGCGTGTATTTTTTTTTTTAATCAGGAGAACAAGTTATTAAAATTTTGCTCTGTTCACAATTACAGAGAAATTACTCTCTTGCTAATCTATGGACCCATTGTGATGTCTTTACTTGAGGCTACAGGGCCGCTGAATTGCGTATCTCTGGGAGTTCCATACGTATCACACTCTACGTGAATATCAATCTCTGGAGTTGTGCAGTCCGCAGCCTACACTGTTGTACAGGATGACCTGACCCTGCACACTGAGTGATTTTTGTTCTTGTTTTTTCCCCCTAACTCCAAGGAAAGTCTTCTATTCTTTCTCTTAAAAAAAAAAAAAGCACTTATTTTTAATAGATAAAGAGAGGTCACATCACCAAGTTATAGGAGTTTCACCAGACTGAAAACAGGACTGTCGTAAAGCTCTGACGGTATTTTAAAACTCTCCATTGTTTTAATGAAAAAGCAGCACACCCCATCAAGAAGTTTCTGAACCCTAGCCAGTACTCTTCATCTAGAAGGGAATTTAAGTGTTGGGATATTGGAAAGCCAGTCATTAGCTGCCCATCACTCAGCCGGCTGGTAGTAGCAATAATGCCAACATTGATTACAGATTACAGAGAAAGGAAAAGACTTGTGTTTTAAGAAACCCAGTGAACGATTAACTTCTGTGAATGAGTATGTAATTCCATACTTCTTTGCAAAATCTAAATATGCAATAAGGTGCCAAATTTGTATTTTTCTCTTAAGTTCTAAATAATGTTTGTTTAATATTTCTATCAAATAGCAACAATGAATCTACTGTCCACGCTGAGCGTGTACCTAGATTTCGCAGAGGCTGCGAATATGCTTCCTTGATAAGATCAAGTTTTAGCTCAGTAAACATGTGTTTCCTTAATAATTCAGTGAAGAAACAGACATGGCCCAGAGAGCAAGTATCACCCAACAATGTATTTAAGTAATGTCATCACTAGAAAAAAAACAAAGACTGAATAAATTGATGCAACACATAAAACGGACCAAAAAAAAAAACTGTTTAAAAAAAGAGAGGGATTTTAATTTCTCAAATTTTTCTACTGAACATTTAAGTTTGAAAACACAGATGAGATTAATTTTAAGAAGGTGATTTTATTTTGATAACTAATTTGCTAATGAAATGATTAATTTTCAAATTAATTTTTGATTTTAGTTGCAGTAATATAGGTTCATAGTTAAAAGTCAAATGGTCAAAAAAGTCTTATAACGGAAAACAGATATACTTTTCCAGCCTCTTCCCTGGAAGGACTGGTTTCAAATTAGTTTTCTCTTTTGCTTATATAAGGCTGAGGATACCCTTTCCTTCTCTTCCTAAAATAGTTGCAAATCATAATTTCTGGTTTAGTCTGTCATCAGGGTCTTATTATCATGACTCTATCAGTTAGGGTCCATCAGAAAACTACCCAGCCAGGGGGGCGCCTGGGTGGCTCAGTTGGTTAAGTGTCTGACTCTTGATTTCGGCTTAGGTTATGATCTCACGGTTCGTAGGTTTGAGCTCCATGTCAGGCTCTGCACTGACAGCGAGGAGCCTGCTTGGGATTCTCTCTCCCTCTCCCTCTGCCCTTCCCCTGCACATGTGCTTGCGCACTCTCTCTCTCTCTCTCTCTCTCTCTCTCTCTCTCTCTCTCACACACACATACAAATAAATAAACATTGGGGTAAAAAAGAAAAAGAAAAGAAAAGAACCGAGTTGGAATAGCGACGCCCAGGGCTATAGGAAGCAGCCATAGAATCTTCTCTGCTTAAGAGCTCTATTTCAAGTGAGTGACCTTCCAGATCACCTGGTTAATGGGTCAAGGTGGCAACTTACGACAGAGGTCTAATATCTAAAGATGCCCATCAAGTATCTTGACCCTTCTTACGGGCAGGAAATGAAAGTTGATCATTTGTTGTTCCCACTGGAAGAAATATTCTGACATGCCACGCAACGCTGAAACTCGGCCTCTTGAGACTTACTTACATCTTTCGGTATGCCGGTGTGTCATCAAGGCATCTAGGCTTCCCGATCCTTCCAGCTCTCGAAGTCCTTTCTGCAGGATGTCATTATGATAGTGGACAAGTCTGACGTCCTGCCTTGCAGGAACAAACTTGGATTTCTGTATTAACACAAGCATGAAATAGCACTGACTGACTGTGGAGGATGCGTTTAGCGTGTTTTATTTCCTCCATTTTTTCAGGCCTTTAGTTTTGGGGAGGAATTATCAAACCTTTTACACATTTGCATGTTTCCTATGTACTACATCTCTCAAGTAATTCTCTATTGTCATCTGTCTTACCTTTCACAATCAAGTTGCAAAGCCAGGTATCAACAGGGCTAACATTTTCCTTTAAGATCACATTAACGGGCACCTGGGTGGCTCAGTCGGTTAAGCGGCCGACTTCGGCTCAGGTCATGATCTCACGGTCTGTGAGTTTGAGCCCCGCGCCAGGCTCCGTGCTGATGGCTCGTAGCCTGGAGCCTGCTTCAGATTCTGTGTCTCCCTCTCTCTCTGCCCTTCCCCTGCTCACACTCTGTCTCTATGTCTCTCAAGAATAAATAAAAACATTAAAAAAAAATTAAAAAAAATCTCCTCCAACCCCTGTTTCCCCATCTGTGGAAACTCCGTGGTTTTACCAAGATTTATAAAACTTCAGGAGTTTGCATTCATCCAAACTACCTATGGCTCTGAGTTCTCTGTCTTCTGCTGAATTTTCAAAACTCATTTTACACTCCTGTCCCACTGTGTCCCAAACATACGACAGACCTCCTTCTCCTTAGTTCTTCCATTCTTCAATATGCGCGGCCAGGAAGGCGTTTCAGGGAGTGGAACAGTAAACACCATGGCGGGAAGGTGGGGGGTGGGGCTGGGTTCATGTCCGCCTTATGGAGCGGATCACCGAAAACACAGGACTAACTGCGTGTTCCTCTGAAGCCTCAAGTCTCTCAACTCAGCTGCAGCTTCTCACCAACGCGTGCGGCCCTTTTCCTCGCCTCTCTTCTCCTGGCTCCCGTACCCCGATTCCCACTCAATGATAAATAATACTACTAGCCGTCATCAAGCACTCGCCAAGCACCTGCTGCCGTACCTCGGTGGCTCTCACAACCTTGTGAAGTGGGCATACTCATCCCTATTTTGCAAGTGGGAAAATTGAGGTAGAGAAAGACTCAATAAGTTGCCCCCAACTACGTATTTATAATTATTTCTACTTGCTACCCCACTACACTCGACGACATTGTCATAAACAAAAATTTCTACTTTAGGAGGCAGTCTAGTGTGAGCTGGTAAAATACGAGCATTTTGCCCATCGGCCACGTGTACTTCGCCATCATCCCATGTTTTATAGGTTTCGTCACTGTTTCTTCCTTTGGACCTTTTAGTGCCAATACTTGAATCTTTACTTTGGTTACTTTCACTGAGCTATAAAATATTTATTTGGGTCACTCTGTGTGTGTGCGTGTGTGGGTATGTAAAACTTAACATTTTTAAAGCAGCCTAAGGTTCACGGCAAAATTGAAGGAACATACAGAGATTTCTTACATATCTTTTGCCCCACCATGTATAGCCTCCCCATTATCAACACTCTTACCAGAGTGGTATATTTGTTATAACAGATGAACCTACATTAACACATCATAATCACCCAAAGTCCAAAGTCTACCTTTGGGCTCACTCTTGGTGTTGTGCATTCTATGGGATTAGACAAATGTATAATGACACGCAGCCATCATCACGTCATCATACAGGATATTTTCACTATCCTAAAAATGCTCTGTGCTCAACCTATTCACCCCAACTTCCCATCCCTGGCCCCTAGCAACCGCGAATCATTCTACTGTTTCCATAGTTTTGCTTTTTCCAGGATGTCATATATTTGGAATCATACAGTATGTAGCTTTTTCATATTGGCTTCTTACACTTAGTAATAAGTCCCCTCCATGGATTTTTATGGATTGATAGCTCTGATAGCTCTGTTTTTGTTTGTTTGTTGGTTTGTTTTTTGCAAGGAGATGGGCCATGAACAATATATCAAGTTTATCCATTCATCTACTGAAGCACATCTTGGTTGCTTCTAAGTTTTGGCCATTCTGAGTAAACGGCTGTGGAACTGTGCAGGACTTTGTGGGGACATAAGTCTTCAACTGCACTGGGTAAATACCAAGGAGAAAGATCACCAGATCACATGGGAAGAGAATCATTGGTTTGGGAGGGAAGCACCAAGCTGTCCATTTGGCATTCCCACCAGCAGGACACGAGAGTTCCTGTTGCCCCACGTCCGGACCAGGATTTGCAGGGTTCAGGAGTTTGGCCATTCTATTAAGAGTATTGTGGTACGGTGCTGTTGTTTTAATTTGCATTCCCCTAATTATAAACGATGTGGAACATTCTTTCATATGCTTATTCGCCACCTGTATGTTTTCTTTGGTGAAATGTCTGTTAAGATCCTCAGCCCATTTTTTAATGTTTTTTTTTTTCTTGGTGCTTTGGATAATTGTTTGATCAAGGGTATAGTAATAAAATACAACCTAAAATTTTTATACCCCTGAGAGGATCTCTCTGTTGTTCCCACAGAAAACAATACCGTGGCTGTATGTGGAATGCCGTGGACACTCCCTCAACATGATCCCTTCATTTTGGATGACAATCTGAATTCAAAGAACTTTCAAATATCACTAAACTAGTTAACAAAGAGATGTAAAGATGAGTGACAAATCAGATATGAAGGATTAATCAAGGAATTGCAACTATCCACCAGAAGAAAATAAGGCACACTGAGAGGAAAGAAAAATTAGACTTCTAGAAGAAAATTTTTAGATTTGAAAAAGACCCACGGTAGAAGATGACACACACTAACCACATGCCAAGAAAAATTAACCACGGAAGAGCAAAAACCAACCAGCTTGGAGACTATTTTCTCCCTAACAGTGGGAAGATGTTGAGAGACCACACACTATTTTTATTTTGAGCTACTTGATGTAGTTCCTTAGAGAGCAGTGGCAGACAGAAGAGTTGGAAAGAAAGGAAGCAAGAAGCACACAGCCAATTTTATAGCGACTGAAAATTATCGACTGAGCAAAGAAAATAATGTATGAAAGACAAAGCTGAAATGCAGGGGATCAGATATTCCACATAGAAGATTCAGCATAAAAAGGCAGCACCATTTCTGGGCTGTGGATGTTCGTCGTCCCAACTCCCACCCCACAGACCCACGAGTGCCCAAGGGGTTAAACAAAGAATCCAAACCATCAACACCCATCTCCCACTCCACTCATTTTTAAAGGGAAATATTCAATCAGGGTACAAGTATATACAAATAAGCGTCCAGAGGAACTCAGCCATTACTATTCTTGGCAAAATCATGGACATGGATGGCATTGGCCATAGTCCAACATGAAGAAACCAAAACCAATGATCAATCAGCATGGAACCCTTGTCATCATCTGGCAAAGATATGTAAGAAGTAAATAAGAAAAAATGCACTCTGCCAACCACGGATTGAGGTTGTACTTTTTTGAAGAATAAGAAGAGATCATTTTTATACAGGAATAGTAACTTAAGAAAATTTCAGAGAACATGAATGCAGTGAAAGCATCAAAGAGTATGTGATAGAATAAGAAATGGAAATGGAACCATTAGAGCTATAAAAAATTGAAGAGAGGAATAAAATTCATTGCATTTTTTGTGTCAAATATCTTTTGCAGTGAAAAAAATGTAACAGGATAAATACGGCTATAGCTAACTCCGTTTCCTTTCTAATCCTTCCATCCCCAAACATAATTACACTCGAATTGGGTGTGTTTTCTTTATACATTTACTACAAATATATGTGACCATAAATAAAGAATAATATTAGCTTATGCTTTTGGAATTCATATAACCATTTATATTATATAGATTACTACTGTAACTTGTTTTTCTTTTTTAGCTAAGTACTACCTTTAAAAAGCCTTTTCATGTTGATCTATTTCAGTCAAATCATTGTCTAGCATTTCATTTGTATAAATAAACCTTACCTTATCCATTCTCTTACTGATAGGATTCCAAATCAGTATTACTAATTACCTTTTGCTATTGGAATAAATATCCTTTAGCTCATAGAGGTGCAGAATCTCCAAGCTCATGTAGATGAAGAATCTTCTCTGGAGGAGACTCCTAGAAGAGGCTCAGAACTATGTACAACTTGGACCTGGCAAAGTATTGTCAATTTTTCTCCAAATTATATTCTCATCAGAAGGTGAACAGTTCTAATTTCCTCCCATCATTGCCAAATTCTTGACAATTTACCACGTTAAATGGCAACTCAGAGTGACTTTAATTTGCAGTCCCTGATTGCCATGTGGTTGAGTATCTTTTTATAAGTTTCATAGCCCATCATGAGTCCACTTACATGAATTGAATTGCCCATTCATATATTCTAAGATTGGGTCAATTGGCTTATTCTTTATGTATTGTAGATATCAATCCCTTCGGGGCTAAAGACATTGCAAATATTTTCTTAAAAAGAACGACTTTTCTTTTAATGTATTAAATGGTTTTCTTTGTTAGAAATTTAAAATTGTAAAATGCATCTATTTTACCATTTAGGATTTGTAATTTTGTGTCTAAAGACACTGTTTTTTCCCTGATGTAATAAAATAATCTCGTGCGTTTTTCTTCTAAAAGTTTAAACTTTTCTCTGTTCATATTTAGGTCTAAGAACTTTTTTGAAAACAAAAATCATAAATAGTTGTTGAATTTTATCAAATACCATTTCTATACCTGTTGAGGTGTTCGAATGGTTTTTCTGCCAATCTGTTTATATAATTCAACAACACATTAATAGGTTTTCCAGTTTATTGGGAATGCAAAGCTGCTTTGCATTTCACAAAAAAACCACTATGATGTTTTATGATCACTAGTACTTTAATATCATAAAAGAAGAGCTAAGCCCCAAGTAAATTTTATTCCCAAATACCCACCCAAGTACATGAGACAATCTGGAGGGAAACTTTGAAGTAAAGAAGCTGTCCTTGCAAACGTTATCTTGTAAACAAAATAAGTAAGTGACTTCCAAATTAACTATACAGTACAATGCAAAATCACCTCATATTTCTCCAATGCATTGATGCATTTGGTTCCTAACATATTATTAGAACTTTGTTACTTTGGCTAAGTGAGACTGACTTTATCATTTCCCATTTATTTATTTATTTATTTATTTATTTATTTATTTATTATTTATATTTATTTGAATTCAAGTTAGTTAACATACAGTAGTCTTGGCTTCAGCAGTAGAACCCTGTGATTCATCACTCACATACAACCCCCAGTGCTCATCCCAAGTGCCCTCCTCAATGCCCATCACCCATCTAGGTCATCCTCCATCAACACTCAGTTTGTTCTCTGCATGTAAGAGCCTCATGATTTACTTCCTTCTCTGTTTTCATCTTATTTTTTCTTCCCCTCCCTTCATTCATCTGTTTTGATTCTTAAATTCCACATATGAGTGAAATCATATATTTGTCCTTCTCTGACTTATTTCACTTAGTATAGTACTTTCTAGTCCCATCCAAGTAGTTGCAAATGGCAACATTTCATTCTTTTTTTTTTTATTCTTTTGATTTCATTCTTTTTGATCTTCAAGCAGTATTCCATTGTATATCACAACTTGGGCTTTTTCCATAATTTGGCTATTATTGATAACACAGCTATAAACATTGGGGTGCATGTGCCCCTTTGAATCAACACTTTTGTATCCTGTGAATATTAACTAGTAGCGCAATTGCTGGGTCATAGGTAGGTTAGTTCTATTTTTAATTTTTTGAGGAACCTCCATACTGCTCTCCAGAGTGGCTGCACCAGTTTGCATTCCCACCAGCAGTGCAAGAGGGTTCTCCTTTCTCCACATCCTCACCAACATCTGTAGTTGCCTGAGTCATTAATTTCAGCCATTCTGACCGTGTCAGGTGGTATCTCATGTGGTGTTGATTTCTGAAATGCGACAGAGATTTTATATCCTTGGACTCAGCTGAATTCATGTATCAGTTCTAGCGGTTTTTTGGTGGAGGCTTTTGAGTTTTCCACGTAGAGTATCATGTCGTCTGTGAAGAGTGAAAGGTTGACTTCTTCCTTGCCAATTTGTGTGCCTTTCACTTTGTTTTGTTGTCTGATCGCTGAAGCTAGGACTTCCAGGACTATGCTGAACCACAGGGATGACAGTGGACATCCATGTCGTGTCCCTGACCTTGGGCAAAGCTGGGTAAAGAGTATATGGAAACGCTGTGATATTTTTGCAACTTTTTTGTAAGCCTGAAATCACTTTAGATACAAAGTGAGAAACAAAAAGCAAAACCCCAGCTGTTGGATTTTGTTGCTTCTCTCTAATGTCCATGGTTACCTTTATTATTTCCTTCTAGTTTTTTTTTTTTGTTTTATTCTTTTTCCTTTTTTTTATTATTGCCTTTTTAACTTCTTTTTTTTTAATTTTTTTTAATGGTTATTTATTTTTGAGAGACATAGAGGCACAGCGTGAACACAGGAAGGGCAGAGAGGGAGGGAGACACAGAATCGGAAGCAGACTCCAGGCTCTGAGCCATCAGCACAGAGCCCGACGCGGGGCTCGAACTCACAGACCGCAAGATCATGACCTGAGCCGAAGTCAGCGCCCAACCGACTGAGCCACCCAGGTGCCCCAACTTCTTTTTTTAAAACATTTTTTAATGTTTTACTTATTTTTGAGAGAGAGACAGAAACATCACGAACAGGGGAGGGGCAGAGAGAGACACACACGGAACTGGAAGCAGGCTCCAGGTTTTGCGCTGTCAGCACGGAGCCTGACATGGGGCTCGAACTCTTGAACTGTGAGATCATGACCTGAGCTGCAGTTGTAGGCTTAACCAACTGAACCACCCAAGCACCCCTGTTTTTAACTTCTTTAGTTGGATGCTAAGCTTATGATTTTTAATTCTTTGTCGCATCCTGCAAATGTCTTTGTGTTGGTTGTGTATTTCTCCATAAAACATGATCCCCAAACTTGGTAGTTTAAGACAACACACAACCAGAAGAGACTCTTAAATACAGAGAACAAACTGAGGGTTGCTGGAGGGGAGGTGGGGGGTGGATGGGCTAAATGGGTGATGGGCATTAAGGAGGGCACTTGCTGGGATGAGCACTGGATGTTTTATTTAAGTGATGACTCACTGAATTCTGCTTCTGAAGCCAAGACTCTACTGTATGTTAACTAACTTGGATTTAAATAAAAAAGGAAGAAAAAGGACAACAAACACTTAGTAACTTCACAACTTCTGTGAGTCAGAATCTGGGCTCGAGTAGCTGGTTCCTCAACCTTTGTGGCTCTCCAGAACCTTCTGTGAAGGTGTCAGCCGGGGCTGCAGTCAACTCAAGGCTTGAGTGGGGAAGGATCTCCTTCCAAGCTCCCCCACACCGTCGTTAGCACATTTTAGTTCTTCCTTTGTTGCACTGAAGTCCTTGGTTCCTTGCTGGCTGCTGATTGGAGGCTGCCCCAACTCCTTACCACATCGGCCTCCCCGCATGGCAGCTTCAACAGGGAGCAAGGGAGAGAGCCAGCAACACAAGCAAGATCGAAGTAGTCATCTCCCACACCCTGTCCTCAGCGACATCATGTTGCCATTGTTGTCATTGAAAACAAGTCATGAGGTCCAGCTCACACTCAGCTGGAGGGGATTACACAAGGACCAAAACACCAGGGACCACGGGAATTAAGAGGAACCAGTTTAGAAGCTATCACACAGTATTCAAGGCTATCCATTCTGCACTTGAATTATATTTCATACATTGATATCAGTGTGAATGATCTCACCATTAAGTCTAAATATTTTATGATTTCCAATATAATTGTATCTTTGAACCATAAAGTGTTTTGTAAAAGACTTTCATATATATATACATATATGTGTGTGTGTGTATAGGAAAGTTATATATATATAGGAAAGTTATATATGTATACATATATGTATTTATACCATCAAATGTTTTGCTTTACACTTACAGAGATATTCCTTTCATATTTTTTCTTTTCTTGCTATTTCTATTAAATGGATTATACTTTATTTATTTACTTGTATTTCTCTATTGACTAAGAAGTCACGGTACTATTTATTAAAGGGATTGCCCATAAAAGTTTAACATGCATATCTGGTATCTAGAGATGATCAATATTTATAACTTTCGTCTGAATAATAAAAGCCCTTTCAATATTTTAACTCCAATCTCCAATCCTCCCTTTTTATAAATTACTGTTATTTAGTAATCCATTTCCACCTTATTTTAATCTCTCATCCACCATTAATGATACTCTACTCTTCCCCCACCTCCAGTCTTTTCTTATTTAGATCCATCCGCATGTCTACCAGTTTTGTTTTAGTTTACATTCTTTTTTAAATTGTGGTTGTTGTTTGTTTTAGGAGCTTTTTTGGGGGGGGTTACTGTTGTTTCTTGAATCCTTCCATCTGGGTTCGGTTTTCTTCTTCCTGAAGTTTACTTTTAGTGGTTCTTTCAGGAATACTTCGCATATGTTGGACATATGTTGGAACGCTTTTGCTCCTACTTCTTCCTCCCTCCCTCCCTCCCTTCCTTCCTTCCCTCCTTCCTTCCTTCTTTTCTTCTTTCCTTCTTTTTTTTTTCTTCTTTCCTTCTTTTTTTTTAAGTAGGCTATATGCCCAGCATGGAGCCCAATTCGGGGCTCAAATCCAGGATCCTGAGATCAAGACCTGACCTTAGATCAAGAGCCAGATGCTTAACTGACTGAGCCACCCAGATGCCCCTATGCTCCTGTTTCTTAAGTGTTCTTGTATAATTGTCATCTCTTGTATCTGGGCTCACTCTTTTCTTCGTCTGCACTTATATTCTGCTATTTAGCCTATCAAACTTTGAGTACAGTGAAATTGTTCAAAATTAGAAGATCTATCTGATTCTGTGACCTACTTCTTTTCCACTGTTTTTCTTCTTTCTGTAAGATTTAGTACCTTCTTTCAGTTGTTTAATTATTACAATCTTACTCATTTCATCATTTTTTCATCTAAAGAGTGTGAGGGGTTTACTCTCCTGCTTGTTGTTTCTGATTTCTCCCCTCGATGATTGTTTTCTCGTATATTTTTATTTTTTAATTATTTTTTAATTTTTTAACATTTATTTTTGAGAGACAGACAGAGACTGAGCGTGAGCAGGGGAGGGGCAGAGAGAGAGGGAGACACAGAATCTGAAGCAGGCTCCAGGTTCTGAGCCATCAGCACAGAGCCCGATGGGGCTCAAAGCTACAAACTGTGAGATCATGACCTGAGCCAAAGTTGGACGCTTAAATGACTGAGCCACCCAGGTGCCCCTCATATATTTTAATTTTTTTAATTAGAAGCTCATGTTTAATAGTTCCCCCCCCCCGTGGGAATTCTATGTGGAAAGAAAATGATAGTATCCTCTAGAATAGTTTTGCATTTGCTTCTTTTGGGTACCCTAGGTATTCTCAAAGCCTTGGATGAATTTTCATTATAATGTAATGTAAAGGAACAGAAAAAGTAAATTCACATTTCAAACTAGTTCTAGTTGCTAAGACTAGCTTTCAATCAAGTGGAAAGATGAGTTACATAAAGAGGCTCGATTCCATTTCATAGCTATCATTACCCAGAGGCCTCAACACCTGTCCTTACAGGGCAATAAAATCCCAGCCCCACTTCATTACCAGATAGAAAAGCTCAGTATTTATTTGTTTGTTTGTTTATTTATTTATTGAGAAAGAGCCAGAGTGTGAGCAAGGGAGGGGCAGAGAGAAAGGGAGACACAGAATCTGAAGCAGGCTCCAGGCTCCAAGCTGTTAGCACAGAGACCAATTGGGGGTTCGAACTTGAAAACCTGAGTCAAAGTTGGACACTTAACTGACTGAGCCACCCAGGTGCCTCCAAACCTCAGTCCTTTAGAACAAATAAGCAAAGGGGAGAAGAAAAGAGAGAGGGAAACCAAGAAACAGACTCTTAATTACAGAGAACTACTGATGGTTATCAGAGAGAAGGGGGGCTGGGGGGATGGATGAAATAGATGATAGGGATTAAGGAGGGCACGTGTTGTGGTGAGCACCGGGTGTTGTAAGTAAGTGTTGAATCACTACATTCTACACTTGAAACTAATATTACACTGTAGGTTAACTAACTGGAATTTAAATAAAAATCTTGAGAAAAGAAAGCTCATTCCTCTCATTCCTGGTGATTTTGTGTCAACTTGAGTGCTCATTGTATTGGTTTTCCACTTTCTTTTAATTTCAGTTTCTTAAGCATTTCCCTTCCTTTTGACCAGACCAGCTCTGCCTCTAAAACTGTATTGTTATATGATATTGTAACATGTCATTGTGCTTTCTTGTACGGTGGGAAGTGGGCCCAGCAGTCAGAATTACCTGTCCGATGGAAGATCCACATGTTTGTGGAGCCTATTGTGGCCCCCACTGGGAAAGGTTGCAATGAACCCAAACTCTGGATAGGCATCCCCAGGTTTTCCAGAGACTCACCCCTAAATGCAGAGTATTTGGCACCAAAACTGCTTGTTTATCCTCTAATCCCACAAGACCACTCATGCTTACATGAATAGTAACCATGATGACAGGAAAGGGGCTCTCTCCTGAAACACGGTCCCGTGTTGTCCACCTGGGCCTCACCCAACCATGCAGAAAATCATAGAAAGGAAAAGGACTAATATATTTAAATGATTATATAATACATGCTAAATATGTATTTTGGAGAAAGAAAGTTTAAATGATACATAATTGGTGAGAAATGGAACAAAAAATACTCAGAGATGGAATAAATGTAAACCTCCCACAAATGAGAGACCGAAATGTTCATCAAAGTGTCTTGCTTATCTCGTTTCTGAAAATAAATAAATAGATAGAAAATGACCAAGAATAAATTTCATTTCACGAACTATTTTACTTATACTGTAGGATAAAATGAGCGCATAATTATGTTAATATTATTTTGAACCTAAATATTTATCATAAGAGCAAACAAGAGATAGAAGTATAAAAATAAGTCTCACCAAATCTCTGAACTTAAATTTTGAATTAGAAATATCAGTGTAAACTGATGATTTTTCTCCCTTAAAATGTTCTTTTCTAGTCTTGACCTCTGAAACAATGACTAATCAGCGGTTCTAACCACCATTCTTCTCTAAACAGAACCTAGAGTGGTGTAGGAAATACACAGAAATATTCTGGAACATCTTGGCACACACACACAAAAAGAAGTTACCAAAGCTAATGGATTGTGTCAAAAGTACACACAGCCAAGTTGATGGGATCCCAGGGCAAAAGATGTGACAATTTGAGTATCAATGAGAATAATGATTGCAATTGTTTCAAACTCACTAAAAGTATAAAATTCTATGAGTTATTAGTGATATTAAAAAAAGGATAAAAAAAGAAATAAAGTATAACTCATTGCACAGTATCGGAGGTAACCAGGGCACAAAATCATTTTGAAAATTTGTAACAAAAGGAAAAGACCAGCATTAATCCTGCCTCTGCCGTAGGAACTGTTTCAGAGGAATCAAATATTTTCAGTGGATTGGGGGCATGTTTCTGTCTGTATAAAAGCTGCTAATAAGTGCAGAAGGAATCACAGAATTAGAAAAATCACCATTTTACAACTTCTACAGAATAAAACTGCAGACAATGGTCAGCAAGAGGCTGTAAACATGCCAGGTGAAGTGTTGGTAGAAACTTTTATAATGAAGGAAACAGTGTCAGCACCTGAACCCTGAACCTAAGTATCTCTTCAAAGTGAAACAGCCAGGAGCTCCTAGGTGGTTCAGTCAGTCAAGTGTCTGACTTTGGCTCAGGTCATGATCTCACGGTTTGCGAGTTCAAACCCTATGCCGGGCTCCATGCTGACGGTGTGGACCCTGCTTGGGATTCTCTCTCCCTCCCTCTCTCTTCCCCTCCCCAACTTGTGCTTTCTCTCTCAAAATAGGTATAAAAAAAGTGAGATAACCAGACTTGAAGTGCCTTCTAATAAGGTGCAATGTGAAACTATAGCACCACCCACGGTGCAATTTAAACCTGAATGTAAGTACCCTCCAGATCCAACTCCCAGTCTATAGGAAATGCAGGAGAAACAAATCAATTACAACAGAGAGAATGTTTTACGACAACAATTTTATGAGAAACTTAGAGATATGAGAATATACAAATAATGAACCTTATTTGAATCTTAATTCAACCAAACTAAACGTAAAAAGACATTTTTGGACAATGTAGCAATTTTGAGAGTTAGAATATGGGCTAAATATTATATATTGAATATCAGATGATGTTAAAATTCTTAAATACTTAATAGTATTAAGTAGGAATATACTTAATTTTTATAATGTAAAAAATGTCCTATATTTTTTTAAATTCACATAGAAATGTTTATAGATCAAAGAACTCGACATCTGGGATTTCCTTCAGAACCCTCTCCCCAAGAAAGCAGAGGGTGCAACAAAATCAGCCTGGGAACGTGGATGGTTGTGGAGGCTGGAGGGTAGTTATAGAGGATTCTTGTCATCTTTCGTGTATTCTGGCATTTGTCCTAATAAAAGTAACAAAAGAGAATGACTTGTCTCTTAGCAAAGCACCAAATTTGAGGAATAAAAACTAAGAGTTTTCAAGTAGTTATGCATAAGAAGCTGGTCACCTACAATTTTTTTTTTTTTTTTTTGCCTCTGATACTTTAAACAGCAGAAACCCCCAGAGAAATCTCTATAAGGCTGCAGAAAACTTAATGTAACCCGAGAAGACTTGACCCAACCAGGAATTTGTTTACAACTAGGGCAACAGCAAAAAAGCTCTTAGATATGCACCAATTCGGGATTGTTAACAGCTTCAAAATCCTATTTGGAAACATAATCCAGTCTACTTCAAGATTAGTTAAAGTCGGATCTATGAGTGGGGAGTCTGTGTTATGGAGGATCAGGCAAGCGTAAGTCCAGTTCTAAATCAGGAGGTTATTCTAAAAATTGTGCTCATTATTTTTATGAAACATGATGTGATTTTGAAAATAAATGATAAAACAGCCCAATATTCTTCAATATCCCTTTGTCTATTGTCATTTATAGTATTTGGAATAATTAGTAACGTAGACATTTATTTATAAGTTTATTTCATTCAGGTCTGATTCCAATCATGAGTCTATAAACCGGTTATGAGCAGGGACCACTTTTAAAGATGTTTATAATTTTCATCGCGGTGGGTGCCCAGCATCTGACGGAATGCCTCCCACATAACAGGGATTTGGGAATTTTTTTTGAATGAATAATTACATAGTAATTTGTAATTATTCATTAAGGCAAAATCCCCAAAGATGACTGTAATATGTCAGAATTGGGGAAGTTTTATTTCTTTTTTTATTTATTTTTAAGAGTTTTGATTTGACTTAATTTTAGAGAGAGAGAGAGAACACGTGAGTGGGGGCGATGGGCAGAGGGACAGAGAGAGAATCCCAAGCAGGCTCCGCACTGTGAGAGCAGAGCCCAACGTGGGGCTTGATCTCATGAATCATGAGGTCATGACCTGAGCGAAACTCAAGAGTCGGCTGCTCCACTGACTGAGCCACCCAGGTGCCCATGGTTTTTAAGATATCCAAACAGTTTTATAAAGTGGTTGTTCCGTTTGGTTGCTGCTTCTAGAAACACCTCAGAAACACTGCCAACATGATGGGTATTTAATATGATTTATCATTTTGTTTTGTTGCCTTCAGAGTAGTCTGTTCCTGGGGCGCCTGGGTGGCTCAGTTGGTTAAGCCTCTGACTTCGACTCAGGTCATGATCTCATCGTTTGTGAGTTCAAGCCCCGCGTCAGGCTCTGTGCTGACAGCTTGGATCCTGGAGCCTGCTTCTGAGTCTGTGTCTCTCTCTGCCCCTCCCCCACTCACACTCCGTCTCTCTCTCTCAAAAATAAATAAACATGAAAATAAATTAAAAAAGAAAACAAGCACTTTGCAGTGTTCTCACAGTGCAAATGAGGTGTGCTTCTCATTTCTGTTTGTATTTATGCCCTCAAAGTTCTATATGCCGCCAAAAACACAGCTACCAAGGCGACTGCCCATTTTTTATGTTATTTTATGACTTATAAATGTTCTTTCTCATTTAGGCACAGCGTTTCCAAAAATCAACACTGTCACTTGACCTGCAAGTCACATATGCGGTATATTCTATAGGAGGAAAGAGAAAGGAAAGCAGAAGAGGGAATCACAATTTGTATGAATGTCCTGTTATTCCAGGCACTGGGACAGGTATTTATGAATGTTCTCTCTCTTTTTTAAAAAAAGATTTTATGCTGTCTTTTAAATTTATTTATTTATTTTTTTAGTAATCTCTACACCTAACAGGGGGCTCAAACTCGCAACCCTGAGATCAAGTTGCAAGCTCTTCCGGGATGCTCAGTCAGTTAAGCGGCCAAGTCTTGGGTTTGGCTCAGGTCAGATCTCCTGGTTTGTGGGTTCGAGCCCCTCTTCGGGCTCTGCTCTGATGATGTGGAGCCTGCTCAGGATTCTCTCTCCCTCCCTCTCTCTCTCTGCCCCTCCCCCACTCAAGCTCTCTCGCAAAATAAATGAATAAGCATTAAAAAAAAAAAAGTTGCACGCTCTTTTAACTGAGTCGGCCAGATACTCTGAATGTTTTCTTTTAAAGCTCCAGACAACCGTCAGGTCAGCTGAGGTCGGCCTGTGCTTCGGCAAGTAAATATAATGGACCCGAGCGTCCCTTATCATGCCTCCTTAAGGATTCATGAAATAGTGGTGAATTCTCAGGGGTTGTTGTAGTAGACTATTTTTATTGCCCCTGTCTCTACCCGCATGAATTCTCCTTTTCCTACAACTCCTGATTGCTATTTCTAGATTCACTCATGTTCAGGGCTCCTGACTCAGTCTCCAGTAGAAGATCACCACAGCGGGTCACACTGCCCAGGCTAAGCCACTCAGTGTGTTCTGCCCCCTTGACCACAGAAGTTGAGGGCTGGGTGTATAGCCGCGTCTGGTCTAAGCAGAGAGAATCTCTGGGCTTTTGCGTGCATGTCTGAAACAAAGGATCTCTCTCCTGTTCCAGATGATACGGTTTGTGGTGTGGTGGAAGGGCTGGAGCTGTTAGAGCCATTTGCTATCCTGAGGGAAGCCAGTTTGAGCCAAACCAAAGCTCAGATTGAAACGGTCGAAAGACTCAAGGAGGGATATAGCTCCACTGACCCTGTAAACCAGGATCAAGCCGGACCTGAAGCTTACGCACTTCTGTACTTCTTAGTCTTGTGAGCCAGCAAATTCCCTTTGCTGTTCAAGAAAGTCACAGTCTAGGTTTGCATTTCTTACGTAATAACAGAGTCAGTTACATTCTGTCACTAATTCAGGCTCTGCCCGAACTCACTCCAGCTCACTTCCACTCTTGTGTCCACTGGTTGCTATGGACTCAGATATGGAATTAAGCTCTTCCTTCTGAAAAAATCTCTCTCCCACGAGAGTTTGTGTGCCTAGCAGATTTTGCTGCAGGTTTGGGATTCAGGGTATCTGCAATGCAGGGGAAAACAAAAGTGGTGGCGGTATATTCAAAAAACACTGAATGTTAGCTATTCTTGTTGGTAAGAGCCTCTCTGATTCACTTCATGGGATACGGTGGGGAATTTCTCCCCTACTCCCATGCTCTCAGGCTCCTTGATCTTCCTTTCAGCTCTTCCTGACCTATAATTTAATTTTATTTAGCTATGTCTTTGTTACCTTGTCTTCTTCTACCTTGCCCTTAGATATTGCTGGCTAAGCAGTTCATCAGATATTTTTTTGAAGAAATAAGATTCCCTCCCCCAAAAAGGATATTCCTTTTAGGATTTAGAATAGTGCGACTATATTATTAAGCCATTATACACATTAGGTTCTGTTTTGTAGGTGTCTTTTTTTTTTTTCTGTCTAGTACCTTGACTATAGTTTTACAATCAAATGGATGTTTAAGAATCATAGATTGTAGGGGCGCCTGGGTGACTCAGTTGGTTAAGCGTCTGACTTTGGCTCAGGTCATGATCACATGGTTTGTAGGTTCGAGCCCCGTGTTGAGTTCTGTGCTGACAGCTCAGAGCCTGGAGCCTGCTTTGGATTCTGTGTCTTCCTCTCTCTCTCTGCCCCTCCCCAGCTCATGCTCTCTCTCTCTCACACTCAAAAAAAATAAACATTAAAAAAAGAATCATAGATTGTCTTTTTCAATGTTCTGCATGGATTTGTCTATCTGACTTGGGGATTTGGCAGATGCAAAAGGTTATAACTAGAAAAGATATTACAAATCCAACACCGAAGCATCTTGGTGGCTCAGTCGTTTAAGTGTCCGACTTCAGCTCAGGTCATGATCTCACGGGTCGTGAGTTTGAGTCCTCTGTCAGGTGCTGTGCGGACAGTGCAGAGCCTGCTTAGGACTCTCTTTCCCTTTCTCTCTGCCTCTCCCCCACTTTCCCTCTCTCAAAATAAATAAATAAAATAAAGTCCCACACCATCGTTGAGGCAGTGTCATAGAGGCAGTAGGGGTAGAGACGGGAGAGCAAGCAGACACTGTGGCTCCTTTGGGCTCTCCTGTGTGGCATGTGACAGTCACTAGGGACACACTTGAATGACTGCACATAGGTACGATACTGACCACACATTCGGTTCGGTATAAAGACTCTAGTTTAACGATTTGTGCAACACTCCCATCCAGGGGATACTGCATATCTCAGTTTATCCATATATAAAATGATGGTGGTGGGTGGATTCATCTCTAAGAAACTTTGCATTTATAACAGTCAAAATACTGCAATCAGTGTCTTCGTTTGTAAAATCAAGATTAAAAAACAGTCTGTCTTCTAGGACCGGTGTGAGGATGAAACGTGTTTATATGTATATGTATATGTATATGTATATGTGTAAGTGTGTGTGTGTGTGTGACGTGCTTAGGATAGTATGTGACCTACTCTAGTAGGTCTGTAATTCTCAAACTTTTTTGGTCTCAGGACCTCTTTACACTACTATAAAATTATTTATTTATAAGTACATATTTATAAATACATTATTTATAAATACATTTGTATTTAAAATTATTTATTTATATTTATTTATGTATAAATACAAATACAAATGTAATAAATAATAAATAATATAAATAATAAATAAATATAAATACATTTGTATTTGTATTTATGAATAAATAAATATAAATAAATAATTTATATATTTAAATAATTTATATAATAATTTCTTTTAAATAAATTTAATTTATTTAAATTGTGGGTTAAATTTATCAATATTTACTCTATTGGAAACTTATCTATTTATCGATATTTACTCTATTGGAAATTAAAACTAAGAAACCTTTAAAAAATATTTATGAAGTCATTTAAAGTCGTTACATAATAACATAATTTTTAAGTGAAAAATACCCATATTTCCCCCCCAAACCAAATACTTAGGAAGAGAAGGCTGACATTGTCACACGCGTGCAAATCTTGGCAGCGGTTGGCTTACTGGAAGATACTTCTGTGTTCAATCTGCTAGGAAATCATACGTCAGGAAGCTCTGGGAAGGTCTGTGCTCCTCCCCTCAGAAACCGAGAGTGGAAGAAGGAAAATCTCATTTTAGGATTAATTTGAAAAATGTCCGACCTCACGGGCCCCCTCAAGCGGTCTCAGGGACCCTCAGGAGTCGTCACATGTAATGATACCTTGAGAATCCCTCCTATATTTTCTGCTATTATTGTAATGATTACTAAGGAGGAGGAGGAAAAAGAAGATGACAGAGAAAACCAGGATAGAAGTGAATTTCCCAGAGTTCGAGCTGTGGGTCATGAGGTTCTCTTAATGACTTTGGTTCCCATGCAGACGTTCATTTAGGAACGCTTGTCTCTGAAAGCGTGGGACACATGTAGGTCGAAGTGCTATCAACCTACTGATAGGAGGGATTAAAGGACAGGGGTATTCAGCCTTTTCAGCCTTGTGAAGCTACAGGCATGAAATAAAGGGGAAAAAGTCTCCCCCGCGTACTATAAGGAGACGGAGTATGTGTATGTGTCACCGTGGAGAATTGTCATGAGAAGTTATGTGTTAGCATTTGGGCTCAGGCGCCAAGACCGCGGACAGTACGGTGAAACCCAGGAACACTTCAAAGCCTTTTTCCAAGGATGTTTGGGCAGAAGAAATATATTCTGGCAGAGCAAAATGCATAACCGTCACCGAAGCATTTCATGAAAGGGACAAATGGAAATTAAGGGACAATTGGCTACTGGTGTCTGCTTTTTCTGTTTTCATCCAGGATTCGGTCTCCTGGTAGAAAACATGGGGAAGGCTGAGGTGTAAGAATGCATTAGTAACGTCCACAGGCCGTCCCTGCCCAGAGTCAACAGGCTCTTGGACTCTCAGCTGGTCACCTAAAAGGTAAAATCTTGTCACTGCCTCCCAGGGGAAAAACAGCACTCCTGACTCATGTTGTAGACAAAAATCAAACAACACGTCCTCACGGCCAACGGCGCCACTCCCAAATCTGTAGTCCTGGGTCTCCGTTGCTGGAGTTTCTCCCCTCCCACTGTTCCCTTTAAAAAATAATCATTCTGCTTTGAGTCCTTATCCTGCGCTCGACTTCTCTGGAAATATGAAAGTAGCAACAACAGAAGATCCCACGGTACAGATTAGTTCTAACCGCTCAAGAGCCTGTGGAAGTCAAATCTGTCTAATGTCGCTCAGGGAAACAGATGGCAAGGTGAAAAGACCATTCCAGAGAAATGATCTACGAAACTTGAAAGTAGAGGCCAAAATGTGGTATTGAGGGGGGCTGCAAAGAGAGAAAGCAGCGGATCATTCCGGAAACCGATGGTGCCAAGTGAAATTCTAGGAAAAAATGGATGTTGAAGAAAGAGGGCAGGAGATACGTCAAACAGGAGCACACTGAAAAGTGCAGGAGGGGGCCGCCGAGAAGTCTTGACTGTATTCTACGCCCCCCGTACTGTCTCCTGTGCACCTGTTACCTGGCTCCCACGTCAGCCTTGGAATCACACAGCAGCAGCATGGCGGGCATGCTCTAGAGAGTGCTCCGCCGTGATTCCCATTTTAGGAAGAAGGCTGGAGTCACGAGGACCCGTAAGAAGAATGGGGGGTGGGAGATCTGGGGGTAAATATAAACAAGCCAGCTGGAGGAAGGGCGAGATTAATCTTTTAGAGGCCAGCAAACAGAAGAATGAAAAGCAAAGAGTAGTACAGAGGTGGGAAAGTCAAACTGGAACGAAGGAACAAACAACACACGTGAGAAAGAACAGATCTCCACAGAGAGAAAGAGCAGGAGGATAGACCTGAAGCAACCCCACATGTTGTGACAGCAGGAGCGGAAATGGACGGAGTCTAACAGGGTGGATTAGCCTTGGCGACTTTTGTGGAACCTTTTCTTCTTTTAGTTCTTGCTAGAGTTCTAGAGGCACTCGGCAACATGTTCTTTTCTCAACTTAAACACTGCCACGGATTTCTGGAAAAACAGATAATCAACTCCTCCCTTTCTCTTGGTCCTCTATGTAGCATTGACCTCTCAATGTCTTTTGTGGTTTGATGAGTGAAAAATTAAGGACATTTGGGGCGCCTGGGTGGCTCAGTCAGTTAAGTGTCTGACTCTTGATTTTGGCTCAGGTCATGGTCTCTATGGTTTGTGAGGTCAAGCCCCATGTCGGGGGTCTGTGCTGGCAGCACAGATGCTGCTTGGGATTCTCTCTCTCCCTCTCTCTCCCTGCTCTCACTCTCTCTCTCAAAAGAAATAAATAAAAAAACTTAAAAAAGAAATTAAGGGTATCCTATGAGGCTGCAGACTTGGTCTGATTTACGGTGACCTGTTGCTTCTTATCCAGGCTCTGAGCTGTCAGCACAGAGTTCAACATGGGGCTCGAACCCACAAACCGTGAGATCATGACCTGCCCCAAAGTCGGATACCTAACTGATTGAGCCACCCAGGCGCCCCCTGTTGCTTCTTATCTTCAAGATCGTCAGCTGTTGAGAAAGGGCAGGTATGCCTAAGCTGTGAAGCAAGGAGAGGAGCCCTGAAGGATTGGGAAAAGCACCGTTTGATGGAAATTTGGTGATGGAATGGGCGAATATTTCACTTAATGAATTTTCCTAAATTCTATGATGGAAATAGTGATAAAATTTAGTAGAAGTACTTCCTGCCCTTCTCCATTTGTTTCTCATTGCTCTGGCCCTAAAAGGGGCCACCACCCACACGATGGAGGACCAGGAGGGAGCCGTTGCTGATGCTTTTCCCCTGGCCCTAAGTCACGGTCAGAGTCCTTTCACTCATCTTCAAGGGAGCCTTCCTCAGTTCTCCAGAATTCATCTTGCCTGCCCCTCTAGAGTCTTTCCATATGGGAAAAGAACTAACATTTCCTGGGTAACCTAAAAGTATAACTCAATTTACAAATGGTTCCATTGAGGAGTTATAAGATGAGACACTCAGAAAACAGAGAAATTGCCAGTTTCCAGAAGCAACACCTAGTCAGAGGTAAGGGATAAAGTAGATCCTAACCCAAGCCTGGATATCATGGTACCTAAAAATGTAAGCATCTTTCACCGGAGAAAATCCAACAATCTCCTCAGGTAAACCTTTTATGCATTTGGTGTGTGTGTGTGTGTGTTTTTCAGGCAATCTGTACCTAATTTAATTCATTTATAGGTGTCCATTTCCCACTAGATTATGAACCTTTGAATGTCAGGAAGTAGGTCTTATTCAAGTCTCTCTGTTACCTAGAACACCTATCAGGTGATCGTACTCACAATAAATATACAAATTGTTAGTTGAATAATTCAAAACTACCTTTGTGTTTTTATCTGTACATCCTTCTTGCCATTGCCATGTTAGACCCAGAAACCAGTCCCTCTGCGTTATTTGGGCAGGAGCGTAGGGTCCCAACCAAACTTTCACACCGGAGGAGATACCGTCCGAAGACTTCCTTATGAGGACTGGTTCCGAGGAGAATGGTTCCGGCCGTCGATTTTACCTCGGTTTCCTGGTAGGAAGATTTTAATCAACTGGAAAACCCCAGAACCAGCAGCTCATTTCAAAACAGTCTAATGCGAGGGTCAAGAACCTTGATTTTTCCTCACAGGAACCTTCCCTGCTACGCTGTGGTCACGGGCAAGTTGTTTTATCTCTTAGACTCCTAGATTTTTCATCTGAAAACGGGGGAGTGAGGATCACCATTCTTACCCTGAGGATTGTAGTGGAAATAAGTCTCAAACGAAAATTATGATTCCTACTGCCCTTCCTCAACCTGCTCTGATCTTCCTCCCGATCCCCTAGCTCAGTAAGTGTCGCCGCTAAATATTTATTTTATGCAAATCGGAAAGATACGTCCCTCTTGTTTTCAAGTTCCACTGTCAATCAGCCACCAGGCTCTGTGAATGATATACCTCTTACAGTGAAACCATCCAGCCCCCTGCGCCAGCAGCACCACCACCCTGTAACCAAATGCGCCCGCCAAATCTTTAATTCCTCCCCCTAACACTCCTAACTTTTCACTATTTAGCCAGAGACATCTTTCAAAATTTACGTGTGAGACTACACGCTTATTCTGCAGCTTCACAGAGCTCCTAGATAGGGCAAAGAATCCGTGATACAACCTAAGAGACCGTGTGCGCTCTGGTCTTTGCCTCCAGCCTCGCGGTCTGTGCTCCACACAAGGCACCATTCTCTTTGAGTTCCTCCAATTAGCCACACACCTCCTCACCTTTTGCACATTTCTTTTGTGAGGGATGTTTATCCCCATCTCCCCTTTTCCCCTTCCATTTTTCCAATTACAGTTTATTTCCAGTCAGTTGCTTTGTTTTGCCAATTTCCAGTTGCTCCCGAACACACCAAAGACTAGGTCAATTCCTTTGATGTAGGTTCTCACACTACTCTTTTGCGTTCCTCGTTAGCTCTCAGAGTAGTTTAAAATTCTACATTTCTGGGATTATTCCACAAATTATCTGTCCAAACTACTACAGTATAAGACCTCTGAGGAACTATGTCTGTATGGCTGTACCTCCAGCACTTAATACAGTATCTAGCACGTAGTAGAGTCTCCGTAAATATTTGTTGAATGCATCTGTATTTTATATATGGTAGCCATTATTCTGACCGTTACCTGACTCTCAGGTTTCTTCTGAAAAGCTCCATCTTCAGATTCAGAGCAAGTTCAAATCATGGCCCTGTTCCTCTTGAGCAGTTGTCTTCTTTTGTGTCTCATCTGTAAGATGGGAATAATTACACCTGGCTTACTGAGTCTTCACGAGGATTCAGTGTGCTAATGGCACGTCAGGTGTCTGACACCGTGCCTGGCTCGGGGCTCTCTCTATCCGTGTTGACCAGTAAAATGATTGTAATTAATCCAGGACAGATGGTCACGTAAACAACCCGAGGATAGGCAAACAGTTGTCAGTAGGACAACCTGAACCACCAGAATCCGCAGGTGGAGCTTCCCTGGGGTCTTCACACTCCTCCTGCAACCTGCACCCCGCCCCCTCCTCGGGGAGGCGCCCACGAAGCTTTGATCTCGGCAGGAGATTGCACCTGCAGCCGTCACCGCTGCGGCGCTACCGAGGGTGCGCGGCGGCGGTCCTGCCCGCGCCCAGGCCCCGCCCCCGCCCCAGGCCAGGGTTCGGGCGGCGGGGCGCCGGGCTCCGGGAGGGCGGCGCCGCCGGGCCGCCAGGGGTCCGGAGCGCAGTGGGGGCGGCCCGGCGCGCCCCTCCTCCCAACTTTCCCTGGTCCCGTCGGTCCACGCGTCGCGGCCCGGGGTTCGCCCGCGCGGGGTCCAGGCTGGCGGGGCCAGCAGCGGTCGCGCCCGCGCCCCCACCCCCAGCAATGCGGCCCCCTCCCCGCGAGCCCGCAGTCCGCGGGCAAGTGTGGCACGGCCCTCGCCGTTTCCGGCGGCGGCGCGGGCCCGGGGTGTCCCGGCTCGGCTCCCGGGTCGGCGGGGGCTGCAGAAACCCCCGGGTAGGCGTGTGCCTCCAGGGGCCCGGACGCACGTGTTTCCGCGCGAGCGGTGCATTTTAATCGTGGTAGGAGGACCTTCCTTGTCCGCCGGTCCCAGGAGAGCCACCCAGTCTCCGCACGGTTTCGTTGTGTTTGGGGAGTGGCGACGTGTGTGTGTGTGTGTGTGTGTGTGTGTGTGTGTTTACATTGCGGGGCCACTCTTAATGAGAAGTCTGTAAGACTTCAGTCCTTCTTTCCTCCTAAAGCTTCAGAAATGTCGAACAAAAATTGTTTTTTCTTACTTGAAGTTCCTCTTAATTAATTTTCGAGTGGTGACGTAGTACAACGCTAGAATATACATGATGGGATATATTCTGTATTAAACATTTTTCAACACCTCTCTAATCTCTCCAATTTAACGTTAGTTTCGAACCTTAAAAATTTTAAGTGCCCCCATTTTAATACCACAAAGTTTTCCTGCAAAAAAAATTTTGTTTTGACAAGCCAGAGAGAGTAAGCCAACTGATGACCTTAAGTTTACATGCAAACGTTGATAACTTCACAAAGCCACGAAACTAATAGTTGCTATTTATGGCTTTGGATTCTAAAGAGCAACTTCGCAGTATCTGTCAGGTTGTGTGGGAAATCACGTTGTGATCTCAATCGTGAAAGGGTTAAAAAGCTAATGGATTATATTCATGTCATCCTTATAATAGCTGACCCATACCACATCAACAATCTTTCCCGAAGTGTGTGGGATCAAATAGCTTAACTTGAATGAAAAAAAAAAGTTGAAATCTTTGGCATCACCTTACATCACCTTACATCAAGTAAATCATTTCCTAACCTTTCAGAAAATGAAAAGTTTAGTGACTACTATTTACACACTTTGAATATTTTATATTTGGGTGGTCACCAGAGTTTACACACATGATTGTATATATCCGTTTCCAATCAACAAATATCGGGGTATCTGTGGTATGCGACGGTTAACATTTCAAGCTTTTCTGTAAAGGTGACGTTGTACAAAAACCATAAAGACTCCTGCATATTGTCCAAAGGTCATTTAGAGAATCTGAAAACAAAATAATTAAGGACACCTTCACAGAAGTGGTGTGATGACTTATGATTGAAAAAAAAAATTATGTGGTGGTGTAGAACTCAAAGCCTCAATCATCACATGAAATAGTTAATTTTGTTTTGGTTTTGGTCTTAAACGCAGGTTTCTAGAGCATTAAAAAAATCCTCACAGGTTTGTTAAACCTTTAGCCGCAGATTACAGCCCGTGTTTTGTCTTTGGTGAATAGCTGTTTGTCTCACTTTATTTACTTGGTATTGGGTATTTGTCAATGTCATTTCATATCTACAGAAAATTCTTACGCTCTATGGAGGTAGTGAGTGTGTGTGTGTGTGTGTGTGTGTGTGCGTGTCTGCCGGAGGTCACATGACGGTTTCATCCTATTTGGTGGAGCAGCTTGACTTTTTTTCCCCTTGCTTTTGGTGATGGTTGTGAGTGCAGAAGTTGATTGACAGCGCGTGCCAGAAACCCCCATTCTCCTTTTCAAAGACAACCTGTGATGGATTGCCATCTCTCAGCCCAGCAGGACACGGGGACCATGCAAGCTGTAATTGGTCAGGTATGGAGTCAGCCATTTCTCAACTCCCCTTTTTTCCACAAGGGTCTCACCATATGATTCACATAATTCATATTTACAGTACCATCTTTCTATCTGTATCTTCAGCTCCCTGCCAGCGCAGTGCTGAAAGTGCGGGAGGCAGTAGTCACCCAGTAAATCTAGCCAGGGAACCTCAGCCTCAAACTTCCATGCGAGGCTTCACAAACAAAAATTCAAACAGCAGCAGCAACAACAACAACAACAACAAAATCCAGGGACAGATCTAATTTATCATGTGGTCTGGATTTTTTTTTTTTTAAATCTATTTTTAAGAATTTATTTTCTGTCGAGATCGTGATCTCTGAAAGAAAGTGTAAGGGGAGGATAAGGTGCTATGTTTCCTAGGGAGTAGTTAAAATTGTTCTGTTCCGTATTTTTATTTGGGCTGTATTCTCTGTCTCCCTCTCTCTCTTCCTCCCTCTCTCTATGGAAAATAGAAATCTAGGAATACACGTGCCTTTACTTCTAACCCAGATAATGTGCGATCGAGCCTGGTGAACGTAGTAGTGGTCTTGGCGGCTGCAGAGGGGGCAGGCTGCAAATTAAACACTGCCACACTCGGAAAGGTCCAGGTGGTCCGCTCGGCTTCCTAATGCAGTCCAGTGCCCCAGCGTTAATAAACAGCTCTATTTAGTTCCTCCTCCTGATCTGGGGCTGCTGTGATGAAATGCCAGAAGAATCTCTCTCTCAGGCCTCACAAGCTGATTTTTAGAGCTTCGCTCTTCTGTCGTCTTTGTCTTCCAAATGGGTCAGTGAGTCTTGCTCTTTCCGTTTGGCGCTTTCGGTGCAGTGGGTACTTTATGTTTGTGTTTAAATGTTTGCGTCCGTAAGCGGAACCCGAGGAGGAAGGGTTCATTGTATTTTCATTTGCCTTCAGATAACTGCTGCAAAAGGAAGGGTGATTTTTCTATGATGGGGGTGGGGCGTGGAAAATGAGAATATATGTGACTTCTTTCTTTCTTTCTTTTTGGTAATGTGGTTTGGATCCAATTTTTCTCTAAGTTATCCAGGCTTACTTATGAACTGTTAAGTCAGCAATCAGAATGTGGTGACGAATATTGATAAACTCTTAAAAGTTTTTTTTTTTTTTTTTGCCACACTTTCCCATCAAGACAGGCTGGCCAAGTGATGATGTGAAATCCGTTTGCCGAGTGTTAATAGCCTGGTGGAAAATATGCCATTTGAGTCTGTTTTCAACCAAATTATAGCAAAGCACTTTAGGGTTCTGAAAGCACATGGTTTATTAATACCGGCATGCTTCGTAATGTATTTTTAGGTGTATAATACCATGTTTCCACAGGCGCACGCTATTTTAAAAGCAGTAGATGCCTGCTTCCATAGAACAATATTTTTAAAAACTTCCAAGTTGGTTTTGTTATACAGACAGATAGAAAGTGAAGTCTCCGGGCGTGCATTTGGCAGGAGAAAATATATAAAGACTGATTTTATACGCTGTTAATACCCATTTCAGTGTAGGTGTTCACAGATGAGCCAGTAAGTACATCAAATCTAGCTAAAGTAATCAGGGTGTATAGAATTCATTAAATAACCTGCTAAAAAAGATGACCTTTTCGTAGAAAAATAACGCTTGAGCTCCTGATCACAGTTTTGTCCTGTTTAATAAAACTTTTCTTGGATTGTAAGCATGTTCCCTCTTCTGAATGTCATCGTGTGACCATGATGCCTTGTAAAATTACTGTATTATGTTCCCAAGTAAAAAACAGGAGTTCCTTTCGTGTACATTTCCTTTAGTTGGGAAAAGAAAGCTTGTTTAAAAGAAAAGACAGGAGACATCTTTCTAAATTTTTCTGCAATGCTATTTCTGGAAATGAGTGCAAAGGTGTATGTATACTTTTGAAGGGTTCAAATAAATACTTGCAAAATGGAAAGTGGTCTACCTTTTACAGACACCAGATTAAACTCCTAATTTGTCAGGGTCTAAATAAAAGTGGTGGTTCTTATTACATAGGTCGGCATTTTGTACGTTTTAAAGGTTAATGACTTGTTACAAATACTTTCTAAGTAGTTGCATCAGTGTAGCCACATGCTCTCCGAAGAGCTCATTTCTCATAAGTTATTTCTTATAAAAAAGCTCAGGTACTGTTGTCAAGCTGGTAAATTATAATAGCAGTCGTTCTTCAGGTTGTAAAAATTTTCTGTATTAAAAATGTACAAACATAAAAAACGCACAAATGAAAATGCTTCCTTCTTCTGAAACTGAAACATTTGTATGCGAAAGGGAGGAAAAACAGCATATACTGTCCCATAGGTATCTAGAGATGTAAAAAGGAAGAGGGCATAGATTTTTGAAATGATTTCCTTTTAATTGTTCTAGCACGGATAAAAATATTTACCCAGATGACGTCCTCTAACAATAATAAGAATGTGAAAATAATTTTTTACTGCTCTTCAGGCAATCATAATCCAAAAGAAATGTTTCTTTTAAGCTGTTGATTTCAGTATCCTCCTTTGCTTACTCAGCAGGTGCAAACAGTCCCGTTTGATAATGCAAATGTTAGTTCCTCCTCACATACATATTGGGATAAAAATTATATCTGTCCTCTTACCCCCCCCCCATTCTTAATTCTGTTTTCTAAGTGGATTTGGGTTGGAGGAGCGGATAACCAATTTTCAGTGCTATTTTCCATTCAGAATACTGAAAGATTCCCATGAAATAGGATCTTTAGGTTTTTTCATTCATCTCTAAGATCAAATATCCAGTTGCTTCTACTGGAGAGAAGAGTAGACATCTCTGCGTGGCTGGCCATGATCCAGCTGGAGAGAGTGTACCGGCTCCATGGAGGAGATATTGCTTATACATGTCTTTCCCCCAGGATTTTCTCTCCCCCAAGCAAGCAATTAAAGCAGTCTAGTCCTTAAGAACAAATTCCCTGCCTAGGAGATCAAGATCAAAAACTTCGTTCATTCATACAGTTCTTGGAAATCACGCGGATTTTTGATAGTTATCTGGAGTATACTTCCTAACCCTTGGAACTGTAGAGTGGATTATTGTCTTCGGACTCTTTTCCAAATCAATGCAAGGTTGAGTTAAGTAGGTTCTGAGCCATAGGTTTGGATACATTTAAAAACAAAGCCTCGCATTTCCACCGCTCATGGTTATTAAATGTTTACTGCATTTTTTCTTTTTTTGCAGACCTGAGCTTGTGAGTGACAGATGAGTTCATCAGTATCACAGACCTCCTGGTTGTTTTTTTTTTTTTTCCCCCCCTCCCCTCGTCTCAGGCAGACGGGTCACCGTGTCCAATCCTCCTTCTGGCACAGCCATCCCCAGAGGACCCTGGGCCAGCCTGCCATCTTGATGCGCAGGCCTCAGGGTCTGGGCTGGCTGCACGTTTCCTTATACTGGCCTCTGCAGATATTACAGGGCAGAGGATATTAAATTAGTTGTTAATAAAAACAACAGATGAGGCAAATTAGATCAAAATATTTATCAAGCATATGTAAGAGTTTGCTAAGAATGGGGAGAGACACAGCTGGGTGGAAGTGCCGCTGGGTAGCCTTCCGGTGGCTAAGGGGTCATGGAAGAGTGGAGAAACCATCCTCTGTAGGACTGGAAGTGTAATCAAAAGCTTTTGCGATTTACCTTTCCAGTAAAATGGGTATTTTTTTCCCCAAGGTAAATGTAGACAATTCAAAGTGTTTGAAGGTGGCACGTTAGGAAGTGAATGCAGTTATTTGAGACATTGCTCGAGAGTGTGTCCTAATGCACAGAGGGCAAGTGCATTTGGCTTAGTGGGATCTCAGTGCATGTTTTCTCGTGTGAAGATTTTAAAACCCCAAAAGTATCTCGTTGTTGTGGTAGTAAAGCAGTTTTGCATGTGGGTTTATTTATATCCTGTCCGCGAGAGTGTTGAACTTGGTTCTGAGAACAACCTGGTTAACTAGTACATAACCAACATATCACTTCAGCAAATTTGTATACTTTAGGGATGTGAAATCGTTGCTTGGATTTTAATTGAGAATACCGTTTTTGAGGACATTATGGGGAAGAGTATACAGTTTACTAAAAAAATACAAATTAATTAAGGATTATTTGTTCTGAACACAAAATGGTGCTAGTATTCCTTTGTAAGGAATTTGTACTATGGATTTGTACTACGTATTTCTAATGGACTCGATATGCCACTTAGAGGAAAGTTCGTGTTAGCTTTTTGTATTCTACTGGATGAACTCAATTTTTATTACCTTTCGAATATTTTTCAGTATGTTACCTGAGCAGGTGTTTAAATTGTAAAGGCAATCCTGTTCATTACAGCAACGGCGTATCCAAATAGTAACGATACTGTACAATAAAGTCCACATTCGTACTAAACCAGAGTATGAAAGCTGGTTTTGAGACCATATTTTCTTTTCTATTTTTTTTTTTTTAATTTTAAGTCAGCTCCATGTTCAATGTGGGGCTCAAACTCATGACCCTGAGATTAAGAGTCCCATGCTCTACTGGCTGAGCCAGGCACGCGCCCCTCTTTTCTATTTTTAAGATCAATTAATGGAACTCTCTCTATCCAAGTATAAATTTCAGTGCTTGAGAATTTAAAGCTTTTGGATTCACATTGCTAGAATATAGAGGAGGTTGCTGGAACACCGAAATAGGCATGTTCAATGTAAGACAGTTTGAATATAATGTGTTTTGTGTGTATCAAATCTGTAGGACTGTTCAGGAGATGGGTGAAGGAAGGATCCCTTTGTTGACTGTCACTTTGCTTTTGTAAACTGCGTTTTACCAGTTGAAAGCCTCTTTCTGTGTTCATCTTTATTGTTTGCCGAAATTAGAATTTAACTAACGTGTCTGCAAATATTGAAAAGCCCCACTCTCCCTCACATTGTGATATCATACAAGCTGTTGATTTTTTTCTAACGCTTGATTGGGTAAAGAGTAAGGTTGTGAAAATAAAATGTGAATATCAAAGGATCAGACTTGAAGAAAAATAAGCAAAAAGGTATATATTGGCCATAATTTGAACACTAGCAGAAAATTTAAATGACACAACTTTTAAACTCATTTGTATTTCCTGGCCAAACTTTTACCTGGGAGATAGGAACTGCTTTACTATAATTTCACACCTTCATTTATGTTCTTCCTTTTCTTTCTCCCTACCTTCCTTTTTGGGGAGGGTTTGGGGGGGAGGTGAAATGTAGGTCCAATAGAATAAATTACCTTACCGAGTCAAAACTTGCTCTGGGATCACATGTCAATACTGTGTTGAGTCATGTTGTCTTGAGCTGGTCCAAAATTATAATCAAAATTTGTATCAGTTTTGCCTGTTGCGCAATTCTTCTGAGCCTTAGACCGAAGAAAGGGCTCTGAGAACCTGTCATTACATTTCACTAAGATTCATTTTTCTTTCTATTATTTTCTTGCTCTTCCCAATTCTACAATGTGAGCCAATTATGGGTGAAAACTGCCTAATTTTTATGGGATAATTTCTTCCTGTTTTGCTCTCTGCTTGTGCTACTTTCTTTCCTCCAGCTATAAACGACCACGTTATTGTTATTTCACAACTACCTCTTCTTCTAAATATAAAACCGTTGTACGCAAGGGAAGGCAAAATAATTGAAGGCATTTCTGATTATTAATACTAAAGGCAGCTCTCGAGGTTTTAAACCAGTTATTTTTCAAGTTGGTTGGCTTCAGAAAATAGCGTTTTGTTTTATCACTGGCTTTAAACCTCCCCATGATATGAAGGACTCTTTCTTTAAAAGATAGAGATTAGCTGTTGATACTTGGTACAGATTCCGGGTGAACCGCAACCCTATTCCCTCCAGGCACATTTTTCTAACCATCACAAGAGAAAAAAAAATGAAGATCGACAGAATATTCTAAATTTCACCTCTTCTCCGTCCTCCTCACCACCACCCCCCCGTCCAGGGGGTGGCTTATTTCAGTGGGAAAAGATGCCCATATAATTTCCAGCTCCCGCCTCCTAAGGTCAAAGATGCAAATAAACATGTCCACACCTTCAGCAAATGAAAAGGAAATAGTTCTTCAAACGCGTTGCTCTGGTATTTTGCTCTTTTCCTTCACTGTCATTTTCCCCTCAGCTTTCCCTCTCTCCCCCGCTGTAATCCAGAGTCAGTGTGATGAGTAATAAGTGAAAAGTGAATCCTCGTGGGCTGCCCAGGCAGCAAAGGGCACTGGAGAGAGAGCCAAGACCTGGAGCAAAACAAAGCAAAATGGAAGCAGAGAACTCACCGACACTCTGGGCCCCGTAGTTAGTATTCTTGTTAAGTTATTTTGTAAGCTGATTTCGTGTCGCCTGGCGATTTTAGATCACAGAAATAAGCAGAGAAATGATGACTTTGGGACAAGACAAATACAATTTTAAAACAAAGCCAAAAGGAAAGAAAGAAAGAAAGAAAGAAAGAAAGAAAGAAAGAAAGAAAGAAAGAAAGAAAGAGAAAGAGCTTCATAGTGTTTGTGCCACGGAGCCACGGAACATGAATTTCAAGATTAAGGAACTCTTTATTTGGGGAGCTTTCTGGGAGTTTAAGCAGTGTGTAGGCACTGTGGAATAGCAGCCTTATAAAAGGGGATGTATCTATGGTTAATACGATGTCGACTCGGCGTATCTTACAGCTTTAATTGTTCACGAATAATTAGGAAGTGTTCTAGGAAGGACACATCTAGGCTAACACCTAAAACCTGAACACTTGCAGAAACACATCTACTTTTAAAAGATTGAATACTTTTTCGATGGTGTTTTTCGCATCGATCAGAACTCAGACCAACTCTTAATAAAAACAAAGTGCATCATGTACAGAGAGGTTAGTTTGCAGCGCGGAATCCAGGTACAGATTTTTTTAATGTAATACTTTATTAATGAGAGTAAGAGGCAAAATACTACACCAGCAGAGAGGCATGGATATCAGAAACCCTAATCGATATTGAAGGTATGTGGGGGAAAAAAGGTAGATATTTCTTAAATTGTCAGTTGTATTCTTTCAAAATTGGATGCCGGCGTGGGCAAGAATGGGACCAGGTACACAGTCCTAGGCTATGGCGGGTCAAAAGTGCTTCCGATAGTGCCGGTTGATTGTGTGAGCCTTAAATAATACTAGAAAGCAAGGCTCTCTCAACCTTGTAGACAAAAGGTTGAGAGTTGGGACAAACGTAAACCCCTGCTTACCGTGCACGAATAAAGCCAAGAACCTCAAGCTCATTTCACTTAGTGTCAGCCCTGATGGTTCACCGTTATGGTCAGAGCAAAGTCTGGTCTCTGAGCTGAAACAATTTTATCCATTTTTTTTTTTAAACAGAATGTTCCAGCTTGGATCTTATATCCTTAGGGTTACAATATTGAATTCTGAATCGGGAAACTTAATCTTGCAGCCAGATTTGACAAGATGCTGGTTGAACGGGAGGCAGAAGTGATTGTAGGATGAAATGCCCCAGGTCAGAATTTGGGAAAAGAAGAGATTTTGTGGGAAAGTTGGCTGTGTTAGAAGAACCCCAAATTTGAAATTTTCTCACTGCTCATAGCAGCAGATGGTGTTCAAGGGCCTGGAAAGTACATCACTGGCTGTATTCATTTTCTCTGTTTTCAATCTCTCTTTAACAGAGTTGATTTTTATATATTCTGAAGTGTATTTCGGAGTGTCTCCTAATGTTGCTAAGAGGTTTCAGGGAACGAAAACAAAAATTATTGTCCAAATCCAAGACAGTCATACTGGGTTTCTTGGCAAAATGCTAACACTTGATTTAGTAACTAAAATTGTTTCTTTAAAAAATTTTTTTCATAATATTTATTTATTTTTGAGAGAGAGAGACGGAGTGCAAGCAGGGGAGGGGCAGAGAGAGAGGGAAACACAGTATCCAAAGCAGGCTCCAGGGTCAGCACAGAGCTGACCGGGGGCTTGAACCTACGAACTGTGAGATCATGACCTGAGCCAAAGTCAGATGCCTGACTGAGCCACCCAGGTGCCCCAAGTTGTTTCTTTTTTGAAAATTTTTTCCATGTGTAAACAAACCTAGGCGTAGATTTCCAGGGACTAAAGAATTCAGAGAAAAATGAAAGTGAGGCAATCTAACTAATGAAAACACACACGCACACGCACGTACACCCTAGACACGGGTAGAATACTTATTCCACCTCTAGTAATATAAAAATACTTTAACTGTTTTCGATTTTAGTACCTGAAAAAATTATGGTAGGTGTTTATTTAAAATACTCTTCCTTTCAACTAAAGTTGTTCAAGCAAATGGAAAAACACCTCACAACTTCTAGAAATCAATTGTAGAAATTTGAGTACAGAGTCGATCACTATACTGTAAAGGGATGATTATTATGGTAATGATGTTGCCATTACATGGTATGGTAATTTCCTTCCAAAAACAAGGATGCTTTGTTTTGCAGTCTACTTCCTACAAGTGCTGAAACATATCAACCGGGATTGTTTTCTCTCTTTCTACCTCTATCCATCAAATGGGAGTTAAATAGCTAGTTCGGGCAAAGAGTGAAGCATCTAAGTAGAACACAAACATGAACACAGTTGTTATATGCCTGCTATCGGGACAACCATGTAGTAGAATCCTAAGAGTCTTTTAAAATTTTTCATTAAACACATTATAAAAACAATAGCAACGACACAGGAGAGTACTCCATCATTCCATTCCCCACAAATAATCATCATCAATAATTTATTATATCGTTCCAGAAGTTTTCTGTGCACATAGAAGCATAGAAAATCTTCAAACACTCCAGATTCATGCCGTAGACAGAGTTCTACAACTTTCACATTTTAAAAACTTACCTTGAACACCTCATATTATTACAAATAGATTTCCATCCTTCTCTCAGTATTCCCTTTCATGGATATACACTGACTTATTTAAAAACAGTTCTTTTCTCTATTGAGATATAATGGACCTACAGTATTATATTTGTTTCAGGTGTATGCTATGATGATTCAATATTTGTGTGTATTGAAATTGACTCATTCTCTCTTGCTGAGCATCTAACTTTTCAGAAATAAGTTCGTCTCTGAAATAAGACTAACAAACAGAGAGTTCATCCCTCTTAGCCCAAAAAAATTCCAGAATCTTCTAAACAAGGTTTGCTTTACCAAAAGAACTCATAAGTCGTGTCTTCTAAGAGAAGGTGATAAGTATTGTTAGAAGCGAGGGAGAGCTTTATGCCCCAAGAACTCTTATTCATCATTTTGATATTGAACACTTAGGCCAATGAAAATAGCAATAAAAATCATAATAGTGTCTTTAGTGACAAAGAAGTAAGAATAAGAGATAATGACATAAGGAGCCGATTCTCAATCAGATACGTTATGGCTCTAAGACTTCTGGGTTTGTTTCAAGTCACCAATTCAGCTGAACAAAATGCATAATTTATTTTCTCTCATGGGCCTCAATGCTATTTATTAAGATAATTGACAGAGATATATGTTTCCAATGCATGATTCAGTTAGTATACCTAGATTAGTGAAAAAGAGACCAGGAGAAATTCATGGTAATTAATGTCAGTTAAATTCCTGTTTTCTATATTTCATATTGTCAGACTAATCCTTCAACCATGATTCATAGGTTAAATAATGCAGTAAGGAGAAGGGCCGAATCAAACCTAATCAGACATAGCCCTTGAATTCAGGTCATTTAGGGTTTTGGTAAGGTGGACAAAACCCATACTCCTTAAATATTTAAGAGAATGTGAACATTTCTTTTAGGATAGGTCTGTGCTCATTCATCTTAACCACATCACTTCCCATATACGAAGGGGAAAATGAAATGGGCGGTGATAAACTCATATTTGTATGAGACATAGAAGTATGAGCTACCCATCTTTCCCCATCCTGGTTCCCAGAACTGATTCTGGGGAGCTGCTGGTTGGGGTGGGGGGCAGTGCATGCTTTCTCTGTCTCCCTTCTTCTCTCCAGAGGCCAGGACAAGTAATCTGGCTAGGAAACAATCATGTGTCATTTATAGGTTTAAAAGTAGCTGGTTCCAGGGGTGCCTGGGTGGCTCAGTTAGTTAAGTGGCCGACTTCAGCTCAGGTCATGATCTCACCTCTGTGAGTTCGAGCCCCGCGGTGGGCTCTGTGCTGATGGCTCATCAGAGCCTGGAGCCTGCTTCAAATTCTGTATCTCCCTCTCACTCTGCCCCTCCCCTGCTCACGCTCTGTCTCTATGTCTCTCAAAAAGAAACGTTAAAAAAATTAAAAAAAAAAAAAAGTAGCTGGTTCCGCACATGAAGCTCAAAACTGGCTCCCAAAAACAAATTGCAGAGCAAAGCTTTGGTCTCAGTGCTCTCATCCGAAATCCACAACTCTCAGAAGTTAGGCGCAAATCATCCTTCCCGTTTCGTGGCAGTGGAAAGTGGCTCAGTGAGGTTGTATGTCTTCCTCACAGGCATATTTCCAGTGAACAAAATAAGCGAACTTTGAACCTAGAAATTCTAAGGGTTTGCCGTTTTCCTCTCTTCCACTTCTTAACTCTGGCTGCCCCTTAGAACCACACAAGACAACCTTGGAAAAACCCGCTGGTGTGCAGGAGCCGTCCCCAGAAATTCTGGTTGAATTTATCTGGGTAGGGCCTGGGTAATGGCATTTTGAAGAAGCTTTACAGGTAATTCTAATGCACTCTATCCCAGTGCCTCTTAAATAGCATGAATGTTATTTTAAATTCTAAATCGAGGGGCACCTGGGTGGCTCAGTTGGTTAAGCGGCCGACTTCAGCTCAGGTCATGATCTCACGGTCTGTGAGTTCAAGCCCCGCGTTGGGCTCTCTGCTGACAGCTCAGAGCCTGGAGCCTGCTTCGGATTCTGTGTCTCCCTCTCTCTCTGCCCTTCCCCTGCTCACGCTCTGTCTCCATGTCTCTCAAAAATAAATAAAATTTTTAAAAAAGTTAAAAAAATTTTAAAAAAGTAAATAATAAATTGAGACAATAAAAATGAACCAATGTCACCCCCTGATGCACGCACACACACACACACAATCAAAATTCACAGCAGAAGAATGGGGGGGGGAATTCAGTCTGATATTCAGCGTGTATGTGTGTGTGTGTGTGTGTGTTTCAGTGAGAGTCTTGAATCTTGTAAGCTTTGCTGAATATCTAAGATAATTTTTTAAGTTTATTTATTTATTTTGAGAGAGAGAGAGCACAGGAGGGGAAGAGAGAGAAGGAGAGAGAATCTAAAGCAGACTCTGCACTGTCAGCACAGAGGCTGATGCAGGGCTTGAACTCATGAATCATGAGATCATGACCTGAGCTAAGTCAAGAGTTGGACACTCAACTTACTGAGCCACCCAGGTGCCTCTCTAAGATAATCTTTAATAACCTTTTTTATCCAGAAGAGAGCTTAGAGAGCTAGATACTTAGCCATCTTAAAAATAACACTAATAAGGATCCTCTAATTCATAAGCACTTACCAGATACCAGAAACATTATAAGCATAGTTTCATCCTCACAATATCTTTGTGAGATAGTTACTGTTATTATCACCATTTTACTAACTAGGAAGTTACTGTTATTATCACCATTTTACTAACTCAGGAAGTGGCACAAAGTCACTTGTCACATGGACAGCAAGTGGCTACGCTGGATTTGAATTAAGGATGTTGGAAGCCAAGGTGTAAACCCTTTAATCATACATAAAATCACACAACTGAAACACGGCCCTAAACATTACCTGTGGAAAGTATGATTCTTAGTGTTCTTTCATCTCCCGATGAAGACAGATTTTATTACAGAAATGTCTCCCCTGTCTCCTTCTCACCTTTCTCTCCTTCTCTTCCTGCTCTTCCTTTCTCCCTCTCTCTTTCTTTTTTCTCCCTCTCCTCCTCCTTTTCCTAAGCGTCCATGACTTATTCATTTCCTATACATGAATTTTATCGTTGCTATCATTACCTGTTATGGTTGGGCTGTCCGTGGTGGTCCGGGAAATGATTCTGTTATAAAACATAGAACAATAGAATAGATGATGACTGGAAGGATGGAGGAGTGAGTTGGTGCTCTCTGGTAAGGCTTCCATGGAAACAGTGGTTCCTATTAAAGGAGTCACCCTGGCCTCCATTTCATTACTGCTCTAGGAGACGTGACTTCAGACACAACAGACCTTAAACAGAGTGCCCGGTGGGCCCTGTTCTGTGTGTGAGGAACAAAATTCTCATGGACAGTTTCAGGAAAGGCTTGAAAGTTCTGAAAACAAATTTATATTATATATTATATCATATTTTACATACGATATATTTATACATATGATTTATATATTATATATAAATATATAAAATAGAAAACAAGTTTATATTTTATAACTGTCTTCACTATTTGAATAGTCTCAGAAACTCTCGTTTTTATCTTTTAGCTAATTAACATTTATCTATCTCTTTTTTAACTGATTAACATTGTTGCTTAAATTTGAAATCAGAGTGGTAAATTTATAAGATGACCTTGTTTTCTCTATTTATTCTTCATAAAAACTCAACTAAAGTCTAGCCAAATGTGCATTGGCACTTTTAAACTAATTTTTATAATTACAGACTATGGTGGAGGGAAATCAGTGATTCTATCAAGGAGCTGTTTCTTAACTCAAATTTTAGAAAACTTTAAAAAATATTGTGGCATTTCAACTCTGTCAATTCTCTTTTCTTTCTTTCTTCTTTCTTTCTTTCTTTCCCTCTCTTTCTTTCTTTCTTTCTCTTTCTTTCTTTCTTTCTTTCTTTCTTTCTTTCTTTCTTTCTTTCTTTTGATATCAGGCTAAACAAATGGTACCTTCTCTCCTGCGTAACTCTTTTCAATTAAATTTCTTCCTGTCAAGTGGCATTTTCCACATTTGTGGCCCTGGAGGCAGGAGTGGGGCCGAAAAGGAAAAATCTTTCCCTACCCAGTAATTTAAAACTTTCACAAAACATTCATTTTGTTTGCATCTGTGTGTTAGGGATGTAGGACCAAGTCAAATTTACTCTTAAATATCTCTTTGCCCTTAACACATAATTTAGTTATGTAAGAACCCATAGATGGTGTAGGGTTAGGAGACAATATGGCGATTTGGTGGAATGAATCACCATGGTCTTTGAAAAGGACTTCCTGCTTTGGAACAGCAGAAGTGAACAGAACGCTTGGTAAAGACAGTGTTTTGGCTTGAGCTTGTCATCTACTGTAGTAGAACACATCTTGTATCTTGACCAGCCACCTCTTCCAGACCTACGCCCTCATTTCCAACATCACCCTGCATCAAGGGGAGAAGACATGACCATTGCTCAGACAGATGAGCCAAGTCTTTTTTATTAGTATTACGAATACTATTTGTTGTCAAATTGGCTTACACGCAACCCCCAGTGCTCTTCCCAACATGTGCCGTCCTCAGTGCCCATCAGAGCCGAGTCTCCCGCAGGGGCCCAGCAGTGGAAGACATTGGGTTAAGCTTGTGGAGAGGGAGTAAAAGTGAGGTGCATGCCCAACGGCGGAGTCTACAAAGTGTTCTTGGCCCAGTTTTCATCCGAGCCTCATTTTAATGCAACTTAGTGGGGAGCGTGCATGTTTAAAAGCTTCACTAATTTGTCCATTTCCTAAACTGTGGAGCATCCTTGGCTCTGTCAGTTAAATCAGAGACACATAGTGCTGCCTGAAAAATGGCAACAGGAAGATGGTCCAGGGTGATATTTCATCTTTTCCTGTGCCAAATTCAGAGCACACCGGCCTGGAGGGTGGTTTGCACTCACCACCAATGATATTGGTGATAAACTAACTTTTCCACGTACCTGAATGAAGTGGATCAAATCAGTCAGAGTCTGTGCCACCAGGAAGTTTGTCTTCCTTGAACAGTGTCATATAGAAGCCCTAATGGTAACTGAATTCTCTTATTTTACCCATGAATGCTGTTTATATTCAACTCTCTCATTTTCTCTCCTATTTTTACCCGGTGAACCGAGTACATGATAAATCCATGAATCCATAATAATTGCACAGTCTTTTTTTTTTAATGTTTATTTATTTTTGAGAGAGAAAGAGAGAGAGCCAGAAAGTGAGTGGGGGAGGGGCAGAGAAGTAGGGACACACAGGATCTGAAAGAGGCTCCAGGCTCTGAGCTGTCAGCACAGAGCCCGACGCAGGGCTCAAACCCACAAGCCATGAGATCATGACCTGAGCCGGAGTCAGACACTTAACTGACTGAGCCGCCCAGGCGCCCCAATAGTCGCACATTCTTCTGGCAGGATAGGATGATGGTCATGACTACAAAGAAACAAATATGAGGCAAATCAAATCTGACAATAGGGCGCGCACAAAAAGTGAGGCGTATGCTAGAGTGCAAGAAAGTAGGCAAGGATAGGAGTTAAAGATTTTGTGCATTAAGATATTCGAAGGTTTCTCACTTCACACATCTCTCCCTTCAATATTTCTTGAAGGTGTGTTCTTTTTATTTTTCTGGTTGGCCCAAATTTTGATTAGAAAGAGAGTTCTAAAGGAAACATCGAAGGCAAGAAACCATGCTACCTCCTGGTTATTTGGTTAAAGTCAGCCCGTGAGGTTGGTACCACCTCGAGCACAGGGGCTTGAATTTTGTTTATGAGCAAACGAACAGAAGAGTGTACCTCTGATCCACCAGCCATGATTTAAGTTTAGGAAAAGTTATGATTATATGTTAATATAAAATAAATAGGTGTCCCATGTGCCCATTTCTTTTATTCTACTGGGGTTTTAATGGGCCGTAAGTAAGAGCCTTTCTTTAATTCCGGAGTTTATTTTCCCTTTATTACTTACAGAGCTCATTGAAAAAGGTGGCTTCACATCTGCAGCCAGATGAGGTGTTCATTGCTCTCGACCCCGCATTTTGATCTCGGGACGGCCTTACCAAAGGAAAGTTTGGGTCTGCTGAAGAGACCCATTTACGTAGAATTTCTGCCTCCCGTGGGGAGTGGGGTAGAGAGGGAAAAAATCCTATTCTTTATGGCTATGGAGGACTGTGGATATCAGACTCTCGTCACATACCGAGATGATACAGAATTTCTCCTCTCGTGTGTGAGAAGTCCATTCACGTGAAAACACGAGGCCAAAGATCAGAATTTCCCTGCCTCCTCACACCCTTTTCTTTCTGGGCAATTCTGTTTGGCTATTTTTGCAGGAAATGGGTGATGTTGGTATCTTAGTGGAGTCATTATCAGACTGAGAATTCAAAGGGGTTTGAATAAACTAAGGTCCTGGGAGTTTAGTATTTTCAGTCCAGAGGTTGCAGAAATGCTTCCTTTTCTTTCCTCTGCTGCCCCTTTATCTCTTTCTCTCTCTTCTTTCCCTCCTCTCTCCGCCCTTTCCTCCCTTCCTTCCTGCCTTCCATCTTCCTCTCTGTGAAACTGGCCCATAATCATGTTAGACTAATTGAAGGAGTTGCCAGAGACTCTATAGGTTTCTCCTCTTTATACCCAGCATCTTACCCTCCCCTGCCCTCTGCTTTCCATAACTCTTAAGTCTTTCTAGAGAAATCTCCGGGCATGTTTGGGCTCTCAGTTGTTGCTTCCCAAGGATTCCTCCATCACAGCTGTTCCTCTTCTCATTTCTATCTCAGTAGAAAGTACTTTCTTCTCCAGTGGCTTTGAAGTTCTTGAGTTGCCTTTGCTCCATTTAGCTCCTTTTAAGAATTCCTTATCTGGGAATTTTTCGTGTGTGTTCCTCTACTGGTTTCATTTTAGAATATGCAAACGGGACCTGAAAATTATGATTTTCCATGTTCATATTGATGTCTAAGAGGAAAGTGGCTTCCTCACCTGTGATTTCTTACTCGTATCTCGTATTGCATTTGATTTAAGCAGCCGTCACCATGATATCCAGCAGATGCTGAGTTTTGGTCCATCAGAATGTTGAATCTTAAAAAAATGAAGGAGGGCTCCAAGGTCCCATTTAATGGACTTAAAAGACAAAGAACAGTGGGAAAATGAGGGCACCGGATTTGTGTTTCAGAAGTTTATATTGCCTGGATATTAAGTTGTATGTGGATCAAATAAATGAGGCATGACCAGAAGAAAAAGAAAAAAAAAAACCAAACGACAACTAAGGGACATCTCACAAATCTGGTATCGTTTTCAGGGGTTTCCTGAGAACATTCCTGTATTTGTTTAGTGGTAAAAACAAATCTGTTCTACCACTTAGCCACCTATAAACATGTTCCTGAAAATATTACTCTGGGTGGAAAGCTTGTATTACTTTACACGTTAGCAATGGCTTATGCAACGCAGATCAATTGACTGTGAATACTTTTCATCTTCCTACAGTCTAGGATATGGATTATTCAAATCGTGTTTTAAAACTTTTAATACAAAGGGCCACAGAATAGCCTGTTAAATTGGCATCTACATGTGTACTTACAAATCGAAAAAGTTAATTTACTAATATAATGAATGAAGAGATTGTTTTGGTACTTAGAAAACAAAGGCATGAGTTTTGACTCTTCTAGTTGATTCTGGAATAAAATGTTCTCAAAATAACGCCCAAGGAAAGTTATGTTAATGAACTGTTTTATAATTTATATTTCTGTGGAATGAGCAAATAGCAGTATCTGAGCATTTAACGTTTAAATTTTTTCTTGGTTTTCTTGCTGAATTTTAAGCATAATAATGAAGAGAATATATGTATATATGTATATATATCTATGTGTGTGCATGTATTCTTGTTTTAATGAAATACGTATTACTCTTCTGCAGACAAATTAAGGGGAAAAAATATAGGCATAGTTAGGAAAAGAAAGAGTTTTGGCAGATCAGTAAAAAACGAAGTGTTGATTGTTTGGATGAGTCTTATGCAAAACAGTTAGGAGTTTCAGGTTTCAAGTTAGAATCCCTTAATGTTATGAAATACGAATGGTATGTAACAAGAAAACCACGAAAATGGCAGGATACTGTCTCAGGACACAATGGGAAGTTTTCATGGGTGACAAGTTTTAAGTTTATGGTTCCAAAACCAACCTACAGGAAAGTCTGTCCAGCATCCTCAGTGCGACTGAACAACACGGATATTTGAATTTCAGGATTTTATAAACACGCACACATGCATGCATGGACCTGTAAGTCTGTTTTCCGTATGAAATGTCGGATGCTTGAGTGCATGTTTCAGAACATCTGGCCTCTTAATACCCAAGAGTAACAACATGCTCTAGAGGCTAGAGCTCACCACTCCTCCCCTACCCTGGGTCCCACCCTCCCTTCCCCCACATCGCCCCAGGGAGGAGGTGGGGGAGGGGGGGAATTTAACTCCATTCATTCTTGGGTGCCATTTACTGCCCTGGATAATATCCATCTTGTTTGTCTCTCCTAAAGTAATTCGTGTACTTGACTGAACAAACTTTTTGTTCACCTGGAATTCAAAGTACCTGAGGTTAATACAAAGGTAGACCCTTCAATTATGTTAGTGCCAACTCTTCTTCGTTAGTCCCAATTTTCCTTTATTGAATTGAATATTAAAAAATATATTTTATTTTATCTTTAAAATCTATCATCTATTTAGTCCATCCTCCCGCTCATCTCCCCTCCGGCAACCCTCAGTTTGTTCTCTGTATTTAAAAGTCTCTTATGGTTTGTCTTGCTCTCTGTTTTCATCTTTTTTTTCCTTCCCTTCTCCTATATTCATCCATCGTGTTTCTTAAATTCCACATTATGAGTGAAATCATATGATATTTGTCTTTCCACATATGAGTGAAATCATATGATTTGTGCTTAGCATAATACACCCTAGTTCCATCCACGTTGTTGCAAATGGCAACATTTCATTCTTTTTGATTGCCGAGTAATATTCCATTGTATTTGGTATATATTTTTGTCTTATATTGTGGTATATGCTTATACCACATCTTCTTTATCCATTCATGAGTCGATGGACACTTGGGCTCTTTCTGTAGTTTGGCCATTGTCAATAGTGCTGCCCTAAACATTGGGATGCATGTGCCCCTTTGAATCAGCATTTTTGTATCCTTTGAATAAATACCTAGTAGTGCAACTGCTGGGTCATAGGGTAATTTTATTGTTAATTTTTTGAAGAACCTCCATACTGTTTTCTGGAGTGGCTACACTAGTTTGCATTCCCACCAACAGTGCAAGAGGGATCCCCTTTCTCCACATCCTCACAACATCTGTTGTTTCCTGAGCTGTTCATTTTAGCCATTCTGACAGGTGTGAGGTAGTATCTCATTGTGGTTTTGATATTAGATCGAGAATTGGATAAATATCGTGTCATCCCTTTGGTAAGGCAGGGGAACTCTGAGCCGTAGAAGTGCCCGTGGATAAGGACAGAGAAGCAACAACCTGGAAATGGGAGAGGTAGGGGTGCGTCATGGGCGTGGAAGGACTGGCAGCTGGCAGATTCCAGGGGAGAGAAGGTGCCAATGGAAAGGAGAATGAATTCTGCATGACCCAGGGGGAGAAGGATGGGAATTTAAGCAAGGAGACGCAGTCACCAGGACCAGGGTGCAGAGGGAGCATCAGGACATAGACACAAGGTGGTGGCCTGATTACAAATCACAGGGCACAGGGACAGAGCGGGACTAGAAGGCCAAAATACACGAGTGCTCTTTATAGTGCCCGTGACAGACATGATGAAACCACTTGGGGCTGGCCTGAGCGTGAGGCGCTGGTCAGCAGCTCTCTGGATGAAGAAGAGTTGTGTGGTCAGAGAAACAGGTTGGCTTTGCCTTGTTTCCCCCTTTGCCCAATTTTCTCCCTCACTCCTGTTTCCTCAGGTCAGACCTATACTCTGCTCCCTGTTCCTTCAGTTCCTCTTCCAGTTAATGCTGCCTCAGTGGCCGGGAAAGTCCTCACAAGGTGCCATTTTGACCTATCACTCGCTCTGTTCAGGCTCCCCTCCCCCTGCCACAGCCTCTGCCAACTGTGGCCAGATTCGCACTCTCTGTCCCTGACACCAGCTTACTTTCCTAGTGCCTGACACCCAGCAGTCCCTCTTCCAGGCTCATCTCCTCTGATCTTATCAAGGCCTCCAAAGGGATTCCCCACAGGAAATCCTTGGGAAGTAATAAACTATTGCATGTGGTAGCCATAGAATCTGAAGCTTAATTTACGAGGTTCCTTCCCAACAGCTCATTAGGTAACATCTTGATAGCTCTGTGCCTCAATTATTTGTATTTAGAAAGTTGTCAAGGGGCGCCTGAGAGGCTGAGTTTGTTAAGCGTCCGACTCTGGATTTTGGCTGAGATCATTATCTCATGGTTCATGTGTTCAAGCCCTGCGTTGGGCTCTGTGGCGACAGTGCGGAGCCTGCTTGGGATTCCCTGTCTCCCTCTTTCTTTGCACCTCTCCCCTACTCTCTGTTTCTCTCTCAAAATAAATAAATAAACTTTAAAAAGTAACAGAAAGGGGTCAGAACTACTGAGTTGCTTTGCAGAGATTCCTTGGGATTTCACAACTCTGCATTTGTTCCTTCTGTGTCTTGAGGTGCGACTAGAACTATACAAGCCAGGACAATTTCATTGGAAAATTGTGAAGACATTGGGCCTCAAGTAGTTTTTCTTCACACTCAAAGAAGCTGAATTCAAGAATTTCGCCTCTAGACCTTGTCTCTTTCAATGGGCTATCTGCCTAGCGTTCGTTTCTCCTGCATGCTGGAGGCGATATTGCTAAACGGGTAAGAGAGAGGGCAGGCGTATGGGAGTGCAAGCCTTGGAATACCAGGTCCATCACCCTTTATACCTTGGGCAACTTATCTGGCCTGTCTGTGCTTTGGTTTCTTGAACAAAGTAGGGTGACGACAATGGCCACCCGAGAGAGTCACTTGGAGGATTAACTAAGATCATTCGTATGAAGAGTGATGCACAGTGTTTGGGTCACAGAAACCACTACTATTCATTCACTATTTTTATGATTGTCACCCATTGACTTTTTGTGCCTTCCCTCTCTACTGGAACTTTCCTTGTAGAAGAAATGGAAATGCCCCTCCACTTCTGCCTTCTGTGTGTCCTATCTATCACTCACCACACTTCTTGAAGCTCCTTAGTGACTTGGCTTTCTCGTCCCTAACCTTATATTCTTAGTTTTCTTACCCTTCGTTCTATTTAACTTGCTGTTTATTTTTTATGCTCTCCAGAAACAGGCATTCCCCAAGGTCCAATCCTGGGTTCTCTTCTATATTTTTCTATATTCTTATCATCTTCGGTAACTTCAACTAGCATTTCTCTACATGTCTATTGACTGTATCTACCTGGACCCTTGGTTTTCTCCTTACCAGCATCATGTTGGAGCCTAAACAAGTCTTTCCTACAAACCCATTCCACCTAACAGAATAATGATGAGCACTTATTAAACTCTTACTGTGTGCCAGACAGTGTTCCTAACTTTACGTGTGTATCTGTCTCAGTAGAAGTAAGCAGTTGGGCCGGGGTTCAAACTCAGGCATTTTGACGCAATGTTTGTTCCTTTTGACTTGCTTGTTTCTGCGGAGTAGGCCCAGCCTTCCATTCACCTTGGCTTCTCCCTTTCCCTTACCGCCCACATTTAATGAATGGACGGAGCTCACGGGATCTGCCTGGGTTGGAAATCTCTTTGTCTTGTCTTGCTTCCTCCCCCTCTTTCAGACTTTTGTTCCTCTCACCTGGACTGTTGAACTAACAACTGCCCTCTAGTCTCTCTGTTCCACATCAGTGGCCTTCAAACATTTCTACTTTCAAATACATTTTACATGAAAGCCCTAAATGTACAGCAGGCAAAGGCAGTTTTGGAGCTCTGAGGGAAGTTGGGGAGGAACCCAGATTCCCACCTGCTCTGTGTTGACCTTGTCCTCCATGGTGGCTTCTGGTGCCTCAGTGGAGACTTTGGGGTGTAAAATCCCGCCTGAGCATTATATCGATAACTTATTTATGACACAGCTCTGAGTGGACTCTTCCCCCTCTGAAACATTCGAGGGTTCAAAGACTTGGGGATGAGGTCGTGGGAGCCCCACCCTGTTTTCAAGTTTGTCTGTGTTCCTTCCCTGCCCCCACTAGGATTCTAAAGTCCCATCTAGGTGAACTAGACTATTATTTCCTTTCCTCAAACATCTGCAACTTCTTTCCTCTCTGCCTTTGACTTTCCACCAAATTTCTGTTTATTTAAATGCTGTTCATTCTTCTGAAATGACAGCTCCTCCAGGAAGCCTTTGCCCACTGGCTTAGCCATCTGAACCCTGAGAGCACGTTGTGCTTCTTTTGACATCCAACTTCTGTTTCGCATTAGGATTATTGTGAACATGTGTTATACTCCCCCTTTGATGATAACCTCTCAGGGGCTGTCCTCTTTATATCCCTTTGGTGCCAATACTAAACATACAGCCTTGAACCAAGACCCACTGAACATGAATGTATTGCGTATGGTGAAAACAATTCAGTCATTGGCTAAGTGTTTGGGGGTACTGGTCAGGCAAAGTTTTAGGCCCTGGGGATACGAGATCCCAGCTTTTGTGGCACGGACAGCAGGTGTGGACACATGAACCTATACGATAAGGTCCTCCTCTACAGTAGTATACATTTCTTCTGGTGATAGAAGTTGTAGAGGAAAGAAGACATCAAGTCCAACTGACCCAAACCCTTTGTTTTGCTCAAAGAGGTGGAATGATTGGACCAAGGTCAGTGGCCAAACCTGGGCGAGAAAGACCCCATTCTCCGGGCATTATGTCACAGCTTTTAGGCCACATCTGATTGGCCCCTAAGCATAATATCTTATTGGCTTAGAAAAATGCACAAAACAGAGATTGTTCTTTGCAAAATTACCTTTATATCCTATTTTCTCTGTCCACTTTTATTAATTTATTTAAATTTTTTTTAACGTTTATTATTCTTGAGAGAGAGAGAGAGAAGAGAGACAAAGCATGAGTGGGGGAGGGGCAGAGTGAGAGAGGGACACAGAATTCAAAGCAGGCTCCAGGCTCTGAGTTAGCACAGAGCCCGATGCAGGGCTTGAACCCACAAGCTATGAGATCATGACCTGAGCCAAAGCTGGACGCTTAACCGACTGAGCCACCTAGGTGTCCCTCTGTCCACTTTTATAATGATTGAGTCTTTTCTCTTTTCCTCCTTCCCTCCCCCTCTCCACCCCTGCCTGTCCCCCACCCCCACCCCGAACAATCACGTGGACAATGTGTGTAGTTATGTATTGCTCTACGACTCATCTCACTTAATAAATTACCTGTGACATCGCCTAGACCCTGAAACTTCCTGAGGTTAGGAGTCAGAGAGGGAATCTTCTCCCATAATCTTCATCAGGTACATTCTAGCTTGAGCTGTCTTAAGTGATTAAGGTGTGCTAGAGTGAATTTCAACAACTCAGGGAGAGTCGCAGTCAGCTCCCAAAGAGAGAGGGAGCTTACATGATATGTAATATGTCTCAGGTTTAAAAAGCATACGTATATCTAGACATAGGTACATTTTGATATTTATTGAGATGTCATGGGACACATAGAAATACATGAGAAGATCTGAAGATGTATGAATAAGCATTGAGATGCTCCGTAAAAATTTTAATGCAAGGGGAATGAGAGGAACCTTTAAGCAGCAGGCATGCTTTGATGTTAATTGTGTCAGTTGTTTAAGGGTGAGTTAGAAGGGAGCAAGGGAAGAAAGGTGGACTGTTATGCTTAAAGACCCAACAGTGGAAGGCTCAGTAATGGGCATTAGAGGGTTAGCCATAGGAGACAGGTGCTGGAGTTGAAGTAGTGGGCATTTGGGGGTCGATTCTAATAACATTTCCACTTCACAGACTCCTCCACGTGACATTTGAAGAATATTGTGGAAAGTTTCTGCTCTCTAGCCAGAGAAAGGAATTCCCCATTCTTTGTAGAACCGTGCAGTCCCACTGGATATATTTCCTTTATAAGCCATTTGAGGCAAGGGCCGTATTTTCCCACAGCCTCTAACACAACACTTTACACATAGTAGGCACTCAATAAGGATTTGTCAAGCGTACAAATGCATAGGGTTTCCATAAAAGCACGATCCAAGGCTGTTCAGGTGGTTGTTACTCCGTTTTTATTGCCATGTGGAACCTACAGCTCCCCTAGCAACTATAACTGGTACCCCTCGAGCATATGCGGTATTTAGTATTTCTGTATGTGGTGTCAACTTTCATGTCATAATATACTATATATGTAACTGGTTAAGTTACAGTTGTTTTGGGAACCACAGGCTTTTTCCCACCTAAAATAAGCCCTTGCTAGCCATCCTAGTCTATGAAGAGGTAACATTTGTCACATGACCTTTTCATGCCTAACTCCCTCCCCCTTTCCCCGGCCCCCCAATTTGGTAGACACCTCCAGTTACAAACACATGTTCTGATTATAATGACACATCTGTGCTAAGTAGCCTTTTTGCTAGTAGCACTATGACATTAATATTTTTTATTAAAATTTTTTTAAAGTTTATTTATTTTGAGAGAAAGCACATGCACAAGTGGGAGAGGGACAGAGAGAAGGAGAGACAGAATCACAAGCTGCACCATCAGCGTGGAGCCCAGTGAGGGGCTCGAACTCACAAACCAAGAGATCATGACCGGAGTCAAGATCAAGAGTCGGGTGTTTAACTGTCTGCACCACCTCGGTGCCCCGACATTAATATTTCCAAAGGCTACTTTTATACTTAGTATTGTTTTGTCAGGGGTACTTTTATATTATAGTTATTTTTTTTAATTTTTTAATGTTTATTTATTTTTGAGAGAGACAGAGAGACAGAGTGTGAGTGGGGGAGGGGCAGAGAGACAGGGAGACACAGAATCTGAAGCAGGCTCCAGGCTCTCTGTCAGCACAGAGGCCAGTGCGGGGCTTGAACTCACAAACTGTGAGATCACTACCTGAGCTGAAGTCAGACCCTCAGCCAACTGAGCCACCTAGTCACCCTGATATTAATATTTCTAAAGGTCACCTGTATACTTACTATTGTTTTGTCAGGGGTACTTTTATATTATAACGTATAGTTTGAAAAGAGGGATCAGCTCAAGACTTGATTTGGTTATGTAAGATGTTCCTAAGGACTATGACACAGAACAAATATATTTTCTTCTCCTTGTTTAGTCGAAGATGAAAGATAATGGCTTTGTTTTCCTGAAGTAGATACCATAACTTTTCTTTTCCTGTTCATAATTACAAAAATTTTGAGAGTTTCTCGATGCCAAGAAAAATAACTAAACCTCATCATGGTTCTTGTATTTATTTTATTTTATTTTGAGAGAGAGAGAGACAGGGAGAGTGGGGGAAGGAGCAGAGAGAGAGGCAGAGAGACTCTTAAGGAGGTTCCATGCTCTGCGTGAAGCCTGACACAGGGCTCGACCTCACGACCCTGAAATCATGACCTGAGCTGAAATCAAAAGTCAGAGACTTAACCGATAGAGCCACCCAGGTGCTCATTAGTTCTTCTTGTAATTCAGCTTTGTGAACAGAAAGCCAAGGAAAGGGGCAGCATGCAGGTGGGAGTGGGGAGTTAGGGGAAGTCAGGCGGAGTTGAACACTCTCTTCTCCGGGTGTCTGCAACACGTGCTGGTGGACATGGGTGCACACTATTTAAGCAGATTGGCCTTGAGCCAACAGGTATTTCTGTTCATGTTACCTGAAGCTTAGCCATCTATCTGTTGTACTCTCCAAGGGAAAACCTCAACGTATCTATCTCTTTCTAAACTGAGAGCACCTTATTGTTTAAGACTGATTTACTTATAAGGCTCTTACCCTTCTCGTGATGACTTAAACAGTTAGTAAGCAAGTATGATCTGTTACCAATGTTTATTACACACCCTCAACTGGCATTGGTCTCCTCTTCACTGTAATTCTGCTGCTAAATGTTCTCTTCGTCCCTTCCATGTCTTCCACCCACTCTATTCTTTCAATACACATACACACACACACATACACACACATACCACCCTCCCCAATTTACAACTAGCTATTAACCTCGCTCTTTTACGTTTGAAGTCCTGGCCTCGAAACTGAATGCTTATGGTCTTTGTTTCTGTTTCAGAAGTCATAAATGGGTACACTCAAACATAGTTGTTGAAATGGAATAAAAATGCTTTTAAAGTTCGCTTCTAGAATATCTAGAACAGGCTGGGCTTGAAGGAGGCCTTTGTTCCCATTCCTGTCTGCTGGTGTCTTCATGGCCCCCACTGCACAGGGTCTGGTGCAGTGTCCGGCCATCCTTCTCCATAACGTGACCTTTCTTTTTCCTTAGATCTTCTGATATAGGTCACAAATGACATGTTCAGTGTTCTTTGTTTGAAAAGACTGATAAATGAATTTATACCTAAGTGTTGATATGTGAACTGCCGCCCAGAATTTATAGTTTAAAAGGAGTTTCATGGCATTACAGTATGTTAACTTCGGTGTTAATGTGATGACGGAGATTTCACATCGCGTAGATGAGAGAGATGCTTCTGGGTGAAGAGTTCGCTCGACCTCTCAACCCACACCACTTAAAAGGCCACTTGCTCTGCCTTTATGCAATGCTTGTACTCGATAGTGCCTGTATGGTTTGCGGACAGTTTAAAAAGGACTGCTTATGGTCTAGTAGCACTCGGTTCCCATACTGAGACAAAATACACTAGAAAGATCATTTTGCGAATTTTGGTTTTTTTTTTCTTCTCTTTTTCTTTCTTTTTTTTTTTTTTTTGCATTAGGTTAGAGTTCATAATCAGAGTTGAAGACAGGTCAGTGATGATTGATTAATTAATTCATGTGATTTTTATTGAGTACTGGCTATGGGCCAGGCACTACCTTATGGGAGACAGAATGATGACCGAGATGATCGTGGTCATCATCCTCATCTAGATTGCAGTGTACACAAGGAAAGAAATGAAAAAAAAAACAGTGAAAAATAAAGAAATATACTAAACTGTAATAAGGACCAGGAAGGAGATAAAAAATTTTGCTAAGATGACGAATTATGATTGGAGGCGTAAAACCTACTTTAGATGGGGGTTTAGGGGAAGGCCGAGTTTAAGCTCAGTCCCGACGGTTGAATGGTCAGCTCGTGGAGAATGGGGTTGATGGGGTGAAAGAGATGGGGATGATGATGATGATGGAAATGACGACGGAGTTGGTGGTGGTGACGGTGATGGTGGAGGTGATGCGATGGTGGTGGTGGTGATGGAAATGGAGAGTGGTGGTGATGGTGATGTTATGGTAATGACGGTGATGAGATGGCGATGAGATGATGATGATGATGATGGTGATGGAGATGACGGTGGCGATAGCAATTATGAGCCATATGAGGACTAAAACTATTCTATGGTAAAAATAACAGAGCTACATCAAATGTTACTCTTTGACATTTTATAAAGAGGACCTAGAAATAATAACAATTAGAATAATATTATATAGCTTATTTAATCTTACCTTTGCCTGGGAACAATATACCCTTGAAACTATACTTAGTAGCAAAAGACCAAGCGATACTTCTGCCACTTTCGTATTTTCTTTCCTAGATGATGAATCATAGAAAAAAACAAAGTGACTGCTCTCATCTTATGCTTCTTTAGGCAAGATCCAGGAGGTTTGAAAACAGTTTCTTTATATAGTACTGGCTTTGCCTGGAAGCTAATGGTTTACAAATTAGGGAGAAAAATAACTTTTGGGGGGCACTAAAATAATTACTGACCTGCTGTTTTCTGAATTTCTTGATTTGATCAATTTCTTCAACGCACTAAGTTTATTTTTCTCTTCGGGGAGAATTTCTGAATATTTCCTGATGGTTATCTCCTCCTTTCCTGCCATGCTTTTCCCTCTCCTTCTTCTCCTACCAAATCATCCTTAGCATGGACATGTGAAGGTTTCATTAAACATCAGGTATTAATGTTAAGTGGCAACACATAGATGGTGTTTGAAAATTGGCTGAGTTGCTATTAATTCTTTGCCGTCTTACTTATTATCTATGGCCGGGCACTTACGGAAACGAGCACATTGTATTTATCTTTTGTTTCTGAATTTGAGATTTAAGGACATGGAAAGAATCTCAGTTATTTTGTTAATTGGAAAAAGCAAGTTATAAAACTAATTATATCCTAAATGCTTAATTTTATATGATGAAATCTGTATTATATTATGAAAACATAAAATGCAATTATACATATTATATATGTGTACAAAGTCCATCAAGATAATAATAAGATGTTAATCTTTTAGTAGTGGAATATTTTGAGAAAATTTTCTGTTTTTTCTTTTCCTAAATTCTGAAATTTCAGTGATAAAAGGGGTACTTTATAAACAAGGTACAAAAAAAACGTTAACTTGTTTTGGTGTCTGACCTGGTATTCCTAGTCATTTAGAAAATAATCAGAGATTTGGGCAAACAAACTGTGTTCTCTCTTGTCACCCGACATTAGCACTCACACACAAAAAGGAAGGATCTGGTGTCTTAGAAGAGGAGAATGGTTAAATATATGAAAGGTAATAGATCGTGCAACATTAAAATTACATTTTTGAAGAAATTGAATAACCATTATAATGTGTCATGGTAAGTGGAAAAAATTAGTTTATGTAGTAAGAAAAGAATTACATAAAAGCAAAAATGTATGCGTGTAGGAGAAAAGGCCACAAATAAATAACCACGATTAGGGCCATGGTAATTTCTAGATGTGGGAATCATGTTTCTTCATTTTTCAATGACTAAGCATCCCCTTTAAAGTGAAATATATAAACATTATTATGCTTGGAAGAAAAGAGTTAGAACAAGATGACCCAGAAAGGAATCATTCCGATGTTTTGGTGAAAGTAACCCTGGAAACATGTTACTTTCCTCTGTGTTCATCTAGTGGCTCAAGTAAACAATAGCAAATAATACCGCTGAATTTCTCAGACACCATCTAAGCTCTAGAGAAATACAAAGAAATCTCAAGCTTCAGGGCTGGACTATTGGCTTGTCTAACCGGTTATAGCTCGGACATATTATTGTTAATATGATTATTAGACACGTTACCAACTCAGTGCAATTGACCAGGAGAGTTCAAGCACATCGGGAAGCCACAGGGGAGTTTCCTAAGGGCTTGCTTGCATAGTTCTGTACAAATGGAATAAGAATCAGCTGTATTAACCTCAGCGCCCCATTCAGCTGCAGGACAAACCCACTGTAGGAACTGACCCAATCGCTTAGGTGTCTTTGGACTCCTGGCATAGGGGAAGAAAACTGTGGGCTAGCAGCACCTGCTACAGAGGAGGCCTTCAATAAATAGGTGACTGGTCAGAGACACCTAAACACACTTGATGCGGACTGTATGGTTTTAACTGGAAAATAGGCACTTTATGTTTGATATTTACATGAGCGGTACCTGCGTGGGGTAAAAAGGTAAACACAGGAGGAATAACTGTATTAACAGTAATAACGAGATCCTGAAAATCGTGGCTGCAATTACTGTGCACCTGCAGCGTGCCAGGCCCTGCAAGAGAGGCCTTCAAGTTTGCCAGGGGCGCCCTCCCCACCCCTGAGTTACTAGAGGACTTGTCTTTTCCTGATGGTCATAACACGGAAAGAAACACAATGGCCAGGCTCTCGGCATACGTGATGTCTAATGCCCTTCGCGGCTACCCCGCCCCCCCCCCCACCCCCGTCCACCTTTCCTTTTAGTCTGCACCCTGATGGTGTTCCATCTCTGTCCGAGGCAGATGCGATTCAAGGTGAGAGAGAGAACAAATCCTGTAAGGTAATTCTGTCACTCACCTCATCTTCATAATCTTCCCTGAGCTTCCTCTGCGGCTCACCCTGGTATTGATCGAGTCACAGGCTATAGCCGACCAAGGCAGGGGGCTGAAAACCTTTCCGCGCCACCCGCGCCAGTGCGCCCCTTTCAGCTCCGAGAAGAAAAGCCTGCTGTGAAAACAATCAGTGCATTTGCTTTAGATCTAAGTGATTCCAACTAGGTCGATGCTTCATGCTGATGTGTTGAAAACATTTAAAAAATTTCTCAGAGTTTGATTTCCACTGGAGCATCATGGCATGTGTCTGCGGCTGTTATTTTTCACGAACCCAGCCGACAACTGCTTCCTGCCACAGCACACAAAAGCAGTGGGAACACGGAGGCTTTTGTGTGCGTGGAGGTTCGCTGCGAATGCTTTTTGGGGAAGAGGCAGCAGCACGTGCCCGGGTTTGGTTGATAAGCTGCGTGTGATCTTGACCTGCAGTGGTAGGGGGGTTTTGTTATTGTTTATCTCGCTCCTGAAGCGAATATGAGCCAATGTTGACCAAGTATCAATCAGTGTGAGCAGACGGGCGACTCTCGGTTTGGTTTTGAGTTTTGAGATTCCTCTCTGTTCTGGCACAGACTTTTACGACTTATAATAGCACTTATAATAACGCCAAGAGCGGCTTTCTCTTCCAAAGGATCCATCGGACCTCTGAAAGTTTATGTTTATATTCAGAAATATTGGAGCTCCTCATCACATCTTGGCATCCGGTGGGGGGGAAAAAAAAAGCATTTACAGAGGGGAGCTGTCCTTACCCAAATTAATATTTATTCAATGTCTGGTGGGGACAATATTTAATGGTAGAAGGCACAATCGCAGATTTTCCACCTGAAAAATAATCTGTAAAGGACAGGGACCCCGTACCAGCATTTCTGTGGTGTCAGGGGACATGACCAGGGGTGCGAAGTACACTTTGAAAGAGTGGGGGTCAGGGGCATCCATAAATCGATTAAATCTTATCACGTTTCCGAATACCTCATCCTGGCTATTAATAACAGAGCTCAGATTTGTTAAGAACAACAACAACAACAACAACAAAAAACAAAAACAAAAACAAAATCTACAAGCCACACATTCCGAATTACTTTTCCTTTTTTTGGAGATGAAGTTGAAGGACTGACAGGGCTTTTTGTTTTGTTTTGTTTTGTTTTGCTTTGTTTCATTTTGTTTTTTTCATATAGTTCCCTGGGAGATCTGTGGCTGAGTCAGAGTTAGAATTAGGTTGTTAAGTGTTCCCTCTGCCAAGTCCTATAAAAACTGTGTGTGTCACTTCAGCTGAATTTTCTTTGCAATGCCATCATTTAAATCACATGTTGGGGTTTTCTTCTAGGCATGAACTCTCTGGGGTTGTGTTACCCTTGGTGCTGTTTATTGTCAAGACGCTGAGAGAATGTTCTTGTAATGATCCAAGAGGAAGTGGCAAATGAATGCTTTTCTTCAGGTATTTTGTTGATTTTTCGGAATGCCTGCCAATAGGAAAATTTCCGCAAAACCGTCGTCTGTGGGTGTACTGTATAAATCTGAGAGAAAGCATGGCGGTGTTTCCTTTAGTGAAAATGAGTGAGATCCCCTTTTTGCTCTGATCTGGTCAAAGGTTGGCTTTCTTTTTTATCAGAATTATTCCTTAATTCATGACCTTTTCCTACCTCTGTTTAGTTCTGCAACCATGAGGGACATTGTGGTTTATTTCGCTGAACACCTATTTTGAGCACCTGTTGTTGATACAAGTACACTTAGATCTTACATTCTAAATACAAACTGCCTATAGATGGCCCCCTGTGGAATTTTTAGTTGCTATATTTACATCTCATTTTAAAGAATAAGATCAAGAGTGTGTGATCTTTCTCTTTTATGGGAGAAAGTTACTATAGATCTTTGGGTATTACTTTACACTTGTATTTCGATACGTATTTGTATCTGGAAAGCCCAATATGTGTTGGGGGTGTTCAGTCGGTAATACCCATAGTTTCTTCCTTCGGGAGGAGGTGGGAAGAAAGGTTCAACTGAATGTACTCGGCCTTGAAGGTACAAAGGCTTCTGTCTAAGGGAGACCCAGGTCAGTGTTGATAGATCTGGAGGCAGAACTTGTCTGCAGCTTTTGAGTTCTTTTTCTTCTTTTTATAATTAGACGTTTCCTTCTCTAAAATGGGACAACTGTTCAGGATGTCTTGGTCTATAGGGTTTTAAAGCCTGGACATAATAGTCAACAGAGCTTGCCGTGATAATGCTACTCCACGGTGGTCCATGGCTTGAAGGAGGCAGCGTTTATATGAAACCTTGTCCCTTTCTTTCCAATAACAGTGTTTGGCTAAAACCATGATGAATGCAGCACCGTCGCAGGTCAAGGAGTGGGGAAGATAATTCTGGTACATTGCACCATTTCATTCATTTGGAAGACAAACTCCTTGGGCGTACTGTACAACTACTCTTTGTACTTTGAATGTACTATCAAGAGCCCTATTTAAAGAATTTATGCACTTAATTTATGTACTCAGCTTGTCAAGTTACTTTGTTTCTGGATTTTCCGCCCCAGAGCAATGGGGAGCGTCCAACATGAGCCACAAAGAGAAAAACTATAGGCTGATGATAAGCCTATAGTGGCTCATGCGTGAAGCTTAGGCTACTATAGATTTTCCAGAAAATCAAATACGGATGTTGCAGAAATCTCTTTTCTTGCCAGAAGAAGCAACTCATTATGGGACCATTAACTGGGTATCTCTTGGGAGTTTCTTTAAGCAATTATTCAAAAGCCAGTGTTTCCCCGAAGAACTTTCAGAGAAACATAACTTGATGCTGGCAGTTCAGCAAAGCTGCTTTAAGTGAGCATTTCCTCACAGGAGATTATTTCAGATGGGCCAGTGGAAATTACAGGTGGCGGAGAGTTCTCTTTCCGCTAATTGGGAAAGAATGTTTTCACGAGAGTAGATGCTTTAAGTATAAAAATGAAGGTGAGATACTGAATAAAAAATGAGTAAAATCAGTTTTTCAGAAATAGTAAAATTTTAGACATTGTCTAACAACTATTCATATAAAAAAACCCTTCTGTGCATTGGGTAATGCGAAGACAACATTATTGAGGAGTCGTGTGACACGTTTACCCATAAGGCAGGTCTTAATTCATCTGGTGAATCCCATTAAACTACTGTGTATCGAATCTTGTGGATTCAGAGGAAGCCTAATTGTAGAGTTTTCATACCTTGTTGATTTATTTTTATTCTTTTGCAACCCGCTCTCTGGTCACTGTTGCTTTCGTCCTCAACAGGAAGCTACAGGCTTTTGTTTTTGTTTTTGTTTTCCGGGCTTCCTGTAAACTTTGAGGATTATGTAGAGCACTTTCTTACAAATGTTGGAGAGCTCTCCTTTTTCACAAAAGGCTGTAAGAATATATCCCTGCTTTAATAAATGGGGCGCCCTCCCTCATTCTTAGTTTCCTTTTTGACAGAAGCTGAATTATTTCCATAAAGCTGTTGCTTCCTTCTTTCTAGTGCTTTTGACCTTTTTTTTTTTTTCTATCAGTGGGGTTCAAGAGCCTTTTTGGCAGAAGGATGACATATGAGGTTGCATTATTGCCTCCCTCCTTGTGGTTCCCATTTAGATGACCGCTGACAGTATTTAGCTTTTTTATGGAATTTTAAAAAAGCACTGAATTTAAAGAATTATATTAGTACATTATCAGAATATTCTATTTCGTTCACAGGCAGAATTTAAAAAATATTTGGATGCCTAATGATTTCTTGTTCATCAAGAAAAAATATTATGACAACTAATATAAATAAATTTTCAATAAAATATTGAAAAAATATCATGAAGACTTCATCATACCTGTTGCTCTGCTTATATCTATATCCTTTCTGATATAAAGTAGGAAGAGATTTAATTCAGATGTGGAAGTTGGTTTTAGGAAATAGATTAATTTGCCTATTCATTTGTTCATTTATTCATTCATTAGCTTCATTCATTCATTTATTCACTCCCCAATTAATCAAATGGATATTCGTTCATCTTTGTTACATGGTAGGCATTTTGTTGAATGCTGAGGATAAAAGTAAAAACACGCATGTTTTTTTTCCCTCAAGGAGTTTATGGTTAATTGTAAAAAAAAGAACACATAAGTACAATGTAATGATATTTGCCATAATTCATCCAATGAACAAATTTTTTGAGTCCCTAACTGTGAGCTAAGTAAGCACCATCCTAGGAATCAGGATATGATGAGTAAGATCTTTGTCTTCTTAGAGTCTAGGAGACCTCGTCTCCTGTCACGTGTCCCCTTGTCCACTCTGGTATGGCCACATTGGGCATTGGCCTGACCTCTTTCAGTCACAAATGACAAATTCGAATCAAGCTATTAAGCAAGAGAGGGTAATTCCTGCTTCACCTAATGGATGAGTCCAAGCTCTGAGGCTCAAATAATTGTATAGGGGCTGCGTCTCTGTCTCCATGTCTCGTCAGTATTTTCCTTTCTTTCTCCCATTCCTTTCTCCCACAGTAGGAAATCTGCAGTGATTCTTATTGCTTTTTCGGAGTTTACGAGCTCTCTCTTTAGTTCAATTTCTATGTCAGCTGGCAGGAGTAACCATGCTTGAGGCAACGACCTGAACTTATTTGGTCACGAAACCTCACCTGAACTGGTATGTTCAGATTATTTACATATTTTTTCCTATAGAAATGTTAATTAGGGTGATGTTCCAGAATGTGCTGGAGTGTGGCTTAATATTCTAAGCATTGCAGTATCCTTGTAAAATCTCTAAAATTCTGAGTTCAGATGATTCATATCTTGCTCTCGTGGAATCCTATAGGGGATTGTGAGCCTGTATAATTAACGTTTTTATATTTATCCATCAGTGGAATCTAAAAATGGGGAAAAACCTTCCAGTATTTGAAATATTCGTGATAAAACAAACATAAAGTGTTTCATAGGTTAAGACATACAGTCGTAGGCTTTCCAAGCAGTGTTGCTACAAGTAGAAACACAATTAATGAAAGTTGCAGGTGGGGAGAGAAATGGAGCAAGGTGTTTTTCCTCATATGCTTTTGCCTTTTCATGAAGAAGGTTCACTCCCTCCACCAAGAAGTTCATTACTTAAAATTCATTTGCTTTTGGAAACAGTACTTTCGGTGGCTTCAAGATCTGTTACAGCCTAACTTTCAGGATCCACCGGATGGGTGTCTTCTGGAATTTCCTTGCATTTTGTTGCCTTATTTGGGTCATGGTTCCTTAAAATCTCACATTCTCCTCACTCTTGAATTTCACTTGTTGTTGCTGTTATTCTTGGCATACATTTTCAAGTCATTCTTTCAGAACAAATGGGTAGATGGTAGATTTGGGGAGTCTGAATGTCTGAAAACGACTCCATTTTGTCTCTACTCTTGATTGCTAGCTAGGATGTAGGCTCAAAACAAGTTTCACTCAGGACTTATGAAGGCATCGTTCCAATGTTTTTGTCATTTAGCATTGCTTATGAAATGTCCCAAACCAATTTGGTCTTTCTTCCTTCAAAGGTAAATGTAATCTCTTTGAAGCTTTTAGGATCTTCTTTAGAATCTTGGTGTTCTTGAAATTTTAGAATAATTTGTTCAGATTGTTTTTTCCGCATTCCTTCTGCTCACCCGCAGATAGGATCTTTCAAAATGAAGACATATTCTTTTTGGTGGTTTATTTAATCTTTGGATAGTGTCATTCTTTTATTCCTTTGATAAATTGCCCATGTCCCTTTTCTTAGCTACCTCTTTCTGGAGCTACTAGTAGACAGATGTGGGTCCTCTTGAATTGATTGTGCTGAAATCCTTCATATTTTCTGCTTATTTGTCATTTTCTTCTAGATTTTTGACTTTTTCATTTAGTATTTGACGAAGCTTTCAAATGTCAAGAATTACATTATGAATTTTTACAATCCCTGTTCTTCTTATCATTGCAAGCTGTTCTTGTTTTATGAATGAAATAATTTGTTGACTCTCTCATAAAATCAACTAAAATTAGTTTAAGATTCCCCGCTCTTCCCTGAATTATTTCTGTTTCCTCCATCAACAGTGGATACTGATGTTCATTTGGATTCTTTTGATTCTTTTGTGCTACAGGTTTTCTCAAGTATCTGACAATAGTTGGCTGCCCATTTGTATTTATGAATTAAGTATAGGATAATATTATGTGTTGCTTTCACGGATTTCCTTTGCAGCTTAACTATGTCATACTTCACTCCATGTTGTGTGGGACTTGGAGTAATAGTGGAGCAGTTTGGGTGTGCCCTCTCAGACCCCAAAAGACAGTTGGCCCCCACTCTGGGGTCCCATCCTTCACTCTGGAAGCCAGTGTCTCCATTTTGAAAAATGTCGACAAGGATCAGAGGGGACTGCCTCATTCAGACCCAAATTAAATAATGAAGTCTTTTTACCAGGCTGTGAGATGAAATATTCAGAATGGTAAGAGAAAGGGAAAAATGATTTTAATCTACTCAAGAGACTCAAATATCTAATCAGGGTATTATTACATAACAATCAGATATTACCCATATTGTTTTTGGAGTCTTACTTATTTTTTATTTTTTGAGTTCATTTATTTATTTTGAGAGAGACAGAGACAGCGTGAGCAGGGGTGGGAGGGGCAGAGAGGGATAGAGAGAGAATCCCAAGCAGGGAGCTTGGAACTCGTTGGAGCTCAAACTCATGATACCGTGAGATCATGACCTGAATTAAAACTGAGAGTTGGACGCTAAGCCAACTGAGCCACTCAGGCACCCCTCTGAGTCTATTATTGATGTAATTTCTTTTATTTCCAAAGTCTGTGCGGAAATGTTGGTTGCCACAATCACAACAGTGGGGAAAAGGTGTGGGCTAACTGGTATACCTGCTTGAGGAATTTGTCGAGGTGGTCTTTATATCTTCTCTATGACTCCTTTTCATTACTGTTTCATGAAAATTTGAAAAGAATATGTATTTTACATCTGTTAGATACAATGTTTCTCTCATACTCTTTTTCCTCAATAAACCAGACTCTGTAATTGTGTTATTCCGGTACTCTGTATTTTTTACCTACTTGATCTGCCACATTTTGAAAGAGGCACGTTATCTTCCATAAGACTGCACTTTCTGGCAATTTCTTATTGTATTTCTAAGAATTCTTCATCTAATGTATTTTGCGATTAGTTTTTTTTTTTTCCAATGTATAAAGTTTCTTGACATATCCGTTTGGCAGAGTGTACCTTTTATAAATAAGGAATTTCCAGCTTAATGCATTTTGCTTCAGCTTTACCTCAATGGTAATATTTCCACCTGCTTTCCTTTTGTTTCCGTTTGCTTATCATATCTTCGGCTACTTTCAACCTTTCTTTATCATTGTATTTAAAATGCTTTTTTAAACAGCCTCTGAACTGGGTTTTGCCTTTCTTCCCTAACTTTAGACATTGTCTTTTATATAAAATGTAGTTCATTCCATTTATTATGTTAATTGATTTGTTTGGTCTTATTTTTACCCGATACCTTTTATGTTTTGGGCCCTTCCTTTCTTCTCTCCTCCACTTCTTTCCTGTCTTTCCTTGGAGTGATCAGTTTTTTTCTTACTGATTTAGTTTTCCATCTCATTTATCTTCGGCTAGTGAGGAATATTATTTTTTGTAAGAAATGTAGTTGGCCTTTTTTTTAATTTTATTTTAATGTTTATTATTATTATTATTATTTTTTACAGAGAGAGACAGAGTGAGAGCAAGGGAAGGGCAGAGAGAGAAGGAGACACAGAATCTGAAGCAGGCTCCATTCAGGCTCTGAGCTGTCAGCAGAACCCAACTCACAGACCATGAGATCATGACCTGAGCCAAAGTCAGATGCTTAACCAACTGGGCCACCCAGGTGTCCCTAGTACACTAAAAATTTTTAATGGCAAGATCTAAACTGTATTTGTAGCCTCTCTCCATAATCTCAGGATAAAGACAAGAATTTTAGTAAATACTGCATCCTAGTTGTGCCCTTTTCTTAAAAGTATATGAGGGCCACGTGGGTGGCTTAGTCGGTTAAGCACCTGACTTCAGCTCAGGTCACAGTCTCACGGTTTGTGGGTTCAGGCCCCGTGTTAGGCTCTGTGCATCGGATTCTGTGTCTCCCTCTCTCTCTGCCCCTCCCCTGATTGTGCTCTCTCTCTCTCTCTCTCTCTCTCTCGAAAACAAACAAATAAATAAATGTTTAAAAAATAAAGTATATGAAATTTTAGCTCCAGAATGTATTAAAAATAGTTTATTTTTCCTTTCAAAAATCCTTTCTTCATAATTGATCTAAGCTTCAAGAGCATATTGTTAGCAATTTCTTACCTTTAATATTTATTTTATTGGTGGTATTCCCCAAATATCTCCTGTATACTACAATTTCCTTTCATTCTGTTACATTTGTGTTGATTCCTATCTGCCTTAGTGATTTTTTTAATTGAAAGCATGTAGACTCCTTGCATTAAAAAAGGTGAAAAATAGTGATTTATGTATGAAAAGAATTCCAGGAAAATAGTTCATTTTGTTAAATATTTCTAGAAATCTTACTGCATTCTTCAGTGTTTGAAGATCCTTGTGAGAAAATATTTTGACTTACCCATAAAGAATTGAAGAGATAAAGATGATGTATGTATTAGTGTGTGTATATGTATATACTGTCATTTTCCAGGACTGACATGCCTATAATTTTGACATATTCTTCCTGTTTTCTTTCCATGATATTAGGTAATGGTTATAGTAGAAGATGATATTTTAAGTATTTCACTTGTACAAATAAAATTTGGCAACCATTTAAAAAAATTTTATATTGATTCTGAAATCCAATTCTGCCAGCCAACAGTTCTAGCATCTTTAATGTACACATTCATACTGTTGTCTTTATTCTTAGAATTCAGAAATTTGTCAGCATATGTCAAGAGATGGGCCCTTACGAAATAATCCTGCCTTGCTTCTCGAAGGCCTTTGGATATAAAGTCTTGTGACTTTCTTCAACTCAGGAAAAAGCTCTTTATGATATCTCTGATTAATGCTTTTCTTTAATTTTTTCTGTTCTTTTTTCTTTTCTTTTATGATATCTTGTTATTTCCTGCATTCTTTTCTCTGGACTTCCAGTTTATTAATTTGTCTTTTCCCTACTTGCTAATTGCTCAGTTTTTGTGCCTGAATGCTCCCCAACTTTTTTTTCTGGATAAAATGTTTGCTCAAAATCCGCTAAAATGGGGGCGCCTGGGTGGCTCAGTAGGTTAAGCGTCTGACTTCGGCTCAGGTCATGATCTCGTAGTCTTTGAGTTTGAGCTCAGAGCCTGGAGCCTGCTTCAGATTCTGCGTCTCCCTCTCTCTCTGCCCTTTCCCCGCTCATGCTCTGTCTCTCTGTCTCTCTCAAAAATAAGTAAGCATTAAAAATTTTTAAAAATCCACTAAAATGGCTTGAATCTATATGTGTATTTAATGTCCAGTTTCCTATATTCATATTTTCTATAGGTGCTGTTAGTTCTGTTTGTATAGCCTGATTACCTTCTCACCCCTCATTTTTTTTTACAATAAAATACACAGATGTGCATTTTGATCAGTTTGGACACACCCGTGTGCCTGTGTAACCACTGCTCCCACCAAGACATAGAACACTCTCAGGGGCACAGAAACCTCCCTAGTGCTTCAGAGGCATTTGTTGTTTTGTCATTATAACTTATGTTTTTCCTGTTCTAGAGCTTTATTTAAATAGAATCATATGGTGTGTTCTCTTTTAAGTCTTGCTTCTTTCCCACAGCATAGCATCGGAGATTTGTTCATGTTTTTGTATGTGTCAGTATTTCCTTCTCTCCCTTCCTTCCTTCCTTCCTTCCTTCCTTCCTTCCTTCCTTCCTTCCTTCCATTTTTACTTTACTTTTCTCTCCCCACCTCCCTTTTTCCCTTGAGGAGTATTCCATTGGGGATAAACCTTGTTCCTCCATTCATCTCTGGGATATTTGGGTAGTTTATGGTAATTGAGCTCATACTGAGCTGCTATGAACTGCTGTGAACATTCTTGTACAAGTCTCTGCATAGACATATGTTTTCATTTCTTTTGGGTAAATACCTAAGAGTGGAATTGCTAAGTCATGGGATAGGTATAGGTCTAACCTCGAAAAAAAACTGCCAGTTTTCCAAATGGTTGAATAATTTTACATATCCAATAGCAGCGTATGAGAGTCTAGCCACTCCATATCCTCACAGCACTTGATATGGTTGGTTCTGGCTTCAGCCATTGTAACAGGTATGTAGTGGTGTTTCATTGTGTTTTTTTTAAAAAAATATTTATTTATATTTTAATTTACACCCAAGTTAGCTAGCATATGGTGCAACAATGATTTCAGGAGTAGATTCCTTAAAGCCCCTTACCCATTTAGCCCACCCCCCCTCCCACAGCTCTTCCAGGAACCCTCTGCTTCTTCTCTATATTTAAGAGTCTCTTATGTTTGGTCCCCCTCCCTGTTTTTATATTATTTTTGCTTCCCTTCCCTTATGTTCATCTGTTTTGTGTCTTAAAGTCCTCATATGAGTGAAGTCATATGATATTTGTCTTTCTCTGACTGACTAATTTCGCTTAGCATAATACCCTCTAGTTCCATCCACATAGTTGCAAAGGGCAAGATTTCATTCCTTTTGATTGTCGAGTAATACTCCATTGTATATATATACCACATCTTCTTTATCCATTCATTCGTCGATGGACATTTGGGCTCTTTCCATACTTTGGCTGTTGTCAATAGTGCTACTATAAACATTGGGGTGCATGTGCCCCATCAAAACAGCATACCTTTATCCCTTGGATAAATACCTAGTAGTGCAATTTCTGGGTTGTTCTACTTTAATATTTCGAGGAACCTCCATACTGTTTCCCAGACTGGCTGCACCAGTTTATATTCCCACCAGCAGGGCAAAAAAGATCCTCTTTCTCTGCATCCTCGCCAAGATCTGTTGTTGCCTGAGTTATTAATGTTAGCCATTCTGACAGGCGTGAGGTGGTATCTCACTATGGTTTTGATTTGTATTTCCCTGATGAGAGTGGTGTTGAGCATCGTATCATGTGTCTGTTGACTATCTGGATGTCTTCTTTGGAGAAGTGTCTATTCATGTCTTTTGCCCATTTCTTCACTGGATTATTTGTTTTTTGGGTATTGAGTTTGATAAGTTCTTTATAGATTTTGGATACTAACCCTTTATCTGATATGTCATTTGCAAATAGAGAAAAACAGGAAAGATGAGAAAAGGGAAAAAGAAAGGAAACATTTGAAAATTTGAAAAAATGAATACAAAGAAATAGAATAAAATGAAATGATGGAAGTAAAATAGAATTTGAAAAAATTTACAAAAAAGTAAAAATATAGTAGAAAAAAATTAAAGAAAAATATTTTTAATAAAAATGGAAAATAAAAATAAATTTTTTCTCTTTCTATATTCAAGAATAAGAAAAGAAAAAGAAAAAAATTTGAATAGATGGGTCAGAAAACAGAAGTACAATTGAAATTACATCGTTTCCCCTCGAAATCAGGCTATGAAGCACTTTCATAAACTAAGCAGGCATAACTAAGCAGGTGGCGAGACTTGTGGTGTTCCTGAAGAGCAAGGTTGGCCCAGTTGGGTGGCGCTTAGTGTAACGACTCCATTCTCCACTAGATGGCGCTGCTTAGCTTACCGGGGTGGATTGTTGTGGTACAAGCAGGTGTGTGTGCACATGCGTGATAGGGGTGAAAATGGTGTCACCCAGCTACCCAGTCTCTAGGATCAGAACTCTGTTCTCCCCGACCAGCAATCACATACCCTTCCTTTGTCTCCGGCTTCCATCCACTTCCTGCTTTTACACTGTCCGTGACCAAGCCGTTAGGCTGCCGGGCGGCGGCACCTCTCCTGCGTTTTATCTCAGATGCGGCTGCGTTTCCTCGACCTCTCACTTCTGAGGGACTGCGGCTTTGACCCGCTCAGACCTTCTGCCAGACGGTCTCGCGGAGCAATGGCCGGATGCCTGAGGCACTCAGGAACTCTCGCGGGACTGTGCTGCTACCCAGAGACTGTGGCTGGGTGCCAGCCCGCCTCAGAAAAAGTTCACACGATCATGTAGCAGCTGCGTTTCAGGGATTATGGCTACTCACTGCACACATCTGGCACCAGGCATTCCCCTCAACGTCCTTGTTCCAGTACCAGTGACTGTGGTTGTTCTCTGGGGTCTGCTGGGACCTTTGCCTTGTGGGGAGGCCGCACAGCCACTACGAAATGTCTTCCCAGCAGGGGAACCACCTCTCCCATGTGGCCCAAGGATCTCGCGCTCTGCTCCCGGGGATTCGCCCTTCCCACCAGAGCACTGCCAGGTATGGAGCTGCGGAATTTCAGACTCTGCACTCCCCCTGTTTATAGAGTCTTAATGGAATTTAAGCCCTCGCCTTTCTCCTTTCTCCCTTTTTTTTTTTCAGTCCCTTGCATACTCTTTCTTCCTCTCCATCTGCTTCCAGTAGGGGGGAATGCTTTCCCGTACTCTCCCCTGCCTCCTCTCTCTGCAAACAAAAACAGCTACCTGCCTCTGACCTTCTCTCTCTCCCAGTTCACCTCTCCGTGCCATGTACCTGCTGAGTTCTATGGTTCAGATTGTGCAGATTGTTGTATTAATCCTCAAATCAGTTTTCTAGGTGTGCGGGATGGTTTAGTGTTGATCTGGCTGCATTTCAGGGAAGAGAGATGCAAAAATACCTTCCATGCCCTTCTGCCATCTTGGCCCCCCCCCCACTATGGTTTTATGTTGCATTTCCCTGGTGAATAATGTTGGGCATATTTTCATATGATTATTGACCATTCGTGTATCTGCCCGTTTAAAGTATTTGTTCAAGTCTTTTACCTAGTTTTTAAAATTTGTTTTTTTTAAAAACTAATTGGTTTTCTGGAGTTTTATGTTAGCCCTTAATGGATATATATACACATGTGTGTATGTGTGTGTGTGTGTGTGTGTGTGTGTGTGTATGTACATATATATATATAGTGTATATATGGTGTATATATATATGATATATATGGTATGTATATATGGTGTATGTGTATATATATGTGGTATATACATATGGTTTATATATGGTATATATATATGGTTTACATATGGTGTATATATAAGGTTTCTATGTAGTATATATATGGCATATATATGGTATATAGAGAGAATATTTTTATCAGTCTCTAGCTTGCATTTTTATTTCTTTCAAAAAATTTTTTAATGTTTATTTTTGAGAGAGAGAGAGAGACAGAGGTGGGAGGGGAGGAGCAGAGAGAGAGGGAGACACAGAATCTAAAGCAGGCTCCAGGCTCTCAGCTGTCAGCACAGAGCCCAACATGGGGCTCAACCCCATGAGTTGTGAGATCATGACCTGAGCTGAAGTCAGATGCTTAATCAACTGAGCCACCCAGGTGCCCCACATTTTTATTTCTAAACAAAAGTTTTTAAGAGCAGAGATTGTAAATTTTTTTCCTTTCTGGTTGGTGCTTTTTGTAACTTGCCCAAGATGCTTTGGCACTATCTATAGTGTCTAGAGACATATTTGTTTGTCACACTCAGGTGGGTGGAGAGCTAATAGCACCTAATGGGCAGAGGCCAGGGATACTGCTGAGCATCCCACAGTGGCCACGACATCTTCCTCACCACCTGGAATTATCCAGACCCAAATGTCAATAGTGTCAACGTTTGAGAAACTGGTTTCAAATGACACAGAAATGTCCAAATGACTTTTCCCTTTTTATTATTGGAGGTTTGTTATTAGGAAGATTGGTTCATTGAAAGTATTCATATGTAAGGTCTTTCAGTCTATATTATGCTATAGCTACCATTTATCGAGCCCTTAGTATGATGCAGCCTCCATTCTAGTACTTTATGCATTATTTCACACAAGTCTGACAAGTATGTGTTCGCCCCACTTTGCAGATAGAAAAACTGAAGCCAGAAAGGAAAACCCCCCCAGAGGTCAAAGAGCAAAGATTTCGGTTTCGATCAGTGTGATAGTTTCCCGTAAGACTCAAAGTGTTCTTGGTGTTTATTTTCATAAACATTTAAATTAACACTTAAATTACCGATTGTACTTTAATCCTATTGTAATACTGATACTCCGAAAAAGGGTGTGCTATGTTTGCATTATGATTATACTTCAGGGGGGATCATCGGGCAGTAAGGAGATAGATGCTTTCATTTCCACTTTAGCGATCGCCAAGCTAAGCACCAGCGGTCAAGTGCCTTGTCTGATACCTGGGAATGAATTTATGCAATTGACCATTTTTCCCTCTATTTTCGTTTTTGTTTTCCATTTGACTTTCCAACTTTCTGATGATTGAAAGTAGCATAGAGTAGGTTTTGCTTAGGATTAATGAAAGACATAAGCAATTTTTCCTGGCAGCCCAGAAAACAATGTAAGTAAACTACTTATGAAAATTGTAGTGTACTTCCAAGAGTGTTTTGAGCAATTTGAATAAGTAATAGGAAACATATTTGTATGCTGAGACCTTTGAGGCTTCTTTCGAAAATATTGGGTACTTTGGATACTACAAGTTGCTACAAGCGGATATCTTTCCAGAAATCTTACCATTGAACAGGTGTTCTTCAAATCACTCATTGGGTTTTCTGCCATCATCCAATTACACGGATGCCCTGTGCTTCTGTGATGTAGATTTAGATGGTGGGACCACAGAGCTCCAAACCCCATTGCCCAAAAGAGCTTTTTTTAACCTGTGCCTGAGCCCTAGGAGTGTAGTTCTATGTCACCCCCATGGAGAGCAAGGACGACTGTGCCTGCCTGGCCCAAGGTCCTCCAAATTCATTTAGAGCAGTTCTGCCCTCATGATTTATTTACATTTCTGAAGTTCGATTTCACAGCGCTGGAAAACTTTTCATTTGCAGGACAAAGCGCAAACATTTAACACTGAAAACAATGGCTGACCGTGAGTTGCCTCTTTGCCAATGTTGCTTATCACATCTGCTTCCCTTCCCCTGTAAACGTTCAACTTGTGCGCCATCCATAGAAATTCTTTTTATTTAAAAATTTTTTTTAACATTTATTTATTTTTGTGAGAGAGAGAGAGAGAGAGAGAGAGAGAGCGAGCGCAAGTGGGGGAGGAGCAGAGAAAGGGAGACAGAGGATCCAAAGCAGGCTCCAGGCTGAGAGTGCCGAGACCAGTGTGGGGCTCGAACCCATAACCTTGAGATCATGACCTGAACCGAAATCAAGAGTCACATGTTTAACCAATTGAGCCACTGAGGTGCCTCCGTTCATAGAAAATTTATGCAGTCCTCTGGAGTTACCTGAAGGTGTCTTATTTCATACCTCCATCTATCAGTATGTGCTGGATTGTTTTGTTTTGTTTTGCATTCTTTGACATTCTTTTCTACTTGCGGTATGAAAATGTTTAAATTTAAAAGATAATGCTAATTTGTATTTCAAATGGATACCCAATTTATATTGTTACAAAGCCTATTTAAGATTGTCCATTGACCGATATGCTCTCCAATACTTGGTGTAATCAAATTTATTATTTTTTCCAAAGTAAAGAGAGTAAAATTGTATTTCATTGTTTTCTAATTGCATTTCCTCAAGTATAAATGAGGTTAAGCATCTTTTCATATATTTATATGTCATTTCTTTTTTATCTTCTGTGAAAAGTCTGTTTTTTTTTTGCTTTGCCCACATTTTCTATTGTTTTTCTCATATGATGTACTCATTATGTATTCAGAATACCAATATTTTGTCTGTAATATTCATTCTAAAGATAGTGTCTCTATTTTTGCCTTAGATTCTTTCTTTTTAAAAAATGTTTTAATGTTTATTTATTTTTGAGACGGGGAAGGGCAGAGAGAGAGGGAGACACAGAATCCAAAACAGGCTTCAGGCACCAAAATGTCAGCACAGAGCCCAGTGCAGGGTTCGAACTCACAGACAGTGAGATCATGACATGAGCCTAAGTTGGACGCTTAACCGACTAAGTCACCCAGGTGCCCAGATTCTTACTTTCTTTATGGTACATTTTGATGGGCAGAAGTTTTTAATTTTGATGCCGATAAAATGAATTTACTATTTTATGTTTGTTGCGTTTAGTGTCTTGCTTAAGAACTCTTGAGCTACCTCTATGCTTTAAAGATAATCTCTGCTATATTTCTTAAACATTCAAGTCTTACTTTTGCTGTTCACATTTCAAGTCTTCAGTCCACCTGGAATTATTATTTCTTTTCGTCTGTTGAGTACGAGGATCCAATTTCATCTTATTTTTTCTGTGTGGATAACCCAATGTCCCTGGCAGTATTTAATAAATACTCAATCTTTTCCCCAGTTATCTGCTGTATTTCCTCTGTCATAGATGAAAATTTCATTTATGTGAGTGTCTATTTCTTGGCTTTTAATTCTGTCACTAACATTCTTTCTTAATTCTGCTTCATAAAGGTCTTGATATCTGGCAGGGCAAGTGCCCCAATCCTTGGTCAGATTTTGACTTGAATGTCTTTTTTAAAGAATTGGGGAGAATTAACATCTCAATGCCATTGAGTTTTCCAATCAATGGTCATGGTATAGCTCCTCAATTACATTGATTTTCATTAATATCTTTTTATAAAGATTTATACATATTCATAGAAAAATTGTACAGTTCTTTTTATACACATTGTGAATATCTTTTTAGAGTTATTCTTAGGTACCTTGTAATTTTGCTGCTTTTATTTTTAACAGAACTTTTTCAACTATTTGTACTCTTTTACACTTAGCTTTTCTAATTATTGTTGTTATATAGATTATAAATTGCTTGTATTGTCTCCATTTCTAATATTATGTCTTATATTCTTTTGGGTTTTTTATGAGGACAATTACACAATCTGGAAATTTTACCTTTTTGTTTCTTTCTTTCGTATCATTTATCCTTTGGTTTTGTGTCCTATGATACCAGCTAAGATCTTGCCTTCAATATTTAATAAAAATAGTGATAGGACGTTTGGCTTCTTCCTCATCTTAAAGGTACCTGCCATTTTCCATAATCAAGAATGATGTTTCTCATAAGTTTGTTATAGAAGTCCTTTAAGACATTCCTTTTATTTCTAGTTTGCTACAAATTTTTGTCTCATATTTTGTATCGATAGTGGAATTTCAATCAAATACTTATCTGAATACATTAAAATGATCGTATAACTGGTCACCTTTAATCATTTAATATATTGAACGTCCTTTATAGTTTTTAAAATATTAAATCAGCCTTGCGTTCTGTGATAAAATGTGACTTGATTGTGACCTATTATTTTTATACACCTCTAGCTTCTGTCTGCTAATATTTTATAGATTTTTGAGTCTTGGTTCACGAGTGAGATTAGCCTGTAAATATATTTTGTCCTAAGTCCTAGTTTAGGTTTTGTATTAAAGTTTTACTGACTTCACAGATTGGGAAGTATTTCCTTGTTTTTATTCTTTGAAGCAGTATTTACAGATTAAAATGAATTAGAAAATTTTTTTTTAAATGTTTATTTATTTACTTTTGAGAGAGAAAGAGAGAAAGAAGGACAGAGAGAGAAGGAGAGAAAATCCCAAGCAGGCTTTGTGCTGTCAGCATGGAGCCCAATACAGGGCTCAACTCATTAACTGTGAGGAGACATGACCTGAACTGGAATCAAGAGCTGGATGCTTAACCGAATGCCCCACCCAGGTGCCCCACTTTTTAAAGTTTCATTTGTGGAATCATCTGATCCAATTTGTGTATGTGTACGTAGAATTTAACTTAAGGATTCAATTTATTCAATAAGATTGGAGATATTCTTGCTTTCTATCTATTTCTGAGTCTCTTTGGAAGATTTTGTTTTCTGGGAAATTGTCCATTTGACAGGAATTGTTATTCATAGGCATACTTTTTTTTATTGAATTCTCTCATTAGCTTTTTAATATGTTTTTTATATTTAAATTTGATTGAATGATTTAATTGAGTAGCTGCTTACAATATCTGTTTTATTTATAGTTCTAGTTCCACAGTTTACTTGTGCATTTTCTCTCTCTTGTTTTGTCTAGATTATTCTTGCTTGAGAGCTGAGAGTTTGTTAGCTTTTTCAAAAGAACTTTTTTTTTTGCTGATCATCTCCATTGAATCATTTTTTTAAAAGTTAACTAAACTTCCTTATCTGTATTAGTTCTTTCCTTCTATTGTCTTCGAGTTAATATTATTTATTTTTCATTAACTATTGAGATGAATGTTTAGGTCGTTAATTTGCTCTTTATTATTTTCCAGTGTAAGCCTTTAAGTCTGTCACGTTCCCCCAGAAGAACTACTTTCTCTGTAGCCAACAAGTTTCAGCATACAGTATATTCATCATAATCCAGGCCTCACTATTTTAAATTTCTGTTACGATTTCTTCTTTTACCCATGAGTTATTTACTAGATTTTGTAGACATTACCAAATATATGGAGATTCTGAAAAACACATATTTTGACATTGACTTCTAATTTAGTCATATTTGGTCAGACAAAGTGGTATGCTTAATTAAGTCAAGTTTTTGAATTTTTTGAGATTTGCTTTATGGTCTAGCTTATTTACAGAACTCTTCCACGTTTTTGAAAATGATATAAATTTTATTATCACTAGATACAGAATTCTGTATAGGTCCGTTTTCTCAAGTTTGTTACTTGACTTGTTCAAGTAACTTATCAATTTTGGTATGTTTGTTTTAGCAAAAATAGAGATATGTGAAAATCTCCCACTCTGGTGATGTTTAGAAGATATCTCTACTGGTCGATTATTTCTTTATTATATATTTTTAGGCTCTCTTGATTAGAATGCATATAAGTTTAGTATTGTTTTAGCTTTCAAATGAATCAAATATGTTTTAACTATCTAGTGATCATCTCTATCTAACAATAAGTTTTGTCTTTTTTTGTTTGTTTGTTTAAAGTTTATTATTTTGAGAGACAGGATCGGCAGGGGAGGGGCATAGAGAGAGGGGACAGAGGGTCTGAAGCAGCCTCTGTGCTGACAGCAGAGAGCCCAATGTGGAGCTTGAACTCATGAACTGTGAGATCATGACCTGAGCCAAAGTTGGATTTGTAACCAACTGAGCCACCCAGGTGCCCCATGATAAGTTATATCTTAAAGACTGTTTGTCTGGGGACAGCTGGCTGGCCCAGTCCATGGAGCATTCAACTGTTGATCCGAGGGTCATGAGTTCAAGCCTCATATTGATTGGGTGTGGAGCCTCCTTAAAAGAAAAAAAGATTATTTGTCTGAATTAATATAGTTTACCTTCATTTCTTTTGATTAGTACATGTCTGGCATACATTTCTTCTAATTTTCATATCAACCTTCCTGTAGCTTATGTCATTATGTTTTATATATGTTTCTTGTAAACAGCATAGAACTGATTTTAATAATGACTGGCAATCTCTTTATAAAAGGTGAGTTAAAACTGTTTACATTTATAAGATTGAAAATAAAACCGGGCTTATTTCTTTCAGTTTCCTTTTTATTTACTGTGTATAACTTTATGTGTTTCTCTCTCGGGCTTGCTTTTTTTTTTTTTTTTAATCCTTGTTGAGACAGTTTGAGTTTTGAGGTTTGAAGTATTTCTCACCTCAGCTCCTTGTTTCTTTACTGCATTAAAGTGACTCTTACACTATTTTGATTCTCTATGTGGTTACATTTGGTATTTCTATCATGCATATTTAACTCTTACAAAGGCCTAAAGCTAAATACTTTAACTTCCTTAAGAAATAATAAAATAATGTTTAAAAAATCTAATTCCATTTACTTCCTTCCCTCGATCCATGCTACTGATATTCCATATTTTAGTTCTTTTTTTTTAATACTCTGTAGGTTGGTCGTTGTTTTACATAGACATATTTATTTGGATTTATCTGTGTGTTTAGCATTTTCAACGATGGCTGTAATATCTTTCATTTCAATTCATTCTTCTCCCTAAACTACATTTTTCTTCCCTCAAAGTTCCAATTATGAAAATCTGTTGATAGTAATGCTGTTTATACTTTACCGAGATGTCTCTTTTCTACCCTCATTCTTATAAGGTGCTCTTTGTAGATATATAACTCTGCATGTCTTTGGTGTCCTGTAGTTTCATTAAAATATGTCCAAGTTTACACTTCTTCTCATTTCTTTGTTTTGGGAAATGTTACATTTCCTGAATATGTGGATTTACGCTCACATCATTTCCGGAGAATTTTGATTGATCATCTCTTCAGATATTGCCTTCCCTGAATTCTCTTTATTCTCTCCTTCTGAGACTCTATTAAAGATATGTTGGACCTTCTGGTATCTATTATGTCTCTTAACTTTGCATTTATATTTTCCTTCTGCTGGTTCCTCTGTGCTGCACAACATTTCTTTAACTACATCTTTCAGTATTTCAGTTCTGACTTCAGTAATGCCTAAGTTGCTTTTAAATGAACCTATCCAAAAAAGCGCTGTTGAAGCAGAGATACGAAGGGGTGGAAAAGAATAGTTTGACTCTTTCAAGGAGAAGCATCTAGGCAGAGAGGAGCAGGAGCTGAGACACTGACATGAGAGTGTGCTGGGGGGTTAGAGGAATTGTGGGGGGAGGGCAGGGCAGCCACAGCAGAGGGAATGGGGGACTGAGGGAGTGGTGGGGTGCAGGTCCAGCAGACCACATTGTTCATGGCTTCTAGGTCATTATAAGGGCTTTGGTATTTCCTCTGAGTCAGCCAAGAAGCCATCAGAGTGTTTTGTTCAGAGTGACATGACATGAACAAGGGATCCCTGTTGACAGACAACTGGCCAGGGTGACAGCAAGGATATAGGTTAGGAAGCTAGTGAAATAATCCCAAGGAATGATGGCATGAACCGGGGTGGGGGTGGGGGTGTGGAGTGCCAGAGTTGGCCACACGTGTTTGGATTCCGGACATTTGCTTTATTGTTGGATTGGTTGCGGGATGTTAGAAAAAGAGAGACACAACCCAAAGACTTTGACCTGAGCTGCCAGAAGGACAAAATTGCCATTTGTTGAGATGGGGAAGTCTGTAGGAAGAGTAGGCTTTGCAGGGCGAAAGGCAGTTATTCAGCCTTTGACAAGTAAAGCTGAAGATGTTATTAGATACTCAAGTGGAAATATATTGAGTGAGTAGTTGAGTGTTTGAGACGAGCCCTTAGAACCCAGCTCTAGGCTGGAATTAAGTATTTGGGGATGTCAGCATCTGGGGGGGAGGGCTCTGAAGTCAGGAGGCTGGGTAGTGTCTCCAAAGGAGAGAGGGTAGGTAGGGAAGAGACTCAGGGGACTGAACTCCAGGGCACTTCCGCGCTCAGAAGATGGGACCTGAAGAGGAACCCGGAAAGGGGCTGCTGAGGCCCAGGAGGAGAACGGACACTGTATTCTGGAAGCCAGAAGAGTTTTAAGGAAAAGGGAGTGATTGATTGTGTCAAAGTCTGCTAGAAGGTCAAGTCATACGAGCACCGAGAATCGACGATTGGATTTTGGATTTATCGATGTGGCCGATCTGGTGACCTTCAGCAGAGCAATATGCAGTAAACAGTACCTACCGCCCTGGACTGTGGTGAGGAGAGCCCCGTTAGGCACGACGCACAGTGGAGGCATCACTACTACTAATCTGACTGCTTGAGTTCAGCTTCTACTCCACTTTCTAGAAAATAGCTGCCAAAAAACAAAACAAAACAAAACAAAAATAAAAAACAAACATGTGCCATGTTTTCACACAGCCATGTGCTGCCCCATCCGGACATGGGTCTCTCTACTAAGTGGGCACACAGAGGCTGCCTCCTCTGCTCTCCCAGGGGCTTAATGCCATGGAACTGTGTCCACTAGGACTCTGCTTCGGTACAGCAGAGCCACACCAGGCAGATGACAGCTCGGCACTGGAATTCAGTTGGGGGCTGTCTACTTCAAGTGGTCCTCAAGGAAAAAGGAGAAGGATTTTAAAAGTTGTGGGGTGGGAGGGATCCTGCGTGGCTCTGTCGGATGAGTGTCCAACTTTGGCTCAGGTCATGATCTCATAGTTCATGTGTTCGAGCCCCACATTGGGCTCTGGACTGACAGCTCAGAGCCCGGAGCCTGCTTTGGATTCTGTGTCTCTCTCACTCTCTGCCCCTCCTTCCACTCCCTCAAAGATAAATTAAAAAAAAAATCCCTGGGGGGTTGGGGAAGATGTTTCTGCTTTTGGAGCAGAATTAAACTCTTGCTTACATAAAAAAAAATAGGGTTAAGCTCGCCCCTTTCCAATAATTGGCATGGAGAGAGGATGCAGTGAGTTCGCCAAGTGTGGAAAAGATAATGCCCAGGATAGAAGCTAGGGAAGCAGATGATACAAGCCCATTGTCGACAGTCCTCAAGATAACCCTAGAATCTTTAGAAGCAGCAAGGGCAATTGAGATGGAGTGGCCAGTGAGGAAGGAGGAGAGCCTGGTCAGGGCAGCACCCAACTCGAATGCATCTGTGATCTGTGTCCCAACAGAGAATCCCTTTCCTGTGCTAAGGAAAGCCCAAGTCTACAAATTGGACAGCTCCCCAAGAACCAATATTTAATAGATTATTTGTTAAAAAAAATGTTAGTGCTTACATTGTACACCAACAGAAATTCCAGATGAACTTAATAGTTAAATAGAAAAGGAACCTATATAGAAAAGGTAGAATGAAAACAAATTGGAGAATATTTATCTGCTACTAGGTTAGAAAGAAATTTTCCCAGGTATAAATAAGCCCGTAAAAAGTTGCAGAAGTGAAAAACTAAAAGATTTGGGTAAATAAAGATGTGTGATTTCTGTAAGCTAACCATGCTCTACGCCAAATTCGAAAGCACCTGGAAACTCAAAAATATATGAATAAATAAGACAGAAGGTTGGCATCATTCCTATAAACAATCCCTACAGTGGATGAGAGAAATAATATTCCGGGGGAGAAAATGTTCAGAGAAATAATAAACACGTAAGATGAAAAATACGTGAAATATGCATGCCCAAAATTTAAAGGAAGAAAGTTGAATTTCTGAGATGCTATTCTTCATCTGAGAAATTTATGAAAATGAAAACAACTGGCAATGTGTAAAATGTTAAAGGAAGGAGGTGTTGGAATGAAAGGTGCTTAGACCTTTCTTGGAAAACAATTTGATATCATTTGTTTTAGTCAAAACAATTTGACTAAAATCCTTAAGATTGTAAGTCTAGGTGAGGAAATTTTTTTCATGTTAGAAGCTATTATGTGATTATAATAATCCGGGCCAAATATGTTGAAAACAAAATAGACCTCAGAGTCTCTTTAAATATTAACATACTGTTGGGGCACCTGGGTGGCTCAGTCAGTTAGGCATTGGACTTCGGCTCAGGTCATGATCTTGTGGTTCATGGGTTCAAGCCCCACATCAGGCTCTGTGCTGACAGCTCAGAGCCTGGAGCCTGCTTCAGATTTTGTGTCTCCCTCTCTCTCTGCCCCTCCCATGCTCACATTCTGTCTCTCTCTCTCTCAAAAATAAATAAACATTTAAAAATATTAAAATACTGTAAATAGTTTAAGTTTCCAACCATACACAATGATTATCTTAAATATCACACAGCCATAATGGTGCTATTGTTGAGAAATTTTGAGTTGGAAAAATGGTAGCAATATAATTTAAATGCATGAAAATGGATAGTAAAAAATATTATATGATATCAAATTTGTGTGTGTATAATATGTTTTAAAGAAAGGTATCACGTGGTGTGATTGTGGACAATATACCATTTCTATTTCATTTATACTGTTTTCCAAATTATCTTCAACAAGCATGAATTTCTTTAAATATTATTATTTATTAATATCATATGAATTCTTATATGTTATTAGTGCTTATAATAAAAAGCATTATTTTCGTACAAAGAAGCCAAGAGAAAGAAGAGAGAAAATAAAACCAAGGAGTCATACCACCGAGAGCTGTGGAGCTCATCTGGGGCCATTTGGGGGGTAAAGGGGCATTTTCTAAAGCTGAGAGTTTTTCCATTTTTCTCAACTGTCTTCAGAGAACTGAAGGAGTCGACTTTTCCCAAACTTGGAGGAAATTGGCCCCGAGAGAAAAATGGGGTGATTTCCATTTTGCCTAAGATAACCTGTTGGATCACCGAAACACCTTGCACGAAGAAAATGTTTCAAAGCGTATACAAAAGGGGACAAGAACCTCGGTGTAGCAGCCGCAGGCCAGAATGTGGGCGAAATGGTTTCTTTTGCGTGTTTGGCACCTTCTGTTGTCTAACAGGCACCTGCCAGCCTGCGTCATGGTCACCTCGTGAGGTTGCCCAAGAGGTGGTGTGGCCAGAACCTACTGTTACATTGATTCTTAGAAAAATGATCTGTAAGTCATTGCATTAGAAGCTTTGTAAAGGGGGCGCCTGGGTGGCTCAGTCGATTAAGCGGCCGACTTCGGCTCAGGTCATGATCTCGCGGTCTGGGAGTTCGAGCCCCGCATCAGGCTCTGTGCTGAAAGCTCGGAACCTGGAGCCTGCTGTGTCTCCCTCTCTCTCTGCCCTTTTCCTGCTCACGCTCTGTCTCTATGTCTCAGAAATAAATAAACGTTAAAAAAAATCTTTAAAAAAAATAAGAAAAAAAAAAGAAGCTTCGTAAAGGACAATGATTAGAATCAGCAAAATAAATTCGTGGTATCAGTAATACTTTTTCAGATTTATAATGCAAATGGAAATAATATCGGAGAAAATGTGTCATTTTAAGGTTCCCGTGTGAATATGAGCATGTAACAAAACATCTATCGCATGTCTCCATTAGCATTTTATTCATTAAATGACTCTTCTTTCTCCTTTGAAAAGGAGCCGAATTTCCTCCCTTCTGTCATTAAGCTTGATTAGAACTGCACTTCTTATCTGATAGTCAGGACTCAGAACTCCACGCTATCACAAACCGACTTGGAGGACTTTGTGTTTTCATATTTCACTAGTGTGTCTTACTGGATTTGACTCCTGAATCAAGAGGGATGCTGCTCATTTATCTATTTATTTATTTTTAATGTTTACTTATTTTTGAGAGAGAGAGACAGAGAGACAGAGACAGAGTGTGAGTAGGAAAGGGGCAGAGAGAGAGAGGGAGACACAGAATCTGAAGCAGTCTCCAGGCTCTGAGCTGTCAGCACAGAGCCCGATGCGGGGCTCGAACCCACAAGGTGTGAAATCATGACCTGAGCTGAAGTCAGCCGCTTAACCGACTGAGCCACCCAGGCGCCCTGCTACTCGTTTTTTTTTTTTTTTTTTTTTTAGATCAATATTGTATTTTGGATGCTTTAAAGAAGACACATTTCCCTAAAGTGTTTAGATACCAAGAGCTGGTTCGTTTGTTACCCCCTCGGACCTTCCTATGGGCAGGGCTGCTGGACTCGACGTAGAAACTTTGACTCAGAACTCTTCCACTCCCTGGCCAGAAAAATCACAAAGGCCTGATTGTGGGACAGATTCTAATCATAGTGAGTCCTTCTACGACACGCTAAAGGAAACTATAGTCACTCTCTGTTGTGCCTGAATGAATGTCAACGTAGCATTATTCAATAAAAAAGGGAAGAAGGCATTTAGTAAAAACTTTGGCACAGTCTACCCCGAAAAGATACTAGTGGATGGAATTCCTGTAATGTGCAGGAACTTTAGGACAGTCGGTTGAATGAGATTTTCCTACAGCAGTCACCAGCCCTGTTTGCTAGGGCTCGATGTGTTCTCCTCTTCTCTGAGCAAGGATGCTGTCCACAAGAGTGGTGCATCACACGGAAGGGGTTTTATTCCCAAAGGAGCTGTCCCGATGTTAATTTTGCAATAAACTCACAGGAAGTACAGGGAAATTCAGATGGAAGCCTGCCGTGCTGAGAGTTTGCTTTGTTTTATCTGGGTATTTCAGGACACGGCTATTCAGCATGGTCTGAAGCCCCTGAAATGCCTTGCCACCACACAGGCCGTATTTTTTAATAACCACTTTAACACAGTGCAGGGGAAATCTCAGCCCCACGCAGCTCAGGATGCTATAACCAGGGAGGCTCCTGGGAGCAGTCGGTCCACTCCTAGGCTTGTTTTCTCATGACACACATCTTCTGTCTAAATTCTTTAGCAAGGATTCTCGGGCCTCCGAGTGGTACTTCTCCCAGTGGTGCAACAGAGGACGAACGTGTTAGTGGGGCAGGGCTGGTGGCTGCGCCAATTCAACGTCGCCGAGTATGTGTGACAAAACAGACGTGCGAGGTTTCCTTGGTCTCTGGCTAGGGAGAGAAAAATATTCCTGGAAGGGCCAGTCATACCCCCTGATTATAAGGATATCACAACTCAGGTGTTTTTAGGCACTGAGGGAATATACGCTATATGCCGGCGAACAGGTACCTAAGATCGACACAGACGTATTTGGCTGAGAAGCGTATACCCGGAGAACTGATGTAGTTGGAAGCATATATGTGTGTACGGCTATAATGACATATCCTTGTATCACATTTATCAGGTTCCAAGCAGCTTATAATTTTCTTCTACTCCCAGCCAAACATTATAATGGCACAAACCATAAATCAACATCAACACGGAACATTGCTTAGCAAATATAAATGTATGTGCATTGCAGAATGATCCAAGATTACAAAAATACATCAGAAGTCAAAAGTAGCTGGTGGAGAAAACACTACGTCTTCAGTTTATTGAGATTGTTTGGAGGATCCTAACGGACTGTCACTGAAAGAATAATTTTTCCTTTACAATCTACTTAGCAAAGATTTATCGATCCTTTCCCCCTTCATAGAGAATTACTGATCCATTTTAGAAAATCAGATTTTCACACCTTTCATGAGAATGTGCCCAGCGAGGTTCTCAGGGGACTGCTGGGGAAGTTGACTTTGACATGCAGTCCCTTGGAACTTGCACACCACAGCCCAGAGTCTCATCACTGATTTGTTGCACCGGGCAGGGAAATACTTTCATACATTTATAGAGAAATGATTGTACTGCAAGGACTTACTTTTCCATACTACCGGATGTATTCAGGGCCCCGTTATTTGTGTAAACGGCATTTTTCAGATGCGGTGCTTTTTCTTTTTCTTTCCCCCCGCTCGTCTTCTCAGCTGTGATGGTATGAACAGTAAGGGAAGATAAAAGTTGTTGAAATTCATGCCGCAAAGTCGTGGGATGCTGTGGAATTTCTCAGCGTGTGTGTAAATAACTTTCTTGGAGATGTACGTTTCTGCTCTCCCCTTCATTACTGGGGCATCCGAGGCAGCGAAGCAGCCTGCGTGTTATGGTGAAGTATGCATCATAACGAAGGTGATTTATTATAATTAAAACAGTGTGGAGAGGAGCTTCGTATGAGACATATTGTTTCACAGACGAGCTTAATAAAGAGCATTATTATTAGTTATAGATTTGGGTGAAGGAGGTTGTGTACTGGGAGTTCTGTGAGTATTAGTCCAAGCCTGAAGTTGCTCTTTTGAGTTGCTCTGTGTTGGGAGGGAAAGAAGCGTTCAGTAAATGAAGAATTTTAATACTGGCAGGAGGCTAGAGTGTATGTGTTTGCGTGCCAGTAGGAGAGAGAGAGAGGAGAAAGAGTGAGAAGATGGAATGCACCTGAGTGTTCTCCGAAGGAGCAGTTCTAGAATACTCTATTACATATCTGTGGAGACAATGGCACAGACTGTAAGTAGCTCCTGTCTCTTGATATAATAATGCACATGAAGTCGGGGTCAGACTGGGTTCGCTCTGGGCTCTGATGCTGCGGCAGGTCACTGGGGGAATCGATGGACCAAAATGAGCCCTGACTTTCATGCAATCAATGTGATTTTTCTATTTAAAGTGGACGCTGCTGGGTGTGAGTCTCGAGCTTCAAATGTGGTCTGGCTCAGTTTTTCAGACCAAGACTACGTTGCAATGCAGATGGGTTGTTTATTCTCATCGTTGAGGTGGGAAGATACGGTGCGTGCAGAGCCGGAGAGGATGTCTGCAAACGCTGGTCTCAGGTTTGGCGGCCTGTTATTGGAGCAACCAAATTAGTAGCCGCTTGATTGGAGGGGGATACCTTGTTCTCTGCACATGTTGCCATTTTTAATGAACCAAAAAATAAAGTGAATGCTTTACAAGGAAAAATAAAATGTTACTAAGATCAAAATATTTCTTTTTTTAATGCTTACTTATTTTTGAGACAGAGAGAGACAGACAGAGGCAGAGTGGAAGCAGGGACAGGGGCAGAGAAAGAGGGAGACATATATTCTGAAGCAGGCTCCAGGCTCTGAGCTGTCAGCACACAGCCCGATGCAGGGCTTGAACCTACGAACCATGAGATCATGACCTGAGCCAAAGTCCGATGCTTAAGTGACTGAGCCACCCAGGTGCCCCCAAAACCAAAATATTTCTAATTTTTTTCTATATCCTATCCACCTATTCATCCATTTCTCTATCCATCATCAGGGTTTGCTGATTAGAAGAAAGTTTCTTTCATGCATGTTTTTTCACCAATGTTATTTATTTATCAACATCCTAGCAATATCATATCGATAACATTTATTTATTAATATCGTTTATTTAATACTAAAAATGTTAAAGTCCTGTCATGTCAGAATGCAGAAGGAAGCTTTTTGATTGTGCAAGTAGCTCAAAGGTCTGATTTTGCCTGGATTCCTCAGGCTCTCGGAGTCTCTGCACTGGCAAGCAGCTTCCTATTTAAAAGAACAAATTATAAATGCAACTTTCCCACCAGAATGAAAGTTCTGGAGCTGCTGAAGGATCTTTTATGGGTTTCTCTTCATCACGTCACATGGCCACTGAGATGGGCTGTGTGTCATTTAGGGAAACAGATTACCGAGAGAAGGCACTGTCGCTTTCTGTTTGAGGGAGAAGGCACGTGAAGAAGGACCTGAAATTCTAAGAATGTTCTAAGTGTCTGAAGGACACCTCTTTTGCTCTCTCCTGCAGGAGGACTGGCAGGGACACAGACGAGAGTAACTAGCAGATTCTGCGTTTTACTTAGGGCAAAACTTGACCCCTTCCTGCAAATCAAGGTTTCTTCTAATCTACTGAGAAAAATGCGCAGGAGACTCCCAGTTATTAAAGAGGGCCGAAAGCCGGAGAAATTAAGGAATGTGAATCTTCCATTAAATTGAAATACATTTTCCACTGAATTGCTACTTGATGTTTTAGCTTCTACTCCAGAAGATAATACTGCTACCTAGCTTTTAATTTAAACTAATTTAATCCCAACTTCCGGGGTTTTAATTTAGTAAAAGAAGGTGAGAGGAAATAGGTTGAGATCACTGTTGACCCCTGGTAGAAAGCCAAGTTCAGGTTCCCTCATACATGTCTGGCAGCCTTGCATGTGCAAAATAAACCTTTTATTTATTTATTTATTTTTTTACTGAGAGCTAATTTTTTTTTAATGTTTACTTATTTTTGAGACAGAGAGAGAGACAGAGTGCAAGTGAGGGAGGGGCAGAGAGAGAGACAGGGAAAGAGAGACAAGAGGGAGACACAGAATCTGAAGCAGGCTCCAGGCTCTGAGTTGACAGCACAGAGCCCAACGCAGGGCTCAAACTCACGAACTGTGAGATCATGACCTGAGCCAAAGTCTGACGCTTAACCGACTGAGCCACCCAGGCACCCCTACCAAGAGCTAATTGAGAATAGTATATATAATAGTACAGATCACAGGGCAAGTACAAAGAGGTCCTAACTTATTTGCTGAAACTGGAAAAGTGCCCCCCTCCCAGCATAAGAGGCGATAGGAATGCGGGGTGGAGAATTCTGTCTATGAGATGCTGATAGCAGGGTACAACCAGGACAGGGTGCTTTATGCCTGCAGTTGTGGGTCTGTGACTCTAGAGTCCAGTTGTAGTGCTTGGGTTTGTGTTTCCAACCTTTTCCCTCAAAAGTCTTCTTTTAATGATTATCTAGAGTTTTTGCAGTAGGAATAATTAGAGTTTTTGGACCCCCCCATTTTAAGTCTGTGTATTTAATTATAACAATCCCCAAACAACTCAGAAATAAGTTGTTATTTAAGGGTAGAACCTTAAATCTCAGGAATTTGAAGTACTATATAGAGCTCTGGTACGAAAAGCATGATTTAATTATAATTAATTGTCATGAATGATGCAGTATTGATTCTGGTTACTAAGTTACTTTCTTAAGTGAGTCTTCAACTTTTATTCTACATAATACTAAGTATGAAATTTTACTTATGGGCAGAAAGATTTTTTTTAGGTCTTACCAGTGACTTTATAAGGCACATCCCCTTTAAAAATGAGAGGAAGGGGAAATTTTGAAATTGGCAGCTGCGATTCTTTTTAAAAAAATTTTTTAATGTTTATTTATCTTTGAGAGAGAGAGAGAGAGAGACAGAGCATGAGTGCTCAGGGGCAGAGAGAAACCCAGAATCAGAAGCAGGCTCCAGGCTCCGAGCTGTCAGCACAGAGCCTGATGCAGGACTTGAACCCACAAACTGAGAGAGCATGACCTGAGATGAAGTCGGACACTTAATCGGCTGAACCACCCCAGCGCCCCTAAGCTGTGATTCTTACTTTCCAGAATAACTTTATTTGTGAAAATAACAGGATGCTTAAATTTTCTTCGACATAGATTTCCTCTGGACCATATGTTTTTTTTTTTAAATTTTTTTTAATGTTTATTTATTTTTGAGACAGAGAGAGACAGAGCATGAGTGGGGGAGGGGCAGAGAGAGAGGGAGACACAGAATCCGAAGCAGGCTCCAGGCTCTGAGCTGTCAGCACAGAGCCCGACGCGGGGCTCAAACTCACAGACCGCAAGATCATGACCTGAGCCAAAGTCGGATGCTCAACCGACTGAGCCACCCAGGCGCCCCTGGACCATATGTTTTAAATTCCAAGAAGGAATACCTGGTCCATGGAAAACAAGAAATATGCTTTGCCCATGAACTTACAACATGTGTTATTTTATATTTTGCAATATATTCTATGATATTTATATTGTTATATGTATCATTCCATGTATATTCATTATTCGCTATATTTATTATTTTCCTTTTATAGTCATTATATATTTAATATTTCATTTAACTCTTGGTGTCCCAGTATGTTGACTTGTGAGGCCCGTGGGAAAATGAAAAGCTACCCCCTCACAATCATGATTTTGAAATCTTTCTTACACAGTCTTCATTTGAAAAATGGATTTCAGAGACTCAGTCCCTATTAAGGGACCCTGAGGCCTTTGGGGGAGGGTTAATTAAGCCTTGAGATGCTTCTTCCTACAAAACCCCCTCCCTTCACATGAGGATCCTTGGATAATGGAAAATCCTTAATCTCAAAGCATCCCTGAACGTGCCACCCTGAAAATTAACCTCATTCATCCCCTTCCCCCACCCTTTATTTTTCTTCTTTTTTGAGATCTCAAGAAAATTGAGAATATAAATTAAAGTGTCCCGTTCACTGCCCTACCTTCTGTGACCAGCACTTACTCAACAGAACCCGGGGTTCAGCGACCTTGACAATCTCACAGAGGTCATATTTTCACCCAGATGAACTGCGCATGAGCAATCTATTCAACCTTGGTTTCAGAGATGAAAGCTGCCTTCTTTTCCATCTTAAATTTTTTGGAAAAGACGTTTATTATGGCTATTTCTGGGAAATCCTGTTTTGTTTGCTTTCTACTGTGCTTCTTCAGCAACACACCAGGCGAATAAAGGAGTATAGGATCTTATTCTGCACTTCTGTGTTTTCGTTTTTGTCTAGAGACACCCCTTCCATGTTGCCAGTACCACAGACCAAGTCATGTTTATTGATTTTTCTCAAAAACGGGTCTAGTCCTAAGGAAAGGTTTTGATCGATTATGCTCTCTGGAGAGATCCTTTTATCCATTGCCCTGATAGGGTAGGAATACCATCAGTATTTAGGTTAGGATATCGTTCCAGTTTTCTGGAGGCCAGGAGTAAATAAAATCTCTCCTTACCATTCATCAGCCCAGGTCAGATTAGGCAAAGAGGAAATGTCAATAAGAGTTTCCCATAAAGCTCCCATAATTCAAGTATATTAAGGGTCTTGAGGAAGAGGCCCTCTCTGGCAACTTTTGCTCTCCTAGGTAATCTCCTGGAGGGACCAGTTGAATGAATGGATGTTGTTGCCCACATGTCTGTGGCAATAGAAGATACAGATAATTGACCATTCAAAGATTAAAGGAGAGAGTGGCCTTAAGGCAATTTGCATCTTGGAGAAATGTCTTGCCACTTCTCAAGATGGCTTGGCTTTATTGTAACCTTGGAATTCAGCACAGGGTTTATTCTTTCTTGTAGGTCCCTTTTAAAGCCCCTTTAGTGGGGCATCTGGGTGGCTCTTGATTTAAGCTCAGGTCATGATCCCAGGGTTATGGGACTGAGCTCCACATCAGGCTCTGTGCTGAGTGTGGAGCCTGTTTGAGATTCTCTCTCTCTCTCTCTCTCTCTCTCTCTCTTTCTCTCTCTCTCCCTCCCTCCCTCTGCCCCTCTCTCTCACTTGCACTCTCTCTCTCTCTCTGTCTGTAGAAACAAAACCAAACAAACAAACAAACAAAAAACAGAAACAAAACAAAACCACCAATAAACCTCTTTCGTAATGCTGCTAAATCCCTAAAAACCTTGCCTTATTACCTATACTCACTTTGGTTTTTCCTGTTTCATTGATTAAATTTTTCAATCCTCTAGTTAAATCTTGACTGGTGTAGAGTATGCCCCAATGAAACGAACACTTCTTGGGCTGACATGAGTTGTACCTTCTTGGTTTGTTTTGGGGAAACGAGAGAGGCTTCCTTTGCCCCAGACTCTCCTTCTGCCGATGGAGAATAATTACATCCCTGCAGAGACCCCAGAGGGGAAAACGTGGGTGCTTAATAAGGGTGGAAGACAAAATTGCTTATAAAATGCTTTTAGTTCCTCGGGAAGTGGTGGCGTATAAATACATGGATTAAGGGCATACATTCAAGCCAGTCTGGATTCACATAACTTTTGTTGGACAATTGTATCACAATATTGACTCAAGTCCAGATTAGGGCCTCTGGGGTGTCTCTTTCTCTACTGATTTGCAGTTTATTGGTTCCACGATTCCATTACTCTCTATCTGATTTTCTCAACATTTCCCTTGCTGTTTTACTGTGGTCAGAAGTTCTGTTTGGGAATGACAGATACAAGAGGTTACTCTTGTACGGAAGGCTGGCATCACATTTAATTTCCTTGATTCTGGGCCACTCACTTTGTTCTCTACAATTTACTAAAAGAAGAAGAAGAATCAATAGTTGAGAAACTTTATTAGTTAATTTCCATTGAAATCTGACTTTTTCGTCATCTCTATTCTCTCATGGCGACATCTTTAATTTTGCGAAGTATAGATGAGCCCCTTTATGGACGCATCAACTAATTGCATTCGCTTAAAGAAAAGAGGAAGAGGCTATTTTTTTTTCTTTACTCACTCACTGTAGACATTCTCCATGATTGCAAAGAGTAATGTATAATAGCTATCCCAAGTAATCCTAATTAGTTCAATGGATATTTGAAGTCTATCAATTACTTAAATAACTTAGGGAGTAGGGGTTTGGGGGGTGAAGAACCATCAGCCTGTGGGCTGGCGGTCCCAGGTTAAACAGTCGGCTTGAAACGCAGGCCACATCCTGGACTCCGGTCTTGAGATACCTCCGAGAATAGTACCCGATGAAAGAGGCGCCTGAAAATTTGCATTTCTGGTTTTTGAGCATCAGAGAAAGGCTAGATGAGGAACGTATCTGGAAATTCGATTGTGGGGAGAAAAAAATGTTTGATTGGGGCTCGACGTGGCAAGGTATCGGATTAAGCGCAGAGCTCCATGCAGTGACTTCAAATCCCTGGTGACTGCAGGTGTCCGGAATCCTGGGCTTAAGCGGTTGCCCTAGAATTCCCTCACCTGCTTTTTATCAGCAGCAGTATTGACAAGATTTTCATTACTCCCTAAATGTCTGCACTGGCTTGCTTTATTTTTCTTGTTAAAGTTTGATATTTATATATATATAAAAGCCATTGGTAGCTCTCCTATGTTAGTCATCACCAATTTCATCATCCTTTCCATTTATTAATGGTCCTGCTTCCCCTCTAATACCTCTTCTCTTCCTGACATATCTGTGAACCTGTCTTCTTCCCCTGAAACTCTTTTATTGGGAATGAACCCAGTCACTTCCACTGCCTTTTGTTTCTGCTGCGAGTATCTCGGGGGGAATCGTCTTCGTCACGTAAAATAATGCACGTGTAGTAAAATACACAACAGATCTATTAATAGCATTTCCTTATCTCTACTGCCGTCAACGCTGGTCTGTATGTTTTCAGTAAATTTAAGAAATAAAATGTGGTTACGTAGTATTAGCCTGAGTTACGTTTAATAAAATTTAGTCATCCTCCAAGATATATTTTGTAATCTCACCTTGAATCAATAGTTGATGCCACTCCTAAGACAATAAACCACATTATTTCCTAAGGAAAGAATCAGAAATGGAGTCTGAATTTACGTGCAGTTAACAACGTGAACTTGTTTGAAAAGACCCAAAGCTGTGTTTTCCTAGGAAAAACAAATGAAATACTCCAAAATATTAACAGCAAAGCAGTAGGGGAATTATGGGTCACTTATATTTTCTCCTTTAATATTTTTAATATTTTGTAAATTTCCTATAGTAATAATGTATTACTTTTGTAATAAAACTTTTAAATCTCAACTCAACTACTAAAGCAACATACGTTCAATGGAACAAATTCAAACAATGCCGAAGTATGGAAAGTACAAAGTGGAACCTTCCCTTTTGTCCTGCTGTGGTTCTGCTCCTGTTGCTGATGTTTTTTCTGCACCTCTTTGCTTACATGCAAATACATGTAGACACACTTACATACTCACATCCACATACGTACTTAAAAAAAAATCAATAAATAAAAATGATCCCGGCTCACGGCCTGCAGAATTTTGCAAACCAATTACTAAACTGTTAGCAGCAGCCATGGTTAGGGTGTTCACCGCTTGGATATCAGCAAACACTGATCGAAGCTTCCTTTTTAAATGAGAACTGGTTTCTCAGGATACCACTGACCCATACTATATATTTTATTCTATAATTTGCTTTTTGCTTAGCAATGCAAACCACATTCCATGTCAGTACTTATAGCTCTTATCTGATTCTTTTTATGGTTACATGATCTTTTATTGCATAGATGTAATGACCTCTCTGTTGAGAAACATTTATGCTTTTTCCAATTTTTGATATCACAAACAATACTGTAAGAAGTAGTATGCGTATATCCCGTGATGTATTTGTGCAAGTCATTCTATAGGACACACCCTCAGAAGTGGATGTTCTTTGGTCATAAAACACACAAATTTAAAGTTTGACTACTACTGGCAAATTGCTCTTTAAAATAAATGTTCTAGTTTGTATCCCAACGAATTCTCTATCTTCTGGCCACCATTTGATATTATTCAACTTTTAAAATTTTCTAATTTATAGGCAAAATAATTGATACTTTGTTAAATGATTACAAGCTAATCATACTTTTAAATTAAAAAAATTTTTAACATTTATTCATTTTTGAGTGACAGAGAGAGAACAAGCACGAGTGGGGGATGGGCAGCAAGAGAGGGAGACACAAAATCCGAAGCAGGATCCAGGCTCTAAGCTGTCAGCACAGAGCCTGGTGCAGGACTTGAACTCACGAATTGTGAGATCATGAGTCACAATCAGATGCTTGACCAGCTGAGCCACCCAGGTGCCCTATATGTTTTTAAACTTAAAAGTTTTTTTTAAATGTTTATTTAGTTTTGAGGGAACAAGAGACAGAGTGCAAGCAGGGAAGGGGCAGAGAGAGAGAGGGAAACATAGAATCTGAAGCAGGCTCCAGGCTCTGAGCTGTCAGCACAGAGCTCAATGCGGGGCTTGAACTCACAAACTGTGAGATCATGACTTGAGACGAAGTTGGATGCTTAACCAAATGAGCCACACAGGCACCCCTAAGCTAATCATGTTTTATAAGTTTATTATTCATATACATTTCTTCTTAGTCTTTTGTTGTTGATTTGTAGTCACTCTTTGTATATTATAGATATTAAACTTTTGTTATATACATAGTAAATACTTTCTTCCAATATATTATTTTTCTATCTTATTTAAGGCTTCTTTTGCCCTATGAGAGTTATAATTTTGTTTTATGACATCCAGATTTCATGTCAGAATTATAAAGGTTTCTCTACTCTAAGACAATATAATTGTTAGGTGATGTCCTTAGTCTTCTTCTGTATGTTTTCATGGAAAAGGGCACTTCGATTCCTACCTAAAGACCCAAAGAGTGTTGGAATGATCTCCTCTCTGCTTACTTACTTGCTCCTATGAGAGGAGAAATTGCTAATTTGATTGGTGAGAATTATTGAGTATTTTGGGGCCAGATTTACAAATGTGTGGCCTGAGTGTTAAAAAGTCATAGTTTTTATGGCCCATCCTCTTGGCTTCTTGGGCCTATACACTGAGCGTGGGGAGAGGATGGACAGAAGGGGATGTGGGAATAATGGAGAGAACACTTGGTCTTTCATCATACAGTTTTATAGAAGGGCCTTTTCAATGTTTGTTGAAACTATGAATATAAGACGTTTAAGGAAACAAAGAAAACAGGCAGTTAAAATGTGAGTGGTCAAGCTGTGAGAGACATAGACGGGAAGTAAAATGAACATTAAAATGCTACCCGCCGTTGTTGCATATGTTCCTAGTGTTTAGTTTTCTGGTCCATGTGCTTATTTGTCCCTTTGAAGTTAGGGAGGGCCATTCGACAGCTCTGGCCAGTGGAAGGTGGGGAGAAGGATGTGTGTTACTGCACAGCCAGAACCTTCAGTCGAGGCCGTGACGTCTTCAGTGGCAGCTGGTCGTGGAAGCGTGTGTTGAGAGGGACCCTCTATCAGCAGGGTCTCTGAATGACTATGATGAGCAGTGACTCCATCCCGAAGCATAGAGCACTAGCAAGGAAACGATGCTGTTTTAAAGTCCTTGAGACTAGGATGCTGTTTATTACTGCAGCCTAACGTGGCCTGTGCCCACTGTCATGTTCATCCACAGTGGCCTGGGCCCCACCCCTCAGCTCATTCCCTTTAATGCCAGCCTTAGTGGGGCCTGCCTTGCATCACCAGTCTTCACGTGGAAATGGACCTCTTGTGAACCTGCTGGAGACCCAGCGGGATGCCTGCTCTTCCCTTGTTTCAGCTTTTCATTTCCATGTGGACGGCTACGTCGTAACTTCAATGCACACTGACCTGTTTTTAATTGGGGCAGAGCGAATAGAAATCTTTTTGTCCCAGGCTCTGTCCTATGCTGCCTCCAATCAGAAAGCCTGCCTTTTGGCGGGGGTCGGGAACACCTGCCAGGGCATGAATAAAACTGGCGCTTTGATCCCCGTTGGGCAAGTGACTCTTGGGGGTGTCTATGTTCCCTGTAGGGTGGAACCCAGAGGGGGTAGTGGAGAGAACTGGACTTTTTCATATCCAACAGAAGATCTTCTCCTTCATTTTATTCTTGTAGGAATTTTATATTTAGATCATAGGAGCAAAGTTTTAACAAGTTATATTTTGCACATTATTGTGTTTAACATGACACATTTAATTCAGGAATGCAGTCCTCAACTCCACCACCTTTCAGTGTAAAAATGGCAAGGAACTACATTAGAGGGAAAAAAAATGTAACACTTGGCAACTTCACTCTCTGGCCTAGGAATGGGCACCAATGCCGCAAAGTAGCAAGGGTTGTTTGTGAGAGCCATTTGGGCGACATTATTCTGCTGTCTATAAATATGTCCTAGCTGCGAGAAGCCCAAGGAGGGGCCACTCCCCTGTAATGCTCACTTAGGGAAAAGAAGGCCTGCTTTTCAAACCAAGGAGAGTGCCATTGCAGTAATGGGGCCTCAAACAGGCCAAATTGTACGTGTTGTCAATGGCTACAATGTAATTTTATTGATTTACAATGTTTAAAGTGAAGACATGATTTCTAGCTTCTAGAAGGTGTCACATTGGAGTAATTGCACCCCAACTGGATTTTATGACCAGAAAAGAACATGGTAATGCCCACACTTATTTCCCAGGCTGCCTTGCATTTGTGGCTGATCAGTAGTCAGGGAGTTATTATTAGCGATTGTCGTGCTTGGATACTCATAGAAGGCACAGATGTTGTGTGGCTTGGATTTGGTTTTAGCAGACGTATTTGAATCACCCAAAGGAAATCATCTTCCCGTCACTTCCTTGGTTTCGTTCAGGCCCCTTCTGTCCCTTTGGTCTCCTATTGTCCAGGTTTTCACCAACATTCTCTGCTATGCCCTTTAACATACATCAGGCTCCAGGACAAAAGCTTTGGGAAATATTGCTCTCTTTAAGCAGAGCCCTGGAGTCTGAAGCAATGTTTCAATGTTTCTCCAGGTGTAGTTTTCGTATAGCCTGCATCGAATCACTAGGTGCTGGGCCCCTTGAAAAGTACATCTTCAACAAGCACCCTTGTGCATTCTTTTTTTTTTATATATATATTTTTATTTTGTTTTTTGAGAGAGACACAGTGTAAGCAGGGGAGGGGCAGAGAGAGAGGGAGACACAGAATCCGAAGCAGGCTCCAGGCTCCGAGCTGTCAGCATAGAGCCCAAGATGCGGGGCTCGAACTCTCGGACCATGAGATCATGACCTGAGCCGAAGTTGGACTCTTAACCGACTGAGTCACCCAGGCGCCCCTATTTCATTTTTGAGAGAGAAAGAGAAAGAGACAGAGCGTGAGTGCAGGAGGGGCAGAGAGAGAGACACAGAATCTGAAGCAGGCTCCAGGCTCTGAGCCGTCAGCACAGAGCCGGATGTGGGGCACGAACCCACAAACTGAGATCATGACCTGAGCCAAAGCAGAGGCTCAACCTACTGAGCCAGCCAGGCGCCCCACCCTAGTGCATTTGTATGCACAGCAGAGTCTGGGTACCTGGAAGTGAGGAAAGACGAGTGTAAACTATGACCCAAATGAAAATTTTAAAGAATATATGGGTTTTTGTTTTCATTATCATCCTGGGTTACGTCTGTGTCATACCTTAGTTCAGGGAAACTCAGAAATCCAAGTTTATATCAGCTTTCCAAATAATGTTCATGCTGTTTTAAGGCAGGCCACATTAAAGATTTGTCATAAGTAAGAATACACGCATAAGAATAGATCTTATATATGCATCTTCTTTTATGTAAAGAAGTTTGGAATTTGCCTGTGCCATTTTGACACTGAAAATGCTTCAAGATCTTTTGGGAGAATTGTCTCTAATGAAGGAGCAGACTGCAGCATTTATATTTGAAATTAAAATGTTAGTTTTTCTGAGACTGATCCAAGTTTGGAAAGTGATTTAAAAAATATTTGCCACCCCTGTCATGAAATAATAAATGTTTTCTGAGACAGACCACTACTGCGATGTGATTAAATTAGAAATCCGTTTCTGTTCTTACAAGTCGTTGTGGTCAACACAAGATGTCGTTTCTCACAGGCTAAAAACTGCTGACCGAGCCATGACTAAGTCGATAAATAAGAGCATTTTTTTGGAAGAAAAAAATGTGCTCCTGTTAGCATTCAAAATAAGAAAAGATATCTTTTCATATGATTCTTTATTGTTTTAAATTAGTTTTTAATGTTTATTTTTGAGAGAGAGAGAGAGCACAAGCAGGGGAGGAGCAGAGAGAGAGGGAAACACAGAATCTGAAGTAGGCTCCAGGCTCTCAGCACAGAGACCAATGAGGGGCTTGAACTCACGAACCATGAGATCATGACCTGAGCCGAAGTCAGACACTCAACCGACTGAGCCACCCAGGCGCCCCTCATATGATGCTTATAAGGATGTGATTTATTTATTTTGATTTTTCTGCAGTTGTGATTGGTTTAGCTGGGACACATGTTAGCTGGTGGTTACCACCAGCACTACTTGAAGGCACAAACGGTCGATTCCTAACTGTGATCATTCCAGAGGTGTGGGTTCACCCATTTTTAAGCCCTTACCAAATGCGAATCTTAACTGATTTACTCTGTAGCATCTATGTAAAGGCAGGCTGACGGAGGGCGTATGCGGCCTTCCGGTTAATGACTTTTCCAAGTATACATGCACCCCGCCCGCACCTTGCAATGACTTTCCTTGAAACTCTTTCAAATTGATAACCCTATAGTTACAACTCTACACACCCCTCTATTATTTTCATTCCCCACAGCTATAAGCATCATGAATTCACACGCTATACCCACATCTTGAGTTAAAAAAATTGTTAGCACCTTGGTCAGCTACAGAATCCAGCGGGTGGAGGCCAGAGGAGGGGGCCTGGCCCACTTTAAAATGCCCCAGCGCGATAGGGCCTCCGAAACACAAGCTGGTGGCAACCCCAGACCTGATTCATCTCAGGAGATGGAAGGAAACGTTTCCAGGAATCTCCTTGCTCAGATTCTAGGCACATTGTGATTAGACGTGATGGCATTTACCAGTATTTGTTTATTTGCCTTAAGCCACACTCTCTTCTGACTTCTCTTCCATCATCACCTGCATTTTCACATTGAGACTAGATCCTTTGGAGTGCTGACCAAGTTTGATTAAAAAAAAAGAATTTTCATTGAGGCATAATTTACATATCATTTATTCAGTCATTGTAAATGCACGCTTCGGTGATTTTCTAGTAACTTTGCAGAGCTGTGCAGCCATCGCCGCAAGCCAGTTCCCATCTTTCCAAAATGCTTCCTCACGCCCACTTGCAGCCAGACTCCACTCCTGCTTCTAACAGTTCCCTCCCACCCCCTGATCTGCTTTCTGTTACCACAAATTTGCCTTTTTTGGATGTTTTATTTATCTGTTTTTGTTTTAATTTCCACTGCATTTTACTTACCCATTCACAGTCGATGGACACTCGGACCCTTCCAGTCTTTTGTGATTATAGTAAAGTTGCCGTGACCATTCACATTCAAGTCTTTGTATGGACATATGTTTTCACTTCTCCTGGGCAGACTCCTTGGAGTGGAATTTCTGGGTCATAGCGATAGAGTTATGTTTCACTTTTTAGGAGTGGGTATGGAGTTTTGTCAGATGTCTTTTCTATGTCTATTGAAGTGGTCATGTAAGATGATTTTCAGATGTTAAATCAAACTTGCATTCCTAGGATAAATCTCACTTGGCTGTGCTGTAAAGTATTTTTTTATCTGTGTATCGGTTGGGTTTGCTAATTTTTAAAAGGATTTTTTGCTTCTATTTTCATGAAGAATATTGAAGTACAATTTCCTTTTATTATGATTTTTTGGCTGGTTTAACAAAACCAAACCAAAACAAAAAATACTGGCCTTCTAGAATGATTTGGAAATTCTTTACTAGTCTTCTAGAATGATTTGGAAATTATTTACTTTTTGCCTGTTTTCTGAAAGATTGGTATTTAAATAGATGATAGAATTCATCAATGGGGTGATCTAGGATTGGGGTTTTCTTTGTGGAAAGGTTTTTATATTATTAATTCAATTTCTTTAGTAGTTAAAGATCTATACACATTTTCTATTTCTTCTTGGGTCAGTTTTGGTAAGTTTTGTCTTTCTAGGGATGTGTCCATTTCGTCTGAGTTGTCAAATTTCTTGGCACAAAATTGTTAATAATATCTACTTATAATATTTTTAAGTTCCATTAGGTTAGCATTGATGCTCCCTCTTTTCTTTATTTTGGCAATTTGTACCTTTTTTCTTTTTTCTTAAGCTGAAGATATGTCAGTTTTGTTGATCTTTTCAAAAAATCACCTTTTGGTTTGATTATTTTCTCTAATCTTTTTTATTTCTTTGATTTCCATATAAAACCCATGTTATTTCTTTTTCTGTTTGTTTTGGGTTCAATTTGCTCTTATTTATCTAGTTTTTTTTTTTTTAACTAGGAAGCTTATATTATTGATTTGAGACCCTTTTTCTTTTTTGTTACAGCTATCAATTTCTCTCTGTGCACTGGTTTAGCTGCATGCCATACAATTTTTTGCAATTCTCCTTGACCGTGAGTTTCAAGAAGTGTGTTCTTTATTTTTTTAAAGTTTATTTATTTATTTTGAGAGGGACAGAGAGAGTGTGAGTGGGGGAGGGGCAGAGAGAGAGGACGAGAGAGAATCCCAGTGCAGGGGCCGGATGCGGGGCTCAATTTCATAACCGTGAGGTCATGATCTGAGCTGAAATCACAAGTTGGACACTTAATCAACTGAGCCACTCGGGTGCCCCAAGAAGTGTATTATTCAATTTCCAAATATTTAGGGATTTATCATGTTTCCTTCTTTTGTTAATTTATTTAATTTTGTTGCAGTCATAGAACATACACAATTTCAATCCTTCGAATTTATTGAGATTTATTTTATAGCCAAGCACAGAGGTCAGCAAACTATGGCTTGCATCTTAACTTATTACAATCTGTTTCACCATAATACGACTTAATCCTACTGTGTCATATCTGCCACGGAGCCCCTGCAGTGATGTTTTTATTTCAGTTCTTGTACTTTTTACCTCCAGAATTCCCATTTGGTTTTCTAAAATAATTTCTATATCTGTATTGAGATTCTCTATTTTTTGTCATCGCTGTGATACTTTTCTTTAATTCTTAAATGTAATTTCCTTTAGTTCTTTGAACATGCACATAACACTGAGTTGAAGTCTTCATCAGCTCAATCTGACATCTGAGGACACTCTGAGCAATTTCTATTAACTGCCCTTTTCCCCTCTGCTCTGGGTAATGCTTTCTTGTTTCCTTGCATGGCTTGTAATTTTTTGTTGTCTATGGAACATTTTTAGATATCATATTATAGCAACTCTCGATTCTGATTTTTCCCTCCCAGTGGGTTATTATCATTGCCATTTTAAAGAATGTGCTTATATCTTTATTTAGTAACTTATTTAGGCTAAATTTCTGAAATTCATATCCTCTACAATCCGTGGCCACTGATCTCTCTGCTCAGTTCTTCCCTCCTGTCTTGTTCCTATTTTTAAGCCTGACCTTTTTGGAGTTCCTCTCTTTCTGCATGACCTCGTGGTGAGCCCATGACTGCTCAGAGGTTGGGCACAAACATCTTAACCTAGTAGATCTCCTCTCGGTTGGTGGGTCTGTATGTGGGTTCTGAAGCACGGTCGAAGTGTAAGTGGTTTTCAAATCTTTTCCTTCTTTTCCTCACCAGACACGCTACTGTGTCCTGTGCCAGGGCAGGAAGGCTCCTGGAACAACACGGACATGCGAATAGGTTGGCCTCCTCCATTCTTTCCTGTGTGCACACCTCCCTTTTAATGGGTCCAGTATAGCCAGTGTCTCTATAGCCGCCTCATTTCCCTATTCTGTTAAGTTTCTGGCTGACCCACCAGGGTCTCTACCACGTTTGCAACCTCAGGCTATTGGAACTGCTCGCTGTCCCAATTCATATGTCATCATGATGGTCACTACCAACGAGTCTGTTGGGCATGGAATTTTCTGACTACTGCTCCCAATCACGTCCCTTTCCTCCTACAGTTAAGCTGATGGATACCCACTATTCTGACCCCAAAGTCAGTAACGTTTCATTAATCCGTGCTTATTGGTTTGTTTTAAGCATTTGGTTAGTTTATAGGGCACTGAAAGTCTTGGTTTTGAAACGTGTGTCCAGCTTTACAGTTTGGTGACCTCCTCACTCCACTGGTCCATTAGCATTGTTTTTTGTGTCCCCTCAAAATGCAGCATCTCAGGTTATTTCCTGAGCACCTGCAGGTCCCAGGCTCCACCCAGGTTATAGGACACCTCCCATAGCCCAGTCTAGTGATCTAATGATGGGGCTCAGGCTTCGCGGAGAAAAAAGAATTAAATATGTTTTCATTCTTTTGTATTTTAATGCTGGTGAGCCTCAGGTCATCGCTTAGAGTGAGTTTCTGATGGGCAAAATTCTACAAGCAAAGGAGGACACCACAGAGAGAAAGAGAGCCAGTCGTGTTATACTGAACACAAACAACTCACTTTTCTGCTTTTGCTTAAAATCAAACTGTAGAGCTGGCTGGTTTTCATGTTGTTTTGTATCGTAAAATATATATTTGAAAAGGTTTCATTAGAAACTGCCCACGAGAGCCTGTGTTCAATAGTCTACTTGTTAGTTTATATGCACATAATATTCAGAGTGCTGAGGTATCTGATGGAAAACTTCAAAATGTTTGAGGAATGATCGCATTTTTCTACCCATGCTTTTCAGAGATACTCTGCAGAAATATTAATCTTGAAAAAGAAAGTCAAAGCTCTTGGTGTATGAATTGAACAATGTTTGAGTAGGGCATTTAGTAATAATCTTTGAGACTTTTATAGGAGAAAGTTTTCTTCACCCAGATGTAGCTATTCTCTCCTGTAGATTGCTGTTCTCTCCAGGAAGGCACATTCTCAAGCAATATGGACCTAGTGGGTTGCCAGGGAAAAGGAAGCTCCTGACAAAGGGTTTGATTCTATTTCCTTACTCAAATCCAGTGTATCCATGAGTATTTTGACTTCTCTCTGGTTCTCTGGTCTTTGCTTGATGAAACTAACGGTGTTCTTATGATGCATAATAATGTGTTGGGAAGTGCAGAAATCAACTCCGTGTGTGTGTGTGTGGCTCTTCACCTCTCACATACTCACGAACTTCGAACCTGGCCAGGCTCTTTCCTCCCAGTAACAGTCACAGGTGACGGGAGGGTGACCACTGATCATTTGACTGTCAGATCATCCAGGCCCGAAGCTCGGTGCCTGCCAAGTGGCACTCGCAACTTTCAGGAATCTTGGGATAACAGCAGAACGCCAGCAAATGGTGCTGTACTAGACCAGTTTAGTGTCCATTATTCTTAATCTTAAAAACAGCTCTATAAAATACATACTGTGACTCCACTATAAACTTGAGAAAAATTTAGGCCTGGGGAAATTAAGTAATTAACAAATGTAACGAAGCCAGTAAGTGGGAGAGCAAGATGTGAGATGCACGTATCCGATTGCACAGCATGTGCTCCTGGCCCCTAGAGTATACCGCTTCCTTAGGCCCCTCGCAGAGGCTTAGCAGACACAAATGTCACTCATTCATTTGCCCATTCGTTTATTCATATATCCAATATTTATAGGGTGTCCAACATGTGCCAGAACCATGCCAGGTTTTGGCTTTGTCCATTCTCTCAGCTGTTTGCGTGGCTCTGCTTCTAAGATCTTCTGTCCTTGCCGTGGGGCCTTCAGAGCTCCTGACCCGAAAGGTCTGGACCCCCAGACCAACATCATCTGGGAACTTCTTTAAAAGGCACATCGTTGGGCCTGCCCCAGACCTACTGAATCAGGAACTCTAGGAATATATTGAAGAGGCAGAATATATCACGCTCTTTGAAAGGCCTTGGTAGGGCTCATCCATGATGGAATAGTCCCTGGGGGACGATGGCAGAAGAAGGGCTTAGTTCTCCTGTTTTAGATGTAACTCCCAAAGTAAAGAGGGCAAATCAAGAGACTGAATCACAGCCTATGATATGGGCCTTTTCTGTTTATTCTACAAAGTAGGTATTCACTGGGGCAAGTTTACAGTGTAATAACTATATCAAACTTTCTTTCCTACATTTGATTCCTGGTAACTTTCTGTCTATCGAGGTATACTACGGTAGAGAATGCTAATCATGCTTTTCTTTTCTCTTTCTTTTCCTCCTTTTTAAATTTCTTCCCTGTCCTTCTGTCCCTTTCTCCCTACTTTTCTCTTGCCTCCTCAGATATATTAAATATATATACCCATTTGACAACACCACTACCAAAAATTCCTAGGGGCAAGATAGAATACTTAATATATAAAATGTTCTTTTTCTTTTTTATTCTAATGTTTATTTATTTTTGAGGGAAAGAGAGAAGGAAACAGGGTGCAAGCAGGGGAGGTGCAGAGAGAGAGAAGGAGACACAGAATCTGAAGCAGGCTCCAGGCTCTGTGCTGTCAGTGCAGAGCCAGGCATGGGGCTCGAACTCACAGACAATGAGATTGCGACCTGAGCCAAAGTCAGACACTTAACCGACTGAGCCACCCAGGTGCCCAGGCCCCCCTAAAATTGTTCTTTTTCTAAACACATGAAATGGAAATTTCATTTGTGTGTTCACATGTGTATGATCAGTAAGCATATGTTGTAGGTAATTGCCAATTTGTCCTGCCCCTTACCATTTACCATTCTTTGGAGGGTATCAGAAACTTTCCGCAGGCTGAAATGCTGTATAAATGGTTTTGAAACTTTCCATGTCTCTGACCTAAAAGAAATCAGCACTGACCAATGAAACAACAAAATGAAATTTGAAGAAATATGTCCTTAAACATTTTTAAAGTTTGTATTTCTCTTATAATCAAAGCTGCTACAAGGCAATTTTCTGAAACTTATACTCAGATGTATGATGAGTCAAATAATGCCTTTTGCAAACAATAATTATTCTATTAATCACTATTACACAATCCTTTATAAAAAGTTATAAAAGTTGTTATCAGCTCTTACCCTCACAGGAGTGGGGGAAGGTATAATTGTTCCTATTTTATAGATAAGACTAATAAAGTCACAGAAAGTGTAAGCAACCTACTGAAACTGACAATATTGTGGTGACATTGAATACTGGAATGAATGGAAACCTTGGGGGTGGATTTACTTTGATCTCTGATACCTTCAAAATAACCATGTTTTATTTAATTTTCTGGGATTGAGAGGTAGAACACAATTATGGATTAATACAGGTGATGGTCCTTCAAACATAGGTATAGAATTGGAGGAGACAAGTATTGAGAGGAAAGGGGAACAGTGGTTCAGGAAACACTTCCCTCAGGAATGCTGTCAATACAGAGACAGAAGTTGAGTAGGAGACAACTGTGAGCTATGGTGGGTGGGGGTTGAGGAAGAGCAGGAGGGAGAGAAGGTCTCCTTGCAGAGCACAGGGAAGATCAGAGTTTTTGAAGGAACTGAAAGAACAGCGATGTAAGCACATGGGGAAAAAATCGTAGAAGTTGAAGATGAGAGGTGGGTGAAGGCACATTGTGTAAGGATTATTCGTTATCTTCTGGATCATAGAAATCCTGAAGAGTCTTAAAGGGGTTTAGAGTCTGTTTGTGGGGGAGGACAACATCACCTTTGCCATTTAAAATCATCACTGGGTACAGAGAGGAGAGTAGATTGAATGGTGGCAAGAGTACCTAAAAGTGACTTGGGCTAGAACTGGTGGACCATGAGGACAAAGTAGAAGACACAGTCAAAAGACATCAGGAGAATGAATTGATTGGATTTGAGGATTAGGTGTGGGTGGTGAGCAAAGGGAAATGGTATTTAAATCTGTGGCTGTTTCTTTGAGCTATTAATAAATTTATGGAAGAGCTGTGTGGTGCTGTGATTTATATGTTGTTTACAGCTTTGTCTTTGGATATGAGAAAAGATGCAATGGCAGGCTTTCTTCCTCTATGTCAGGAGATGATTCATCATGGTATTCCAGGAAGCCACCAGGCTCAGAACATTGCCAAACTTGAGTCTTATTTTTGACAGCAAATTTTGTGTTTCTGAACACTAATAGATTCATAATTTAAAAAAAATTCTGCCTTCATGAGTGAGAATACTAAATAAATAATGTTACTGAAGTTACTCTGCCTGTTAAAGATGTTTATTCTTAAAGTCCTTCAATTACAAGCAAATGGAAATTTTTTTCTTCCTTCAAACCATGACTTCTTTCTTCTTGTTTTTCTTCTCTGTTAAGTCCCATTTGTTTCATTTTGTGGTTGGATTCCATATGTTTGACCAAAAACAAACATATGAAGCAGATAAATAACATTCTGGAAATTCATAGGAAAAAATACTGCTAAAGCTGAAAATAATAGATTGCTTCTAGATCGACACAAACACAACATACAGTTTTCTATTTCATATCTAATAATATTACTGTGTCTTGATGTTCAGTCTTCTGTCAGTTTTTCTGAGACACGATGGAATCAAACTTTAGATTTGAGTCTCCTTTTATTTCTAAAAATGTTATTAAAGTATGCTTTATTTTTTCCCATTATTTTGATTCTCTTCTTCTCATATCCAGTTTGAATATGTTTTGTCTGGATTCCTCCCCTACCAATAGATCTCTAATCTTAAAATATAAAACAAAACCAAACCCCCATAACTTTTGGTTTGGTTTTGTTGCATTTATTTTTGCTTGGCTTTCAGCCCATTCTGCTACATTCTCAGCAGTATCTGTTCTACCAGGTATGGTTTCAGTTTTGTCTTTATTTTTGTGATTTTTTTTTCTACTTTTTTCTTGAGCTCTGCCTGCTTATGTTTTATCTCTGTGGTCTTACGTGTTTCCCCTGAGTTTTTGACTCTCTGCTTTCTATTCTTGTTTTATAGAGATTATTGTTCCATTAGGTTTAAAAATGTATAACAACATATTTTGATATGTTCTTTAAGCTCCTCATGACAGAAGCTTTCTGGTGTCTGTTCCTTGACGGCCTGGTATTTTGTTGTTGTTGTTATTGCTGCTTTTTATAGTATTATTTTTATATGGATAGACTGTTGGTTCGTTTTTTGGTTATCACTCTAGGAACTCAGGACTTTTTAGAAATCAAGACTAGAACTAAATAAAAGCTTTGTGTGTGTGTTGGGTGGTGTGGAGGTGATAGTGGGTGTTGCCAATGTTGTTTTCCATGCCAGCAGAATTTTTTTAAATGACAGGATTGTGCATATGGGGATGCTTTTTGAGACCTTATGTCTCCCCAGTCAACTGAGAACTGAAATAGGCACTATAGGTTGTTCACAAGTTGGCAACACAAAAGTTTTCATTACTCTGTCTTACGAGTAGAATGCTTTATGAAAGTATGACTTATCTGTGTGATTTTTTTCTTGTCTTCCCTTTGGAATCAAACAAAATTCAGAAAAGCTTTATTTCTTTCTCAGCTTTCCCAGTTCCATTGTTAAAAAGTAATGATTGTTGGTTTTGACCTCCGAATGTCCCCTTCATCTTGGAGAAGGGTGCTTGGCATCATTTTCTGAGCTCTGAACTTGTTGCTGTCCTCTCTCTTAAGTCTTCCCTTACCCACTGTATTTTCTTTGCTTTAGAGTTCAAGGTTTCAGTCTCCTTGTTTTGTTGAAGGTGGAATTTGTACTTCTATTCTCATTATCCTTATACTTTACATGCTTTTCAAAAGGTAATTGGGGAAGGCTCTCATTTACATCACCATTTTAAAACCAAAAATATAATTAAAATTTTTTTGAATTTGAAAAAAAAGGTAGATTGTGGTTTTAGTTTATTCAGATTGAAGTTATTAGTCTCAGTCTATCATTTGATTCTTAATTGTTTTATAGTTTTTTGTTTTGTTTTGTTTTTTAAAGTTTATTTTTGAGAGACAGAGAGAGAGAGAGAGACAGAGCAGGAGTGGGGCTGGGTCAGAGAGAGAAGGAGACACAGAATCCAAAGCAGACTCCAGGCTCTGAGCTGTCAGCACAGAGCCTGATGCAAGGCTTGAACTCATGAACCATGAGCTCATGACCTGAGCCGAAGTTGAACACTTACCCGACTGAGCCACCCAGGCGCCCCATTTTATAGTGTTTTTGATCCTTAGAAGTTCAATAGTTTTGTGGTAAATTGATATTTTTCTTTGTAATTTTTTTCACTGCTCTATGATTGGAAAATAGTTCCCTATTATAAGACCTATTAATTTTCACACTTTTATTCTATTTTATTATAGTTTTATCTTTTGTGTTAAGCTTTTTATTATCCTTGAATTTATTTTACTGTCTAATGTAACATGAGACTTTGAGCTGAAAGCTCCCCAGGTAATCATTTTTCTGAAATCATTCAGTGAAAATCTTTTCCTTTACCAGTGATTTGTGATTTTTTTTATGGTTAGTGTTTTCTAACATAGTCTATTTCTCACATAGCAAGACCCACACTAGATATTTGTTTATTTATCCGGATGGAGATCAGTATTGTCTCTGGAAATCTTCTTGGTCCACCCAGCTCCTGGCTGACAGGCAAGTTTAATGAATAGAATCTGTCCACCTCTCGTGCCCACCAGATCCTCAGACTATAAAGTCTGGTAGACTCCATTGATTGCTTCTCCTCTTCTAACTTCTAAATTTTCTCATCATTCCATAAAGCCAGCAATGGTATCTATTTGCTCCTTGTTTAAATGTACCTGACACACAGCATCCTCTAGCATGTATGCCTTTTTCTAAATTACTGGCACTGCCTTTATGTGACTTGGTCTTCCAGAGGACAATACACCAGCTTCTTAGTGAATTCTGTGGAGTCAACCAAAGTCTACAGAGGAATTGGGAGAGTGAGAGGAGCTACTGATAGGGCGAGGGTGGAATTAGAAGAGAAAAAAGGTAAGAGTCATTGTGGCGAATGCTTGCACATCAGGAGTAGGCCAGCCAGGCATGAGCCAACCAGTCTTCTGAGCACTTCAGGGGGCCTCCACATTGGGAGCACATTTCTGCAGTGATTCCAATTCATCACCAGTCAGCCCCTGCAGTTGCCGTGCATCTCCCCCTGGAATTTGGGAAATCATCTTTTTTCATCAGTCTACATTCTTGTTTCTGGAATTAAGTCATTTTCAGGGCTCTCAAGGATTAGAGTGTGGAGATGAGTGAATCTATCACCAAGGAAACCTGAGATTACAAGGAACAGATTTAGATGATCCTAATATTTGCAAAGTCTTAGGGATATAAAATATGTTTTATATAATTAGGCATGTATGGGGATTTACTTACTGCTCAGTTTGGTATTGCAAATACTCATTAACATTTCCATGTAATTCAAATGATGAAAGGAACATCTGTGAAAATTCAAACCGTGGGTAATTTATACTTGGGGAAGGAGTTTTATTAATTTGAATATTCATATCTCCTGACTCCAAACCAACAGTCCACATCTTCATTTAATTTTTTTCATATTTATTTTGATTAAAATCAAGTGTTTAATTTCCTGAGAAGGTAAGAAATCATTTCAAAGACTTATGAAAATAAAAATGTAAAAATACACGTGTTTCAGAAAGATGCTGTCACAGCAAATAAAGGTTCTTGGAATGTTTTTGTATGGTACCTTTTTGATAACTGATAAAACAGCATGGAAGTAATGAAGCAGCATAATCGTTTCCATGACTTTGCAGAGAACAAGCCACCTTATCCTCAAGTGTTCACACAAGAACTCAAATCATAAGCTCCAGGATTTTTGAAATAGTATACTTAGAGATAAGATAAAGCTCTTAATTAAGAAAGAAGGCAATGCCGAGGTCTTTTAGATTAAGTTCTTAGGTAAATGCATATGTAGTTCTAGGAGATTCAGGAGAACAAAGAAAAGGAGCACGGAGAATACATTGAGAAGCTTCAGAAACTTGCATGTAATAGTTTAAATGAGTGGTCAGATCTCATCCATACATGTAATGATTAAAACATGCTCAGTTTCTTAAAACCACAATGAGATACCGCTAGGATGGCTATAATAATAATAATTTTAAAAAGTGGAGGGGTGCCTGGGTGGCTCACTTGCTTGAGCCTCTAACTCTTGACTTCGGCTCAGGGCATGATCCCAGGGTCGTGGGATTGAGCCCTTCATGGGGCTCTGCACTGAGCATGGACCCTGCTTAAGATTCTCTCTCTCTCCCTCTCTCTCTCTCTCTCTGCTCTCTCTCCCCCTCCCTCCCTTCCTCCCTCCCTCCCTCCCTCCTTACCTCCACCCCCTTCCTCACTCATGCTCTTTCTCTCTAAAAAATAAAAAATAAAGTGGAAAATCACAACTGTTAGAAAAGATGTGAAGAAATTGGAACGCTTATACATTGTTGATGGGAATGTAAAATGGTGCAAATGCTGTGGAAAACAGTATCTGCTCCTCAAAAGTTAAACATATAATTACCATATGACCCTAAAATTGTGCTCGTAAGCACATTTCCAAGAGATTTTAAAATGTATGATTATAAAAAACTTGTATGCAAATGTCTATAGTGATCTTATTCATAATAGCCAAAAAAGTGGGGATGACTCAGATACCCATCGACTGATACAGCCGTACAATGATGGAATACTTACTATTCGGCCATAAGAAGACATGAAGTCCACAAACACGACATAGATAAGCTTTGACAATACTGTGCTGAGTTAAAGAAGCCAGGCCCAGAAAGTCTCATATTGAATGACTCCATTATACAGGATGTCTGGAACAGGTAAATCTATAGAGGCAGAAAGAATAGTTCTTTTAGAGCTAAGGGAGTGAGAAGACAAGGGAGGATAGCTCAAGAATTTCCTTTTTCCATTTAGTTCTGGAATGTTCTAACATTTACTGTGGGGATGGTCGTACAACTCTGTGAATACACTAAAAACTGCTGAACTTGACACTTGGACATGGTGAGTTTTATGGCATATGAATTACATCTCCAATTTTTACACAAGAAGAAAGTTCTCAACTTTCCACTATAATATATGAGAGAATTTTGAAAACATGAAAATTCAAGGAATCTCCAACTAGAACCAATAGCCACCTATTATCCAAATCTAATAGGAATTTTTACCAAGTTCAAGATAGGTGAAATTTGAACGAAAATGCATTTGCTGGTCCAACAATGCTCTGGAGTCAGAGGGAAACAGAAAGAAGAAAATTGTCCCATGCTAGCTGCACAAAATACAGTGGTGGTTCTCAAACTTTTTGATTTTAGGACTTCGTTACAGTCTTCAAACTTACTGAGAGCTGCAAAGAGCTTTCATTTATGTGGGTAATATCCATTAGTATTTATCAAATTAGAAGCATAAATTGAGGAAATTTTGAAATATTACATATTAATGCAGTTAGTGTTTTATATTAATGCACTTTAAGTAATAATGTCAGAAGTTAACCAGTGTTTTTATTAAAAAACTGTATTTTCCAAATGAAACAATTTAGAAGGGGGATATTATTTTACATTTTGATGATTTTATTTAATAAAAATTTCATAGAAGATGGTTGGAGTCATATTTACTTCTGCGTTTATTCTATTGTGACGTGTTCTTTTGGTTGAGATTTATGAAGAAATCAAGTGTCCTGCAGATACGTGATAGGCATGAAAGCATTTTAGTTGCCTTTAAGGACAATGTGGTCATTCTTTGATACCACACCAAAATCCAACAAGTAGTAGTTTTGTAAAGCTTCATTGCAGTATAGAACCAAACGCCATACTGACAACATTTTTGTACTCATTTACACTGAAGTCCGTTGATCCATCTTATACTTTGAAGGGATCTTTTCCCAGTGCATAGTTTGGCAACATAATGCATTGGTCATTTGGAAAATACTGATTCAGTATGTTAGGTAGCTTTTCCAAATGTTGGCACGTTTCATTACACAATGTAAAAAGTCGTATTTGTTAATATCACCACTTACTTTACCAGAATAGTCTTTAAGTATTGGGAAGTTCTCAAACTTTTGGTGGCAGACATAAGTTTTCTTAAATTCTAATTTTCTCTTTGGTGCTTGAATTTTATCACTGGAAACAAATACTTACAGTTGTTTGTTTTTTGAAGTGACAGCCTCATTTCATTCATTTCCCTGCCAAATGTCTGTTTGCCAAATACCCAAGGCTGAAAAAGCATAGTTTGTCTATTGCCGGTTTCCCAAGTATGCAATTCAAACAATCACACAAGTGCTTTTCCTTGAAACAATCATATTTTGGAATGCAGCCAAGGTGCCTCGTGTGTACTTCCCAGTTCATTACACACAATATTTAAAACAAAAAAAATGTATTTAAGGGTTGCAATTTAATCAAATCAGTACATTTTGCTACTCCATCAAGGAAATTTTTAAACAAAATTAAATTATATATATAAATGTTTATTGCTTGTTTATTTTTTTAAAATGTTCATTTATTTATTTTTGAGAGAGAGAGAGCACAAGCAGGAGAGCGGCAAAGAGAGAGAGAGGGAGACACAGAATGCGAAGCAGCCTCCAGGCCTCGAGCTGTCAGCAGAGCCTGACACGGGGCTTGAACCCACAGGAAATCATGACCTGAGTTGAAGTTGGCCACTTAACTGACTGAGCCACCCAGGCGCCCCAAAATTAGATTTTTTAAAAAGTTTTATTTTTTAAGTTTATTTATATATTTTGGGAGAGAGAATCTCAAGCCAACTCCACACTGTCAGCACAGACCCTCATGCAGGACTCGAACTCACTAACCGTGAGATCATGACTCGAGCCAAAGTTGGACGCTTACCTGGCTGAGCCCCCCAGGTGCCCCATCTAGACTTTTTTTTAATTTTAGTGTGAGTTCATGGATACTACAAATGTAGTTTGGTGCCATAGTTAGGATTTATGCCAAGACACCAGCAGTTCTGTCCACTATGGCTCTTGAGTCATGAGTAGAAGTGTTAACACAGGGAAAAGGCAAATAATGTCTAATGTTATCACAAAATAGTTAGCATTACAACATTGTAGTGTTAATATGAAAGTAATTTCGACCCTGCAGACACCCTTAAAGAGTTTCAGGGACCCTAGGGATTTGCAGTCCATACTTTGAGAACCGTTGAGTGAAAGAACTTGAAAGGGGTCCCTTTTCTCATGGCTTATCATAGTTTGAGGCAGTTCGAACATGACTCAAACTGTGAACCTTCCTCTACTCTTCGTCACCTTTTATAAGCAGTCTGAATTCATTACTGCCAAAAGCAACAGCATAGAAAGTAGGGGTAGAAAGCAACCGCCCGTTCTATCCTGAGATATGAAAGCTTGCCCACGAAAGCACAGAGTGGTGGCAGATACAGGCGGAGCCCCGGGAGAACTACCACCTGCTAGTGACGTACTTTCTCATGTATAATATCAGAGTGGCAGACAGGTAGAGAGAGCAGAAGATCCACTATCAGTCATATGCATAAAGCTGGAATAGATATAGAACCTTCTGTGTGATAATGGTCTTTGGAGGAAACACCCAGAGTCGAGACAAAGAAGAAAAATTATAAGACACTGCAAATGAGCCAGGAGTTCTATGTAAGCAAGCTCCTGGTTACTGTAATCTTGAGAAAGAGATTCGATGGTTCACTTACATGGGCTTTTGAAAATGGAGACAAAGTCACCTTTTAGCCTAGTAGATAATAGTCTGGATAACTTCCTTTTGCGGTACGGATACATAGAAAAAAAAAAAAGAATAATATTGGGCTTATATAAAGATGGTATAGGGGCGCCTGGGTGCTCAATCACTTAAGTGACCGACTTTAGCTCAGGTCATGATCTCAGGGTCCGTGAGTTCAAGCCCCACGTCTTGGGCTCTGTGCTGACAGCTCAGAGCCTGGAGCCTGCTTTGGATTCTGTGTCTCCCTCTCTCTGCTTCTCCCCTGCTCACACTCTGTCTCTCTCCCAAAAATAAATAAACGTTAAAAAAAAAAAAGATGGTATAGAACAAGGGCATAGAAACATTATTATGGATGCTCGATAACAGCAAACTTCTAAGTGCGATTTATGGTAAGAATCAGAAGGCTTTAGAAAATCATTAGCATCCTTAAAAGTATATAGAAACCCACAGCCTTCCTGTCATGGGATCAGAAAATCCTCAGATGAATGGAGCGAAAGCGGAAAGGCAACAGGGCACAATGCAAAGTGGAGTTCTGTGAGATAAGAAAGCATCTCAATGACAAAATCAAAATTAACATTAGAGAATCAACATGTAGGCTTTCCATTGGCAAATTAAGGCAGTGTATAAGGGAGAGACTCACAAAACTCTTGCAAAACTGAACCTGACCGAGCCAGAGGAGCTTAAAATGGTGAGAGGCAATGGATATGAAGAACAGAGAATGGACAGCAATTTATGACTTCCTGAAGATCAGATGAAAAGAATTTAAAATAAAGCAATGACTATGGCCATAAGGAAAGAAAACTTGAAACCGAATGGTGGAAAAATCCGGAGAACTGAAGATTGACAGGATCCTCTCGGTTCTAAGGAAATCAATGAAAGGGATCCACCCCAGAGATATTTTGAACTTTTTTTTTAATAACAAAGAGAAACAGAATAATTTTAAAAGCATGCGGCAACAAACAAAAAATAATGTCATTTATAAAGGAACCAAAACCAGGTTAGTCTCAAACATTCCCATTTAGAAACAAATTCCAGCGTACATTTGAGTAATCTCTGTAGAGTGTTGAGTAGCAATATAAGAAATTGACTTGGATATCTTCAATGTGCAAAGGCCATGGAAAGACATTACCAGATAAATAAGGACTTGGACAATATACCACTTGCCTAATCTTCTTTTAGAAATTATTGAAAGGCAAAATAAATAAATACACAAAATAAGACATAAAAAATTTTTAAAAATTACTAAAAGGCAAATGAAAGATGAATCCAAAGGGGAATCACTGGGCTGCTATTAAACTTTAAAGCCAATTAATACAGAGTGGACAAAATAATTATCGTATATTTAATAGTTAAGAAATTGAATAGAAATGCGAGATAATATTGAAAGAAAAGATTGCAGAATATAAAACATTTGTATTATATTGTGTTTATATAATTTATAAATTATATAAATTTATATATATTATATTTATAAATATAAATAATAGGAAGTTTGAAAAAAATGCTAAGTTAAAGACTTGAGGAATGGTTGTATACAGTTGTATGAGCCCTTCCTTTAAAAAAATATTACTACGGAGATGGGGTGCTTTTTTGATAGCATTATATTCTCAACTGTGACAGTTCCACACTAAAACCTAACATATATATTTTTTAAATAGTAGTAACCACTTCAGAAACTAAAAGCATGATATAAAACTTTTAACTTTCTAGCAAAGATCACAAACACACACGAATGAAAAAAACTGGACAAAACAAACAAAAAGGAGGCAGAGTGAAAAAAATTAAAAGAATAATAAAACTATAAATAACTGAAAACAAACACTGAGGTAACTTATTTAAGGCCAAATCTATTGATTATGACAATGAACATAAATGTTTTAAATTTCTCCATAAGATACAAACTGCAGTATATACTTATATCTTGGCTGGCGCAGTTGGTGGAGCATATGACTCTTGATCCTGGAGTTGTAAGGTTGAGCCCCATGTTGGGTGTAGAGATTACTTGAAAAAAATTAAAATCTTTAAAAGAAAAAATACAAACTGCAAGTTTGCATTTAAAAACTCCAGATATCTTAGTAACAAGAAGCACAACTAAAATAAAATACTATAAAAATGGTAAAAGCAAAGAAAAAGCAAGTGTTTATCATTAAAATTTAAAGAAACAAAATGTAGAACTCAAAACAAGAAATACTAAGTGATAAAAACAGAATAGAATCACCCGAGGGAGCGCCAGGGTGGCTGAGTCAGTTGAGTGTCCAACTTTGGCTCAGGTCACAATCTAATGTGTTGTGAGTTTGAACCCTGTGTCCGGCTCTGTGCTGACAGCTCAGAGCCTGGAGCCTGCTTTGGATTCTGTGTCTCCCTCTCTCTCTCTGCCCCTCCCCTGCTCGTGCTCTCTCTCTCTCAAAAATAAGTAAAGATTAAAAAAATATTTTTTAAAAAGAATCACCTGAGGACACAATAGCTTTTCTATATAAGAGCAATAACCATATACATATAACTTCATTATAGAGAGAGGAATTGATTTTATTCAAAACGAGAACAAAACAAAATATTTGAAAATTTTAAAATACAAATGTCTGTAGTAAATATATAAAAATAACAATAAAAAACCACACGTGACTAATAAGAAAAGAAAATTTAAACGAATGAAGAAAAGGACCATTTCTTGATGATGACACTGAATATTAGAAAGACATTTATTTCTCTCTTTAATTTTAGAAGTTGTCAAAAAATGATTCTAAATTTCATCTGGAAAATAAACAGCTGAGAATATGTATGAAATTTTAAAAGAATTGGAATAGAGAGGATTTTGCTGTAATATATATATTATGTAATATATAATACACATAAATTATTAAATATATAAACACATATATATACAAATATGTTAATCTAATATATATCTAATATAATTTAATATATCTAATATAATCTAACATACATATCATACAAAAACAGAACTGAGATTCCATTAGAACTTTCCATTAGATTCCATTAGAACTATGCAGATGGATTATTCAATTAATTGTGCTCTAAAAATTGACCATTTGGGAAAATGTAACATTTTCAGTTAATGCCATTCACCCACGTAAATCCAGATAGATTCTAGAAATATGTTGAGGCTAAAAATCATAGAAAATAAAAAATATTGGTGAATGTTTATGCCTTCTCGTGGATGATTTCTCATCATAAAAGCAATAGTGTAAGACATAAAGGAAAGAAAATTGATAAATATGACTGAATACGAATTTTTCTTACACATTTCTTTAAAAATCGACATTAATAAAAAATCACAGAGGAGTAACAAATTGTAGAAAAAATATTTGGAGTTCTTGTAGCTTGGAATCAAGAAGACTGCAAAAATAACATGGTACTTACCTTTGTCATCTCGATTTCATCATCAGTGACAAACATCAGCATAACAATGCTCCTGTTTGTTGAGAAGGCTGGAAAGAAAGTATATAGTTAGAGCAAACTAAGTTTCAGCCGTTCTTTCTTATACTTTTATATATCCATAGAAAGTTCAGTGAGGGAAATACTCAGACCAGCAAAGGATGGTGAGTAATTTATGAAAGAAGAAACTTAATTAGCTCATAAACTTGAGAAATTTAACCATGCTAATGAGATGCAAATTAAAACCTTAATAAAATGCTGGTTTCTAGCTAACAAGTGAGAAAAAATTAATATATATATATAATATGAAAGAGAAGCTTCCTCATACTCTGGGAGCATAAATTTTCCACCAACTGACCTTGAAAGCAATTTGGCAATGGTCCATCCTCTTTTACCTGTAATTTCACTCCTGAGAATATATTTAAAACTGTCAAAATTTTATTTTTGTGTGAATAAATGGGCACATCTTAAATCAAGGGACTCAAAGGTTTTGTGGATAACCCAGCTTTACTGATGAAAATAATTTTTACCATGTCCTCCTAATATATGTAAATTTATGTATTTATTGGATTTTGTAACATTCATTTTTACCACTAAAAAGCATACCCCAAATGGAATTGAAAAATTTGGGAAAAAGTAGAAATTCTAGGGCACCCAGGTGGCTCAGTCATTAAGCACCTGATTTTGGCTCAGGTCATAATCTCACAGTTCGTGAGTTCGAGTTCTACATCAGGAGAGTTCGAGGTCAGCTTTGGATGGACATGAGCCCTACTTCTCTCTCTGTCCTTTTCTCTCTCTGTCTCTACCCCTTCTCTGACCCTTGCTCACTTGCACTCTCTCTCTCTCTCTCTCAAAAAAAAAAAAAGAATTCTAATACTTTCTTCTTGTACCTTGCTGCATTGTCTTGCCCATCTCCCGGTGTATATTAACCCCACTTCGAAGACCACAGCCCAGAATGTTCTGCAGTCAGAAAAGAATTAAATAAATCATGGCACATCCATCAGAGTAAATATTATTTAGCTATTTGAGATCCCAATTTTGGATAATGTTGAATTTTGAGAACATGGTTACTATATAATAATAACATCTGTGAGGGCGAGTAGAGTGCCCAGCTGTCTCACCATGTGTCAGCTGGTAGCACATATTAGGTCTTCAATAAATATTTATTGAGTGAAAAAGTGAATTATAAAAGCAGGACACTAACTTGTATATATGCATTGTGGATCTAAAAACATGGACACAGATAACAATGACTGTATACAGATAAACTATATGAGTGTGTGTGGGCGTGTGTGTATATATATATATGCATACATATATATAATTTCAAAAATTTATACAGTGAGTTACATAATTGTAAACTAAATTCACAGTATACAGGAATGAAAAAATAGAGCTTAAAATACAATGTAACTGTCAAAATGAACAATTTTGAAAGGATGAAAGATAAAATCTGAAATATCAAGAATCTGAAATAAATCGTTCAAGACCCCAAATTGTGACTCAGAGGACAGAATAAGAGGGATTTATAAAAGGTTTTCTTTTATGGAAAAGTAATTATAAATCCAGGTAGTGCTAGGATATGCATCCTTCTGAAATGTGGAGAAAACGTGGTAACCCTTTCCTCGGAGTGTGCCGTAAAGGTGGGAGTTCTCACTTCGATGTTTGAAAGCCTTTCTTGAGGAACTTTTTAAAAGTAGGATTCCTGAGCCCTGCTGTCTGCAATTCTGATGGGGCAGGTTTGAGGAAGGGTCCGGGAATCTAGCCCCTCTACCCACCCCAGGTGGTTCTGATCCCCCAGACCTGATAATCACAGTTGGAAGCTGTGGAGGGTGGGACCCGGCACTTACCCTGAATCTCACAGAACCTCAGCGACATGGGCCATGCAGAGTACATGGCAACAGAGAGTTGGCGTAGACAGAAGTGGAGGCTTGAAAAGCACTGGCTTCTTGCAGGTGCCGCCATGGAACCAAAAGCTGCATTAAGAAGAGGGCTCAAAAGCATAAGTCTCGGGGCTGAAGTCTGTGTAAGCTATGAATAATTGAAAAGGGGGATTTTTATCATGTGGGAGTAGGTCAAAAAGCCCAGAACACAAGTGACCAGTGTGTTAGAAGAACTTCCTTCAAGAGGTAGAACAGAGAGGGTTTCTTCCAAAACCACACCCAGGCTGTGGGAGGGGCGCCAATGCCTGGAGAGTCCTGTATGTAGGTCATGGTCTTTTTCCATGTATGGTCCTTAAGACCCGCTGGGAATTGACAGACATTATTTTGGCTGAAAGAATCATTCGGAGAAGTTAAAGTGACTTTTCTAAGACTACTTTGGGATCTACCACAGCAACAGACTTAGTGATGTTGGGGACCTGCTCCTTCCTCACCCGGCTGCACCCACCGGGGACTTTGGTAAAAAGCCAGTGAAGCCTGACAGGTGAGGGAGTTAACAGCCAGTGCAGGTTCTACAAAAGCAGATAAAGCTGAGAGATGGTTCATTTGATTAATTTCTCCAAAGAAATTAAGTTGATATAAAGGCGGTTGCAATAAGATAGTGAGAAAAAAACGTGGCTTACATTTGCGTTTTCCTAAGAGTTGAGTTACTGAAATTTTTTCTGGATCCATAGAAATAATGCCTGTTATATGTACGCCGTCTGCAATCCCTTATTTTTAATTAAGACTTTATCAGAAAAAGGGAGGACAAGGGAAACTTTTGGAGGTGGTAGACTACCTGGTTATCACCTATATTGGATGATGGTTTCATGCATGTGTGTATATGTTCAAACTTACCAAGTTGTATACACTGAATATGTGCAGTTTTTAAAATATCAGTGGTATCTCAATGAAGCTATTAAATTGTTGTTTTGATCTGGTATATAAACCACAAGGTCCTTCCCTCCATGCTTCACTCCTACCTCCCTCACAACGCAGCCTCTTAAATGGTGAATCACACTCCATATCTTGCTCGGAAACCTCAGATGGTTTCCCCTCATGCTTGGAATGAAATCCCAAGTCCCCACGACATTCCAGAAGACCCCACCTGATCTTGCCCTTGGCCACTTCTCTGGCACCACTTCTCTGGCCTCACCTCCGAGCACGTCCACTCACCTCCCCTCAGCCACCTTGACCTCCTGGTCCCTGGAGGCCACTGAGCAGGCTCCCAGGCCAGGGCCATTTTCTCAATGTTCACTTATGATGTTCATGTGACCTCGGCCCAAAGGTCCTTTGTCTGTGCAACCATCTGATCATCTTATGAAAGTTACACACCCACGCACCTCCACACACTTGATCCCGCTTTGTCTCTCTTCACAGCACCCGTCACCACCCAGCATTGTGGTATTTCCTCAGCTGTGTCTTTGGCTGTTGTCCGTCTGCCAGGATCATAGCAGTTGCAAGAAGGGCCTGCATTTGATCTGTCTTGTTCAGTGATGTGTTCCCATCGCCTTGAAGAGTGGGTAGCCTGGCATGCGTTACTCACTCGATACATATTTGTCGAATAAATGAATAAATGGCATTTAAAAACACTCCCAATATCAAAGTGAAATGGGGAGAAAAAAATCTCCGCTAATCCTCGTGCAACAGCAAATCAAACTGTTGTCCACTGGATCTAACAACACTCGTTCGATTTTTAAAAATTGATTGTAATTGACTATATCTTTGTATCAAAAACAAACTTGGGAATTGGTTTCCCCATTTATTTCGGTACTAATTTGAATTTACTTTTCTGTTTGTTTTTAACCCAAAAGATGATTTCTTGCTGATTTTTTTTTTTAATGGAGTACTCTGCAGGTTTGATTAGAGTTTTTGTTTGACACACTAAGGAAATGAGCGCCCGCAGGCACTCCCCTCGATATTCGAAAGCCAAGGGCGAGCCTTGCGGGCAGAGTGCAGATTGTGCAGGGTTCCCAGTGGGGCCCACGGAGGAAAGTAGAGACATGGGCCGCCCCGCAGCAGAAATTAGCGAGGGAGCCAGCAACAATCCATTTCTCACTTGTGTTGTGCAGGACACAGAACACTTAAAGGCCAAAAGCGTGGGCACGTGGAGAAAGAGTACAGAATATGGAAGCTCAGTGGAGCAAAGTGAAAGACGGCTGTGTAGTAAGGCTACATTCCAGCTGTGGACGAGCGAGCCTTCTAGGGCCCTGGTACATGAGCGTCACTGGAGTGGGCCCACTTACCAGTCAGATTTGGGATAATTCAGCCAGTGTTGAGCTCAAATTGTCTATTTTTGATCTGTAAAGCATTTGTCTAAGCAAATTACTGGTAATAGGGGTAAGAATCGGGGAAAACAATGGCTTCCAAACCCACTGAAAAGAGCCAGTTGTTTATAAAGACTGTAGCACATCTATTTTATATATATATTAATGAGCAGGCCTTAGTGATTTGTTAAAACGGGTCTGTTTTCCTCTTGACAACATATTACCTATTCTTGTTACTGTAGGTGCTTAAGGATATTAGGGAATCAATTCTTTAAAAATGCTCTCTGACAAACTCTAGGAACTCAGATACTCGCCTTGCTCCATTACTATGGCCCCTCATTGTCAGTGACCCTGCTGTTGGCTGTGGTGATACCTTGTTTTCTTGCGTAAGTCCTCATTAGCAGATTTAAAAAATCCCTAAAATAAGGAATTAAGGCTAGAAAAGCCCGGTTAAAACTCCCTGGGTAGAGCCAATTTGTTTATTCGATAGCATCCTAGTGATGGTAAAACAGTGCTTCCAGGAAAGGGAGTTGTGTTTGTGGTGGCGCATGCGTGGTCCCCATGCTGAGGCTACATCAGCACTTTGCAGAAAGGGAGCAAGGATGCCAGGAAAATGTTAGGTTTGTGAAAGGAAGTATCCTAGGCTCGTAGAAGAAGCTGAATACCGTGCTCTCTTTCCTTTCTTGGTGTCTACCAGATGGTGGAATGTTTGATGGTAGCAAATGTTTCTTGATCCCTACATCCCCCACAGTCCCCAGCACAACCCTTCGTGCATGGTGAACTGTCAATAAAATATTTCTTGAACTGCATCAGGTTTGTCTTAGTAGACCCTGATTCAGAGCCATCCGCCCAATCGTGCAAACTACAGAGGACATAAATAAATATGAATAAAAGCCGGCCCTCCATTTCAAAGACTGGAGATTTAAAGAAATATTTAATTAAGTCTCTTTTTATTAAATATGTTTAATAGTGGCTAATAAGACAGCTGACGGTGTGGGGAGAACCCCTAAAAACCAACCTTCCAGTTCATGTATTTGAAAGAATCCAAATCCCCAGGGATGAAGAAATTTAGCTAATCTTTCCAATCGCATTGTGCCTCCTTCCCCACCCCCATTTCCTTGGAATTACGTTATCTGGCTCCTTTTAAAAGCTCAGAAGCCTTTTGAATTGGAGCCGCATTCAAAGGACAGTCAAGGGTCACCCTTGGAATATTAAAGGCGAGTGGATAACAGGAGAGGGAGGGAAAGGGAGCAGCTGGGCTAGGCGGAGCCCTGTGCAGGCCCAAGGCAGAAAATGCGAGAACTCCGGAGGAGCTGGTGTTGGCCGAGAGAGCTGCCCGGCTTGATCCGGAAGGACTGGAGGTAGCACCGTCGCGACCCACGGTATTAGTGTCAGGCTCTTGCTGCTGCAGTCTGAGAGTAAAGGAAAGGAAAACACAATCAGTGAAATCAATTAAGCAACGGCCTTTTGAACAGAACTAGAATGGTTCCTTCAGAGACTAAGCGCTTCCTGAACCTTGAAAAATGAAAAGCCGGGGAACTATTTTAATTCAAGGAATTCTGCAGAATTTACACCGAGCTGACCCATACTCCTTTCTTAAAATAACAAGGGCTTAGGATTTATAAATTCCTTCTCGAAAGATGTCAAAGTAGTTTCCAAAATCTGTTCGTTGACCTTTCTTCCATCATTTATAGGTATTGATTCTTGTTTTTGGTGTTTAAATAAAATCAATGAATATTTAGTGAGGGCCTATTATGTGCCAAGCACCGTCCTAATATCGGGAGTGGCTGGATACAGGGGCAGGCCCCCACTCCTCAGCAGTGGTTACTCACTGAGTTAGCAGGGGTGGGAGAGGTGGGGATGTTAGGGAGGTGGATCCTGAATCCCTTTGAAAAATCTGATGAAGTCTGAGACGCTTCTCCACAATAAAATGCACACACACTCATCCTTCACAGGGCAGCTGCGGACAGAGATGGGAATATATACATCTCCTGTTATCACGATGCAGTGGGACCTATTCTAAGCACTGTTTGTGAATTATTTATTTATATGCAAACCTATCTGGAGAGGCATGCGATATTACTCCCATTTCCTCTCAGGGAAACTGAGGTGCAGAGAGATGTGTTAAGTCCTTTGCCCAAGGTTCTCTAGTGCATTGGAAGTGACCCCAGGCTCAAGCACAGGTTCTCTGCCCCAGTGCCCACGTTCCCGCCCCGGCAGTGCTGACCTGGGGTCTCTCGAGGTCCTGGCGAGGTGACCCTTGCTCCCACTGTAGGCCAGAGGGAGGGCGCTGTGCAAGGTAGACCCGATGATCACCCGACATTTTATTACCACCTGCCAGAAAATCATCCTCGTGGAAGTGTGTGAATGGCACGTTCTGTGGCCGTGCCGTGCCTGTCCACATGCCAGGGGCAGAGGAAGGCTCTACCCGGGCTGAACGTGGAGGGTCTGGCATGTTAAGCAGTTGGGTTTTGACCCAACTCAGAAGGTACTGTGATTAGGACTGTCAGCTTTCAAAACTGGATTTTTAGGAATGTTAGTCTGTCAGCAGGGGGCAGAAGGGATTTTTCTATTTATTTATGGAAATTTGAAACTATAGGGGACTGGATATTTTCTGAACAAAAAGTTTTCCTCCCCAACTATATGTCCTTTGCTCTTCAAGATGGAAGAATAGAATTAGATGGCTCCACATATTTAATGTATTATTCATTTAAATGAATATTTGCATCTGAGAAAAATGATAGAATTAGAACATTTATAATAAAATCATATTTCTAATATGTTCTGCATGTTTGATGATACCACCGCCCCTAAATGACATGAGAGCTAATTGTGTAGGAGCTGTGTTGGGCTCCCCTTGGTGAGCCTGAGAGTCTTCCGGGCTGAACAAAGGGCATGGACAGAGCTAGGAGGCTGAGGCTCTGGGTGGGTGGGTCTTGGGCTCATCTGGGGCCACCCCAAGCTCCAGCTCTGATGTCTTGCTTGGGAGAGCTTATCTCCCCAGCCAATGGCAGCTTGTCTCCAGTTCATCCTCAGTCCTAGGGGGAAAAACAACACTCTCCTTTTCCTTTTCAGTGTTGATACTAAATTCTTCCATCGTGTGCTATGGTAAAACAAAGTAACACAAGCACGCAAAACCAAATTCACATTTCTGGAAGCAGAATACAGGTCAGTGTATATGGACATGCAGTGCTAGACAGGTAAGATGGCCAGATGAGGACGCAGTTTCATATTGTGCAATTTCAGACAGCATTAAGTGTATTTTTAAATATTAAAACTATCAACCAAGGACAAGAGACTTCACCTTCTCTTCCTTCCGGCCATCCTCACAACTGATCAATCGTTAATCAATCAATCAATCTAAACACCTTTACTGAGAGATTATTTTGTATCAGATCCAATAGCCAGAATTCTGAGACATGGTTACCCTTCAAAAAACTCAAGCATCTCAGCTGGAGAGGTGAAGGGTTAAGTATTTTGGATAAGTAAGTGATTAACCAATGGAAAAACTGTCGTGATCTGATTGTGCCCGTGATACATCGCAAATAAGTAATATGGACAGAACTGTGAAACTCTTTATCCAAATATATTGAAAACTCCACATTAAATGGATGAGAGGAGCCAATATGGTGGCTAAAAGCTTGGAGTGGGCACTTTGGTCCTTCCTTGTCTCCCTTGGAGGTCCTGGAGGCACCTCCCTGAAAATTTCAGTTCAGTGCTCAGTTTCAAAATTCCAAAACTGGAGGCAAGGTCTTTCTACTCTGTGAACTTAGTATGTCATCCACTTTTGCAAAAGGTTGCAAAAATTGAGATTATATATATTAAGTACTTCCAGAAAGGTAGCATTTTTAGGACAGAGATTGGTTGTTCTCTCTTTGTACCTTCAAACCACTAAATACAAGTTCACTTTAATTTGAGTTGTATTCTGATTAAATCCTGATGCCCATTTGAAGCCATCAGATCATGAGGAATGTATGGATGTAGGGTATGTGTATGCCATGTCAATACCACTGCATAACCCCATTACCAAAAGCCCAGGTCTAGATGAGCTCGAATTGAACTTTTATTGATGCTTTTTCATGAAGGCAGCAGAAACTGAATTGATGGTGCTATTAGGTTGTCAATAGCAGTGTCTCCCTTTTTCCCCAGATAAGAACACAGGAAGCATCATCCACAGAGTCATTAAAACTTCTTGGGGACAAAAGAGCTATAGAAGTTCAAGGTGATGATCTAGATGTGTGTCTAACTGCACATAGATGCTTTGTAGAAGTCCAGAACCTGCAGACTCCCAGTTGATTGATTGTTCTGTTGTTATTCCAACATACAGGTTTGTACCGATGAGCTGTGTTGTTTGCTTATTTGCTTGCATTTAGATACAGCTGTGTCTCATGTTTTAATCTTTAATTGGAGTCGTCAATATATGTGGTGATAATTAATGTTTGTCAACAAGCATGTATAAGCATCGTTAAGAAGATGTGGCACTCATGGTGGGGCTGGGAGAGAAATAGAGACGCTCGGTGGCAACTGACAGGGAAGAAGGAGGTTGCTTGCCTGAGGTTCACCCAAAAGATAGATTCTTAAACTAAGCCCACATGTACATTAAAATGAAATGCCATCTTCTGACATCCAGGCAAGTCAGATATTCTGCAGTCTTATTTTGTCCTTTCAACATGATTGTGGACATTCACCTTAACGAAATAACCCCCGAGTAAAGTGTTGGGGATTGGTGGGGGCAGCAAATCGTGTAAGTTGCCCAGAGCGTCTTCTAAAGAGGGGATCCTATTTCACTCTGCAATGACTGCCCTACCCCTAAGACAACATTCATCTAATTGTGGGTCAACATCCAGTATGGTGGGTTGTGTTTCAGGTGGCCTGTATTACAATTTTACACACAACTATTGGGTCCTTTTTGGTAGATAATGGTAGTCAGTAAGGGTTAGAGATGGGTGAAAGCTTGCTACATTCCCAGAGCTTTGCTCCCTGTTTATTATGAAAACAAGCTCTGAGGCCAAAAGTTGCCATCCATACAGGTACTTATTGAGCACACTTTTATTAGCAAATAATCCCCAAATCGTTTATTCAACCTATCTGAAAGCTTGATGAAGTCGTAATTCTCTATCATTTTAGGTGAACCTCGCATATCTTGCACCAGAAGTTCTGTTAAGGCAGATATGCAAGATTTTGGAAGCCAGATCTGTTTCTCCCACAGTCAGCAGCTCGCAACTAGAACTCTCTGACCCAAGGACTGGACATGGACAGTTTAGGGATCAAGCCCTAGGCTTCTAGCCCTTAGGCAACAGGGACTTGCTAGATTCTTCATATCATTTGGTTGCACTCAAGGGAGGGGAATGCCTTTAAACTATTTTAGCCAGTACATATATCTTGAATATGACTAACCAAATGAAAACTCATTCCTAGCCTCCGTTAATGCTGGTCAACAAGTTATTTATCTCCCTCAAATTAATATAAATTATACTAATTAGCAAAATGCTGAGTGAGGGAGTGGTAGACTGGGAATGGAGGTAGCTGAACAGTGGGAGGTACCCATGCCTGAGGTAGGGCCTTTCTGAGGAAATGGTAACCCTGGAGCACAAATGTTGATTGAGGCAACTGACTAAATCTAGGATTGAGCTGAGGAGTCAGACAACCTTTTCTGTAAGGAGGCAGAGAGAAAATATTTTAGGCTTTGTAGGCCAAGCAGCAAAATCAAGACTGTCCCCTCAGGAGATCTTGGAGAGGCCGCTACCTTCAGGCAAAGGCAAGTCCTAGGGGAGAACTCAGCTGTGAGCCATCTCAGCCAACATCCCTGGCAGCTGGGAAACGAGTGTATCGGTGGTAAGGGGGGATCTGGGCGGCACACCACAGCATCCACAACAGTATATACTGCTGTTCCAACTGGACTCATGGCCAAATGGATGCCTCGATGTGGGTAGTAGTGCAGTGGAAGATGGTCTTTCTGTGTAACACTTTCTATCTTTCCAAACATACTCATACACATTATCTGTGTATCTCCTCACTCAAGTCTCACAGTATCCCCCTAGAGAAAAGTAGAGCTGTGTTGGTATGGAAAACAAGATGGGAGAGATAGCGATTCATCTGTGATCATGCACCCCAATGTTTATACCAGTGCTATCAACAATAGCCAAACTATGGAAAGAGCCCATATGTCCATTGACTGATGAATGGATAAAGAAGACGTGGTGTACATATACAATGGAATATTACTCATCCATCAAAAAAGAATGAAACCTTGCCATTTGCAACAATGTGGATGGAACTAGAGTGTATTAAGTTAAGCGAAATGAGTCACTCAAGGAAAGACAAATATCATATAATTTCACTCATATGTGGAATTTAAGAAACAAAATAGATGAACATAGGGGAAGGGAAGGAAAAATAAAATAAGATAAAAACAGAGAGGGAGGCAAACCATAAGAGACTCTAAGTGTAGAGAACAAACTGAGGGTTGATGGAGGGAAGGTGGGTGGGGGGAGATGGGCTAAATGGGTGACAGGCATGGAGGAGGGCACTTGTTGGGATGAGCACTGGGTGTTCTATGTAAGTGATGAATCACTGGGTTCTACTCCTGAAACCGTTATTACGCTGTATGTTAACTATCTTGAATCTACAAAACAAAACAAAACAAAGCAACACAGTTGGGAATATTGGGTGGAGGAAGTAAATTCAGCTTGGTATCGACATTTTGCTGTGAAAATCTACTGGAAGTTGAACAAGGGTATACATGTTCAGGCTTTGTAATTAAGTGCATTATAATGTAAATTTCATCTTTTTGGTGTTTGCTGAAAATGTGTGTTTTTCTGCTTTTCTCAAAACAATTTTTATTTGCAGTTTAGGAGGTGACATTTAAGATTACTGGGGTGCCTGGGTAGCTCAGTCCATTAAGCTTCTGACTCTCGGTTCAGCTCCGGTCATGATCTCACAGTTCATGAGCTCAAGCTCCACGTTGGGCTCTGTGCTGACAACACAGAGCCTGCTTGGGATTCTCTCCCTTCCTCTCTCTCTGCTCCTCCCTTGCTCTCTCTCTCTCAAAATAAATAAAAAAACTTTAAATTAAATAAGCAGTGGTGGGTGAATTTATAGTATTTTTAGTGTTTTGATCTTCATAAATTTTCAAAGTTTTCAACGATTAATATATATACTTACATCAATAGAAAAATTATAAACCGTGGTCTTATTTCCAAAAGTCCGAAAAGATGTCTTTTTAAACATTATTGGTGGAAGAAGGAAGTACTGAGTGGTAAAAAAAAAAATAGAAATTCCTTGTAACTTTTGAGGGAAAGATTCTTCAGCACATAAATATCATAATAAGAACCAACTGACTTAGTAATATTGGGTAATTGGTAAAAAAAAAAAAAACACAGATAAAAATTGTTTAACTTCATGACTAAGGTAACAAAATTCACACTTGAAGTTTTCTTTCTCCAAACCCACACAAGTCTAGTTTTATCCTCTTAATTATCTGTGATTTTGATTTTACTTCTTCTCAGTTGGAGAAATTAAATACAAAATATGATGCTATCTTTGCATCTTAAATTGGCTGTAGGTAATTTGCATTGACCTTTTTCCTAAATTGAAATGTGGCCTTTGGGAGGGGTACATTATTTTTCTTTATAATGGATATAATTTTTCTATTGAATTCTAGAAATAGATCTGTTGAGTCTAACTTTGCCATACGCTGGCACTTTGCAAACAAATGAATGGTTTCCCTGGATTTTTGAAGCCTGCCTGTCTTATTTACATTTTCCTCAGCGCTTTCAGATTGCCTGTTTCATAGTTGGTTTGTATGTACATAACAATATGCTGGACCCAGTTCAAGCTCGGTTTAGATGGGCGCGGGTATTTCCACCGCGTGGCTGCCACTGGACACGGATGCTTTGCTGAGTTAATCATCTCGCTATCTTTAGTTTCTCTGACTATAAAATGAGGATGATTATGCTTACAAAAACTCTGTTGGTTAAATTATTGCAGGCCTTTAGCTGAATTATCTCTTTGTTTATCAGGGATTATTGTTGACAGCCCAGTGAAAGCCCAGGCTGAATTATTCTCTTTGCTTATACGGTGCCCTATATCTGCTCTTCAAATAAAGGGTTTACAGCAGAAATATATGGGGACATCTTTATTTAAAAATTATATTAAAGGACACCAGGAATTAGTATCTGATGAGAATATATATGGTTAGTATATGCTAAGTTGTATGTAACCATGTAGAAATACACTGTAAGGAATATTAGGGAAAAGTTATCAGAATGTGGGAAGCATGTGTACTTGCTGAAGCCTTCTGCCTTATAATTGCAGCATGGTTGACGATTAGAGCTCTAATTTACATTAGCTGCCATCTAAGCGGGTGCATTCTAAAATGAGTTTCATGGGGCGCCTGGGGGGCTCAGTTGGTAAAGCGTCTGACTCCGGCTCAGGTCATGATCTCCTGGTTTACGGATTTGAGCCCCATAGTCGGACTCTGTGCTGACAGCTCGGAGCCTGGAGCCTGCTTTGGATTCTGTGTCTCCCTCTCTCGCTGCCCCTTCCCCTCATGCTCTCTCTCTCTCTGTCTCAAAAATAAATAAACATTAAAAAAAATTTTTTAAATGAGTTTCAGGAAGCACCAGACCCGTTGGATAATACAATAGAGAAAGATCACAAGGAAAAGTCCTTCCATAGCCAGATGATTTTTTAAAATCTATTTATTTAAATTCAAGTTAGTTAACATACAGTGTAGTATTGGTTTCAGGGGTAGAACCCAGTGGTTCATCACTTACATACAACTCCCAGTGCTCATCCCAACAAACGTCCTCCTTAATGTCCCTCACCCATCTAGCCCATCCCTCCTCCCACCTCCCCTCCATCAACACTCAGTTTGTTCTTAGTATTTAAGAATCTCTTAGGGTTTGCCTCCCTCTCTGTTTTTACCTTATTTTTCCTTCCCTTCCTCTATGTTCATCTGTTTTGTTTCTTAAATTCCACATATGAGTGAAATCATATGATATTTGTCTTTCTCTGACTGACTGATTTCGCTTAACATAATACACTCTAGCTCCATCCATGTTGTTGCAAATGGCAGGATTTCATTCTTTTTGATCTCCGAGTTGTATTCCATTGTATTCTATTGTGGTGTGTGTATGTGTGTATTTAAAAAAATATATATATATATACACCACATCTTTTTTAATGGCCAGATGGTTCAGGGAAAGTGAGGTTAAGAAGAGCTGAATTGTTTTCTTTCCTAGTAGACTCTTCAGTTGGGTTTCTTTGGTAGGATTCTGTGCTCTTCTGTACTGATTCTGTGGGTAGGATTGCAAAACTCTCTTATGTAGAATATCCTTGGGGATGAGTGTTCTGTGGATTGCACTTTGGATAAAATACTGTTTTATTCCAACCTTTTCATTTTCTAGATGAGGACATTGAGGGTGGCGGTGGTCACGTGATTTGCTAAGTTTATGTAGACAGTGAACCTGAACGCAAGCCTGGGTATTTGACACTATCCGATGGCCTATCTACGACACTGTATTGCCCCATTGATTGTGGAGTCACGAGCAGTGTTGGACAGAGAAGTGTTTTATTCCTAGAGTCTGCAGGGAGGAAGATACTACACACAATATGCTCTGGGAATCAGTTGTCCAAGGTTTTAACACCCTTCAGGGTCCATAATTCAAGTTCTGGGAAACCCCATGAGTTGCTAAATTTATGAGCCTTGGCTTTTCATCCAGTGCAGTATAAAAAGATGCTGATCTTTGGAGGCGAATTTGCTGAAGTTCAAAATACACCTTCACCACATTATTAGCTGTGTGGCTTTGGGACAAGTCACTTAGCTTCTCTGAGTCTCAGGCCTTTATCCCTCAACTTGGGGACTAATCCCTTGCACAGTTTGGGTGAAATTACATATATCTGAAGTGCCTCTCTTCATTCAATATGTGGGACCTAATTATGTTCTTTAACAATGTGCGAATGAGATTTAAAGAATTGCTGGGTGGTTCTGGTGTTACTTGCAGCCCTTTCGTTATAGGACATGGTGAAATTATTTCTTCACGTTTTGTCAACGGAACCGACCTCTCTCCCGCTTCTTCTCTCAGCGTCTGGCTCTGAGGTCGCTGGTGACCTTTGTGAGTCAGCACGTATTGGCACCCGGTGACACATGCCATGTCCCATTCTCGAATCTACTTGCCACTCTTCCACATTGACCCAGTCGTTTTTCTTCTGTCGGGGCTGATAAAAGAGTTTCAGGGAAGTCCCAACTCCTTCGACTGCGGTTGTGACGATTTCAGATTTTTAAGCAAGAAGTCTTCACCCGGTCTATTTTTTGCCTGCCCTAGCTATTTCCGTTCCTGGGCGCTGCTGCAGGGATCCTTGTGCAGGTTGGAGATGCGGCTTTCTTACATTCCCGTGAGCGTCTGTACTGGCGCTTGTTGGAAAATCCTTTCTTCACTCTAGCAGAAAGGATTTTTACAGACTGCCATCCCTTTTGGCAGGGGGAGAACGACTTCCAAGCCGAGAGCGGCTTGAAAGAGGCACTCCCTCATCACTTATGACTGTACTCAGTGGTTACTGCTTGTGACACATTTTCAAATGGACCCCCCAGTGGCTGCAGCTGTGATTAAAAGCTGTCTGCTCTCGGCCTCACTGGGGGTTTGCTGTTTAACCATGTCGTGCACATATATATGTGGGCTACAGCTGCATCTTGGAAAACGTAAAGTGTTTTGTAAGATAAAAACAATCAAATGAGTACCTGAATGACAGACTCCTGAATTTTCTAAGCTTGAGTCACTGCGAGGCACTGTTTGGGAAGCTGGCTGTGGGTGAGGTACATAAAAGTAATTTAAGGGAGAGGAGCTAATGGCCGGTGAATGTATACCCTCGGCCAGCGCATGCTTCGCACACATCAGCTGACCCGAACATCTTAAAGATTTAAGTGCTCTTGAACTTAGCAGCTGCATTTTGGCTACCCTGTGTGCTCAGGCTTCAGTCTGACCATCACAAATAAAACAAGGACAGAAGATTCTTTTTTTTTTTTTTTAATAAGACTACCCAGATATCCCCTGATACGTGAATAACCACATGTAGCTTGTCATGAGGGCTTTAAATCCCATTCTAAACATAAGTTTACTATAAACACTACCTTAAAAAACCATTCAAATGAACGGTGCGCCCACCTTCAGATAGGGTGTACCTTTGAGAGGCCCAGGTCACAACCTTTCCTCTAGATTAGAGAGATTGAGCATGCAACCTTTTAGAAAGTAAAAATGTCCTAGAATTTAAACCTGGGCTCTTTGCTTCACACGGGGAGGACATTTACCAAAAGCATAAGATGAGGAGGGCTCCCATCCCTACCCTCCCGGCTCCACCCAAAATGGGAAGAACCCAAATGCGCATTTGCTTAGATGCATAGGAAGGAAATTCAGGGGGCTTTTGAGAATTTTGCCTCCCCTACGCCCCTGTGCCTGCCTCCCCCCACCCCAGAAAGTCAAGCACTCCAAATCTCAGCAACCAAAAGGCAGTCCATGAAATGCTAATCTATCACCAGCAAATTTAGGCTGACAATCCTGTGAATCGACCCCATCGATGACATTGATTATATTTCAAATATTTACAATATGGCGAGACAAGCCTAATTTATTTTCTAAAGAGTTCAAGGTAGGTATCACCGATTCAGAGGGGGGAAACAATGGAGAAATGTTTGTGGTCGCTCTCTGCAATAATCTGATGCTGACAGAGAGTAGTATTTTATTTAGTAATTAACAGTGTAAAGGGGAGAGGAGCTGTCATGTTGGTTCTTAAGCTGGGGAATGTGATGAAAGATGATATCTACGATCTCATCCTTTCCACTTGTTTAGGATTGTCAGGATGAGAAATGTCAGCATTATGAAAGCTCGGCTCTGCTCTTGATATGATAAAACCCTTCAAAAGCCAGTCTTTCTCTCCCTGGTCCCCCTCCTTTCCAGCCCTCTCTCTCTCTCTCTCTCTCTCTCTCTCTCTCTCTCTCTCTCTCTCTCTCTCTCCGCACTTGCTTTTTTATTTATCCTGTTTTGTTAGATGGCAGAAATATAATTCTTTTCTTTCTTCCTATTATAAGCCACCATTTTTGTTTTATTATATGTTTCACAACCCCTAATGCCCCACTGAAAATTACCTTGTTAAATGACAGTGTTTCGAAGCCATGAATCCTTTCCACCATTCCCTCAGAGGTTTGAAACAGTCAACAGACTGTAAAGAATAAATAATAAAAAAGTATTGATTATTTTGATGACTGTGAGATTCAATTAAGTATTAATTTTGCCCTCCAGTGGACCTATCAAGGTATTCAAAAGGGAGGATTCGGCTCAGCTAAATGCGTGCTGAGTGCTTCAGCCTTAAATAGGGAGAAAATGTGTTTACCTACAGTATTTGAAGAAGAAGTGCATTGATGCACAGAGTCCAATATTTAAGTGCTGTGCACATTAAGCCCTGGTGACAGTGACATTGTTTTCAGTGGTATGAGTATTGACTAAAGAAGTGCATTTGATGACAGCTTAAACTATTTGTATTGATTAACATTTTCATAGATTATCATGTGTCATATCAAATTCACTTTTCAGGCATGAATACATTAAAAAAAAAAGTCACCACGGGCATACGGCAACCAATGTAACAACGGGACAAGAGAGCATGCAGCCCCACCAGCTCCTGGGCTGGTCACCTGTTTCCTGCTCAGGAACCATTTAGGCATGAACTTGGCAATAAATACCTCCCAGATAACGCAAAAAGGGCACTTCCTGCTTTTTTATTCCTTCTGCACCCAAACAATATCATGCATCTTAGTTTACAAATGGAATAGCAGGGCTGTCCTTGGAAAATATTTCTGCTCCTAAGACTCCTTCCTAATGAGCTGAAGATAAAGCAGATTTAAATTATTGGGGGTGGGGGGAAGTTTGTCTTTTTCGGAGGTTATTTTTGTTTCCTTTTTTCTTTAATGCTCTGGGCGTCTGATGCTCTAGGTATCGGAATTGTTGAACACAGTTTGTAAGTATTTTTTCCAATTCCTTTAAAAAAATTTTTAAACCAATTTTTTTTTGTTTAAATCGATGTTGCTGTGTATTGTTTGCTTTAAAATGTTCATTTGCTTTGGGGTCAGCTTCAGTCACAAATCTGGGACCAGGGAAGTCAACTTCTAAGGGTGCTGATGGAATTTACATGAGAAATCTCTTTTATTCCATCACAAGCGTTTCGAGGACTCTTTTCTCCCTATCTCTTTTCTCTGCTCTGGGGATAGGGTTTAATTGCTTCTCCCCCAGGGAGAGTGCTTCTTAAAATAGCCCGTGGTTCCTCCATAGGGTGCTTCTTCCTTTTTAGTGTGTCGCTGAAGTACAAACCCAGCATTTTCTTTTTTCTTACTGCATTAAAGACGGAACAAGGTGTAAAAACATTCGCACAAAAAGCACATCCCACAATTAAAGCTGTGTTGGTTTAGGTGGCTTTCAAAGAAGTTTTTTTTTTTTTTTTCCCTTCTTCCCTCCGAAGCTTCCTGAATCTCTCACATGGTAGTTGAGCTTTAATAGGGTGGGGAGTAATGGAGAACTCCTCGGATCTGTAATAGCTCTTCACTTGACTGCAGCCAGCAATAACAGCGGGAGCAGCCAGAGATAAGAGAGAGAGGAGAGAGGGAGAGTGTGTGTGTGGAAGAGAGAGAGAGAGAGAGGAGAGAGGAGAGAGGGAGAGGGAGAGAGGACACGCACACTAAAGCTGCCACTTTTTTTTCCTCCCCTTCACTCTTTTCCCCCATCCTAGGATCCAATGATAGCAGGACAAGTCAGTAAGCCCTTGCTGTCAGTGCGGAGTGAAATGAACACGGAGTTGAGAGGTGAGGACAAGGCTGCTACTTCAGACAGCGAGCTGAATGAGCCCCTGCTTGCGCCTGTGGAATCTAATGACAGCGAGGACACTCCCAGCAAGCTCTTCGGTAAGTCTGTCTAGGTATTTCATTTCAGTCCTACCATGTTGTCCGGAAGAGCGATCCACACCCCCCCCCACCCCTTCCCCGTTGTTCATTCCATTTTCCTGTAAGTGCTAAAGAGGAGCTTGGCATCTTGGAGGGGCCGAGCCACCGGGAGCCCTTTCCAGCCGGCTAGCAGGATGTCCTCCAAACTTTTCCCAGCAAGGAACTTCCTCGCTGCTCCTTTGGGCTTGTCTGATATTGCCAGAGTCCCCGGGCTAGAAATTATTAAAAAAAGAAGAAGAAGAAGAAGACGAAGAAGAAGAAGATGGTAATAATAATCAGGAAATCAGTTCCATTGTGAGAATTGGTTAACATTTATTGAATAAATATCGACTTGGTTTCTGGTTGCTTTGCAGCCTTTTGTTAAGGGGAAGGAGAGTAAAGAGTTATTATCTGTAGTCAAAAGACAGAAGGGGGGGGACTGAGAAATATCAATACAAGTCTTTCTGTACCAGGTAAACAAAGGTGGCCACAGGAATTGCTCAGAGATCTAACACTTTGTAATCACAATTAGAATGAGTATCTCTTCTAAAAGGGGAGTGGGGAGAGCAAAGAGGTCCTGTGCTTCCCTCCTCTGCCCCCTCTTGCCTCCACCAGATGTGTAGAGCCTCATCCTAAATGTGGAGGCAGCTCAGGACCTTTCAGGAATCTCTGTTCCATAAACAAAACAAGAGCAAGCAGAGTGCCACTCCAGCAAAGACATCTGTCATTCAAACAGATGACACTCTGTAAGCCAACTCGAGCAACTGTGATCTCTAATCAGAAAGGGGAGCGGGTTGTTGAGGCGCGTGACTGAGTGATGGATGGTGCTGGATGCCTGTGCTGGAGGAGCACTTTATGGGATAGAGTGACATTAGGTTTCCAGAACATTTGCTCCTGCAACGCTTGCTTTTAATTATTTTCAAGTGTTTACATACTGATAACACTGGACGTGCGGACGTACGCCCTAGCCTGTTTATGTACGTGTGTAAACTAACCTGATCTATACATCTGATGATATACACGTATGGCTGTATCAGGCAGAACACTGCTTGGGCTCAGTTTAAAAACACAGCCGTGTGCCTGAACTTCAAAGAAAAACAACACCATGGCACAGACTGCTTGGTTGAGAAAGTCATTAATTCAGCTGAAAAAATAAGCTTAATTGTTTTTAGCCTCCAGGAAGAAAGCAGCTTCCATAGTTTGGCAACTCGAGGCCAGCTTTGACAGAGGGTCTTTTCTCCGATTTGAAATACTCACTCAGTCAAATACTAGGGGGGGTGTTGCAGAGAAACTTTGTTTCGGGTTTTCTATTGGTAAAATACTGTTTTACTGTTACGAGGCTGGTAGATCCTAGTTTCAAGGAATTCTGTCATATTACCCTGTTCTCAAAAAGCGCTGTGCCACCACGCATATGGGTTTTCTCTATGTTGGCATTAAGATTTCAGCATGTTCTCTGTAAGGGAATATTTTGTTGCAGTGTAAGTTTTTATGTGTGTAGGGAGAATCAGGTCCTAGAACACTCGTTACATTGCAGGGGGTTAGTGAGAGACATCAGGTAAAATTATGAATTACAGAAAGGCAAAGCCATGCACGCCCCAGCCTCTCTGGTATTGACTGTACTAATACCAAGCAAGCCCTTTGACTTGTAAAAAGTAATCAGCTGTGAATTCAACAGAACTGCGGGTCCTAGATTGCCTGTTCCTAAACTTTGCCTGTATTTTAAAAAAGTAAATGCATTTTTGTAGACTTTCACCTAGAATCCCAACTTGTTTCCTTTTTCCTTCAAGTCAACGAACAGAGGAGTGATTAGCATGGCTTCTCAGTGTTTATTTCCATCTCCCACTGTTGAAAATGGTTACAGATTTGTTATGTCACTTCTTGCTGATTTGCATGTGCAAAGAAACCAGCTTAAAAAAACCCAGGAGGGCCAAAGACATTCGAATTGAGTTCACTAGAGACACATGCGAAGTGGAATATTTACGGGGTATAACTAAGGAATCGTAGTTTAGTTCAGAAATTGTAGTAGGTGTTACAAGATGCCCATATTCACTTTCGCAGTCTCCACTTCTGAATCTGGGAGCGGGCTCCCAGCAAACTCTGCATCTTATATCGGATATTCCTCGTGTACTCACTTCATTTTATTTGGCCTCGAGAGTGCTTTTCAAACACAACGCGAATATTTTCCAGTTTCCAATTCAGTGAAGAAGCAACCGGTAGATGAACAGTTTTGAAAACATGAGGAAAAAAATGGGAGACAGCCTGAGACAGAGGGACTAGGACATAGATCAGAGCCCCAATATTCTTTGGGGCTTTCTTAGCTATTGGGTCCATTATGTTGTCTCCTGTTAATACGACTGGGACTTAGCCTTAGAAATTCCAGTTTATGTAACTCACTAAAACTTTCTAGGATAATTCTCTTCCAGAATTTTGAGCAACTTTGGCCCCACCTAACGGGTGAGAATTTAATGGACCATCGTTTTATTTGACACAAATACGCTCAAGTGTTTTGGTTCTTATATGTAGTTTTCATTACACTCATTGGTTGACAGTGAAGAATTACATATGTTTCCTGAATAACTGAGAGCACCTAGGTTTGTCTCCAAACAATGATTTTCTACCCCACTCTCTCCAACCATCATTCTCGTGGCCTACACACTGCATTATTGAAAACTGTGTTTCTGTAATGAAAGGAGAAGATTTAGACAAATCGTGTGCATCTTGATTTGTTTACTTTTGCGGAGAGACATTCCCCAACAACAGGAGACAGGCAGAGCTCCGTTGTTTCCTGTACCTGAAATTTCAGTCTCGATGGATCTCTTTGAAGCTCATTCCCCCTTCTGTGTCTTGTTGAAATTAGCAGTCCACAGGACAAGTCTGTTTCTCTCACAGTATGGGCACCTTCAGCCCAAAACTGCAGGAGAAAGGCTAATACTGATGCCCTCTATGGATAAACAAAGGAAATTCCAGGAACCATTGGGTCTTTTATGCCTCTCCTTAAATTGCACCCTCTGCTCTTAACAGCATCCGAAGGGAAACATACTGTGCAGAATGTTTCAGTGCTCCGTGCAGCTCAGAATATACCAGAAGGAGAAACCAGAAGCCATATGCCAGCTTCAGTAGAAAGTTCAGAAAAGGGCCCTTGTGTTTTATAAAGTAATTACATCAGAGGTAACATTTTGCTTAACTTGAACAGCTATGGAAACTCAAGTACACTTAGGAGAGATGAATCCACATTTCATTGAGAAACATGTGGTTAGGTGGTTCTCTGTGATATTATTAAGTGGTACATTATTTATACTCGTGAAGCCGGTAGGATAACTGTCTCCTTTTCCGGTCTGTGACTGTATTATGCTAAGCTCTGAGCTGTAGGGAACCTGTACGGAGGAGAACAGACTGGCATGTGAGGGGGTCGTATCAGAGAATCTGGCTCTGCGTCTCGCCGTGGTTTGGCTGAGTGATGCCACGCGGGGCCAGGCATTTAATATGTAACTAGTGATGTACATATTCGAAGCCATTCTCCAAACTGGCCTTTGGCGAACAATCTCAAAGGGAAGAGGTTGCTGTTTTCTCTAGTGACATTTATAGCGCCGTGTCAACGTGGTGCCTCATTTTTAGTTATGCTCATCAAGAATTCAGTGTTCCACATTCAGTCACGTTGGATGCTAAAATTCAAATGGTAGCATCAACAACTTGGTCAGGAGGATGGCCACGGAAAGGATAAAAGTAATATATACCCCTAGAAAAATATCTGTACTAAAGTTTTCCCATGCAGTGTCGGCTGAAAAAGTGAGACCACATAAAACAGGCCCTAAATATTTTCTCCCATATATATTTGAAATTTGAAAGATGATTTATTAACAGTGTTCCTCCTGGGAGTATTTTTATTGTTTCAAGATAAACCTCATGATTGCTTTTCTTAAAGTCCCAACTACCTCGGGTGGCCGGGTTAGTCTGTGGCTCGCTGCTAGTATTATCGGGCTGTACGTGAACTGGGCCCACAGCTCGAAAGCCTGGAGCTGAGATGTAAACAAAAAACCATTTATAAACATCGTACCCGAGGTAAAAAGTGATGGCTGGTTTTCTGTTATGATATCGTGGTTTTCTAGGGTAAAGGAGATTGCATATAATGATACTTGTGAGCGTGGATATTTTCAATGTCATTTATCTGTGAACTTTTGGAAAAGGGTTGGAAGTTGGATCAGTGATTCTTCCTTGCCAGAAAATGTACTATCTCTAGGGATTTTCTTTTCCTTTCCTTTCTGTTATCTTTCTCATAAGAAACGTGCATTATAAGATTTTTTTTTTAAATTGCCATCCAGTTTGACTTGATTAGAATTTATGGCACTGGAGTTGTTTTCAATGACAAAAGCATAAAGGACTAAATTGTCTGTCACCCCTCGAGACAGTGGTCTCTGCAGGTCAGCCTGGAGGTCACTGGTAGGGCATTATGGGAACTGTACTTTGTGGTAACGCTGCGTGTGCATAAGTGGGAGCCTTATGGCCTCACTGTCTTTATTACTTTATTTAAACATCTCTTTCAAGGTTCCAATGCCTTGGACATTTATAATATTCTGGTAAAATATACTGGGGCTGGTAATCAGTACATAGTGCTTAAGCCCTAGAAGGATTTAGCTGGGAGGCAATGAGGAGAATTCCCTAGAGAAATATATTTAGTTAACCCATGCATCATGCTTCTGTATTTTTTAAAAGTTTTGATATTCTGTTCCTGGAAGATTTATACTCCTTTTCACTGAAGGAAGTGTGTTTTCTTAGGGAAATATTAAGGGAGTATATTTTTAAATCAAACTGAATGATTTGGATAATAGATTCTATGCAAAAATAGTTATTGAAAAGAAACCAAGAGAAATCCGTATTTGTATAAGGAAATGAGGTACATGATAAGGTATGGCTTTGTAGGCTGTTCTCTGACTACTGGGGAAAAACGCACTCTGAGATACATTTCTGAACATTTAGGAAGACCTTACACACCTAGATATTTCTTTAAAAAAAACTCCAGCGTGTGTGTGGATGAATTCAGTTTCAGTGTATTTAAGTAGTGTTAATGTGTAAGTTTTGAAATAAAAATAAATCCATATAACATAGCGCTGATGTTCCAACTTTTTGCCAGATCTGTTCGTGGGGCTATGCTCATTCCTGAGTGACTCTTTAACAGAGGACAGTGCACACTATGTGACATAAGATTCAGTGGGGACTCTCTCAGTGGCTCCCTTTTCTGTTTCTGCCGTGCCTGGGGGGCTCAGGTCAGACGTCTATTTAAAGAAGAAAGTTCAATATTGCCATGTCAGAAGACGCTCTCAGTGCGAACACATTAGCAAACCAAAATGCTGAAACACTTTTACATTTTTCTTTTATCTTGATGGCTACAATTCTTCTGTTTTGTTGTCGTTGTTATTATAAGCTCCTGTGTAGATTTGGAAATAAGACGAAGTAATAGAAATTGTATTAATCTGCACATCCGCCCCTTCCAGTGATCTCATTTTGGTCTTTTCAGTGTCTTGGATGTTTCTGACTTAAAGGTTACAGGGCATTCCACTGTTTTTGTAGTTCACCCTGACCAGTTTATGTCATAATTAATAAATAGAGGTGCATTGCAGATTCAGGCTCCCAAGGCTCGGCCCGTAAGTAGATTGCCTTCTTTCTCAGTTACCCGATTTAATTATAGAGTTAGCATTATTCTTGTAAGAATTGACCAAATAAAAATTTCCCCCACTTGACAATGAGGCTTAAGTGAGGATTTCAAGGGGCCCTGGCTCGCTGTTGCCCAGTAAACAAATAATTTGTGAGAGGGCTGGTTCTTTCTTTGATTGGCGATCTGGCTGGTTTATGTTTGGGGATTAATAATACATCAGACATTCCCACATTAAAAAGAGAGTTGACGTGGAGGTGGAGGGTGCTCTCCTGCTCCCGGGCTGCTCCTGATTATTCAGGCCCTTCCCCGGTCCGGAGACCAGCCGAGGAGCAGTCACATCTGCCCAAATCTGCACCTGGCTCCACTTACCATGGTTCTTGATTTTCTTATGCTAAAGAAAAAGATAGCAAAGTATTTATACCAAACTGGCACCCTGTCAGGGGGCAATCTGTGTAAAGTTTCCCGCTGTCAGGTTAATAAATTTTTAAAAAATATCCAAAGGCAGAGGTAGCTGGAGAAAGCTCCCAGTAACACTTGCCTTTCTCCAGCGGATGAGTTTCTCTTTAATATCCAGCGTGGCTCTGGAATTTTCTTGTTTGTTGTCCTCCGAGGTTCTGTACTTCGCTGGGGCTTTTGTTCGGCTTTCCTTTTATTAATGACATTTCAGTCTTTCTTTTAAAATGATTATCCTTTAAAATTTCAAATGTCTTCCTCTTAGAAGGAAATAAGTGATGTCTTCCTCTTAGAAGGAAATAAGTGAGCGTAATTTGTTTCAATCTGGTGTTTGCAGTCGAACATACACCTTCATGCTCTGAGGCTGAATGAGCTTCTAAACGGGTCAACATTGGACTTCTCTTCGGGAATACCTCCAAGTAACATTTATATTAAAATCCGATCATTCATCTGGGCTTTGGCAGTGTGGGGGCTTCCGAGGATGCCTGTGTGCTACACACGCTGACCCGACTCAGTCTTTCACACGTAAGCTCCCACCGTCTGATTCTCCTAGTCAGAGTTTATACAAATATGAAACAAGCGTGGACTAGTTTGGTAACACCTCTTACTCCAGGTTGTGACAAACAGTCAAAAATAGACTAAGCCTTTTTAATGTGAATGCCGAGGTCAGCGAGAACAACACCGACTCTCTTTCGGTGGAAGACAGCCTTTCATTCTCAGAGAAATGGAAATAAACTTTGTTTTGTTAAGCATTCAAAGATCATTTTTAAAAACCACCTGATAAAATTGCACAGCTCCTGACATCTCTTTGTAATAGTCAGCCGCTACTTTTTTTTAAAAAAATCCTCGTATGTTATATGAATGTCTATATTTTATTTGAGAATTGAAAAGAAAATCCATGCTCCAATTTCTCCTACAGTCTTTCCTTTGAAAGTGCTTGTCAAGTCTGAGACGTGGCAAGAATATACTGTTTTTTATTTTCGTTAAAAAATTAGCCACCTGGAACAACAAAGCTAATACAGTCTAAGTCACTTTTATTAGAAGATGGCACTGCCCTCACCACTAAGTGAAAATATAAAGAAAAGTGATCAGATTATAATGAGAGAAACTAATATCATTACGCAGAAACTAAGCACTTAAGAGGTCCACTATACCGAAGACCATTTGAAAATGGGATTCTATAATGAAACCTGCATTCATTAACATGGTTTAAAAAACGTTCTTAGTAAAAAACCAAAATAAAACCTGTTCATTTAGCCTGAGGACGAGGTAGACTACGAAGGTATTTTTAGCAGTCTCAGAACATCCCAATGATGGTCAACATGCAATGATTTAACAATTTCACGGGTGTGTTTGTCCTGCAATATATAGTTTGGCATTAGCAGTTTCCTTGGTGTTTCATCTTTTCCCAAAATAATCAATGTTTTCTAGATTGATGTCCTTTCCAAATCTCACATGACTTTGATTTCATCCCATTAATTAAAAAAACAAACCCTAATTCTGATAAAAGTTTGTGAAAGCCAAGCAACCCCTATTTAAAGACTAATATTAGCATAGTGTTTTAAAATAACAATGCTCATTTTCCATTTTCTCATCATGCCCGTACTTTGTGTGTCCCCCCGTTTTCTTTCCTAAGCACTATGAACACGTTGCTACCCATGTAACACACGTGTGCGTGTCTCTGGCGTGTTCTCCATATTCTCCCCCGTGTTCGTATGACAGTTCATATTTATCTTCCTAAACTTGTAGTATGTCTGTATTTTCTTTCTTGTAACATTAATAAGAATAATTTATAATAGTAAGGTTTTTTTAGTTTATACTATCTGTGTGTCACTTAAATGTACTTCTGCTCTACCTATGAGGCTATGAATATTAAAACATAGAGTTTCCAGATAAAATTCTCAAAATTAATAGTTAACCAATAAAGGACAACTAATTATATTATAGTATTGTTTCAGGCATAGTTAGGCTATTATCCAAATTCCAGTGTCGTCTTTGCAGCTGCTAACCACTGAGCAGAGGAGTCAACAGGGTTTCTCAGAAGTTGTACAGTTAATTCAGTAAAGAGATTTGGGGGTTTCCACACAATTTGATTTATAGGGAATATATATATATATATATGTGTGTGTGTGTGTGTATATATATGTGGTATATATATATATGGTGTATATATATGGCAGTATATATGGGGAATATATATGTATATGCATATACATATATGGCAGACATATCTTGCTCAAACTAGAGAAGATCCTTAGAATCTAAATATTAGGAACCCAAGTATTTGTCTACCTGTGGGATATACATAGATCATAATACAAACATTTATCTTTTTTTCTTTTTTAAGTAAAAAGCATTTGTCCTACAGTTAGTAAGCACAATTTTGTGCCTGTGAGGATTTCATGGACCTGAATATACATTTACCTGTATGCATATCAAGATAGAATGGGAGTTTGATGCACAATAAAGAAATCACATTTTAAGCATTTGCTGTTAAAATGGTATGGTGTACTTAATCTCCCTCTGCAGTCCTCCATGGCCACACATGTGGTGATTTGTCTTTTAATAGCAATATGGCAAGATTTACTTTTATAAATTAATGGTTTGGGGTTACTTATTGCATGAGAGCATCACCACTGTGGAAGGAGAAGAGGGGCTAAGGGATTAATTTGATTTAAAAATGCAAACATTTGAAGCTGTTTATAAAGCATGAAAAATTATTACCGCAGAGTGAATTTTTGCCAAAATCAACCAAGGGTAGAAGAGAATAAAACATCGAATGGGAAAACACATTTTCTTGTATTTAAAAATGTGTAGACATGCAGGTGGTATGGGGGTGGGGGTGAAATGGTCTTTTCCAGACCTGTATTTTTTTCTTCGATAGATCTAACTTCAAGTAGCAAAATATTGCAAAATAGAACCACGTCAAAAAGGAAGCATGCTGTTTCCAAAAGAAGAAGCATTAAAGAAATAGTGAGGAAAGCTAACATTTTAATGGATTCACTTGATATCCATTACTCGAACTGTAATCTATACAGGGGTGAATAGTCAGAAAAGGAACCATCTGGATTATGTGGGAAAACTTTCATAAACTTTTGGAAACAAACCACGTCATAATTTTAGATGTCGATTGGCTCATCTCTTTCTGATTCCTAAGATTAAGGCAGGTTTTACTCTTCAGAGTTACTAAGAAAATTTTCAGATTTACAGTTAATGCTGGTCTATTTCCTTGCTTTAATTAAAAAAATTTTTTTAATGTTTATTTATTTTTGAGAAAGAGAGACAAAGTGCAAAGCAGGGAAGGGGCAGAGAGGGAGACACCAAATCCAAAGCAGGCTCCAGGCTCTGAGCTGTCAGTATACAACCCGATGTGGGGCTTGAGCCCACAAACCAGGAGATCATGACCTGAGCCGAAGTCGGACATTTAACTGACTTAGCCACCCAAGTGCCCTCCTTGATCTAGTTTGGAATCTTCCCTTTTGCTGTTAGTTTCCATGTTTATTGTAATTTGCTAACATTCCAATCAGAATCTGCAGACATGGGGTGCCTGGGTGGCTCAGTTGGTTAAGCATCCGACTTCGACTCAAGTCATGATCTCATGGTTCGTGAGTTCAGGCACCGCATCAAGCTGTGTGCTGACAGCTCAGAGCCTGGAACCTGCTTCAGATTCTGTGTCTCTCTGCCCTTCCCCCACTGATGCTCTGTCTCTCTGTCTCTCAAAAATAAATAAACATTAAAAAAAAAAAAAGAATCTGCAGGCAATCAGCAAAGTGTCAACAATTAGTCACCATGCTTCAAAAAGAATTAATGTCTATAGCTGCCTGCTGAAAATGATCAAGCAAACACAAAAAAAGACCCAGAAATGGTCAGATTGGACATTGCTGGTGGTGTGGAGACGGTTGCCCTAGCTTAAGATGGTAGCTACCTGTCTTGTCATCTGTAGTGTGTCAATATGTTTTCATAATGATACAATCACCTGAACCCTATAACAGTTTATGGTCCTTTCGAGAATTCTTATGGATTCTTAGAGTGACGGAGGTCTGAGAAAAGATCTTGAAAGCTTTCACAAAATCTGGCTGGGTGACAGAAAACTAGCATGGCTCTGATTTAACAGCTATGGAATCGCATTGACTGGGAATATCATTAAACTTTTAAGTTAAAACAAAACCCACAAAACAAATGGTAGATACGAAAGGTGAGGGGCACAGAATTTCAGACAGCCGAAATTAAGAGGTGCCGAAGGTTCTTTGAGGAGAGACCAAATTCAGCAAGCCCAATGCTGATCTCGGTATCTTAATTAGAAATGGGATTTTGTAGATAGACTGTTCTGAATGTTACAACATGCCCTGGGAGTCTGCATTAGGGCCTTTCCTTCATGGGTCTATCAGACTTGGATGTTGCATTTCCATTTTCCCTGGCTATTTTTAGTCAATGATAAATAAAGACCTTGAATTTGGAACCTGGCACCAGTGAGATCACAAAACCAGAAACAGCAGGAAGTAACCACAAGTAACTTCGCATTAGTGTATGCACGGTGGATCTCAGTCTTCTTAACATTTGTACCGCTGCTAATTTCGGCGGACTTTTAAAAATACGCTTCCACATGAGCTCTCGAAACCCATAAAAGTGTGGCATGTAAAGTAAATTGTTTGTCACTTGCGGACGACCTGCCATATTTATTGTCAGGAGAAATGGACATTAGTTGGGAAAGCAGTTGTTAAAGGCCAAACAATTTTTAAAGATGGCAAAGATGCGCGAGGGTTTTCCTTTTTCTAACAATGAGCCGCCCCTTCAGACATCAAAAGACAAGATAATAAGACACTTCAAGCACAATTCAAGATTATATTCAACATCTAAAGGCTCATCTCTTGTCAGTTTGCATTTACTCTTCCAGGGATGTGATGCTTCTATCATCTTTCTGTCAAGGGGAGTCTGGCAGAAGAGGCGAGGGCTCTTATTTCACACACTTAGGGTTTTTTATCAAATAGCCCACACTCGTTCTGATTCAACCAAAATGGGGGGATAATTTGAAGAAGGTCATGCACAAGCGCAAAAATCTCATATTGATTTGTGTGATTAGAAGGCATTAAAATTGCACGTTTATGTTAGTTGCTGAGATGTTTTGTCAGTTTATTTGGTAATACACTTTTGTAGCCTGGGGGGGGCGGGAAACAGATGACTTAAAATTTAAAAATAGAGAGCTGAAAGCAGAAATTTATTCCTTTAATGTGACCATATTTGAACATTTAACAAGTGAACATAAAAATAATTTAGTGGTCTAGTTTAACAATATATGAAATTAGCTTCTATAACAAAATGCTTCATTCAGTATGAAGCAAAACTGCCCAGTTGTGCCTATCCGAGGAAAGAAATATTTATGTGAGATTATTTTTTAAATACCTTAAACATTGATTTCATATATTTAATATATAGATGAAAGGGGATGACATTTTCAATATAAATGCAATTATGAGGCTATTTTATAATGGTCATCAAATTTTTAACATTTTGTGCTCCTTGAAATTATAACATCATTATATTTGTCATTTTATGCCATTCTTAGTATATGTGCCCTTTTCCCAGAGAGGGTACTAAAGAGTAAATAAAGGAGTTTTAAGATTATTATTATTCTCTGTCAAAATTTATCACATTTCCTCCTTTGCTCTCTGACAGTCACAAAGCTGTGCAAGATAACATTCTTTTTTTTTTCTTTTTCTTTCTGATGGAGGGAGGACACCCACAGAAGTTAGAAGAACCGGCTTTTCCTCTCAAAATAAAACAATTGATGAAAATAAAACCATGATATCCTGGGATCATTTCTATATTGAATCTCTGAAATTACTTTTCCTAGGAATTTTCATCAACTCTCTGTGTCTTCAGTCCTCATATTTCTCTTTTATGCTGTGAAGTGTTTCCGAGGCTGACTCTCCTACTTTGTGCTACTTTCGCGGATCAAAACAAAAAAGATGGGCGTATGTACAATGGAGTTACAGCATAGTTTAATAGAAGTGAAACCCATAATTTGCTCTATCTGTTATAGAAGCCTTTTCTATGCTGTGGGGTTTATGCATTCCGCATTCAACAGTTAATTCGTCCACTCAACAACAAGTATTTGCTGAGTACCTGTTCTGTGACGGGAGCTGTGCTGTGCTCTGTGTACTCAGTGGAGAAAACTCCAGAAACAATCAACCACTCAGTCTTGCTTATCCACCACACTGGGGGCTGAGGTTGCAAAAATGAACCAGACATGGTCACTCTAACCTCCAGTAGCCTGCAACCAACATTATATAATGACCTTCCAGTTACTTCATTGTTTCCTGTGACTCTTCGGGAAAGCTTAGTCTTCAAAATCATGCATTTCCAAAGCAGTTCGCTGGTCAGAAGCCTAAATATTCGAGAAAAAGTCTTATCCCCAGAAAGCGAGGAAGAATTTTTGAAGGAATTATTAAGTAGTTCCAGACAAATGGCACGCGTGATGTTTTCATCATAGAGGTTGGTGCCAATGCTGTAAAACAGACGTGATTCTTTAGCAATTGTGTCTTGTCATGTCCAAAGGAAGGATGAGCTAGATGTATCTTCTCCTCCCTGTCTCTTCTGCCTCCTTTCTCCTCCCAAGATTCTTATTTGTTGATCATGTAACATAATGTAGTAGGTCAAGGCTCTGGAGTCGTGTGGTTCGTTAGCTGTTTGGGCCAGGAACATAATGTGGTTAGGCTCCAGCCTCCCCATTTCTATATGGAAGAACTGATGGTACTTACTTCATAGGACAGCTTGAGGTTGAAATGAGGTGATGTGCGTAGAGCCCTATTAAGTGCCTGTAATGTAACCAGGATTCAGCAAATACTGGCCATACCACACTTTATTAAGAGTTGAAAATTAACTCGCCTTTTTGGAAGGAATTTGGTTAATTTTTAGCAACAGGTATCAGAAAACCAACAAAAAATTTCTGAGGCTTTCAAAATTAGCCATGCTCCTCTCCAAGGAGCATCGGCGCCCTCTCGCAGGGCTCCCTTGACCAGAGTAAAGTGCAGGGGATCTTTTTCTCTTGATACTGACACCCTTTCCTTTTTCAGGACATTAGACACCACTTTCTTCCATAGTCCACTTAGGAAAGGAGTCAGACTTGTGAATAGATGACAAGTAGGTTCTAAAGGAAACCATAATTCACTATTTTCATGTTGGGGAGTATGTGGGCAGTCTGATGGGCAAGGATAGAAAGGGGCAGTTACATATCTTACTCTTCTCTAAATTTAAAATATTGGAGTGTGTGATTCTTTCAAATCATAGAAATTCTAAAAATAATTTTGGCATCGAGAAGTGATATGAAACCAGATGTCTGTGGGCGACAGCAAATGCTTCTCTAACTTGCGGTTGGGTCAATACCCTGATGGCAGCCTGCCTTTCGGTGGTTTCCTTCCAAGGCGTGTGAGTCGTCTCTCCAAGGGAATTTGCCAGATTTCAGGCCAGGCACTTATTTCTTTCTACCTGGACCGTATTGTTGCCAAAATTAGAAACATAGCATTTGCCTCCAATTAAATGTTCAGAGATCTTCCTGAGATCTTCTCTCAACACTTCAGAGAGAAACAGTCCATTGAACTCACATGAAGACAGGGGAAGAATGGTTCAGCAGAAGGATAACCAGCGTTCATATCACTGCTCTTGAACCATGCAAAGAGCTATGACTTCTTGTGCCTCCGTTTCTTCTTCTTCAACATGAGAGGTCAGATACCAATCCGACAAGGTGTTGAAGATTATGTAAAGGAAGGCGAGTGAGGTGCCTACACATTGGGGGCATTTAATAAATGTGAGTTTCTTTCCCCCACTTCTTAGACCGATAGTGTTATCTTTATCAAATCTAAGAAGTGACCCTGTAGGGAGTGTGGATCCAGACATTAATGGCCAGATGAAGTAGACCTTTTGAACCCTAAGATCTGCTTTCCCAATCTAACTTTTTCCATAAAGGCCCAAACTCAAGCTAGATACAGAGAATAATCTCTACTCCAGAAGTAGAGGAGACTCAGTCAGGATGTGGATCTTCGCTGTGCCAGTGGGGAGTTCTTTTCTGCCTCCAAAGTAAAGCATTCCTTGCAAAGGGTTAGCTCTGTGGTAAGTACTGGATTATGGCCGCTGGTAAAAAAATCCATGTTGTCTCCATTCCTTTGGGAATTTTTATAGCCAGTGTTCATTAGGACTTTCTTATCTTCCAGAATGAACCCTTTATACATTAAAAACAACAACAACGAATAAACCAAAAAGAAAAATGACAGCCTCAAAAAATCTTTCAGTGCAAAATTTCTAAGAATTGAAAATGCAGTGCAATTTAAGTAGGTTAAGTTGACATTTGAGCCCATACTTAGAGGGAAGTGTGTTATTACATTTATTAAGGATATTTAGAGATTTTGGTTGATATTACTAAAACCTTTTGTAGACACGGGAGTAGTCAGGGTCCCTCTGGGAGCAGCTCTCTGTTGTTGTTACCATGGCAACCCCACACATTTTTAATTACATATTTACCCATGCCCCATGCACTTTTATCAGAATTTATTGGCACTTCTAAAACCACTTATTTAACGTGTGTCAATTGATATTGATAAATAAAAAGTGATACTGAGAAATATTGAATCATACTTTCAAAGTGAACTAACGTACACGTTTGTGTTAATATTAAATAGAAGAGGCATACTTTCCGTGAAGCCAGTGACAGTGACCATCCCCTTCATATTGTGCCTGTTTTGACTTTCTCTGCTGAGTGTACAGGATGTTTTGTCCCTTGGGAAGAAAACTCACCTCCTCAAACTGGTGTAGATTGGGTACAGATTTCTTTACTGGGCCTCTCCTCTAACTCTGACAAATGCGAGTTGTACCTTTTCCCACACCATTCCCTTCTAGCCACCACCTAGAAGAGACTTTCTTCTAGCACTGCATTCAAGGGCTGAGCCGTCCAAGTTTTTCACACTTTTATAAAAGTTAAGTTGTATGTTTAATCAGTCCTGACTAAAAATCACTTAGGAGAAGAATTGCTTCTTCTAGGTAAGATTTTTTTTTAACTGATTTCTCTGCTTTTATGTCTTGTGGTGGCTCAAATATCTTCTTTCCTCAAAATCTTCAAGATTATAACAGTCTTAGACATCCCTAGGAATTTGTAGCTTACCGTCTTCATTTAAATCTTAAAGTTGGCTTGTATTAAACCTTTTTAAAGGCGATTTACCTCGCGAAAATGGCAATATTTTTATACTACCTTTTGGAGGGACACTTTGATTATTAGTCTTCTGACCCCTCAAAGAGGCATTTTTCCCCCCTATCAGATATCAGTCTTTTAGAAGAAAATCTATAGAATCTATATAGCCATATACTGTTAGCTATTATCCCTTCATTTCAATTAGGTGAAAGGGGCCAGGTGCAAATAACCATTTAATATCTTGATGTGTTCTCTAAGCTGCTTATAATGAACTTACTGAGAGGTTAATTTATTTAGATCCACTTACTGAGGGTGTCCCCGTCTGCTGCCCCTTCCCCTTTCTGTGGTTAAAATATTTTGGTGAAGCTTCTTGATTTCACACATTACAATGAATCTTGCCTTCCTTTGCTTTCCAACTATCCCCTCATTTTTTAAACCTCTTTTGCAGCCATTTCCAGTGTTTGCCTAGTATTATAATGACTTGTGCATTTGTCTGCCTCCCTTGCTGGGTAGCAAGCCCCTAGAGAATAGATAATAGATCTTGCATATATTAAGTGCCAGATAAATGTTTTTTGAATTGAACTGCTTCTGAATTAGATGTTTCTGGACATCATCCACACTTGGTAAATACTTAACTGAATATTAAGAGGAAATAGACTCTATCCACAGGAGTCTACTCTTCAACTAAAGGAAGAATATGTGTGTGTGTGTGTGCGTCAACAAAAACGAATAAGAAAACAAAGGTAAAGAAGTGTTTGCTCACATAATCAACAAATATTTATTGAGCACCTTTGTGCTAAGCATTGTACGAGGGGCTGAGAATGTAATAATGAGTTAGACAGACTCTGTTCCTGTTTTCATAGAGTTTACAGATGGCAGGGAACTGGTTAGAAGTATTTCGCAGGAGAAGAACTGGATGCTATAGAAATGAGTAAAGGAGGACCTGACTCAGCTTGAAGGATCAAGTGTTATGGTGGACATTGAGCGAACAATATGTGGATGTTACTTTGGCAAAGTACTCCTTTCCAATTAAAGATAGTCTTGGTGGAACTATCAAACGAGACGTTCTGTCTTTCCTGGACAAAGAGATTGTATGTGCCCCAAAGTAGATAATTAGTTTGTTCTCTCTTGGGAAGATAATTCTTGAACTGAGTGATCCGATCCAAGTATTTAAAAACAACTCCATGGGGTGTGTCTACATGGGGGTGATCCTCGAAATGCCAGTAGTTTCTACCACCTTGATTCCTGGAAGAGTCTTGATTAACATCTTTTCAGAAATCTAGATATTTAGCTGTTTCGTTTGATTCCGTGAGCTACCTCAACCCTTACAACAAATTCTTTTTCCCTCTTTCTCATTTTTGCTTAAATAGGGACAGACTAAGTTCATGTTACTCACAACTGAAAAACCCTTGTAACATTGGTGTGTTCGTGATCTCCAGGGCTACATTTAGGCAAGACATTTTTCTAAAATTGCTGTCTCATACTTAAAATAGAGAAGCCATTCCAGGTTAGACAAACAGCATGGGCAAAGGAACAGAGTGAGAAAGTTGTGGTCAGCTATAACTTTGATGGGAAGTAAGGAATGAGAAGAGTCTAATTCATCCTGTAGAAAAAGGGGGTAGTGCCAGGTAGAGTGTTAGTTACAAATTACAGAAATCTGCCTCTGAATTAGGTAAGCTGGGAAAGCTTAAGAGAAACTACCCAGGCTAAAATTCTAAGGGTCCCTCCCATTCCTCCTGCCTAACTTCAAACCCATCCAGAATCCCCACCATCAACACTGTGAAGTACCACTACTTCTGAAACAAAAACGAAGTACCACTGCTTCTTAAAATACAAATAATGTCATTAGCACCCCCCAATTGACATGGTTGTTCATATTGTCTATGGCTACATTATAACCCAACCCCAAAATTTTAGTGACTTATACAATGACAACATTTATTTTGCTTACAAATCTTCAATTTGGGGATGGGTTGGTAGAGTCCATGTGTTTCTCTTACACTTGGCTTCAGCTGAGGCAGTTCAAAGGCTGGGAGTTGGAATAATCTAAAGGCTTGTTTCTTCCCATGTCTGGTGGTTGATGCTGATTGTTGGTTAGGACCTTTTCTGGAGTTGTTGACTGGAATACTTCTGTATTTTCCATGTGACCTGGGCTCCTCTCAATATGGTGGCTGGGTTCCAAGGGCAAGAAGAGAGAGAGAGAGAGAGAGAGGGAGGAGAGGAGAGGGGAGGGGAGGAAAGGGGAGAGAAAGGGAGAGGGGAAGAGGCAAAGGGGGAGGGGGAAGGGAAGTGAAGGAAAGGAAGAGAGGGGAAGGAAAGGAAAGGGAAGGGAAGGAGAGAAGAGAAAGGCATGTGGAATCTGGCTTTCATACACTTGACCTCTCTACCTTATCCTCAGAAGTCAACAGCATCACTTCTACCACTTTCTATTCATTAGAATCATGAGTCATTAAGGTTCCCTCAATTCAGAAAGAAGGGAAATATACTCTACTTTTTTGATGAGGAGACTGTCAACAAATTTGTGGGAAGTTCTAAAACCACCACAAAAGCACTATTACTTATATATGTCTATTCCTTTCCTCTCTGATACACTAAAGTAAGGAAATGCTGGGGTGCCCGCGTGGCTCAGTTAAGCATCTAACTCCTGATTTTGGCTCAGGTCATGATCTCACAGTTTGTGAGATGGAGCGTGGAATCAGGTCTGTGATCAGAGCCTGCTCGAGATTTTCTCCCTGCCCCCTCCTGCTCATGGGTGCAGGTATGTTGCACACACGCTTTCTCTCTCTCTCCAAATAAATACATAAACATTAAAAAAATATATTTAAAGTAAGTAAATGCCTTTGGGGTGGCAGTGTCTTCTTATTAGTGAATAGATATTCCTAACGAAATCAGGAGATCTTGTTTGAGGCGAGGTTAAGTGGAGGATAGCTTCCATACCTTTTAATGAGCATAGATCAATTATCTTGTAGCTATCTGTGTGTCCAGTTCTACAGAAAGTTACGTTCTTTATCACTTTCATTTTTCTTAGAGATGAAGAGGTTTACTTTAGATTTTGGAAGCCGGGTCTTTATAAACACGAGAAAAATAAAGGAAGTCTCATCTTAGGGTGTCAGGGGCGGTTGGAGGATAGAATCTGAAAGTCCACTATGTCCACGCTTATGACAGACCATTGGTTACAGCAAATGAAAACAGATTTCCCAAACCTCACATATTAAGTTCAATACATTTCTCTTTGGTAATAACAGACAGAAATTTCAGTTATAATAAACCACTTCTGAGCCTTTATGTCTACCGCTAGACATTGTAAAGAAGGATGAACTGGTAAAAGAAAGTTGGTACATTTGAAGGCATTTCATGTAATCGTTGTTGTTTATAAGAAAATCATCCGTACCACGGTTTTCTAAAAATCTTTAAAAATTAAATGAATTCTACACTTGAGGGTTTTGTACTTCAATTTTTTTTTCTGGCTCTACCTAAAATATTCCCTCTTTAAACATCTTGCATTCTTAATTGAGTCCCCATTTTGTAATGTATGATGATTTCTATCTAGAAGGACCACCAGAGGCAAGAATGTGTATTCCTGGTGTTTTAGACAGACAGATATATAAATGAAATATAAGGTTCTTTCTGGTTCTGTTGAGAAAAGTGGGGGAGCAAAGACCGTATGAAAACTCAGAGTTATCTGTGGTTATTTTAAGTATGGACCCAGCAAATTACAATTTGCTCAACTGCCATGAGTTGCTCAAATAGTGGCCAGACTAAGCAGTTTTTATTAAGTGTAAAAGTCAGGAACTGAATTCTGAGGGGTTTTTTTCCACTATGATCAAAATTCTAGCTCAGAAACTTATTTTCCTTGGACCAATACCCTCCAGCCCTCCTTTCCTCCAGGAAATACATGGGAAGCCAGGATGGAAACTTCCCGAGTGCCAGCCTTCACACACACTGCTGTCAATGAGTGAGCCCAGATGGCAAGGGAAGCAGGGCACCACGGGAAAATGTCCAGTGTGTAGCTTGTGACCATTCTGTAGGTCGTGGCATATGCCACGAATAGGCAATATGAAATGCCAGTCTCCAGGACCCTTCGCAAAAAGATGGCCTTCACATCCAAGTAGAAGAACTTCATTGTAAAGTAGATTCCCGGTGTGTCTATAAGCGAAACTTCTCTTACTTCCAGGCTGTCTTTAATGATGATGGTGACGATAATGATGATTACATAGGTTAGCATTTTCAAAGTATTTTTACTCGCAGAAATTCCATGAGGTAGATGTTTTCCAGGACTTGGCGGTCACACTTCAGGTAATATAGAATTTATAGCGTTGTGAGCATTGTTCTTCTCCACTCCTTAAAGCCTTATGGTGGCTTCCTATTGATCTCAGAATAAATTTCAAACTCCATAAAATGGCTCCTGTGCTCTCAGTGATGTGCCCCTTGCTTCCCTGTAGGTAATCTATAACCATACTATAAGAAAGTGCTTTTGTAGCTTGCTCTTTCCATATTTAGCCTGTTTGTATGGAAACTATGTATGGTAAACATTTTTCTAAATAAACAAATGTTTGTATAGCAACACCTTAAATGACTATGAAGTATTTTATCATATGGGTGTGTTTACTTATTTATGTTTTGACTTTGTAGCAAGATAGTTTTTTTTATAATTTTTATTTAAGAATAGAATAACTAATATACAATATTGTATTAGTTCCAGGTGTACAATATAGTGATTCAATATTTATATACATTACAAAATGGTCACGGCAATAAGTCTAGTTACCATCTGTCACAGTACAAAGTAATTACAATATTATTGACTATATCCTTGTGTCTTACTTATTTTATAACCGGGAGATTGTACTTCTTAATCTTCTTCACCTGTTTCACCCATCTCCCACCCTTTTCCCTCTGGTAACCACTAGTTTGTTCTCTGTATCTATGAGTCTGTTTCTATTCGTTTTGTTTGTTCAATTGTTTTGTTTTGTTTTTGTAGATTCCATATATAAGTGAAATCACACAATATTTGTCTTTGTCTGATTTATTTTACTTAGCATGATACCACCTTGGTCTATCCATGTTGTTGCAAATGACAAGATTTTATTCTTTTGATGGCTGAATAATATTCCATTGTGTGTATATATATATATATGTATATATATATATATACATCATATCTTCTTTATCTATTCATCTATCAATTAACGTATAGGTTGCTTCTATATCATGGCTATTGTAAATAATGCCATGGTGAACATAGGGTGCATATTATCATTTATTTAATAAATCCTCTGTAGTTGAACAGTTAGATTGTTTCTAATTTAAAATTAAAATTTAAACTACTTAATCCTTTCCTTAGGATTAACTAATAGAATTACTAGATTAACAAACATGCACATTTTAAAGCCCTCCAGGAAAGTCATACAAATTATATACCATGAACTTTATTTGAGACTAACCATTTTCTGACTCTTTCATTGAACTTGATTTTTTAAAATTATTTTTAGTCTTGGATAATTTGATAGGTGAGTAGTGGGATTTCTTTTACTTTGCATTTCTGTGATTACTACTCAAGCTTAAATAGTCTTTTTGTGATTTTTGGCTAGTGGTAATTCTTCTGTTCTTGATTTCTTCTATTGGGGAATTCATCTTTTTTCTTATTGCTTTTTGTAAGCTTTTTATATAGAAAGACACTATTATTGATTTTCCCATACTTATCAACTTCAATAGACTTCGCTAGATAAGAGCAAATAAAACATGAACAAAAGTATGATAGGCACCCATTTTCTTTTGAATTAGCTAGTTATCTAAAGACCAACAATTTTTTTATACATGGCCAAATATTATAGTAGTTGCTATAGCCAGGATCCTGGCAAGAAAGAGATGGCACACTCAAATTTGTTAAATTGAGTAGGGTGTAATAATGACACTATGTACAAGAGTTTAAATAGAATGTAGAGAAATATAAAGTATAGGAAACCTCCTTCCCAAAGATTAGTAACACAGTGTCCTTATCATCCTCGGACCTCATCATCCTACGACCCATGCTCTTGCCCTTTTCCTGAACGGGTAAAGTTCCCTTGAAAGTGTAAAGGAGCGGCAAATACCAGAACCCAGAAGGGGAGTGTCATTTGGATAGGACCACATCTGGTGGATGATACAGCCATTCTTATACCCCTCAGGAAGAGAGACAAGGCAGGGGGATAAATGTCCCAATTTTATTGTCTTCTTTCCTTCATTGACAAAACTCAACTGGAAACTAGAGAGAAAAAAGGATTTTCGTAGTCCGTATAGGTCAGGCTCCTAGAGAACCGAACAAGATGGAAAGGAGTAGGTGGTGGGTTCAGCACAGTGGAATACAACTATGATTCTGGAATTGGTCTCAAGAAGGCTCAAGTCGCCAGCCTGGCCACTGTTATTTAACATCTAAGACTTTCGCCTGTAACATGAGGATGATGATAGTACCTGCCTCATATGGTTATTGTGATAGTTGGTGTTAAAGCACTTGATATAGTTTTGACACATAGTGTATAGAGCAGTTGAGGGGCTAAGGAGGCTGGGATGTTTTCTTTCTCTTTCTCTTGGCACCTATCATTTAATAATCCCTGCTTCTACCTAGCCTGACTGCTGGTTGGGATGTGGCTAGGCACCCAGAGTGTAAACCATCAGGGACCAACCTTAGTCCTTTCCTCAGAACTCAGCTAGAGAGTTCATGGCAATGTCCCACCCAGCATCCAGACAGACCTGCACGTCTTCCTGACGATCTTCTGACCACCGACTCAGGGAGACTGTGGGTTACCCCGTGTCACGTCCCCAGATATTTTATTGTATTCATCCAGCCTAGGCATTCTCCAGCTGTGGCACACACACACCCAGGAACTCTCTCCCAGAGATGCTTTCACTTGCTATGAGAAACTATAATATAAAATAAATGCACTCCCCAAACAGTAGTTTTTTTTCTTGTTCTCACAATAACCATATGAGATGGGTCTCTAGGAGCTATCTACAGACTTTTGTTTCAGCGTTAGTTTTCTGGATAAAAAATAAAACAAAATCATCAAACCAACAAAATAAGTATGCAGAGAGGTTCATATATTGAGTATGTACTACACATAGAGTTCTATGTACCCCAGATTTTTTGGATAATAATTTGCAACAAAAAGCATATCTCCTTTGTAGCATAAATAGAAGAATTTCCCAATCAAAACTAAAATAAAATTTTGAGTGTATGGTTATAAGCAAAAATTACTTTAGTTGTGCATTGGGTTTCCTAACTTTCCTAATTATTATTGATTTCTGAATGAAGTCAGGTTAATTCTATCATAATTATTGTCATTTCAGGAATCACTAATAGGTATGAAATTGCCACATTGCACTTGTTGGTATTAATCCAAGGTATTGATATCGAGCATGAGTTGGTATTTGGGAAGGAGTAAATTTTGCCTGATAAATACGAGCGTAAGGTGTCCATGCATATGATGAGATATTCCCTCCGTCTGTTTGATGGGGATTTTAGATTATTCTAAGGAGCAGCTTTAGTTCTTGTGTAGGAGCTTACGGTGTTTTTATAGCATTAGAAAAAGAATTGTTTAGTTTCATAGAGTAATTTATGTCACATTTAAATGACTTAGAATAAATACCAGCGATGTAGTTCTGGTACATTTATTTATAGAGTAGGAAGTATAAATCATATGAGTGGCATGGCTGATGAAGTTATTTTGGACTTAAATTTTGAGTAATAGTTTCCATTTAAATCAACGACTCTATGGCTCAAGGAGGAGTCTAGTAGATTGAGGTAGATTCTGAAAAATTGGGTATCTCTCCAGGTGTATCACCGTGATATACTGGTGCCGGCTTATGCTGGCTGATGAGAGACTATCGATACAATTCAGGAATTTTAGGAACCAGTTGTTAGACATAGTCACTATTAAAAATTAAATTACATAATGCTGTAATTATACAAATTTTATTTTAAAGCAAAGGCAATACATACTCGGAACTCATCAGTTCTTAAATATTTTCTATACTTTATTATTTATGCTTTTATTTATCTATTATATTTGCATGGTGGAAATACTCTATAGTGATATGATGTATCTTTCCCCAGCCCTACATTCAGTGAGGCCACATTGGTAGCTTGAAATTGGCCATGGAGAGAGTATTTATACCATGGAAACTTGGAAATGCTAAAAATTAGGACTTCATTGATTGTCTTGTTGATTATCTAGACTTGAGAAAGTGATGGAGAAAATTCTAATACTGTAAATTAAACATATGCTGTCTCTATACGTATTATATTGTGAATAACACAAAGAAATGAATAAGTATTCTTCTAGCATTCAAAAATATCATATGATTCTACAAAGAAGTCACTTACATCATTGGTTGATGAATGTGTGAAGTTCCAACACGAGCCTCCAGTATTTCACTTTCCTCTTGTTAACATAAATATCTACCAGTATTCAGTCAGAATGTTTGTCAATGGCGTGAGTGACTTTTTGTTGAACCAGATAGTAATCAAACATTTATTTGTAGTCTAAGTCTGCAACACTCTTATTGAGGATAGAAACTTATAGTGGATTTTGTAGGAAATATAAAATAAAATTATAGGTGTACAGAATTTTAAATAAGTAGTATGGTACGTTCTGCTACTATTTGTAAACTGTGTTCTAGCTCTTTATTTCAGCTTGCAATAAATGCACGTGCACATGTATATGCATACTTATTCCCCCCGGAGAGCTGGCTGTTGAGCAGTTACCAGCACACAGTTGACTGGATGGTATTAGTTCTAAAACAAGTCGGTGCCACTCCTCATCTTAGTCTCAACATACTAATTTTAGGTTTGTGGGGACCCACAAAGAAATTAAGACTTTTGCTAAGAATTATATGAGCTCAGAAACATCATGAAGACTTTTCGGAAGAATTTTTATAGTAGCATTTTACCTTCAGTACCAATTTATTTTTTGTTTTCTTATAAGAATAAACTGCTCATGAATTACTCTTAATATTTAGATTTCTGTGGATAGTAAAATTAAGGTAAAACTCTAGAAAATTTAGAAAAATATAGCCTTTCGGCCCATTTAGTTTTTTTTGGTTCATGTTTCTCTGCATAAGAAATTAAAGAAATATTAAAATTGTGCACGTTAGTTATGATATTCCATAGCTGTATTATTATTTTTTTTAACTTAAATTCTAGTTAGTTAACATACAGTGCAATATTGGTTTCAGGAGTAGAATTCGGTGATTCATCATTTACATACAATAGCCAGTGCTCATCACAACAAATGCTCTCCTTAGTACCCATCACTCATCCAGCCCATTCCCCACCCTCTCCCTCCAAAAACCCTCGGTTTGTTCTCTCTCATTAAGAGATTCTGGTGGTTTGTTTCCCTCTCTCCTCCCCCCCTCCTTCCTACAGGTTCATCTCTTTTGTTTCTTAAATTCCTCATAAGAGTGAAATCATGTATTAGTCTTTCTTTGAGTGACTTACTTCATTTAGCATAATACATTCTAGCTCCTTCAATGGACATTTGGGCCCTCTCCACAGTTTGGCTATTGTTGATAATGTTGCTAAACACTGGCATACACATACCTCTTCGAATCTGTATTTTTATATCCTTTGGGTAAATACCTAATAGTCCATAGCCATATTATAAGCATATATACTTAGATAGATTAGATACAGGTACAGATATAAACATAGATGTATAGATGTATGTACATAAACTAAAATGACATGATTATTCTTAGAAGAACATTTAGTTCTAGACACTGCTCTGTTTAGAAAGTAAAGAACGGCAGCATGGTCAAATGAGAGTGCCCTGGAAAACAAAAGGATTCACAGCCATGGCACACAAAGACTGAATAGTGAAACAAAATAATCCACCTGCAGTAATGAAAACTTAGAAGGATATGAGAGAGGTCTGCAGATATTGGAAAGTTTTATTAAAATGCAGGAGAAAGACTAGTTTTATTCTAGGTGCTTTCAGAGGGCCAAACAAACCCCAGTGAATGGAATTTGGGGAGATGGATTTGGCATGATATAAGAAGAATTATCCAATAGCTAGTTCTGTCCCAATTAAAATGTGCCTACTAAAGAGGCAGTGATTTGTTCCTCAGAAGTCCTCAGGCAGAGCTGAGAGTTGGGACAGATGGGATTCAGAAGGCCTTTCACTCTGTAATTCTGAGCCACCTGATTTCTCACTTGTTTATTAAATCCAAAGCAGGAGACAGCCCTTGTAAATGTGTCTGCTTATTTGAAATTCACTGAATGTGGTGGTTTAGAAAGTTAAAAATTAAAATTAGTCTTTCAAACGTGATAACTCAAATGTACACATGATCACATACTACTTCTACACGAATGAATTCAGGTAAATCCCATTAGAATAAATCTCTATACAAAGAAGTGTTCTCAATAACAAAAATGTTTCTGTATATTGAAGGTAGTACATAGCACATAAGCCCTGTGATCTATTAGCAGTGGATGATATACTGTATTGTATGCTTATACTATGGGGTCTATGCTTTATCACAAATGCTATGTTTGCCCACTCATTTTTGGGGTACAGTTATCTTATAACCAAAAAAAAGGGCAGGGCAGAGACAATACATTCAAAAATACTGTTTAAAATGAGTTGCCACTGGCAAGCTATTTCAATAAGTATCCACATAGAATTGCTTAAGGCACAAGAATTGAGTGGGTTTTTTTCTTCTACTTTTAAAACATAGTATACCCTCGAGGGGCCAATTATATCCCCCAAATCAGAGTTTTACTTGAAAAAGTTCATAGATCAAATGAACAAAAATGAATCTTGGCTGGCACTCTGGAATATTAATTAGACTTGGCATGTAGCTATATAAAAACTATGGACCGCAAGGATCTGTGTTGATTAGCAATGCTAATCAGATTTCTAAAGTTTCTGTTCCCCAGAGAAAAGATGCTGCCATCTTAAGCTATTATGGATTAGATGTTTATATTTTTAACCCCCTAATTAACTATTCTTGAATTTTACAAGGCAGATGAAATTTTTAAATTGTAATTTGATTCTAACAGGAAAAAAAATATTTCCAAGGATCAGAAAACTCATATGAATATCCTGATTTTATCCTTGAGCCAGTTCAGAATATAAATTACAAAGAAAAGCAAGATATAAAAAGAAACAGGGGGAAAACTTTTAAGGTATAGCATTGTCTTGACTTTAAAATCAGAAAAATGCCCCTTAATGCCCACTGTATAGAAAAGAGAAACACTCTAAGTGAAATGAATGGGTAGAATTTACTAGGATTTCTTTTTTTAAGTTTGTTTATTTATTTTGAGAGAGACAGAGACAGCGTGAGTTGGGGGGGGGCAGAGAGAGAGAGAGAGAGAGAGAGAGAGAGAGAGAATCCCAAGCAGGCTCCCTGCCCTCAGCACAGAGCTCCACACGGGGCTGGAACCCACAAAACTGTAAGGTCATGTTCTGAGCTAAAACCAAGAGTCAGATGCTCAACTGACTGAGCCACCCAGGCACTCCAGAATTTACTGGAATTTTAATAAAACCACCAAACAATCTTGTCCGGGGCAACTGTTGCAGCTTCCGAGGTTCAGGGCTACAGTAGGGCCAAGCTACTGTTTGGGGCAGCTCAGTGAGGGAAAAACATACCTCCGTTTTCTCCTCAAATCAGAATACAAAGGGAAGAAAATATGCAAGGAGAGAAACCAGTGAAGGGAATAGAACATTTTTCCTAAAGTTATATAGAGGAAACAAGAGCTGAAATGAGCCAGGGTAAAATCAAGCCTCCTGACCATCTGGATACCAACCCAGTAAACTCACAAATGAGGTAGAAACTTAGGGAGAACTGAGTGTGATATCACTGTTACCTCTCATCCTAGATTTGTTTAGAAACTGGGCCTCCGAAATAGTTCCTCTCTAACTTCTGTAAGCTGGGAAGATTCCTCATTTCAATGAAATCCACCCTAGATCGAGGTAATCTGGAAACCACGCGTACAAGGGAGATTTGCCAGAACACATTTGCTTCCAACATGGTGCCTCGCCGTGGGTCACAGGCTGACTGAAGGCGAGCAGGCGTGGAGAACGGAGCACAGGTACCCATTATCGGGAACGAAACTTGAGAAAAGTGGCAGGTCCAGAGCACACTATAAATATGTGGGGGTCAGCGGGTTTCATCTTTTGAGAAACAGTTAATTGAATGCTAATTCGGGGCCCCCCAGGAAGCTAGCCTACAGGGTCTCCAAAGAATGCATGAATACGTCAGTGTACTGGTAAATGTATGTTGAGTATGGACATGGTATTGCATACAGAAGTGCCTAGATCACACACGCAAATAAATAAACATTACAAAGGAAGTCGTCGGGTGAAGCCAAATTTCTTTGTCATTTTTGTCATTGTTAACAACCAGGTGATAGTGATGGTGGTGGGGTGGTCATGATTATCACCTTTCATCTGACAGTAAAAATCTTATCCATCTTGGAGTAATTTAAATAAGAGGCAAGCTCATTCATCTATTCTGAAGGGTTAGAATGAATATTTGACGGTAGGAATTTAGCATTTACCCTTCATGGGTCAATGGATAGGTGAGTCTTAAAACCTCTTTAGGTGGAGATTATTCTAATAGAAACTTCCTCCAGCCCCCTGCCTTTCAAAGGCCCAAAGTAATATTCCATATTTCTTAGAAGAAATAAGGTCAAATGTGGGGAAAGTGCAGATAAACAATATCATTCACATGGAAATCATCACCTCAAGTTAATGAAAAGGTGATTTTTCTGGGGGAAAAAAAAAGATGGAACTGATTTTTGATGGTATTAAAGGCAAGGCGTTTTATTTAAAAGATTGTTGTTGGCAAGGTGCCGAATTACAGTTTTTATGCCATAAAAACGAAGTTGTTAACCCTTATGCCAAAGGAAGACTATTGGTTTTTAATGCTTAATAATAATAAATAATAATAACAACAGCAACAACAATAATAAATATTTGTGCTGTAAAGATCATGCTTGCTAATTGGAGAAATTACCAATGTGCCTTTGCTGAAGAGGAATTTTAAATCTTATAAGATGCATAACAGATGAATTGCACATATAAGAGTATGTACACAGATAGATAGGTAGGTATGTATATCATCCATGTGTTTGTGTTACAGGCTTGTATTCCTTTGATCTATACAGGCATACGTTAGAGTGATTTTTGGTAGCTAAAGTACATATTAGTGGTTAAAGTATATATAATTAGCATTAGCAGTTTATGATTCTGAAAGAGGAGAGATCCCCAATACCAGACAGACAGGGAAAACAAACTGTTCAGATGATTGGTCTACTCTCCCTTCTGCACACAAAACTGTGAGGTCTAAAAAGGAACCCCTGATCCTGCTGCCACCAAGTGGTGGCCAGACCTGGCCATGTCCTCCCGACTCTGTCCAGCATCCCTCAGACCTCTCTCAGCTGTTACAGGGTGTGGCATCAGGAGGTGTGACATGACAATGACATCTTTCTTTAAGAAACTTCGGTTTCTTTTTGTCCTCATATTAAATTTCAGCTTTCCTCAAATGCTCAAAGCTTTGAAAATGCACTTCCAATTTATATTTCTTTTCACTCCTTCTCTGCTTCTTTTTTTTTGAACCCATGGAGCTCCAAGAACTTACTTCAGCTAGGAGTCCCTGCCTTGCCTCTCTGCCCTGTTCCCTGGGCTCTGGAGAGCCTGCTACCCATCCTCCCACAGAGATCTCACACCTTTCAAGGCCAGGCCAGGACTTGCCGAGTCCATAAAGACTTCTGTCTTGGGGCACCTGGGTGACTCAGTCAGTTAAGCATCTGATTCTTGATTTCTGCTCAGGTCATGATCTCATTGTTCGTGGGATCGAGCCCCTCATTGAGCTCCTTGATGACAGCACAGAACCCGCTTGGGATTCTCTCTCCCTCTTTCTCTCTGCTCCTTCTTTGCTCTCTCTCTCTCTCTCTCTCTCTAAAAATAAATAAACTTCAAAAAATATATATTAAAAAAAAAGACTTCTTCCATTTCATGGAAATGCTAGACATGAGAGCAGGAAATTTCCTGTATTTAGTGAGACAGAGATCATAAGAGCCCCGAATCACACCTGAATGTTGGTTTTGAGGAAAGGGGGAAGTGAATCACATCGAAGCTCTGCCTCTGGGGCATGGAGCCTGACACGTTTGCTTTCTGGATGCCACCATTATTACCAGCTAGAAGAATGAGAGCATTTGGCAAAAACGAAATGCAGTAAGATCTCTTTTTTAAAAAAGACACCTTCTCTTTGTAGAATAGAGGCATCTAGCTCTGGCAGTGGCTGCTCTTACCTGCACTATGGAAAAGTTTACTTAATTATAGCCAAATTCAATTTTAAGAGCTCATTCTCGTGCATAGATGAGAAAGTGAGAGATCATTCTGAGGTTGAGTAACTCCTTCACAGACTTACAGGGGATTGGGGCAAATTGACCCAGGAGACCTGCACCTCCATGTGGGGGTCTTTGGGCATGGAGCCACTCAGCTCTGTGACAACTCTATAACGGAGGCAGCTCTGGTTAAAATGATGAAGCTGGTTATCATTGCCATTGTCACCATCACTCGTAATTGCCATTTATTAAACATTTACAGGTGCCGGATAGTGTGCTAAGCACTTGACACGTACAACCTCATTCATTCTTCAAAACTCTTAGAAATAGGTATTATCTGTTTTGCAGATGAGAAAACAAAGAGAGGGGCTGTTTGATTTTACACAGCCAGTGATGGCAGAAGTGGGACTTGAACTCAGGTCTCTCTGGCCCCCAGAGCCACTAAGAGCCACTCTTAGCCACTAACCTGCTGATCTGCATAACCACTCTACCCGCTCTTATTCTTCACACTCTTAAAAATGGTGGCATATGGAAAGCTAATATGGCAGGCCCGACACCGGAGTGCCAGGAGCTCTGATTTGATTAACTCCCACATTCCCTGGAAGTTTGGTGCCTTCAACTCACCATTCACTTTTTCTCCAGAACATCTTTCTCTCTTCTTTCCAGTGTCTCTCTCCCTCCAAATAAAAGTCTTCATATTTTATTTATTTTTTATATTTTTATGTTTTTAAGTTTATTTATTTTGAGAGACAGAGAGAGATAGAGAGAGAGCATGAGAGGGGCAGAGAGAGAAAGAGAGAGAGAGAGAGAGAGAGAGAGAATCTCAAGCAGGCTCTGTACTGTCAGCACAGAGCCCGACAGGAGGCTTGAACTCATGAACCATGAGATCATGACCAGAGCCGAAATCAAGAGTTGGATACTTAAATGACTGATCCACCCCAGTGCCCCAAATCTTGATATTGTCATATTTTTAATTCATATGAATATTTCTCTATATTATATGTTAACAGCTCCCAAGAGTACTTGTACATCAAGGAGGGAAACTCTTAGGCCAAAAACAAAACAAAACAAAACAAAACCAATAAACAAAAAACAAAACTTTAAAAATTAAAAATAGAATTTAGGCGGTAAGTCAGACAGCAATTGTGGCAGTTTGAGGGTGAATTAGAAGCCTATCCTGATTCCTCCGAAAAGCCCTTTCATAGTGGGTACCTTCTTATTTGTATGATGAGCCTGGGAAAGTTCCTTTTTCCAGGTGAATGATAGCCAGGAGACTCATGTATTCAGTTGCATAGCAATTTTGTGCATTTTGAAAGATAGGTATTCAAGAGAATTCAGTAGTGTGTATCCAGAAAATTACTTAATAGCAAGTGAATTATTGCTTCACTTGTTGTATAATAAATCATTACGATGATAAGTCTGGTTGCTGAAAGCTTGGGTGTGGGCTGGGTTGCAGCAGAGAAGTAAACCCAAATGCCCCACAAAGGCAGATAAAATCGACTTACCAAATTACCACCCTGGAAAACCAAGTCCCACATCGATACCACCAGGAGATAGTTCAAACAAACAAATACATAAAAACACTACAGCGGCCTTTTAGCTAAACATGAGAGTATGACCACATGGGTTTCTCTCCACTCACTCCTGAAATGCAATAAACATAACCATGAAGGAATTTTAAAAGGTCTAAAACCACAAAGACCAGAAGAGCAGGGAGGAGGTGACCCTGAACAGGACATGTCAACAAGCTTTCAGAAGAGGAGAAATGGATGAGTAACAAGTGATGTAACCGAGGAGAGAAAGGTGAGCCCTTCCTGCCCACACGATGAAAAGCCAACAAGAGGGGAGCCGATCCACACGCCAGAGGCCCTGGTCCTCTCTGGACCTGGGGATGCCTGGTACCTTTGTAGAGGTCACATCAGGCAACAGCTGCAAGCAAGACAACTCACGGAAGTCCTATAAAGAGTAGTTAGAGCCTCAAGACATTTCCTGCTTCCCCCAAAGAAGGTGAGAGATTCTTTCATACCCAGCAGAGATAGGAGTCTTACTCTTTGGGGAGAATGAAACAGAGAGACCCCAGTCCCAGGGACAACCAGACCAGCAAGAAGGAAACACACAGGACTGAAAACAAAGGCACGGAGGGAGAATTGGAAATATAGAAGTTGGACCCTCAATTCCTTTCCCCTGCTCACCTTCTAGAATGCCAGAAGTTGGCCTTACACATTTATACCAATACCACCACATCCCCTCTTAGGAGAAGATTAGAGAAATATTCTTGGGAGAAATGGTGTGATCCAACAGAAAAGACCCACAGATTAAAAAAAAATTTTTTTTTTTACCGTTTATTCATTTTTGAGAGACAGAAAGAGACAGAGTGTGAGCAGAGGAGGGGCAGAGAGAGAGAGAGAGAGAGAGAGAGAGAATCTGAAGCAGGCTTCAGGCTCTGAACTGTCAGCACAGAGCCTGATGTGGGGCTTGAACCCACAAACCATGAGATCATGACCTGGGCCGAAGTTGGACGCTTAACTGGCTAAGCCACCCAGGCACCCCAAGACCCACAGATTTGATGTTGGGTGTTCTCAAGCAAAACATCTGGTTCTCAGCCAAACAAGTCATAAGTTGATAAAAGTCACCTGTGAATAGAGGGAGCAATCAGCTTTTTATTGCCTTTTAAATAACTACTAACAGCCAAGGATTAACTGATATTTGAAGAAAACTTTTAATATGAAAGATAATAAGGAAATAGGATTTGATTATAGAACTCTGAAAAAAATATAGAGGCAATGGATACAGCAAAATGAAACTTGGAGAAAAGAATAACCCCTCAGCAACTTAAGATACTACAATTATGAAGTAAGAAAACGACGCTGCAGAAAGCAACATTCAGAAATTGAGAAAGAGCTCTTGGAATAAAAGATATGATCTTAAGAATTAAAAAATTCAACAGAAGTTTCTAAATACATAATTGAAATCTACCAGTCATTTTGATAAACATAGGATTGAACATAGGCTAGAAAAGATTGGAAAGAAAATTAGAAAATAGGACCAGGAAATTCACTTGTCTGGTTAATAGGAGGAGCAGAAGAAGGGGAGGAACTTCACAAAAAAAAAAAAAAAAGTACTAAAACAATTACCCAAAATGAAGGACCCGTGCTTCCTAATTGAGAGGACCCACTAAGTACCCCGCATACAATGGATGACAAAAGAACACACATTATGACATTTTAGAAGGTTCTAGACATTTTCAGAAACAACAAAAGGACACATATCTGGAATGAGATGGTGTCAGACTTCTCAATAGTAGAAGTTACAGGACAACAGAGCAATGCTTAGGACTCTCTAAGTTCAGCTAGTGCACAACACAAGTGTTCATTTTCATCCGCTCATGCTCAACGTTCAGAACACATGTCTCCCATACACTGCTTCTCAGGAAGCTACCTGGAAGATGTGCTCCACCAAACCGAGAAGATAAATCCTGAAAAAAGACCAGAGAACCATAAAGAGGTTGCGACCTGGGACATGGATGGTGGGAGTTCCCAGGAGGATTTTAGAGCAAGGCATGCATAGCAGGTGGTTCTGTTTGGAACAAGAAAGCCCTGGGGTGTCCAGAGGTGTGTCTAGGTGCTATTCCATGCCCGATATGTTCGATGATGCTGAGGGCATTTGGGAGAAGAAACAATGATTTGCAGGTAGGGAATTATTAAGTCAATAGACAAAGCAATGATTAATTACTCAGAAAGTTTAAGAAATAATTAACTCTAATAATTTCAGTATCTCACTTGTGAAAAATAAATACATAATAATAATGTAGACACGTGGGGCACCTTGGTGGCTCAGTCAGCCAAGCATCCAACTGCGGCTCAGGTCATGACCTCATAGTCCATCGGTTTGAGCCCCGCATTGGACTCTGTGCTGACAGCTCAGAGCCTGGAGCCTGCTTTGGATTCTGTGTCTCGCCCGCCTCTCTACTCCTCCCCTGCTCATGCGCTGTCTCTCTCTCAAAAATAAGTAAATGTTAAAAACATTAAAAAAATAGTGTAGGCACCAAAAACTGATTTTTTCAGAGGCAGTGATATTATTTGGGGAGCAGGGCCAAAACAAAGATGTCGGGGAGGAGAAAGAAAATGGGATAGAGGTAGGAAAGCCCTCATTTTTTAAAAGAGAAAGCTATAAATAGTCGCTAAGGTAGGAAAATCTAACCACAGCATGGTGAGCGTGTACAGAAGTGTACATGTGTTGGGGACTAATGAAAGAGGAAAGATGAGGTGGAATCAAGCAGTTTTTCCTATACACCTTGTACTACTTGACTTTAAAAGGTGCTGATGTATTACTTCAGTAAAAATTAACACTAAGTTAAGAAACCCGGAAACTTGACCTATAGCAAAGGTACTCTTATTTAAGACCCCAAATAAGTTAAAAGTGGCTCTGGTTCCTTATGCTACAATTTCTCTAGGTGAATAAGAATATATGTCACAAATGGTTCAGATGCAAGGCAATGTATTAAAACCAAGGGCTTGCAATTCATCAAAGAGAGAAGAGTCTATGACAAGTTGAAGTTCTCAGGTTAGGGGAGTGCCAGACCCTTATTTGATACCCTGATTTGGAATAGCACGAAATAAAATCCAGGCCACGTGAAGGCGCTGCATGGGACGAAGAAAGTGTAAGCAAGCTCTGCTCTACAAGAGTTTGACAAACATCACACCAGACACTGACTGACCAGAAGCCCACTCGTTTCATGGATATGATAATATTCATCAAACAAATTCAGCACGACATCAAATTTCATATATCTGATTATATGCCCTGTATGCTTAAAATAATTACTCATAACAAAGAATAATATACCAATGAAGGCAACAGACTATACATGACTAAGAAACCAAAAATCTTCTTCAGCCCTTGCTCTCCCTTCATTTCCTCATCTATAGAGTGGGCTTTCCCCAACTTAGGCTCATGCAGATGTGTGCAGTTGAATGAGTTCACTTCTGTGGGACCGTTTTATGTGAACCCTTTGGGAAACAAGGTCAGTAGAAAAGACACGTCAGTTCTTGGCGAGTTTGCTACTAAATTTCTACTGATATGGAAAAACCCATTTATCTTTGCACATATTCAGAAATGAAATAACACCCCGCGAATGTAGTGTTTGGCGGTCTCTAACTATACTTTTTATGAAATAAGTAGGAAATATTGGGGCACCTGTGTGGCTCAGTTAGTTAAGTGTCTGACTTCAGCTCAGATCATGATCTTGCAGTTTTTGGGTTCAAGTCCTGCTTCAGGCTCTGTGCTGACCGCTTGAGAGCCTCTCTCTCTCTCTCTCTGCCTCTCCCCTGCTTGCACGCTCCTCTCTCTCTCTCTCCCTCTCTCTCTCTCAAAATAATTAAAAAAAAATTACCTTCCCTACTTCAGCTCAGGTCATGATCTCACAGTTCGTGAGTTCTAGCACCGCGTTGGGCTCTGTGCTGACAGCTCAGAGCCTGGAGCCTGCTTCGGATTCGGTGTCTCCCTCGCTCTCTGCCCTTTCCCCGCTTGCGCTCTGTCTCTCTCTCTCTATCAAAAATAAATAAACATTAACAACAACAACAAAAATCTTTAAAATAAGTAAGAAAAACCTCCTGGACAGCGTGAAGAATCTTGTATTGTCATTACAGCTGTCGTCATTCTGGTGACAACAGTAGTGGCTTTGGAGACACACTGGAGAATGTAATCCTTGAGTATTCTCCTGCACACTACCATGGGCTCATTTCATAGAAGCAGGTCAGAAGTCAATTGCAGCAGCAGGCACAACAACTAAAAGCCCACTGAGGAAGACTGAGTCTTGTGGTCAAACCGTCACAAACATTCAGCGGCTACAAACCATGTGGCCGCAGAATAACCCAATAGTGGTGGAGGTTCATCTGATAGGTTTTCCTATCTCTGGAAAGCCAGATACATTTTCAGAAGTTGAGATTCCCTACCTTTTGGACGGGATGATTAACTTTATATTTCTCCGTGTAGATGCTTGTGTATGGAGGAAGGCCAAGCTGATAGTGCCTGTAGAAACACTGACAAATTTGCCATGGCAGTCCAGGTGTGTGTGAGACCCCCTAATGCTAAATGTCTATTAAAATGTCTATGTATTATATAACATACAAAATTATAGATTCTGAGCCCTTATCTGAAAGTACTTATTGCAACGCTCTTTGTTTTTCCTTTCTTTCTTTTTATTTGCACTTAAACTTCCATAGAAAATATGATTCCTCACTTCACGAATGAAAAAAACACCATGCTCTTAGAATCGAAATCATTGAGTAGCCCAGTACTTACCTTGAAAGTTGGGTACCATGTATACACGAGGCAGGGCTGTAGCAGAAAGATTCCCATACAGTTGGAGTTCAATGTTAGATGGTATTTTTAAAGCTGAAATTAGATTCTCCACTTTGATTATTTCATTGTGGGTCCCTATTTCTATTTGAGTGTGCTTCACCCTTTCCTCCTTTATTATTTATAACCCAGACTCTTTGAGCAATGACCAGTACTAATCTGTGACCTTCTGTCCTACTGCCTGATTCGCTGCCTTTTTTGAAACTCCAAGATTGAAGCATATTTTCTGAGACTTTCTGTTAAAAAAATATATTACATTTTTTTTTCATATTTCTGAGCCTGAAATGAGAGTTGGTCCTGGGCTTGCTTGTCTTATTCGTTTTCAGCAGGCCAGCTTCAAAAACCAAACCAACAAACAGAAAACAAAACCCACCAAACAACCCACAAGAGAGAAAGAAGGAGAGGGAGGGTGGGAGAGAGAGAAAAGTATAAAGAAGTCACATTTCTATATTCCTTATAATCTCTCTCACATAAACACACGAATATACTTTTGCATATCTATTTGTAAAAAAAAAAGAAAAACTTGTTTTGCTATCTCGATTGCTAGATTAAAAAATTGGGTCTTTCTTGCTTTCCTTGTTGTTGTTGTTGTTTTTCCTCCATCTACAGTAGCTGGATTCAAATAATAGTAAAAACAAAGAATAGCAATTCATTTGTCCTTGCCTGTGCATTAAAAAGAAGTGGGGCATAAAGCGACATTAGTGGCAAATTCCCTGAGGACCAAAGATTCCGCTGGGTCCAGTCTCCTGAATGGTGCCTGTGCCTCCCATGCAGCTAATGACTGAAATAGGATCCGTTGCCACCGGGAGCTTTTAATTTCTTTACATTGTTCAGGTTGCTCTGATGCGATGCAAAGTGACAGCTTCCATTTCAGGCTGGCTCATTATCAGCTCTTACGCCAGACGGCAAGGACACACATCTTTATCTGCACGTTGGACCTAACCCCGGTCACCGTGAAGACCGCATGTGGCCTTGGGGAAGGTATAAGGTGTAAAATAATGCGGGCATGTGTGCAAAACATGTCCTATCCTAAGGGACCGGGGGAAAAAGAAAGGAAAGTGGAGGCAAGTCACGGATGTGTCAGGAGTTCCAAACTGAAAAACTAATGTTTGGTTGAAACCCACCCTTTAGAGGTCAGGAACCATTCTGAGAAAGGTCCAGCTGGGAGGAGGCGAAGGCAGATTTGAGACGTGGATCTGGAAAGGAGTACAAGGCTCCTTGGTTCTCTGTGTCTACTGTGGACCGTCCCAGTCGGCCATGGGCGCTCAGTCGTTAAGCAGGTCTCTGCCAGTTAAGTATGTGTTGTGTGTTTCTTTTTCTTCCAGGAATGGCTACATGAACTGTGCCATGGTTCACGGATTTCTGCCATGCTCGGTCTGTATTTAGAAATAAAAGTTATCGAATCTGGCCTGAGCTTTTCCTAAGCAGGCCTCAGCCAACCATTCAGGTTCTTGGTATTTTGGTGATTCAAGTCTTGAAAGCTAACACTCTAGTGCCATAGAGTGAAGAAAGCTGAAATCAAATGTGTGCATAATTTTCTTAAACATACACAGAGACACACGTAGATATTACAGATATTACAGTCTATACCAGGATAGACTTATCTGCAAAGGGTTTGTTGGTATTGAGTATTGAATATAGATAAGGTAAGTTAGATCAGTGGGCTAAAATAAAATTGATGAAGGACCTAAAAAGTAGGTAAAATAGGCTTTATTCTCACTACCCAGTAGAAATTAAATGTGAGCCTCCTAAGTCATTTAAAATTTTCTGGTGACCACACTTAAAAAGTAAAAAGGAACAAGTGAAGTCAGTTTTAATAATACATTTTTTGAGCCAATATATAAGAATACTGTCATTCCAATATGCAAATTAAATTATTTATGAGATAAAATAAACATTATTGAGATATTTTGCACTATTCTTTTCTGTATTTAGTCTTTGAAAGACAGTATGTTGTTTACACTTATGGCCCATTTCAATTGGACGTGGCACATTTTAAGTGACTCTTCGTGGCTGCTGTAACAGCTTTAGACAGACATAGTGACTCATAAGCAGCTCTGGTTTCTTACCAAAGTGTGGCTATTTTTTTCTTAATTAAAAAATTTTTTTAATGTTTATTTATTTTTGAGAGAGAAAGAGAGAGACAGAGCACAAGCAGGGGAGCGGCAGAGAGGGGGGTGGGACACAGAATCTGAAGCAGGTTCCAGGCTCTGAGCTGTCAGCACAGAGCCGGATGCGGAGCTTGAACACATGGACCGCGAGATCATGACCTGAGCTGAAGTCAGATGCTTAAGGGACTGAGCCACCCAGGCACCCCCTGACTCTGACTTTAATTTAAAATTTTGAGCCAAGATATGATAAGATCTATCTGGATTCTCCATGGAAATAGACAGTTTGGGCATTCTGTTTAGAAAGTTCAGCGTGCATGCATTTATATTTTTATTTTTTTGTATTGGTCCATTTCCCTTTTAAACCTATCATCTCTCCAAGATTAAATTCAATGTGAGGCAAATATTCAAATAATGCTATTATTAATGAAGCAACTGATGGTGAGATCTTTCTCTCAAGTATAGAGGAGCCAAGTCCCAGACATAACTTGCATGTTCAGGCTGGTGCAGAGATTAGACAGTTCATCTGGACATTAGCAAAAATTGAGATGTGCGGATTATTACATAAAGTCAGGTTATAGTAGATGTGCACCTTAATTTGATGGGTATTAGTGGGAAATATTCCCACACAAAGACTGTACGTTCTGACTTTTTTGGTGTGTAAATGTAGAACTCTACTGTCGGTCTTTACACAAAATTCCTATTATCATCCGTGATGAATGTGAGCAGGGTGAAATTTGTAGTATTTTATTCATATTCAACATATGTATTGCTAGGAAACAAGAAAGAAAACCAAAGGTATGCAGTTATTGGATCTACGATCGCCATATTTTCTCAGGCAGCCTGGCAGCCAGATATAAGCCATTTCTTATCTCCTATTAGAATCGTAAGTTATTCCTGCTCTCCGATTTAAGTTTTCTGCAGAGTGAGGAAAGTACATTTACCTCTGAAAAGGAATTCAGCTAAAATTCTGTGGGAGTATATTGGACTCTAAGAACAAATCTCTTGCCGACATCCTTATTTAGTAAAAGACTCTCTAAATGCGCTTAGGATGGAATCCAAGATCAGGATAAGAGTGGATATTGCTTTTGGAAGATCATGGTAAAAATAAACATTTCTGAAAAGACACGAAAGCCCCTCAGGAGTTCAGACTGAATAGAAGGCCAATGAAGGTGAAACTCTTTATCTTGGTAATTGGTCATTTCTTAGTGTGGTCAGAAAAATTGTTTTTAAGTTGTGACTGGCCATCATATCTGTGCTTTCTTATGACAACAGCTTTCTCCTTGGAAATCTCAAGATTTAGCAACGCCAAAGGAGTCTGTTGGAGGCCCCAGCTCCATGAGAGCAGAAATTGTGCCTGTCTTGTCCACCATAGCATTTTTATTGTCCAACAGGGCACTTCGCATACAATAGCTGCTCTATAAATACCAGTGAGAGGAAATTTGACCTGAGTTGACTTAAATAAAAAATATTCTTTAGCAAGGTCTTTATTTTATTTATTAAAATTTTTTTAATGTCTATTTATTTTTGAGAGAGACAGAGCACAATCAGGGGAGGGGCAGAGAGAGGAGACACAGAATCCGAAGCAGGCTCCAGGCTCAGAGCTGTCAGCTCAGATTCAGACTCGGGGCTCGAACCCGTGAACCATGAGATCATGACGTGAGCCTAAGTTGGATTCTCGAGCCTAAATTGGATTCTCGAGCCTAAGTTGGATTCTCAACCGACTGAGCCACCAGGTGCCCCAGGAAAGCCTTTAAGATTGCAACTGATTCTCCTTTCCAATATTCCCATCCTCACTTGAATTGATCCTGGACTCATAGTAATTTAACTTTGAAGTAATGGGCCATCCTTCAAGGCCGTTCGTCAATTGTAATATCATACTCCAACTGGTAACATGTCTGTGATAGATAGATAAATGATAGATGGAAGGTTATATAGATAAATGATAGATAGATGACATACAATCAAACTTTTGGCTCTTGACTCATTATTTTTCAACGAATCTGAAGGATTTTTTTTTCATCAGGTAACACTTCAAACTTTAGCATTATTACGATTATTCAAAATTTTTTCATAACACAGACTCAAGTAAAATATTTAAAAATTTAAAGAAAGGCATGTGGGTATCATCTTTATTAACTGGGAAAAATTACATTTTTTATCAGACAAAACAAAACCAAGGAAGGTAATCAGATTAAAGTAACTTCCCACTACCTGGAAGGCAGGGAAACACCACCTTTAGGATAGGAGACTTACATTTTTCCTTAAGAATTTTACTCTTCACTCGAGCCCTGCATTGGGCTCTGTGCTGATAGCATGGAGCCTGCTTGGGATTCTCTCTCTCCCTCTCTCTCTGCCCCTCCCCTGCTCATTCTCTCTTTCTCTCAAAATAAATAAACTTAAAAAAAAAGAAAAAGAATTTTACTCTTTAAAAATAGGATTCCTGATTTAGACACACATAGGCCACCCTATTTGACTTTGTGGACAGTGTACGGAACCATATCATAGCTGTAAAATATTCACATAAGAGAAGTTATATAGGTACAAGCAACATGCTGAGCTCAGCTGCTATGGCTTGGAATTTCCTGATTTAAAGTGTTTCCTTATTTCCCTACACAAAACAAAAATGAAACTACATACAACAAATTAGGGAATCCTTCATAGATTGTAATTCTATGTGGAAAAGGCACTAAAACACAGTGAAGTTTACTACTCAGAAGCACATCAACAAAAAGGTCATTTTTTTTTTTTTCAAAGAGGGAGACAGTGATTTGCTTAAAAACAATCTCCTCTGGACCATGTCCTAAAATATTTCCGAATTTCTGGATGCTAAGTAGGGCTTGCGTGGGACTGTCAGTCACCCGAAATGAACAAGAGGCACCTTAAAAGAGACTATCTCATTGAAAGGGCTCACTTGGGACTTAGGACTTGGTTTCTTCGCATCCGGAAGGCATTTGGACCTTCCAGCTGCTCCCACCTGCTGCCCTGTACAACGGGAGCCTTGTCACCGTGGCTCCTGGATGCAGGTGAACCTAGTACTGAACCACTTTCACAGTCCAGAAAGCATGACATTCCCTGTTACCAGTGGGAGGAAAGGCTAATTGAGAAGTGTGTATAAAGGCTGTAATGAGTAGCATTTACATGTATTGATTAGAAGTAGGGCTACCGTTTCTCATTTATCACCACCAGCAGCTGTGAAATTTTCCCCACGTCGATTGGCACGGCTCATATTCCCGCTCCTCTAGTTCTTTATTGCTTTTTTTCCCCCTTCCCCTCCTGCACCGGAGTGCTGATCCACCAGCTGGAATGGCCTGGTAATTACTCCGGCTCCTCCACCAGCTGCCACAATTGCCAAACCGCTGGAGTGAAAAATTCCATCCCGCATTTCCGATTTTTTACATTACCATTGCATAATCATATTTGACGAATAATTAACCTGGGTTAATACTTCAGGGAGCCATTTGCAAGTAAATTGATAAGCTGAGTGCTGTAACGGCGCACAAGGGCTGAGGACTTTGGCGGTGGCCTGCCGCTGCTGGGGCCTGGCTGCATTCGGGGCAGGCAGTGTTCTCTCCGACCACCTACGCTGACTGAGCTGCCAGCTTTTAAGAAGAGCCCTAGACTGTGGCTCACTTGAGTCAGAAGAGCAAAGACTCTAAATCGAAGGTCACCTTGAGTGACTGGGATCTCCAGTCCCAGTTTCCTAAAGGACAGTCCTCTTTGTCCCCGTCCTGGATGTGGAATGGGTGGTTGAAGTGCCAGAATAAGCCATCTTGAGAACTGTACTAACTCAGGACATTGTGGGTTGGTGTTTAGGAAATTACTAATTTCATTTTGCTTTATCTTCTGATCTTCCACCTACACAATGGAAAGGCTCCTTTGGCTGGAGAGACATTTGCTCACCTTCCCGTGGGTGGCAGCCATCTTGGAAGTAAAGGAGAGATGTACCACCATGTCCAAGAGCCTGCATGAGTGTGTGACAGAATCAGTAGGAATAGTGAATAAGATCAAAAATAATTTGCCTGGCCATTTTGGAAAGATGTCGAGAAGACTAAAGTAATAGAAGAGCATCAAAATCCAACCATCTGAATTCAAAGTTGTTCATAACCCTATTTTCTTGATCAGCTGGGATATCGAATTTTTTTTTTTGGCATCCTAATTCTGATGCCTCTTGATTTCTCATCTTTTCACTTGTTCATTTTGGGCCATGCTCTCTTTCAAGGCTAATCAAGGGGGAAAGCGATGGCCCTGTGACTTCAGAAATACTATTTGTATCATGTGGTTGGACTTTGATATGTGAGCTGACTATTCTTCAGGTGGAATCGGTACCTACAAGGCAGACAGAAAGTCAGCACTCAGCATTTGTCACCGTGTGAGGCATTGCAAGGAAAAGCAGTTCCTTTCAGACTCAACTGTAGCACTAAGTAAAATCAATGGCCAAACAATCTAACACAATTGGTCACATATTGATAGAATTAAACACTGCTGTTAACGTGACTTGTCATCGATCTGACAAAAACAGAGTTCAGGGTAAAAGTAGCCTGAAGCCTTTAGACTCTCTATTTATGGGGAAGGGGAGAGGGCAACGAGAATCGTTTTGCTCCATCTACTTACAACCTGATTTTTGTTTTCTCTAGTCACTGTATATCACTGTGGAACACACTTTCATGATCTCGACTCTTTTTTCCATTGGTGGCATAGAAGAAGGAACTAGAAGTAGCTCACTCTAAAAGTTTAGAGATAATATTGCACTTAAGGAACCTCTTCTTGCTGATGTGTGAAATTACTTCTTTGACAGAACCCTATAGATTCCTGTGGACAATGAAACAAGTCAACCCAATTCTTGAAACATCACTTTAGACTATATCCCATATCTCTACCTTGGAACAGGGATCTGCTTGCCAAATATAATTTCTGAAAGTACTCTCCATCATTTGCGTGTAGTCAAATAATATTGCAAACACCTGTGGCCAGATCCAAGCCTTATCATTCCTTCTGGTACTTCCGAGCCTTGTAGTCAGCTGTTTCTGGGACTCCATCTGCCTTAAGCATCCTTAAGCACATGATTAATAAAAGAACGTCCCCATCAGAGTCAGCTGCTGTGTGTAGCCTGAGTGTGTGTTTTGAGTCAAGAGGACCCACATCAATTGCTGTGATTTCTGAAGTGCTGTGTAAGAGGGAGCAGGGCTGTCGGTGTCTCATCTCTGCAATGAATAAGGTCAAGAGAGGGGACATGTTGGGAAGGGGGAAATCTCTTTTCTTACTTGCTTTCAAAGTGATTGTAGGTGTATTGATGAATATACTCAAGGATTTGAATATGAAATATTTTTCTTCTGTTACATAGTCTGTTAGGTCCTTCAAAGCCCCCTCAGAGTGTATATATCTTATGCATTTAATTGTTTACCAGTTTAACATGTGTCTCTCCCAGCAGAATGCACATTCTGTGAGTACAGTAACATTGTCTATCTTTTCTCCATAACATCACCCTAACGCAAAGCCAGGGACAGAGCAACGGCCTGTGGTTTGGTAGATTGTGCTGTGCACTGCACAACTCTGGGGGAGGAGGCCGTTCATTCAGACTGTAAGGTACTATCTGTATAAATTCTTCATGATTGCCCTGAGGAGCTAGAACACAGCAGATAATAAATATCTTTGAAATGAATGAATGGATTTTTTTCTTAGGTTACTGTGGACAAATAAAATACCCTTCTTTTATTGCTGAATAATGAATAACATAAGGACAGTGAGTCTTTAGCATGCATGAGATTCATCTAAAGGCCTTTAAAGATACAAATTGCTGAGCATCACTCCCGGGGTCCCTGATACAGGAGATCCGAAGTGAGACTCAAGTATTTATGTTTGACAGTTTCTCAGGTAATGCTAAGGCTCCTGGTTCAGGACCACAGTTTGAGAACCGCTGGTATAAGGCCCACGGGCAATGCTAACAATCATGGTGATGGATAAGAAGTGATGATAGTGACGATTCTTTCTCCTTCTCCATGCTGTCTTTCACACTGGAACTCTACTCTTATTATCCCAAAGAACTGATCTAATCTAAACTTTAATCCTGCTACAGACTTTCGATCGCCCCTTGTATCCATAGCGCGAGGTCTGAATCCTTTCATTTAGTGCTTAGAGCCATCCGCCATCTTTGAGGGACATGAGCCATCCTCCTGTGGCCCAGCCCAAAGCCTGTGTGGGAGCTCCAGGCACAATAGAACCACTTATCTCAACCCTGGCTGTGTGTCAGAATCACCCATGGAGCTCTCAAGAGAGAGAGATGGCTGGGCCCTCTTCAGAGATTCTGATTCCATAGGTCCTGATGAGCCCTGCCTTTTAAAAAGGTTTTGCAAATAATTCTGATGTACAACTGCACTAAACTACCAACCTATAGGATGTGGGCAAGGTTATAGTCAAAGGCAGGGTTCATAATATCATGATCTTTCATAATAAAAACAATGAATAAAAATAAACCAAAGAGGCAACGATCTTAAGAAATTAGGAAGAGAACGATAAAAGAAAATTTACAGACTCACATAAAAATGAAGACAAGAGAATTCAGTAAATTAGAAAACAAAAAACAAATAGAAAGGAAAAAGAAATCCAGGCCATGGATCTTGAAGAAACTAAGACACAAGCCTCTGATAAATACACGAACAATTATATGCCAAGAAACTTGAAAAAGATAAAATAGAAAATTTTGTGAGAAAGCAATTATAAACATTGACTCAAGAACTTTTAAAAAATACCAATCACAGTCTCTTAACTGAACAAATGGTTATCATTACTGTGTATCAGGCACTGCCCTAAGCACTGTCTGAACAAAACAGACAAAAATCCCAACTCTGTGGAGTTTACTTTTTATGAATTGGAGTGTTAAGCTCCAATAATCCACACACGGAGGGTTGATATATAAAGATCGGAAAATGTAAGTAAAAGACTAGGAATGCTACATTCAACAGTACGTTAAAGGACCCCTCATCCATACTCAGCCCAGATTATGAAGGGTTAGTATTAGCAGATACATTAACACAATGCATCAAATCAATAAGTCCACTAATTTTAAGAACGTTGATCTCTGTAGATGCAAAAAATGGTATTCAATAAAATTAAATATTTATTATATCTTGAAACAGTAAGAAGAGGCAGATATTTTCTTAACCCAATAAAGGATATCTGAAACCAAGAGCCAACATCATACTTCATGGTGAGATAGTGGAGGCATTTCCATTTAAACCAGAAACCAGAGATGAATTCTTACTGTCACTGTTGTTATTTAGCATTGTCTGAAAGTTCAGGCAAATACAATAAGCCATGAAAATAATAAGAATAACGGTAGAGAGAGGAGATAAAATTATGGGTATATGATGACAGTGTGATTAGACATACCTAGGAAACCCAGGGCAACAACTAAATAATGTTCTGAATTAATAGGCAAGTTCATCAAAAGTGAATGGCTGCAGGATAAATATACAAGAAGCAGTGACATTTCTATATAACAGCAATAAATATGTTAGAAGATATAATGGCAACTAAAGCCATGAATTATCAAAGAATGTGTGAACCTATGTGAAGAAAGCTACACAATTTTATTGAGCAATATAAAAGAAGGTTTGAATAAGTGGAAGTACATATTGCTTCTTAGATGGAAATATTGTAAAATAAAAAGATCTTACTTTTCCCTCAATTAGCAGTTTTCATATAATTCCAAATGAAATCTATACGGGATTATCTAGTTGGTTTCACAAAACCTACATGTAAAAGAATAAAAAATTTAAAAATTCCAAGAAAAAATTGAAAAGTAAATGATGGAGTGAATGCAGTAGGATTTGCCTGGGTACTAAATACTAAAATGTGTTATAGTAGTACAAACAATGTAGGTAGTGTACCAAGAATTAGGGTCAAATCAAAGAACAGTTACAGATACTTCTGAGACAGATGTTAGGATACATGAATGTTCCAGGCAGTGTGAATGAAATAGCATGTACCAAAGTCCTGGGGTAGAAAGGGAGCAACATATTAAAGAACTGAAACCTGATGTTCCTGGGGTGTAAATAAGTTTAGTACACATTGGGACAAACTTTTTTTTATTGAAGTATAGTTGACACACAATGCTACATTAGTTTCAAGTGTACAACATAGTGATCCCACAAGTCTGTATGTTATGCTGTGCTCACCACAAGTGTAGCTACCATCTGTCAGTATATAATGCTATTACAGTCCCACTAACTATATTCCCTGTGCTGTACCTTTTACCCCCATGACTTATTCATTCCATAACTGGAAGCCTATGTCCCCCACTCCCCTTCACCCATTTTACCCACCCTCCCACCCCTTCCTCCTGGCATCCATCAGTTTGCACTCTGTGTTTATAGGTCTGGTTCTGATGTTCATTTATTCCTTTGTTTTGTTTTTTACATGCCACATGTAAGTGAAATCATATGGTATTTGTCTTTCTCTGTCTGACTTATTTCACTTAGTGTAATACCCTCTAGGTCCATCCATGTTAAAATCCCATTCTTTTTTATAGCTGAGTAATATCCCAGTGTGCGTGTGTGTCTGTGTATATGTGTGTGGTGTGCATGTGTGTGTGTGTGCGCGTATACATATGTGTACACCACATCTTCTTTATACATTTATCTGTTGATGGATAATTCAGTTTCTTCCATATCTTCGCTATTGTAAATAATGCTACACTAAAGATAGGGGTGCATGCATCTTTTGAAATGAGAGTTTTGTATTCTTTGGGTAAAAACCAAGGGCTGGAATTACTGGATCATATAGTAATTTTATTTTTTATTTTTTGAGGAACTTCCATACTCTTTTCCACTGTGACTGAACCAATTTGTATTCCTACCAACAGAGCACAAGGGTTCCCTTTTTCCCACATGTGGAACAAACTCTTTTTAAGAAACCAATTTTCATATGCTCTCAATAGGTAATTTTAAATATAAGAATAAAAAGTCTTTCACTCAATGATTTTTCCTCAAAGAATCCTAGAAATGAGTAGTTAGAGGTGCAAATCAATTGAGACTGGAGGTGTTCCTTGAGACAGTCAATAGTAACATTGAAACTCAAAACAACTTAAATGACCTGCAGCAAGGAACATGGCAATAAATTATGACCCTTCCATAAAATGGAATATTTTGAAACTATCCAGAAATGTGGTTTGAATAACCCAAATATATTAGGTGAAAAACCAGGATTCAAAACTATACTCACTGTACAATCCCACCCTTAATCAATATGCACACAAGCAAAATATCATAGAGAGAAATATATCTGATTGTTGGTAGTGATTACTTCTGGGATGATGGGCTTGTAGATTTTTTTATACTTATAAAAGCTTTTAGTTTTTCAAGTTTTCTAATTAATTACCACAAAAATAGACATTACTAAACATAACACACACTAAAAGCTCATGTCATTTTCATGCCCAGCTCAACTATCACCTCTTCTGTGAATTTTTCAGTTTTCCCAATCGGAATTAACCTCCCATCTTCCTGGCTCTCATAAACTGCCCGGATTGCCCTGTAACACTTTGTATATCACACTTCTGGGTAAGGTGCAGGTACATGTAGGCATGTTAATCTCCTCCATGTAATTCTAGGCTTCTCGGGATTGCATGCCTTAACTAAGGTCTACCCGTGAGGAACATTATGAGATTTCCAGAGAGATGTCCGCAAGCACAGGGGCCTGTAAAGAGATGTTTTCACATAGAGACTGAGTGGCATGAGTGCAATGCAAAGTCTGTTTTAGCAAGTGGGTGTTTTTGTGTATATTATAGATATTGGGGTCTATAATATTTTGCTATTAATATAGGTAGTAGTGCTTCTCTAGACACTTGTTGAATGTAAGGCAACAGTATAATGTGGTAATTAGGAATGAGACACTTAGACATTAGATCCTGGAAAATTAACCCCTCTGAGCCTCAGTTTCCTCATGTATAAATCAACCAGAGCAATATGACCCACTCTTGATGGCAGTGAAGATTAAATAAGATGCTGCAAGTTCACAGGTAAAATATCTGGCCCACACTGAGTCTATTGTATAATAAGTATACCACTAGGAGAATTCTATTATTTATAACAGTCTGCCTGGGACACCCCACCTTATCTTTTACATCATGAAGCCATAGCTGGAGAGACTCCCTCTACCACCTCCTCTTTCATTCAACACAAGGAAACTAATTTATCACCTTTCAGGAAAGGGAGGTGTCATCTTTTTGCAGGATCAGCTGCATGGCTTGAGATGGACTGTGGTTGTTCCTAGATTACTGAGGCATTAGGGGTATGACTTGTCTAACTTCCCTCATACATAGTAAGAAACACCCTTTGCCTTAAAGAGGCTGTGCCTTGGAAGTGGTTGATAGGCTGATGTTTTACTGTTCCTCTTATGACCACAGGTACAGATCTCTGTATTGCTAGTGCTGTCTGCACCTGATTTATTTGTAAGCGTGGCCACTGCTCTTTTGCCATAAATGCTAACTATTATTTGTTTTTTTTTTTCTTATTTTTTATTCATTGCTAAAAGCCACATTGCTCCTGCTTCTGGTGGCATTTGTCCTTTCTAACGCTGATGCTCTGGGTGATGTTCTGCTGTCATTTGCACTCAGATCCTCCTTCTTGGGTGATGACTATTTCAGGAGCAAGGCTGGGAAGGATTTCCGAGGGAGAGCTCTCATGTGCAAACAGAAGAGGGTTTCTTTGGATCTGGACAGATTGCAGAGTGGTTTTCCATTGCTTCTAAATACAGGGAGAGTGGACAGGAGGGATGTGGCACATGGTCTGGGCTTGCTCTGTGGGTTGTCAGTTCTCAATTTACAGATCGATCCAGGCCGTGCCTCCTGGAAAGATATCTGAGTCTGGTCTGTGCTTAATGGCTGTCCTATATCTAGGAAAGCCTCAAGAGCAACCTGTGGCTAGACAATTTGAGCTTGGGTTGGAAATCAGATGCCAGTGCTGTTTTTATGGGACACTGAACCTTCTTAGTAGATTCGCATCAGAGAAAGCAGTGTAGACAGAGTCAGCAGCCTAATATTGTCATTAACCAGCTGCTCTGAGTTCATCTCTGAGCCTCAATTTTCTTACATGGAAAAGGCAGTATTATTACTTACCTTTGCCCATATCGTGGGGCTATTGTGAGGACCAAATGGGAGGGGAACAAGACCTCTGTAGACTGCAGAGCACCGGAAATGTGTAAGAGCTGCACCCTTTAACTCCTGTTTTACTAGTAAAGGCACAGAATCAAAGTTTATTTCTATTTTCCACTTTGGTGTCTCTCCACCTCCTGGTTTGGAGTTGACAGGCATCTCTTGGCAGGGGGAATGGTATATGCTAAGGACTAGAGGCTAAACAAAACCATTTGCTTGGGCAACTACTGATCATTCTAGAAGTCTAGCATATAGAAGAGATGGAAGGGGAGAGTGCTTATTAGTTTTCTGTGGCTGCTCTAACAAATGACCATAAACAGGGTGGCTTAAAATGACAGAGATTTATTCTTTCACAGCCCTGGAGCCTAGAAGTCCAAAGTCCCAGTGTCAGCAGGCTGAGCTCCCTTTGGGGGCCCCAAGGGAGAATCCACTCCTGCCTTTTCCAAATTCTGGGGGATGCCGACATTCCTTGGTTTGTGGGCACATCCCTCCAGTCTCCACCTCCGTGATCGTATTTCCTCCTCTTCTGTGTGGTCAAATTTCCTTCTGTCCCTCCTCTTTTAAGGACACTTGAGATTGCATTTAGGGCTCCCCAAGATAATCCAGGACAGTCTCCCCAGCTCAAGATCCTTAGCTCTATCACATCTGCAAAGACCCCTTTTTACCGTATAAAGTAGCATCAACAGGTCCCAGGGATTGGGAAGCCAATACCTTTGAGGGGCCATTATTGTGCCCAGCATCGAGGGTGAAGATGGAAGGATCTTGATCTGAGTGTTGCTCAAGAGTTTGGAATTTGTCCTGAGTGCAGTGGGGAGGGAGTGGAGGCTTGTAAGTGTCCGAGGAGATGGGCTGGAGGATCCAGAGCAGAGATAGGAAGCCTCCTTAGAGAATGGCTCCAGTCCATGTGTGTGTGCCTGGGCTGGGACAGGAGCCCCATGTGTGTGTTCCTCAGGCTCTGGACAGTGTGTTTCTTTTGGCCAACCTTAAAGTCATAAGTTATTGTGAGGGCCTCCTTTGCTCCTGGGTCCTCCAACCTAATCCACACCAGAACCTTTGAACCTGAGGTCAAACATCTGAGGAACTGTGTTCTTCCCTGAGGTGCACCTGTTCTCATGTTCTCGTTCGTTCGCTAGGAAAGAGTCGAGAGCACACCGAAGCTGGACTGACCATTGCTGCAACATCTCACCTTTCTCAGAAAGACAGTATTTCTAATTTAATGATCAGCAAAGTCTTAATAAAGCAATTTGGTTATTCAGTTATCAGGAAGCAATTGGAGGAGGGTTAGGGGAAAGGGACTTTCCTTCCATCTATGGACAAAGTCCCAAATCCCAATGCGTACCCAGACATCTGGAGCTTCCTTGTGATTGGGATGTAGGATGGGGAAAGACACGGAGGCCCAAGCCTAAAGTCCTCTGATTTGTTTAGTCTCTCAAGATACCAGTAGGCTCATTCAATAAAGCCTTATCATAGTCTTTATATGTATTAAACATAATTCCAGAGATCCTTGGGGTGCAGCATACTTCTATCGTTAAAGTTTATCCCACCGTTCGAAGCCCATATCCTAATATTGCAAGTAAAATGGAAATATTGTGCTCTTAAATTTCTTGTCTTGGTCTCACAAAATATTATCAATAATATTCACAATGAATATCTGTATCATTAAAGATATGTTTACCGATGGAACTTTGGGAATGCCATGAAAAAAAGAGGGAAGAAAGCATTACCAATATTATCACACCGAACAAACCCTCACTGTCTCAACAAAATACTAAAATGTACTGTAATGTATGCTTGGCCCCCGTTTGGTGAAAAGCATACAGTATGAGGCCCGCCCTGGAAGGCAACTCAGAACATTATACCTATGAGCCAGCAGAAGAGAGTGTTCATGTTACTGTTCTGCTGTTGTGTTTGAACCTTCCATTGGGCAGAGGCACGTAATGAATGGCCGAAAATTGTTTACGACCTTGTAGATGTCCCTTTGCATTTAGCTGCAACTCTGTTTTAAAGGAAGAGAAGGAATTCACTCTGGTAACTAATGAAAAATAGAAAAGACAAGCACTCCTTTTTAGACACAGATAAAAATATGACTTAATAAAGTTCACATGATGAAATTAGATTTTCGTGAAACTTCATCTACCCTTAATTTTGTTTCCGTATTGATGTTTTGTTGTTGTTGAATCATAAAACTCTTGGCTATCAGAAGTACATGGAGTCCTCTAGTCCTTGCCTTGGAAGAACTTTGCATTTTTAGCTAGAGTTCTCTACTTGGTCATCTCTTTCTCCTTGTATCAAAGAGAAAAAAAAATATATAGCCACCCCACCTCCTCTCCTCTAAATCAGCCCCCTGAGCTGACGAATGTTAGCAGTTGTGCGTGTAACCTTCCATATGTCATCTGTTTCTGTACCCATTTAAAAACACATATAAATAGATTTACGAGAGCACACAGACATTTATTTATTTAATATACATTTACTTAAGTAATGTTTTATTAATTAAACAGATTTTCGTTGAATTGTTATATATATCCAGCACTGTTCTAGATGCTGGCGATGCAGCCTTAAACAAAACAAATGAAAACCCCTGTCCTCATTTGCATTCTAGTGGAATTGTTAGGTTTCCTTCCCCCCTTCCTTCCTTCCTTCCTTCCCTCCTTCCTTCCTTCCTTCCTTCCTTCCTTTCTTCCTTCCTTCCTTCCTTCCCTCTTCCCCCCCTTTCTCTCTCTCTCAAAGATAGTCTCATGATCTGAAGTAGCTTTGGTTTAGAAGAGTACATGAGATGAAGGTGTGACATATCCAAAACAACTTGGGGGGCTCTCCTGCCTTCAGTGGTCCTTGAGTTGGTCCTCCCTGTGACGGTTTAGCATCAGAAGGGAGCTGCCAGAGGGAACATATGGGCTAACAGAAGGAACAGCTCAGTGTGCTGAACACTCTCCTCCCTGCGAGAGTATTTGGGAAGCTGCTGTTTAAAGAAGTATCTGTAAGGGCGAAATGGCATTTAAAGACTGTGAGTGGTTACCCCATAATTTGTCTGTGGTCAGGCAGCGCTTTGGGGAGTTTCTCTAGTGGTTTCGGTAGTCTCTCTTGCTTGCTTACACCCCATGGAAATTACCAACAATCCTTCTCAAAATGCTTACTCTTTACATGGGAGAGCTCAGGCAAAACTCTCATTTAGTGTAATTGTTATAACAAATCTCCTTAGAATTGTCCAAGGGCTATAATTCTTCTTCTAGGGTTATTAGACACATGGCAGGCACACGAGTTTGAAGATTTGGAAGGTTCTTCTTGCTCCCCCTAGAGGCGTTTTTGGCCCATCATTGCCTTATTTCTCCAGTGGAGGCCTGCAGTCTCCACCATTATTTGCTTACAAGCAAGGCACGGATGGCTTTATCTAATGAAAACCTTGTTTCTCTTGCATTGTGACACGCTTGGTCCTTTATACTGGATGTCCCAGGCCAGTTTCCCAGTTACGCCTTCTTCACAGTTCTCTCTCCACTTAAATCTGATAATTCAGAGGAAAATAAATAAAAAAGCAGGCCAGTTTTTATGACTCGATAACATCCTTAAAATTTTACTAAATATCAAAACAAGCAAGTTATATTCCCTCCATAATTGACAATCAGCGTGCTCAATTTGCCATGAGACAAGGTATTATATAAAAAAAAATCTGAAAACAGTTACATCACCATTAAAAAAAAGTTTTTCATGTTTGTTTATTTTTGAGAGAGAGTGAGATAGAGTGCGAGTAGAGGAGAAGACACAGAATCGAAAGCAGGCTCCAGGCTCTGAGTTGATAGCACAGACCCCAATGTGGGGCTCGAACTCATGAACCATGAGATCATGAGCTGAGCTGAAGTCGAACGCTTAACAATTTAAGCCACCCAGGCACCCCCTACATCACCATATTAGATCATACTTGGAATTGGGGTGTGTACGAATGGGTGGGCAGAGAGAGAGAGAGAGCTGTGTTATACAATTTGACCAACATATATGTCATTTATTGTAGGCTACCAAATACAACCTGCCTATATGTAAGCAACAAACCACGGGAATCTGCCCCAAAAACCAAGGGCGCACTTTACACACTGTATGTCAGCCAGTTTGACAATAAATTTTACTAAAAAATGAAAAAAATACAACCTGCCTGAGCAGAGAGAAACAAGTTGCAAATGTGTCGAGTGAACATACCTGGATCCCAGCTTTCCTGCCTCTATCTGGCTATAGTTTTAACAGGTCCTAATGAAAGTGGGATGACCTCTGAAAGGGTCCTCAAGTGTTTGATTAGCTCTGAAAGTTTCTCATTCTTTGGCTGCAGGTTAAGGGTATTTTGCTCTCATTGGTCGGTATGTAGGGGAAGCAAAGTAGGAAGGGTTTACCTGCCTCTCTGCCCCTTATTGGGAGCTACCGTGTATATTTTTAAGAAGGTAGAGTTGTAGGAGCATCTGGGTGACTCAGTCAGTTAAGTGCCTGGCTCTTGGTTTCAGCTCAGGTCATGATCTCATGGTCATGAGATCGAGGCCCTCGTTGGGCTCTACGCTGAGCATGGAGCCTGCTTGGAATTCTCTCTCTCCATCTCTCTCTGCCCCTGCCTGCCCTCAAAATAAATAAATAAACATAAAAAGTGTAGGATTGTGGATGATGGATGATTCTTACTTTATTTTTGATTTTTTTTTAAGAAAAAGAAAGAATTGGAGCGCCTGTGTGGCTCAGTCGGTTAAGCGTCTGACTTTGGCTCAGGTCATGATCTCATAGTTCATGGGTTTGAGCCCTACATCAGGCACTATGCTGACAGCTCGGAGCCTGGAGCCTGCTTGGGATTCTGTGTTTCTCTCTCTCTTTGCCCCTCTCCCACTTGGTCTCTGTCTCTATGTCTCTCTCTCTCTCTAAAATAAATAAACATTTTAAAAAATTTAAAAAAAGAAAGGATAACATAATTCACCCTTCATATGTTTTTATTTATTTCCTTTTCTCTGCCTCAATACAGAAAAGTTGTGAGAAAGCTTACCTTAACAGAGATAGTTCAGGGCAAAATGAAATTTAAAATACAGTTGATCCTTGAATAACGCAGGAGTTAGGGGCACCAAACCTCCACCACAGTCTAAAATCCACATACAACTTTTTTTTTTAATTTTTTTAACCTTTTTATTTATTTTTGAGAGACATAGAGACAGAGTGTGAGCAGGGGAAGGGCAGAGAGAGAGGGAGACACAGAATCTGAAGCAGGCTCCAGGCTCTGAGCCATCAGCACAGAGCCCGATGAGGGGCTTGAACTCACACTGTGAGATCATGACCTGAGCTGAAGTTGGCCTCTCAACCAACTGAGCCACCCAGGCGCCCCCCACATACAACTTTTGACTCCCCCAAAGCTTATAATAGCCTACTATTGACCAATAACATAAGCAGTTGATTAAGACATATTTTGTATGTTATATTTATTATATAGTATATTCTTACAGTAAAATAAGCTAGAGAAAAGAAAACATTATTAATAAAATCATAAGAGGGGCACCTGCGTGGTCAGTCGATTAAGCATCTGACTTCGGCTCAGGTCATGATCTCACAGTTCGTGGGTTCGAGTCTCACTTTGGGCTCTGTGCTGACAGCTCAGAGCCTGGAGACTGCTTCAGATTCTGTGTCTCCCTCTCTCTCTTCCCCTCCCTCACTCATGCTCTGTCTCTCTCTCTCTCAAAAATAAATAATAAAACATTTAAAAAATTACAGAAAAGAAAATCATAAGAAGAAATACATTTACAGTACTGTACCATGCTTGTTGAAAAAACTCACTTTTACATGGAACTATGGAGTTCAAATCTGCATTGTTCAAGAATCAACTTCATTCGAAGGAGTAAATAGGCAAATAAGAGTTTAATTATATAAATATGTTTCCATATACTTCAATGTGTGTTTGCATATGGGCATAGAAAAACACATGGAAGAATGTATATTAACAATTTTTTTAATTTTTATTTTCGAGAGAGAGAGAGAGTGTGAGTGGTAGAGGGGTAGAGAGAGAGAGAGACAGATTCTGAATCAAGCTCCAGGCTCTGAGCTGGAGCCTGACGTGGGGCTCGAACCCACAGACCGTGAGATCATGACCTGAGCTGATTATGGGTGCTTAACCGGCTGAGCCACCCAGGTACCCTGGATAAGACGTATTAAAACACTATTCTATCTGAGTAATGGGATTATGGCTAAGTTCTATTAACTTCTTTACATTCATTTATATTTTCCAAATTTTCTACAGAAAGTGCATTATTTTTTTAATTATTAAAAATGACTTCAGGTTGTAAATATTTTCCTGTCTGAAAAATTTTGCAGGAAAACTAAACATAGCATAATTGAGTCAATCCTACTGCAGGGGCAGCACACACATGAATGCATTTTATTGTAGGAAACACTGTATGAGCTGGTGGAGATATAGAACACAAGCATCCTGAAAAAATACCATTCTAACCTATGCTTGAGTTGAAATTGCTTATAAACAAATAAGGAAAGAACAAGGAAATAAGCTTTCATTTGTAAAGGCTGAAAGCAGCAGCCACACTTTGAAGAGAGTGGGAAAGAGCCCCAGACTAGGGTAGTTGTGTCTGCACACCATTCATTTCTCTCCTCCTTCCTCCCCCTTCCCCATTGAAAAAGTTCTCCAGTGCTTTTTGTATTTCTATGTTTCTTTCCCTCCTATGTATAGCAACTGAGAGAGATGGGAAGGGCTGGGTCATTGGGAGAACCTAGGATGCCCTAGAAATTATACATATATAGAGGGAAGCAAGTTAAAACGAGAGATTAAGTAGGTAACCTTGGGCTACAGCTTGTCTATAATATCCTAATTTCTACCCCATTCTTCATTTCAGAATATGTCCTTATCACATAAGCCCCACACACCTAGAAGAGATGAAAATCATTTTATATATTAGATCTCTCTCTCTCTCTCACACATACACACATACACACACACACACGCACGCACACGCGCGCACACACACGCACATGCACACACACGCCCCAAATCCTCAAAATGCCATTTTTAAATATTCCAGGTGTTTTCCAAGACACTGCTCCCAGCCATATCCTTCTTGATCACTTTCACCATACTGTGAACTCGGAAGAAGCTCTCACGAGGACACAAAGAAGCTTTCCACAACTAAAATAGGGAAGCATTGACAGAAAGGCTGACACAGAACAGAGGAGTTTCGTGTTGACTAGGGTATGATCAGCCTCTTGGCCCAGGGGTACTGCCCTCTAGATAGGTGGCTCAAAAGTCAAGCTGGACATCCTTAAGAACTGACAGGATGAGGCCAGGAGCAGGGGCTGGGCCTGGGCATTTAGATTCAGAAGCTGGATTACCTCCTGACTGTGTTCTGATCTCTGGCTGACTCTTACTCCCTAGTCACTGAGCTTACGGCTCCACGTTTCCACTCTCAATCTTGTCGCCTCTGGCACCATCATTTGCTTGTCCGACTTCAATTCCTTTTGTCAACACTGGTCTTGAATACCCTCCTCCCAAAAGTGTTGACTTTGATGATGATGACAATGACCACTTTCTGAGTGGATCCACCATTAACTCTATTAGGGAACACAGTTGTCATCCCATTCGTGTACAGAAGGGGAACCGATAAAGAGGTTAAGTAACTTGTCTACTTTAACATAGCTAGTGTAATGCAGATCTGACATCCTAGCCAAGCATCTGACCCCAAGGATGCCACTTCATCAGAATGGTTATTGGAACCCCTGAACGGGGTGGGGTGGTGGTGAGCACGGACGGGAGGTAATGTGGAGGCTGAGAAGGTGAACAGCTAAGAATTTCATCAGTGAGAGTGGAAGGGATAGGAGGAATGACTTGGTAAAGACAAAGACTTGCTTTTTTGATGGTAGAGCCTCTGGCATATTTCTATGCAGAGGGAAAGCACCAGCAGAGCAGAAGTTCAGGATCTGGGCTCTGGGGGTATTGATGAAGGGGACCATGAGCAAGTGGGGGAGACCGGTTTTAGGAGGAACCAGACTGGGATGCCGTAGGCTGTGATACATTTGCTTTGTTCCCTGTGTTGCTGTTTCTCTCGGTCCCTCAGGCAGAGAAGTCCATCGCGTCTCTGGACAAGATGTGGGCTTGCCATCTATTAATGCTTATGGAATGCCCATTAATTAGCCCGTGTAAAAATGGCGTCTATATCCAGCCATATACTTCCTTGCAGGAAATGTTATGGTAAAATCTCCTCAGAATACCTTTTGAAAAAAATATATGAGGTAATTTCTTGAATTGAGGAAAGATCCCTCATTCAGGAAAAGAAAAGCTTTTTCTGGCAATACAACTTATTCCTTAAGGATTGTGTGGTATGGACTCTTCCCATCCCTCATTCTCATGGAAATTTGTAATCCTATGGGAAGTGGGGAGCTCTGCCCTCTGGGTCTCATGATCTCAAATACAATGCTGAAGTGGCATTGCTTTCTTTGCTATTAAACATGGGGTTTCTTTGCCTCTTCCGGAAGGTTCTTTTCCTGCTGGAGGTCAGCAAGCTGCAAGGTCTAGCAATGATTGATCCCCGCCCCACATGGCATTTTACAAAGCTGAGTAACAACAGGCTGAGCTACTGCACAGTGAAAGTGGTTTTATGTTTCCAATGCCTGTCCTAAAGTAGCTTTAGAGGTCAGCATTAATCAATAAATCATTGTGATCAGATGTATCGTCTCCGGGGGCCCATTAGCCAGTGATGATGACTTAGCTGTCTCAGCGTCAGCTTCCTTAGACCAGAAGTCCTTGAGACCATGAGTTCAAATCCCTGTTGAGCTGGAAGAGCTCTTGGCTCTTCTGAGGTAGATAAATTGAGCTTCACAGAGTTTGTTGTACAGAGATTTCTACAAAGCATTATCGGCTAGCCGGTGGCAGAACAATATCTATGACCCTTTTTTAAAAAGGGAGACAATGCCTGATCCTATCCCCATACCCTCTCTTTTCATCCGGCTGTCAGATGAGGCAGATCTATGGCTTCCGGGATGGCTGGATTTTTTTGATTCTTTAAAAAAGAATGTCATGGCAATGACAGCTGTTCGTCGATAATCCCACCCCCCTTAATTGTGCACAGATGTCGTAGGGCTTCGGGGAAAGGTGGTTTCAAATCCAGTGGTTCCCCAACGACAGAAGATGATTGGACTCAGGAATTAATCAAGGATGGGGCTGTTGTAAACCCTCTGGAAAGATGGGAGGTGGCTTTCTTCCACATCCCGCCACATGTAATCCCAGGGCAGGGCTGTAAATGACGGCACAGAGGTCCTACTGTCTGGATTTTCCCCATCAGACGGTAACGGAGATTCCTGTGAAGTATTTTTTTCTCCCTGTGGCTTGTGACTGGTGAGACTATCAAGACGAGCGAAGTGTTCATGCCTTATCATCCTTCTGTAGCTGGGAAGGCACGGGATAGAGAAAGAAAGACCCGCGGTCCCAGGGACATTGTTCACACTGTGTATTTATACACATATACCCAAGCAGTGTTAGAAAACGCAGCTAACTATGAGTTTTAGTTGGGTCTGGTTGCAACTAAAACTGGAATCCAAAAGTATCAGCAATATTTCCATAATTGAGATACTCAGCAGTCAGTACATGATTAATTCTCTTCCAAGAATCCCCGAGAAGTCAATCAAGGGTCACTATTATCATCTGGGCCCGGAGATGGAGAGGGAACCCCCAGATACTCATTAGGGACAGACCATGGCCACTGCTGGGCTGGAAATAGCATGAGAACCATTTGATCCCCCAAAGCCTTGCCCATCAGCCTGGCTGGTGGAGAGAGACGTGAGGAAAGTGTAGGGCAGTGGTTCTGTTCAGGGGCCCAAATCTCTCCTCCCTTGTCCTCGTACCAAGAAGTCTCTGGATCCTGTTAGCAGAGGCCCCCACCCCTGGAGGTGGTGGGTGGGTGCGCAGTGAGCAGCGCAAGCCCCAGAAGCCCTAGTCTCTCTGTGGCTGGGCTGGCTGAGGTTCCCACAGTCACTCAGGCGTTGTGCTGCTGGTGCGGCAGTCAGTCCCCAGGTCCCCTGACTCTGCCTCGTCCTCTCCATCCATTAGACCATGCAGCCTCTCACCGCCAGCGAGACACACTCAGGCCACTTTAATTTCAGAGTTTGATTCGATGTCTATTTTTCAGCTATTTGCTACAACATTCTGGGAAAGGAAGGTTTGAATTTCCTACAATCCAAATCATTTTCTAGTTTACTTATAAGTGATTCTGAAACAGTTGGCCCTGGAAAGCTGACAACTTGATAAAATGTATCTTTCAAATCAACCCAGGGCCGCCTTTATGTATAGTTAAATCATCCAAATCCAGGGTGCCGAGTTAAGAAACGGAGATCTTCTGTTCTCAGGCTGCCTGTCACTTTGGGTAAGAAAACACACAGAGTTATGCTCGCTTCTGCTTACTCAAGTGTGGTCTCGTGGGAAAGAAATAAGCACTGGCTTTTGGCAGGTTTATCTGCTTTTAGCCAATAAGAAATGGTTTCTGCAGTGATGTGCATTGGACAAAGGTGGTTTGGGGAGACTTAGTGTCAAAACCAGCAGCCAATATAATGTTGATGGAGAGAAGATTTTATATATATATATATAATTATATATATATATATTTATTATTGCTAAGGTTACAGGTTGAAGAGCAATCCTGAGCTTTCAACACTAGCAATGGCAGTTTCTATTGCCTTAAAAGAATAAATTGACCTATATTTGAACTGATATGACATTTATTCATGACACCAAGCTGACAGTGATGTGAGGCACCCGCCAGGGCTCCCAAACATGGTGGCTTCTCTCATTTTGCTACGACATGGTTGCATCCCATCATCTGGGAGAAGAAAAGAGAGCCAAGAGCGTGAGAAAATTAAGAGTCATCTCAAAACATCTAAATTTACATGCAGAGACTCTGGGTTTCGACAAAAAGGTTTTGATGTGTTTCTCTTTCCGGGTAATCCAGGGAACTGAAACCAGTCTCCGTACCATAGTCACTATACTTGAGCATTCATTTTTAAAATTTACTTATTTTTGTTTATTATTTCTAAGAGAGTGAGCAGGGAAGGAGCAGAGAGGGAGAGGGAAAGAGGGAAAGAGAGAGAATCTGAAGCAGGCTCTGCACTGACAGCAGAGAGCCCAATGTGGGGCTCAAACTCACGAACCATGAGATCATGACCTGAGCGGAAATCAAGAGTTGGATGATAAACCAACTGAGCGACCCAGGCACCCCTGAGCATTCATTTAAATATTAATTTAGGGGCGCCTGGGTGGCTCAGTCAGTTAAGTGTCCGACTTTGCCTCAGGTCATGACCTCACCGTCCATGAGTTCGAGCCCTGCGTCGGGCTGCCCTGCTGTCAGCTCAGAGCCTGGAGCCTGCTTCAGATTCTGTGGCTCCCTCTCTCTCTGCCCCTCCCCCGCTCATGCTCTGTGTCTCTCTGTCCCTCAAAAGTGAATAAACGTTAAAGAAAAATTAAAAAGAAAAATAAATATTAATTTAAAAGGGAACAGGTAGAGTGATTAGGCTGATGGTCTTTGGATTTCAACAGCCCAAATAAAAGTGTGGTGCCCCTTGTTCAGTTTTTCTTTCTTCATTTTTTTTTTTCCTGATGAGTAAGGATGAAAAGTCAGTACCCGAGTGCCTGAACACCCAGGGGAGAGGCTGCAGTACTGTGACCTACCTTTGGGGCAAAGAGATTGCTCCTTGACAAATGCATTCACCCAGGCTGCTGGGAGGGCAAGTGGCCTGACGGGCCGCTGATGGTAAGGGTAAGTGAAGGCTAATTGAATATTCTCTGCCAAATATAATGCCCACAAGTAAGTGGTAAGCACATGTAAACCGTAACAGTACCTATTACGAATCTGGCTCTTCCTTGGTGGTAATTGGCTTTAACAAAGAAAACCAGATTATTCAGATTTGGAGAAATACCTTTGTTTGGGGAGACAATGAATGTAACGCATCTTTTGCAGATTCTCTGCTAAAGATTTCCAAGTACCAACGCTAACCCAACGAAGTTGTTCAACATTGAATTATGAAGCCTGTGTTTCTTACTGGCTCCTAACTCTCTACCAGTCTCTGTGCTGGGCAAGGCAAGTATGATGGGGGTTAGAACCTGGGCTTCCAAGGAAAGTAGACCTGGTTTGCATCTTGCTTCTACGGCCTTGATACATAAGCTCGCTGGGCCCCAGAATAATAATGCCCACATGAGGTTTTCGTAGAATTAGATGAGCTAATGTCTGTACAGTACTTTGCTTAGTCATTGGCACAGTAAGTGCTCACCTGACCACCTGTTACTGTTAACATGCTTTTTATGTTATATCTCGGTTCATGAACATGTAAGGTCCTTAACGGCAAGGTTTATGTCACAGTCTCTTTTAAAGAACTTTGATACATCTGAGAATAGTTGATATACCTTTTTTTTTGGAAATTATTTGGATTCAAAATTGTTCCCATGGGTAGAGCCATTTCCAAGGGTTGATGAACCTTGAGTGAAATATGAATTCATGCCCTTCTTTTGTGGAGAGGTTCTATGGGTGAGGTTGGGGCCTCCTGGTTAAATTGAAATGAAGAATGGCAGTCGGGGAGGAGAATACAACCATAGCAATGATGTCCTGCCAAGCGTCCTGGTTCAAGGCATGGTGATCATACCCACATGTCTGCTGCTAATCTAGGGAAAACCAGGACAGTGGAGAAGCCAGCTGTGTGTGTTTCCATAGTGATCCCAGGGCACGGAGATAGGAAAATGGTTCAACACATCTTGTCTAACTGATGCTATGTGGAGGTTCATGCTTCTGGGAAAATTGGATCTGTGTGAGGGAGGTGGACCCTGTTGGACAAAATGACTCCAGTACAGGAGTCCAAAAAACAAAAAACAAAAAAAAACAAAATGCCACATACCTGAAGGATCTTCTTCATAAAGTCAGGCTTAGCTGAGACTCCCCAGATGACCAGTGCAATGCACAGAGTCATAACGCTTATCCCCAAAGCAGACAAAGCAAGATCAGACTGAAGATAAGGCATGTGGGGGTTCGAAGGGGGCTGAGCAACTTTGGAAAGGAATACTAATTCTAAACCAATATTTCTCATGCATTTATAGATTTTTTTTTTTTGAGGAGTTTAGTACTAGAGGTTTCCTTTCTTTTTTTGTGTCCTGTGAGATAGAATACCTTTTTGTGGTAGGAAGGGGTTGAAGAGGTCGAGACAGAGAGAACATTAAGTATCTTTTTCTCTGTAGCCAGAATGTCTTGCTTTTCAAAGGTCTAAGAAAGTAGCAAAAAGTAGTTTTCATTTTGGGGAAGAGAAGGAAGAAAATAAGAAGGTGATTTTTTGAACACGTTTCTGAAAGAGTATCATTTCCATTCAGAATAACTCAACTTGCAAATAGTAAGCTCTAGTATTATAAATATCTTTGAAAAACTCTGCTAGCAGATTTAAATCAAGAGTATTCTGCAGTATTTATCTTAAACTGTTTTCATGTTTATGGGTATGTTTTCAATTTGAGGCGACACCATGTTGTGTCAGAGAATAAATAAAGAACAAACACCCAATTGTATGATTCACATTCTAATTCAGTGGTCTTAATCTTTGTCCCCTAAGCTTTCTGAAAGGAAAATAGGCTTGAGAGAAGAAAGTTTATTTTATTTCATTTTATTTTAAGTCTATTTATTTATTTTGAGAGAGAAGAGACAGTGCGACTGGGGGAGGGGCGGAGAGAGAGAGAGAATCCCAAGCAGGCTGCGTGCTGTCAGCCCAGAGCCTGATGTGGGGCTCGAACCCACTAACCTGTGAGATCATGACCTGCGCCGAAACCAAGAATCACCCGGGGGTACCTGTGTGTCTTAACCAACCGAGCCATCCAGGTGCCCCAAAAGTTCATTTTAAAGGTTAACCTGTTATTTAGTTTTTACTATGAAAGTTTAATTTATATATTTAAGATAAGAGAGTAAATAACTAGCCTGCCAACCACCCAGATTCAACAATACAACACTGCCTATGGTCGAAGCCGCCGCGTACCCATCCTTGAACAAATTCCCCTCTCTACTTCTAAAATGTAACACTCTCTTGCATCTGGTAGGTCATAGTATTTTTCATATCAAGTAAGTATTGACTATTTTTCCAAAAATGCATATTAAGTGCACATGTTGGCTGACAGGGACACAATGACCTAAGGAAATGTCTGTATCTTGTTCTAAATCCCCGAATAAAATCCCAGTTGTGAGTTTCTTGCCTAGCGCAGCATCTAGCACAAATAATGGAAGACTGTATGCCGCAACCGAGATTACTGGATTATGGTATGATAGTTAAATATGCATTTTGCAAAAGGCCATCCGAACCATGGACCCCCATCATTTAGTTAGCTGAATGATCACGAAAGAATTGGCAAGTGTTCATTGACTTTCGAGGCTTTTCCATTATTCAGTAGTTATTTTGCAGTTTCCTGTGATTCTGCCCTTTCAGCCCTGTCACGAGTCTTCATCATAGCCACGTGTTTATGCCCAATGCTGTGCTTGAGATGAATTGGGATAATATATTAAAAGGGCTTGGGAAATCGTACAGCGTGAGACAAATGTCATTGTAATTGCTCTGTCACTGAGAAAGAAGCCAAAGAGTCCAGAGGTGCCAGTGAAAGGAAAGAAGAGCAAAATCCCAGAGTGGGCTTTGCAAATTAATTATTACATATGAAGGGCTTAGTCTTTGATTTTTAGATCTTTACAGCTGGAAGGAGTCTTCAAGATGGTCTAGTTCGTCCTGTTCACTTAAAGATGAAAATCTCAATAGGGATGTTAAAGAATCTGCTTGAAACATTCAGAACCCTTTGAGAAGATTCAGGATGGAAACCAGCCCTCCCCTACTCCTTATCCATGGCTCTTCTGTCTTCCCTGATTTCCTCTTCGGGAAAGGGAAGCAGGGGAGACAGATCTAGATTTTTGCCATGAACCATGTAGGTACAAACGCCTTCATCTGATGTCAGAATAATGCTTCTGTGTCCCGTATCCAGGCAGCCCCAAACAGAAGATCTTTCTTAACCACCAGACCTTGTAAAGACCTCACCATTTGCCAAGTAGAGTTTTCCTTTGTTTCTCCTTTAAAGAAAGTGGTGTCTCTCTCCTCCTAGTCACCACCAGGTACGTCCTTAGAACCTCTTTGTATTTATTGTAATCTGTGAATATTGTGTTTTACAGCGTGTAAATTAGATATAGAATTGGATACCGAGGCAGAGCCCAGAGTGTTAAAAATGTTCAATTCCAGTGGGGGAAACCAGCGAGCGGTTAAGGCCTGCTGCATATAATGTTAATATTACATTAAGTACGATGTTATTGCACGAGATGCTTATTGTTAATGTCTGTGGGGAGGACCCGTTCCAAAGATTTCAATTTCAATAAACAGATTATACAGTTCCACCATATACAATTAGGGAGGTGGTAATGAAATGGTTATAAAGTCCCCTGGGGGCCTGTCATCTTTTTTTTAATTTTGTAAATAACATCAGAAGCACTAGAGGGAAGGGCTTATGCATTTATTTATTATTGATTTTTTAAAAATACATTTAACATTACTAGTTATTGCAAACCCAGTCTCTGTGAGTTGAAGGTAAGCCGTTTCTACATTATTAAATGCTGAACGTATAGGGAATTGTGAAGTGGTATCCTTCATATAAATATATTAAATATTAATGAACAGTGATTGCAAGATATTAATTTGAAGCTACATTTACTTGGCAAATAAAACCTTTTCAGGGTTTTACCCTTTTGTTGCATGTAGCGCACATTTTAAACATCCCTTCGGTGAATGGTTCGGACGAAGGCAAGCGATTCTCTTCCGCAGTTGGATCCCGCACGACCACGAAGGAACGAGTTGGATTAAACATACGCTCTTAACGGGCAGCAAATTGTCAGAGGGGCGAAGCTACCAAACTTTGAAGTATCCATAAATAGTTAACTGCTCTTCCTTCTCGGGACTGTAATAAAGCAGGAAGAATTAATGCTAGACAGCTAGAAGCTAATTTTTCTCCTTGGAGTAAGATGCTGAATAGCATAGATAAAACTTCAGAATGCCACCATTCAGCCAGGAAACTACACTCCAGTGAGGGGCAGGGATGTGAAGCAGGCTGCCCGGATTCCATTTTTTCCAATGTCAGCAAGATGGGTAACTTCTCTGAGCTTTGGCATCTTCGTCTGTAGAATGAGAGTAATGATAATGTCCTGGGGCCTTAGGGAGATTAAAGGCATAGCACACAGTAAGCACTAAACACAGTATGTTGCACCTGGTGCTCACTAATTGTTAGCCATTTCTATTTTACTTCTTTAAAAAAAAATTTTAACATTTATTCATTTTTGAGAGAGAGAGAGAGAGCACTTGCAGTGGAGGGACAGAGAGAGAGGGAGACACAGAATCTGAAGCAGGCTCCAGGCTCTGAATTGTCAGTGCAGAGCCCGACATGGGGCTCGAACTCACAAACTATGAGATCATGACCTGAGCTGAAGTCGACACTTAACTGATTGAGCCACCCAGGTGCCCTAGTAATCGTGAGCTCTTTTTAAACTTGTTTTTCATTCACTCCGGCACTCGGCGAGTAATTGTGAAATACGCCGTTTGACGGCGTTTGGCGGGACCGCAGATACAATGATAAACAGTAGTCCTCAAGCTTCATGGATTTTGCCAAGTTTCTAGGCATGACTGGGGAACTATCGGGGACTTTAGGTGCCCCCACTAGTGCTTTTCAGGATTCTGTTCTCGTCGGCTTCCTCTGATCTTGCTTTTCTTTTTTTTTTACCTTATCGGTTGGTTTGTTTGAAGTACAGTTGACACACGCTGTAACATTAGTGTCAGGTGTGCAACACAGCCATCTGGCAACTCTTTAGGTGACGCTGTGCTTGCCCCAAGCGTAGCTGCCATGCCGCTCTTCCAGCACCACTGACTGCGTTCCCTGCACTCTGCTTCCTTTTCTCTCACTGGAATTTAGAATTACAAAGATGTCACAGCTGCGTTTTCTTTCTGTTTCTTCCCCAGTCCGGTCTTCAGCGCCCCTCCACAGAGTGCTGTCGGATGGAAAGCTCCCCCGCACCTAAGCTCTGGGGGGCACCTGAATACAACTAGCCCACTCAGAAGTTATTGTCCAGAGACTTACACTTTCATAGCCTTGCCCGTCCTTTTTAATTCCTATATAGTCTCCTTTAAGGGTTCAAATGTAGGTGCCTTTTCATTTGGCAAACACATGAGCATACTTAGCTCAATCTAAAATTTTTTTAATGTTTATTTTTGAGACAGAGAGAGAGAGAGAGCGTGATCAGGGGAGGGGCAGAGAGAGACAGGGACATGGAATCTGAAGCAGTCTCCAGTTTCTGAGCTGTCAGCCACAGAGCCCGATGTGGGGCTCATACCCACAAACTTCGAGAACATGACCTGAGCTAAAGTCAGACACTTAACCAACTGAGCCACCCAGGCGCCCGTATTTAGCTCAATCTAAATGATTATTGTGTATCTACTCTGTGCATGGCACTTCAAGGAAAAAAAAACACACATAGAACACATACTGAAATGGATGTTATATAGGTACTGCAGTGGGAAGTGGTAACAAAAGGAAAGATGACAGATGATAATAAACAGATAAAATGGGAGGAGGTAGGGAAGTGAGGGAAGGGCGGCCAGAGGGAGGAAACAAGGCGAAATACGCTGTTTGTTATGCAGAGTTGAAACTGGGAGTTTGGCAATGAGAAGAATGAGAGAGTAGGGTTAGGTAGGAGAAGAGGGGAGAGGGAGGGGAGAGGCAGGAAGAGAAAAGAAAAGAATCTACTTAAACACGTCAAAAATGAGAGAGAACCAGTGGTTCTCAACCAGAAAGACATGCCTTCTCAAAATCTTTGGATGGCATGCGTGGTTGCCACAAGCCAAGCTCCCACCTGAGAATCTGATACTACATTAGAAGGCTGCTATCCTGAGTGTCTCTGAGGCTGTGGACAGAAGTGGAAACAGGAGCAGGAGTTGGGGAACTATCAGGAGACCCTTGGAGAGGACGGGGTCCCGAAAGGTGAGAGAGCGTTTCCAATAGAGGGTGTGGCTACTGTAGAGTACATGTTATATATGTTGTACATTCACGGTGAACACCGAACAAATGTCAGTTATTGAAATCATTCATAAATTCCGTATGGAGCCTCCAGTAAGGTGGAGAGAAAGAAGAGGCAAGTGCATGTTACGATCTCCATAAACTGGTGGCAGAAGGCTGATTTTAGAGCTCAGGGGACTGTAGGCTGAGAGAAAAGTCACTCTGTCTCTCCTTTGTTACTCTTTTTACTACTCTACTTACTACAGTAAGTAGTAGCTGTGCTGACAGCTCAGAACCTTCTTACTGGCTTTCCCTCCACCTTAGTGTCTCCAACCGGTCTCTTGGCTTGTTGTCTCTGCTCCAGTCCACAGCACAAAATCCTTCGGTGTCCCCCCTTCCCTGGTCCCACTCTTCCATGACATGCTCCTTAGCCATCTACAAGAGGGGGCCAATCTGTGTCCTGCCCCATGCGACACTGCTCTATTTGAACCTGATATTTATCTCAAACTGGGCTTCTGCTTCTCGCTTCTGGGCTTCCGGACCCCTCTCAAGCCCTTTCTCACCTCTGTTAGTGGGAATCCTGCCCACAAGCGCTACGTAGACGTCAGCGTATGTCATGAAGACTTTGCCGATGAATTCTTTGAAATGAGCTTCTTCTTCTAACCTGCCTTAATGTTCTGAAAGCACAGATAATATTCTCACTTGTATGATACTTGTGAAATTGTGAACGTCTCCTTGCCAAGAGGTGAGCCCCTCGGACGGGCTGGTGCATGGAGTGTGGTAAGTTCCCAGAGGACAACCTTTGTCAGGGAATTGTTGAGTAAGAACATTCTCTTTTTGTGCCTCCTCGAGTACCCGACACAGTGTGTTGCAATGTGACGGTTACTTGTTAAACAGATACTGAATTGAACTCATGGCGATCACCGATGTCTTCCGTTAACCCGTAGCTCTTCACACTTTGTGCACACAGTAAGAATAAATTAGGATGGAAATTTTGGATTAGACCACCAGAACTGCTAGAGCTTGGGGTAAGGACAAATGCTAAAGAGAGCATTCACCACCTCCTAGCTATCTGTTCTGACCTGCCCCCCGACTCTCGCCACCATCCATTCCTAAGTTCAGTCTCTTAGACTCTTTTTCTCATTTTTTTTCTTTCTTTTCTGTGCTGAGATTAATCATCGCAAATCTTTTGATCGGGAGATGGTTTAATACCTTACACTTCAGAAGTACTTTATCTTTTCAAAAGAATATCACCTGCATCTCATTGAAACTGATACGCTGCTTGAGTCATCTCGGTCTGCCTTGAGTATATTTCTTTGTGCTAACTTGGTCTCATTTCTGCAAAGGTCAGTAGAATTGTAGTACTAAAATTTAGTATTGCCCCAGTTTTCAATCTGCCCAAGACAGCTGTGTGACAGATCTGTCGGTATAGGTATTAACCATGCCAGACAGATCCATATCTGTATCTTTGTTTTATAGGTGAAACAAAGGAGCCCAGAGAGGTCAAGCGGTTTTCTCAAGGTAGCTGGGTTCAGAATGGCCTGTGTAAACTGAGGAGGTATCTTTCAAGTCCTGAGAGCAAAGCCATGTGGGTACCGCTTGGCTCCTGGTCCCGTTGGTCAGTGACGGTGCCTCGACTCCCCTCAATGTCATGATATAAAAGCAATACTGTGGAAGTTAGGGACAATCAGCGGAAAAGTGGTGAGAGGAAAGAGGAAAAGATGAGTTGATCGTGCAAGACAGGAAATAGACTGCCCCACCCCTGCTTACATCCATTACCCTGTGGTATTTAGGATAAGATTTGGCGTCTTCTTACCTAGCAGTATCCTTACCTATCAGAAGACTGGTCGTCTTCTTCAATTTCATTTAACCTACATGGTGTAGTAATGATGTCCTTGAACCAGAAAACGCTCACCTGATCCACCATTCATCACGGGCTTTGGGTGGGTTTGTTTGTTTGTTTGTTTTTCTGTATGTGGGGATTCCTTTCTGCTGATCCATCTATACCCTCTCATGGAGTTTCTATGGTGACAGGGATACATTATTATAAGACACATGGTTAGGGGCTGTGGGTCCAGTCTGTGGCTGTAGAACACAGCTTCTTCAAAGCTAAGTGCATGTAGCGATAGAGAAACTTGGTAAATGCAACCATGTAATGTTATGGAAATAGCACAGGGAAGGGGAGACAAAGACTAAGCGCAAATAAGACTTAGTGAGGAGCATTTAAAGTACTTAGGGCAATGTTACTTCTCTCTCTCTCTCTCTCTCTCTCTCTCTTTCTCTTCCTTCTTCTTCCTTCCTTCCTTCCTCCCTCCCTTTCTTTCTTTTCTATTTCTTTTTCTTCCGTCTTCCTTGCATCCTTCCTTCTTTGCTCCCTCCCTCCCTCTCTCCTTCTCTCTTTCTCTCTCTCTTTCTTCCTTCCTTTCTTTATCTTTTTTTCCTTTTCTTGTTTTTTCTTTTCTTTTCTTTTTCATTTCCTTTTCCTTCCTTCCTCCTTCTTTCCTTCCTTCCTCTTTCTTTCTTTCTTTCTTTCTTTCTTTCTTCCTTTGTTTCTTTCTTTCTTTCTTGCATTTTTGGTTTTTTTTTTTAAGGATTCTATTTTTTTAATGTTTATTTATTTTTGAGAGACAGAGCATGAGCAGAGGAAGGGCAGAGAGACAGAGCATGAGCAGGGGAGGGGCAGAGAGAGAGAGGGGCAGACGCAGAATCTGAAGCAGGCTCCAGGCTCTGAGCCATCAGCACAGAGCCCGACATGGGGCTCAAACCCACAGACCATGAGATCATGACCTGAGCTGAAGTCAGCCGCCCAACCAACTGAGCCACCCAGGTGCCCCATTTTTGTTTCTAATAGTGGACTCTCTGCAGCAGAGTAGTACATGCTTACTAAGCAGGCCTGATTGCATGCCAACTTGACAATGTTTTATTTCTGGTGGTCCTAATTTTTCCCAAGAATCAGAGAATCTCCCTTTAGCAATTCAGATAAATTCCCATGATGCAAGCTGCTATCAGTCTTGTGGTGCTGTGCTTCCCAAGCGTGTTCCACAGAATACCACTTCAGGCTTTTCACAGGTATAGAGCAAAACTACAGTTCTGCGGTCAAAGAAGTTTAGTGTAAACAAAATTAAAACGGTCTGGCTTTCTCAGCGCCATTATGCCATTCCCTTGGTAAATCTCTAAGGTGTGGGTAGTATTCAGGGTTCCCCAGACTTCTTAATAAATAAAACACTTTTCCTAGAACGTACATTATGATCTTTGGGGAAACCAAGGCTTTGGGTAAATACTGTTTTCCAGGCACCACCTGTGACACCATTGTATACCCCAGGGAAGGTAGAACCTGGGAATCATGTGTCTCTACTGTTCTCTCATGCTCACCGGAGGATCCATATGTCACGGTGCCGGCAACGGGGCAGCTGTCGGAGGGCTGGCTTGTGAGCCTTTGCCAGCACGAACTCCTCTGTTCTCATCAGACCATCATAAATGCAACGTGTCAGAGAGGGTGTGGAAGAGTAGATTTCGACCGAGGCAGGGTGAGTATCAAGCCCTAGTCCATTAGAGGTCTCTGAAAATCTCCCAAGAAGAACCATCAGAACTGATTTAAAGGAGCTGCTTTGTTTTTCTGGGATTTTTTTCTAACGTTTATTAATTTTTGAGAGAGAGATTGAGAGAGAGAGAGAGAGAAAGCGTGAGCAGGGGAGGGGCAGAGAGAGTGAGGGAAACGCAGAATCTGAAGCAGGCCCCAGGCTTGGAGCTGTCAGCACAGAGCCCAACAAACTGTGAGACCATGACCTGAGCTGACGTCGGACACTCGACTGACTGAGGCACCCCAGGCGCCCCATAAAGAAGGGCTTTGATGCCCCTGAAGTCTGCTGGAGTCTCTAGTGGAGACAGCAGGCTGCCCACTGGAGCTGACTGGAGTCATAGAGAAGTTTCTAGAGCACGTGGTGGTGGAAGTGACAGCCTGAGGCAGTGTATGTAGTGGGCGGGGTCGTGGATAGAGATGCAGGGTCTCGTCCGTGCCTTGATGCTTTTCTTACAACATCACTTTGAACCAGTCTCCTACAACCTCTCTTGGCCTCGATTTCCTCTTTAGCATAAGATAGGTAAGCCACTGATGTTTTTCACCATCTTTTCCTTCTCACATCCATGCTTTTCCAAATGAAATCATTTCTATAAAATGGATAGAAGCATGTGTGCTAAGGTGGAAGTGAGGCTCAGGGGTCCACTGCTCTGCCGCCCTGTCACTGCTCCCCGGAGCCCCAGGCAGGACTCTCTGGGCCAAGGATGAGCAATCAGGCTGTGCACTCACCAAGTCCTGATGCCTGATGGGCCCAGCGTCAGGTGGGAAGTGACACTGCAGGCACTTGCCATCTAAAGCTGCTGGCGGTCGTTAGGGTTTGCAGTGAGGCAGGCCCCGAGCACACAGACAGGGTGATGTGTAGGTGTGATCCCGTGTAGGGGAAGGGAGGGATGGGGCATCTTGGCCTTACATGTTTATACAGAGGAGTGGAATACAGATGGGAAGGAAAAGCTCACGCCTACCGCTGAAATTAAAAGTGGGTTTCTAGCAAGGATTTTGTGTCCACCAAGTATTTCTTTATGGGAGGCTTTACCAGGAAGCGGTGGTCCTATCATGAGCTAGGTAAGGCTTTCCACCCTCAAGTAGCTCAGTTCCCAACTTTCCATTCCCTGCCCTTCCTTCCCATTCATACTAACCACCACACCATCTGTTATCTCTAGTTCATCAAAGTCATCCTTGGCCTATTCATTTAAATGAAGCAAAGAGTTTGTATTTCCTAAGGTGACAACTTCACTGGGATCAGTGATTATGTTGTGCACCCCGGGGGACCAAGGCCACTCTGACTGGCAAGCCCACTCAGAGTTTTCATGAGACTTTTCCAGCCTGACTATAATCGAATGTACTAGATGAAAAGGCGGCCACGCTCCACCTAAGCCCACCATAAAGCACACCCCAGATGGGACTACTCTGCCTTGTATGACCCTTTTAAGCCAGGCTTCGACTGTGTGTCGGTTATGGTTGGTGGAAGAAAACTAATGGAACTTTAGGGCCCGGCAGACCTTAGAGATCACGCACATAGCTCCGTGCCAGTTCCGTGAAAAAATGCAGGAAATGATTGGCCAGAGTAGAGGTTAGATGATCATGCATGTTTCTAAGCCTTGGCGATATGCTGAGCGTGGTCTAAGTGCTTTACGCATTATTGAGCTTAACTTGCTCTAACATTACCAGGAAGGAATTAGTAGACTTCCATTGCAAATGAGAAAGTTGATGGTCACAGAACTTAGGTCACTTGTCCTAGTTCATAAGGCTGCACAGTGATGGATTCAATGGAAGCCCTTCTGTTTGGCTCAGAGCATATTCTTCCCCCACTCCCCGTCTCTCACCTTCCCACCCCACCCCTCCCCCTGAGCCACACTGCATTGCCTATAGCTGTGGTACTTGGCCTTTTCATTTTTTGTGTTCTTGCCCCATTTTATTATACTAGAGTTTGGGGTTGCTTTCCAACTTAAAATGCAATACCTTGGGTGTCTGGGTGGCTCAGTCAGTTAAGTGTCTGACTTTGGCTCAGGTCATGATCTCTTCATTCATGAGTTCGAGCCCTGCATCAGGCTTTCTTCTGTCAGCACAGAGCCTGCTTTGGATCCTCTGTCCCCCTCTCTCTCTGCCCCTCCCCTGCTTGTGCTCTCTTTCTCTGTCTCTCTCAAAATAAATAAATAAAATTAAAATTTTTTAAATAATAAAGATTAAAATGCAAAATTCCCATTAAAAAATAAGAAACAACAACAACAAATGACAAGAAAACACCTTCCTACAATGATCACTCTATCCCACTGGTAAATGGTGTTGCTGCCCAGTGTTCAAAGGATGCTCTCCTTTCCGGATGCATATTGTTCTTGCACGTTCCGTTAGACAGGAATTCTGGTTTTTTTTTTTAAGTTTATTTATTTATTTTGAGAGAGAAAGAGAGAGAGAGAGCACAAGCAGCGGAGGGACAGGGAGAGAGAGAGAGAGAGAGAGAATCCCAAGCGGGCTCTTCACCACCAGCACAAAGCCTGATGCAGGGCTTGAACTCATGAACCATGAGATCACGCTGTGAACCGAAACCAAGAGCCAGACGCTCAACCGACTAAACCACCCAGGCACCCATGAAATTCCAGTTTTAAGTTTTATCTGTCTTGAAACTATCCCTTTTCACTTTAAATCTTTGAACCCAAGTTCTGTCCAATGGACATAGCAAATATATCTTCAGCTGTAGGACAATAAATGATATACACTCATCAAATTTGGCAGCTCACCCATAGACCACAGCACAGCTGTGCAGACTGGTATAGATTGAATGCCAAGTTCCTGAACCCTGGTTGGGCACGCTTTGTATTATACCTGTGCTAGAATCCACACACCTTAGTGGTTTCGTTTCTCCTCTGCTTCAGAAAGATTAATTCTTTCTTTGTGTACCTCTAGCACCAACACCATGCTCCTGCATTATTTATTAACTTTAAAAAGACTTTTATAGATTAGTGACAGTATTTATGAACAGCCACTATTAAAACAATTATTAAGTTGCTGTTGGCTGTTCCAAAATTTTTATTTCATTTTATTGTTTTTTAATGTTTGAATTATTTTTGAGAGAGCGCAAGTGGGAGAGGGGCAGAGAGAGAAGGACAGAGGGTCTGTAGTGGGCTCTGTGCTGACAGCGCAGAGCACAACGTGAAGCTTGAACTCGTGAACCACAAGATCATGACCTGAGCTGAAGTCGAACACTCGACTTGACGGTGCCACTCAGGTGCCCCAAAGTTTTATTTAATTTTAATAAATATTTGTCAAGTATTTGAAATGTATCCAGGGTAAACCTAAGCATTAAAATAGGGAACAAAGAAATGAAACACGCTTAGAAGTCCTCAACGAGCTTCTATACGACATAAAATCATGAAACAGCTTAACAAACCAAATGCACACAAAAAAAAATCATCATGGACAGTAAATACTCGCAAAGCTATTAGGAGAAAACCATCTACAGATCTCAGGGGCTTGAATTGGACCTCAGATAGTGGGCTTCATCATGACAAATAGAAGGAGGGCATCCCACATCCAGAGGGGACAGCAGGGACAGAGGCACAGGGCCACAGATGAGCCTGTGCAGCTGACTCAGTCAGGAGGGGTTGGAAAGCCTGTGGCTAACTTTGCACTGCAACTTGAGCAGTTCCGGGAGGTGAAGGTCACCTTGATAGGTCTAGAGCCTGGGGTGGGGGACTCAGAAACTAATTTGAAGATTTATGCTTTATGCTGAGGGTGGTGCAGAGCACTAAAGGGCTGTGAAAGCTTAATGCCTATGCTGCTCGATCCTGGTTTAAGGAGGAAACCCAACATTTATTGAGAATCTGCTTTATAAACACAGTATCACACACTGTAATAAAAGCTTTCTGTGCACTGATTCATTCATTCCACGGGTTACCTTGAGAATCAGACATAAATGCAGAATTTTCACCTTGGACGTGAGGATTCTCTGGCTCAGTGAGGTTATATGGCCAGTTCAAGTTCATGCAGCTGATGGAGCCGAGGCCTTAGCACAGGTGCTTGTAACGGCATCAAAGTCCACACTGCCAATCTTTACTATGCCTCCCATACTGGGTTACTAGAAGACGACCCCCTTGTTGGCAAATCCAGCGAACCCTTCTCAGTCTTCTTGTTGACACTCTGACATAGTAGGCTCTCTCATGACCATTTCTCTCTCTTCTACTTTGGCTTTGTGACATGGTTCTTTTCTGTTTTTGTTTTGTTTTTTTTTTAATTATTAACAGTTTCTTCTGTCTCTACTGATTTTCCTTCCTCCACCTTCCACTTAAACACTGCTGTTCCCGAGGGTTCTGTCCCCACACCTTCCCTGGGCTTTATTCTGTAGTCCCAAGCTCTCATTACTATTAAGCATGATTCCAATATTAGTTTTCTATCTCAAACCTCTGTCTGGAGCAGGGGACTCCTCTCTGTCTGTCTCCAGACTATCTCCACCTGGTATCCCATTGATAGATACCTCAAGCTCAATATGCCTGTGATTTTTCTGCACAACTTCCTTTTCTATCTGTTTATTTTGTGGTTGCTGTTGCTCCTATGTCACAAAGGCAACACCGCATACCTGATATCCCAATCTTAGAGGACAATTAGCCTGATCCATCATTTTATAGATGAGAAACATCTCCTCTGTGCCTTGTTAAGTTTTCCCCTGGTATAACCTCAAAAATTTAGAGAGGTGAAGCACATTCCCCAGCCCAGGCTCTACCACAAGCAGAAGCTTCTCTAGCTTAGGAGCCCCCCTAACTAATTTTTCATATTAAAAAGAGGTGAGGGGTGCCAGAGTGGCTCATTTGGTTAACATTCGACTTTGGCTCAGGTCATGATCTCATGGTTCGTGGGTTCAAGCCCGGCGTTGGGCTCCGTGCTGATGGCTCAGAGCCTGGAGCCTTCTTGAGATTCTGTGTCTCCCTCTCTCTCTGCCCCTCCCTGGCTCGTGCTCTGTCTCCCTCTGTCTCTTAAAAATAAAGATCTGTTTAAAAATAAATGTGGGGGGAGTTATTCAACTCTCCTAAGTATCTCCCATGTATACAGAAGGTATACATATTATTAAACTTCTGTTTGTTTTCTCCTGTTAAAAAATAATAATAAAAGGAAGTGAGAGCCAGGTAGATGATTAGTATCAAAGTGAGAGCTCCGGGATGATAGAAACAGTTGGTTCCTGATTTCCAGCCTGGGGTGGAGGATGTTGGACAGGACTCATGTAAACTAATCATAAACTGCTCTGTGCCTGGCATATGTGCTTCCTAGAACCTTATGCTTGAATTTTACCACTTGGAAATACTGTGTATTCATTGAAAAAAAAAAAACAAACTACTAATTCAGAAAATGATGACAGTTCTGAGAAATACATAGAACTTGCAGGCACTTATCTTTTCCCTCATGCAAAGAATTCTTGGTACTAGTGATTATGGAATGTGAAAATTTTGTTCAGGATCCTCAAAAAACTTAGGGCCCCCACCCCACCCCCCTAAGCCCACTGCACAAAATACGTTATTGGGTATAGAGAAGGCTAGAAAATATATTACTTAAGGTTTCCCTTATACTAGAAATATATTCAACTCCTCAAACTTCCTTACTCTTAGCCTTCAGCCCTGACTGAAGACCATACTAGAGAATTTATTTCCACTAAAATATGAAAGATTAAAGTTAGACCAGTTATAAAATTAATTGCCTAAAACAGTGGTATTTTACATGAGTCCCTAGATCTCTAGAGACTCTGAAGGCAATAATGGCATTTCATTAACCATTTTTATTGTTTCAAAAGCCAAATAAGAATTGCAGATTTATGGGGCACCTGGGTGGCTCAGTTGGTTAAGTGTCTGACTCTTGATTTCGACTCAGATCATGATATCACAGTTTGTGAGGAACTTTCTTGGAATTCTCTCTCTCCCTCTCTCTCTCTGCCCTTCCCCTGCTCATACTCTAAACAAACAAACAAATAAACTTTAAAAAAATGAATGACCTTGCGGCCAAGACTTAGGACATTTTATCATTTTCGACCACATTTTTCCAAACTAGTATTCTAAAACAGTACTTTGTTGGTTCCACAATTAAAAATAACTTTCTAAGTGTGCCTGGCTGGCTCAGTTGGTAGAGCATACGACTCTTGATCTCAGGGTCATAAGTTCGCTGAGCCCCACATTGGGGATAGAGATTACTTAAAATTTTTTTAATGTGTATTTATTTTTGAGAGAGAGGGACAGAATGCGAGTGGGGGAGGAGCAGAGAGAGAGAGAGACACAGGATCCAAAGCAGGTTCCAGGCTCTGAGCTGTCAACACAGCCCAACTCCGGGCTCAAACTCACAAGCCATGAGATCATGACCTGAGCCGAAGTCGGACACTGAACCAACTGAGTCACCCAGGCACCGCAGAGATTACTTTAAAAAGAAATAACTAAAACTTAAAAAAGAACTTTGTAAAATACTCTATACCATAATCCTTTATAGATGTTCATAGTACACTTAATGTATTTGAAGTAGTTGGACATTCTCACCAAGACAAAGTTGACTTGACCTCATGTTTCCCCAAATTATTTGATTATGGAAATTTTATTTCCCCACTAAATTATAGTTCTCAGGGAATTAGTTTCCTGCAAGGCACTAAGAAGCAGATTTTTGGAGAAGGAAGATGTGCTTAGGGAGAGGTACAGCGGACTTTCATTTTTGGCAGAGCCCAAGGAGAGCCTGTCTATCGCCCGTGAAAGCTGGATCATATCACTAGCGATTTGAAAAATATCTCAAGGGACCTGAGACCTTATCTCTACTTGCTCCCACTCCTGGGCTCTCTGGAGCTTTTTCCTTTCACTGGGATCCTCGTTTTCCCTATTCAAATGCTCCTTGTTTGGGACTGGTGAACTGTTAAACCCACCCAGGTAATATAGGGTTGGAATGTTCAACTCTTTCCAAGTAGGTTCACTTCTTTTCTTTCTTTTTTTCTTTTTTTTAATGTTTATTTATTATTTTTGAAAGAGAGAGAGTGAGCACAAGCACAGGAGCGGGGAGAGAGAGAGAGAGACAGAGGATCTAACAGCACAGAGCCTGATGTGGGACTCAAACTCATGAACCGTGAGATCATGACCTGAACCAAAGTTGGAAGCTTAACTGGCTGAGCCACCCAGGTGCCCCTAAGTAGGTTCACTTCTTTAGGGGTTAAAGGAGACATTTCTCTGACCAACAGACTCCCAAATTTGAAGGGTTTTCCTTACAGACTAACATTAGCTAAGTAAGTTTTATATATGAGTACAAAGCAACAAGATGTTGGGAAATTTTTGTGGCCTTAGTTGCTTACTTATAAGTGAGATCTTGGTAACATAGTCAAACACTCTAGGTGTCTTCCCTCATTCCTCATGTTCTGTTCTCCAGTAAACATTCTGAATATTTTGGTTTAAATTCTTCAAGACTTCGTGCATATTCAAACAAACTATTCATGTGTGTGTGTGTGTGTGTGTGTGTGTGTGTAAAGTAAATAGATAGATAATATATAGGTGTATAAAAAATAATTTTGTCACAAAGTAGGCTCATCCTAGGAATACCATTTAGAACTTTTCTCTTTTACCCACCTAAACACCATCCACATCTTTCTATGGCAGGGTTTACTTGTTAACGTCTTTGTAGTATCCTAGTATCCCATGTTATGGATGACTCATAATTTATTTAAAGAGTCTCCATTGATTGATTTATCTTTGAGTCATTTATAAAATGTTTACCTGTTGAAAATAGTGTCCCCATGAATATGCTTCTATAACTGTCTTCGTATTAGTGTGACTCTTACTACAGAACGGACACCTAGAAATGAAATTTCTGGATCCCATGTATGAACATCGTTCACTTTCAGAGATACCACAAACTTTCCCTTCAAAATGACGGTACCATTGTACACATTTCTCCAATTCCTAGCGGTGTTAAGCATCTTTTCTCTTGTTTGTTAGCTACTTGTATTTCCTTTACGAATTGCTTATTCATATCTTTTCCTCTTTCCTATTAGATTATTTATCATTTTATTGTTGATTTATAGGCAATATTATACTTTATGAATGTTAGTGCTCTGACTATTATATATGGGGAAAATTTTATACCAATTCTTCATTGTCTTCCAAATTCATTTGTGCCTCAGAGAAGTTATAAATTTTATATAGTCACATATGTTGCACTTTTTCTTTCGGCTTTTAGGTTTATGTTGTTAGTAAGGGTTTTCCTAACTTAGGCCTCTACAACTATTCCCATATTTTCATTTGGTACTTTCTCAAACTTACTATTTTTTTTACAAATAGATATTTAATCTATCTGGAATATATTTTTGTGGATGACATATGATAGGAATTTTCCAGTTGAGAGGGATATTACAGAAAATGTATCTATGATGGTCACATTATTTATTATATCTTAAAAAAGAATTTCGAAAGTCTTAGAAAAAGTGGAATTAGATATTTTGGTCAAGTATCAATTAGAATCTATGCTTATTTCTCAAGAGTAATCATAGACAAAACACTTCACACTTGTGGAGATCCTTAAAGTTGTCCAAACATTTTTGTATCTGGATTCTCTTTCTCAGCATCATAACAACGACCGTACGAGGTAGACAGGGCAGGTGCTATTATCTGTCGCGAATGACTTTTCTAAGGTCTCCAAGATGATTAACGGTTTGTACAGATGCTAGAAATCAGCTCTCTTTACTTCCAGTACTCTTTCTACTATTACAGCAATTGCAACCTGGACACCGGCGAGCACAGTCGAACAATGTAGACGTCTTCCTTCCTTTCTGCATTAGAAAAAAAAAAAAAAAATCCCAAGGCATCAAGTCTTGACTATAATAAAAGTGAAAGACTTGGGTTAAGCAATATAGATTTGTTAAAACCGTTGGTCACGAGGCCTTTCTGCCCATCTCTGGCCTAACATAAATGGTCGTGACTGAGTTACCAACTCGCTGGAAATGGGGCTAGGGTGGGTGCAGGTGCAGGCTTACCTAGAGAGGCGCAAATTGTGCCAGTGTAATTCCTAATACAAGACAGGAGAAAATTGCTAGCACAATTGAGAGTTGTTAACACAATAGAAAGGACTCTGGAGGAAAACCTGATGTGTGTCTCCTGCATCTTTTTTGTCCCCACTGCCATTTTCTGAGGGGATAAAATGAGATGACATTGGGAAGAAAACTACCACACCAGAGCCGACCGTGATTGCTGCTTTGAATGCCGCACAGCTGCGCCAGTGTGGCCAGATTGATCCATTTCAAAGCAATGGTCATTATATTGCATTTTACTCTGAAAATGCAGTGCTTTTCTGTTTCCCGACTTGTCTGTTGTGATGGATGGCGTGATGCTCTACCTCAGTATATTATTTTATATTTAACAATCCTGCGTCCTGGAATTAACAGGGATGTACATTTCCATAGCACCTCCCCAAGGACAGTCTGGACCTTGAAGAGAATGCAGATCAGGGGAGAGGAAGTTTGAACAGCAGATGAGAGTTTTATTTTGTTCAGACAACTGTTCTTTAGATCTGATTAGATCCAGCATCTAAACTTTACAGCATTGTCTCAAGGCCTGCTGATTTTTATTCCTGGAGAAAATTCCCATTCTTAAAAAAGTTGGCTAGAAACCCCTTTGAGTTTCTCTCCTTTATTACTTTAATTTTTAAAAGCCATTATGCTTTGAATGAAAGTTTTGGAGAATTGTTATGCGTGTGCTATGTACAATGCAATCTGTGTACTACGATACACAGAGAGCTGAAAATTTCCAGTTTCCTGGCTTCGAACAGCGTAACCATGCAATTTCAGTGTTGCAATATGCTTGTATGTATTTAATAGTAAACTAGAAACAATGGAGACAGAAGACATATTAAGACCTACCTAATCTTCATTTAATCCAAGAACCTACATATCCCCTTAGAATTATTAAGCATTTTAAATTACTTCTTGGCAAATAAGGAACAAAAATCAGAATTGAAATGGAACTCACATATATCTTAGGTGCATTTTATAATATATATTCATCCCATAAGTTCTGCTATATAAATACTGCTGTGAGTTCTGCTGTAAAATTATTAACTAGAAATTAAATAATTTTATTTAGTCAAAATGTATTAGTAGCTATATTTAAAGGTGGAATATCTGACTTTAACTGTCAGGACACATTTTAATTTGGAAAACAAATAATCTATAAGTTATAAGATTTCTATTATTTAGATTTAGATTTTTCTTAGACATTTTTTTAGCAAGCATCTCAGCGATGTCTATGTTGTAGAAAATTGAATCAAAAAGAAAGAAGAAGGGGCCATTGGATTAAAAAAAAAAAAAAGATGTTCAGCTATACAACAAAAATAATCCTTCAATTGGTTAATGGCTGTCTTTAATAGACGCCGGCAAGAAATCCAGATTTCAGGTACTTAGCCCTAGGACAGCCACCATTGTTTCTTTCCATGTGGCCTCAGATTGGAAGGGGTGGTAACCTGTCCTCGGCCTTGTCCTAGGCAGCAGCACCATCTACTCAATCTCTTCTTTGAAAATCACTCCAGCGTGTAACACGTTCAAGTGTTAGAAACTTTCAAAGTCAGGAAAGACATCCTTATACAGGCACACCTCAGAGATGTCCTGGGTTCAGTTCCACACCATACAATAAAGGGAACAGCGCAATAAAACCAGTTGAATTTTTTGATTTCCCGGTGCGTATAAAAATTATGTTTACATTATACTGTAGTCTATTAAGTGTGCAATAGCATTGTGTCTAAAAAAACATCATTCATACCTTACTTAAAAAAAGTCTTTATTGCTAAAAAGTGCCAACCATCATCTGAGCTTTCACTGAGTTCTAATCTTGCTGGTGGAGGGTCCTGTCTTGATGGCTGTTGACTGATCAGGGTGGTGGTTACTGAGGTGGGGTGGCTGTGGCAGTTTCTTAAAATAAAGCAACATTGAAGTTTGCCACATGGATTGACTCTTCCTTTCAGGAACAGTTTCTCTGTAGCACGTGATGCTGTTTGATAGTACTTTACCCACAGTAGAATTTCTTTCAAAATTAGAGTCAGTCCTCTCAAACCCTGGTGCTGCCTTATCCACTAGGTTTATGTAATATTCTAACTCCTTTGTGGTCATTTCAACAATCTTCATAGCATCTTCACCAGGAGTAAATCCCCATCTCGAGAAACCACTTTCAGGGCACCTGAGTGTCTCAGTCAGTTGAGCGTCCAACTCTTTCGATTTCAGCTCAGGTCATGATCCCAGGTTCATGGAATAGAGCCCCCTATCTGGCTCTGGCTCTGTGCTGAGCATGAAGCCTGCTTAGGATTCTGTCCTCTCTCTCTCTCTCTCTCTCTCTCTCTCTCTCTCTCTCCCCCCCTCTCTTTGACCATCTCCTTCATTTGTGCTCTCTCTAAAAAGAAAAACAAAGAAAAGAAAAAGATACCACTTTCTCTGTCCATTCATAGGAAGCAACCCTTCATCTGTTCAAGTTTTATCATGAGATTACAGCCATTCAGTCATATCTCTAGGCCTAGGCTCCACTTCTAGTTCTAGTTCTCGTGCTGTTTCCACCACATCTGTGGTTACTTCCTCCACTGAAGTCTTGAACCCTTCAAAGTCATCCATGAGGTTTGGAATCAGCTTCTTCCAAACTCCTATTCATGTTTCTATTTTGACCTTTTCCCACGAATCATGGATGTTCTTAATGGCATCAAGAATGGTGAAACCCTTCCAAAAGAGATTCAATTTATTTTGATCAGATCTATCTGGTATACATCACTATCAATGGCAGCAAAAGCCTTATGAAATGTATTTATCAAATAATAAGACTTAAGAGTCAAAATTACTCCTTGATCCATGTGCTGCAGAATGGATATTGTGTTAGCAAGCATAAAAGCAGTGATAATCTCATTGTACCTCTCTATCAGAGCTCTTGGGTGGCCAGGTACATTGTCAATGAGCAGTGATATTTTGAAAGGAATTTTTTTTTTTTCTGAGCAGTAGGTCTCAACAGTGGGCTTAAAATATTCAGTAAACCATGCTGTCATCCAGGCTTTGTTGTTCCACTGATAGAACACAAGCAGAGCAGATTTCACAAATTGTGTTTTTTCATGTTTATTTGTTTTAGAGGGGGAGAGAGAGAGAGAGAAAGAGCATGAGCAGGGGATGGGGCAGAAAGAGAGGGAGACACAGAATTCAAAGCAGGGTCCAGGCTCTGAACTGGTAGCACAGAGCCCGACACAAGGCTCGAACTCACAAACCAAGAGATAGTGACCTGAGCCAATATTGGACACTTAACTGATTGAATCACCCCAGATGCAGCAAATTCTTAAGGGCCCTAGGATTTTTGAATGGCAAATGAGCATTGCTTTCTACATAAAGTCACCAGCTGCATTAGCTCCCTAATGAGAGTCACCCTGTCCTTTGAAATTTTGAAGCCAGGCGTTGACTTCTCCTCTCTCTCTATGAAAGTCCTAGATGTCATCTTCTACAGTAGAAGCCTGTTTCATCCACATTACAAGTCTGTTGTTTAGGGTAACCACCTTCCTTAGTGACTCTAACTAGATCACCTGGATAGCTCGCTGTAGTTTCCCATCAGCATGGCTGCTTCACCTTGCATGCTTACCTTATGGAGATGGCTTCTTTCCTTAAAGCTCATGAACCAACCTTGCTAGCTTTAGACTTTTCTTCTGCAGCCTCCTCACCTCTCTCAGACTTCACAGAACTGAAGAGAGTTAAGGCCTTGTTCTGGATCAGGCTTTGGCTTACAGGAATGCTGTGGCTGGTTTGATCTTCCATCCAGACCACTCAAAATTACCCTATGTCAGCAATAAGACTGTTTTGTTTTCTTATCATTTCTGCTACTGGAATAGCACTTCCATTTCCTTTAAGAACTTTTCCTTTGAATTCACGACTTGGTTTTTTGGCTCAAGAGACCTAACTTTCGGTTTATCTTGGCTTTCAACATGCCTTCCTCACTAGGCTGAATCATCTCTAGCTTTTGATTTAAAGTGAGAGACGTGTGACTCTCTCTTTCACTTGAACACCTAGAGGCCATTACTGATTGCTTATTCTCAATATTCTTGTGTCTCAGAGAGCCGAGAGGCCCAAAGAGGGAGACAGAGATGGGGTAACGGCGTGTTGGTAGAGAGGTCAGAAACACATTTATTATTAAGTTCATCATCTTGTATTTGCAGCGCCCCAAACCATGGCAACAGTAACATCAAAGATCATCATACAAAATAATCATAATGAAAAAGTTTGAAATATTGCAAGAATTACCAAAATGTGACACAGAGACACAAAATGAGCAAATGCTGTTGGAAAAATGGCGCCTACAGACTTGCTTGAAGCCGGGTTGCCACGAACCTTCAATTTGTAAAAAAAAAAAAAGAAAAAAAATGCACAATAAAATGAGACAAGCCTTTCTTTAACTTGCTTCCTTCATGCTTCACAGTTTTGTGATTGTTAAAGAGTTGAAGATTTCATCAGACAATTTTTGCAATTGTTTTTTGTTGTCCTTGTTTGCTGTTTATTTGTTTTTAATGGGAGTGGGAAGGAGAGCAGAGAGTCTGCAAAAGGAAAGGGGGTTGGCTGTGCTCAAGCATCATTTCTGTAAAAGAAATTCTTGCTCCTGGTGGAGAAGTCAGAAAAATCTTAAAGGTGTAAAGAGATTTGTTTTGTTTGTTTTTTTCAGTCACCCCAAACCTCATTCTCTCCAAGAGTTAGTCATTGTTTAACATTTTAGTGTGCTGTCTTCTGCTTTGTCATTTCACATACAGGATCCTATAGTTAAGATGATACAGTATATTGGACAGTAGATCACAAACATTTTCCAGCATGTTGCAAAATCTTAGAAGCATCATGTTCACTATTTTGTTTAACATTTCATCTCATGTATATTCCATAATTTCCATAACCATTCTCTACTGTTGGACACATAGACTGTTACCACTTGTTCATCAAGGATTTTAGACTGAACTTCTACATCAGTTTAATTCTTCGCTCACAGAGCCATAAGCAGCTTACTCTACAGAACTCACAGGATTACTCTATAGAGCTTAATATCCTGAAGGTAATTCTTCACTAGAATATTATTATTTTCCAGACCTATGGAACCTAGGAAGCATAGTAAAATAATACTTGAGAATCAGTTACTACGTATCTCTCCCCCATGTTTTAGAAAATTGAAGATGTGAATTACCAAAGATCTACCCCTTCGGATCCTTTTGTAAAACTACAGAGAAGTGTTGTCCCATAAAAATATTGATGCGAGCCACAAATGCAAGCCACAGATGTAATTTTGAATTTTCTTGTAGCTACATGAAAAAGTAGAAACAGAGGAAATTAATTTTAGTTTACTTATTCCCCAGACCCTCAAATAGTATCATTTCAGACGCCATCAATCTGAAAACTTATGAAAAGGATATTTTATAAATATTTTTCATACTAAGTGTAAGAAATCTGATATATATTTTATCTTTACAGCACATCTCTATTTAGTCTAGCTACACCTCAAGAACTCGATATTTACATGTAGCTAGTGGCTACCATATTGGATAGCACAGCTGTAGAGAAAGGATGGGCGATAGATACAAAGGTGGATTCCATCTCGAGTCTGAGCCAGTTCCATCACTCATTAGCTAACTTCAGGCAAATTACTTTTCTATGAGTTTTTGGAATAATAATAGTAACTACTGTGTAAAGTTGATATAGAGATTGATGAGACAATCCATGTAGTAAGTACCCAATAAACATTTTACATAGGAATCCTGAAAAAGTATAACTAGTGATCTTACTCTAGCTTGACCAATTAGTTTCAATATCCATGGTCTTCCCCCTTATCCTTGTCACTATTTTCCCTAAGAATGAATTATTTAGAAGATAATAACTGTTCTCATGCTTTGGCCTCTCATGGAGGCCATTGCTTAGGTAACCAAAGCAACATGGAATCACGTACCTCCTTGTTATTTCTACAAATGGATGATGGTCCTTTTCTACCTCTTCTAGTAAAAGTCTGCACTATTTCCCTGTGGACTGCTGGATAATATATTCCAAACATAGTTCCTCCAAGCAGTGGATGAGAATGTAGAGGCAATCATAGGTTCTTAGCATAGCTACCTTCTCTGGCTGGGGGCTGCCATGGTAGGCTGTAAGGGTTATTTAGGAAAGATTTAAGCCAATTCTGCCTCTCTTCTCAACTTCCAACGTTCTAGCCTGAAACAGAGACAATCGGAAAGTGTAGCAGAAGTTTCGGAGCCTGAGAGCTTGCTTCTCATGCTAATTCAAGTGTGTGTGCATCAATGCTTCTGCCAGAGGAAGGGAGAGACCCACTGGGAGAGCCCATGTGGGAGATGCGAATGAAGAAGCCTCCCTTTGGTTGACTCTGGAAGTGGATTGGATTCCTTAAAGCAAAAGGATCCTGGCTGCACACATAGCCTTTGCACTCAGAGAATGTGACAGACACTGATGCAAATGCTATATGAAAGGCAAACACCCTTGGTGACCAACAGGCATGCACACTTAAAAGCCGTAACTGGGAACCCACTGTTGAATTCAGTGGTCACACTAAAGTGCAAATTCCTAATGGTTGCCACTTCTCTATATCCACTCTGAAGTATTGAAAATTGGGTGTTAGCCTCCAATATTTTACAATGTGAGTGTAAACAGTCTTGTTTTTAAGAGTAATTACAAGTAGAAAATCATGACCAGCACTATAGGCTTTTCATTGCTTTTATATGTTATTGAGATCCCTTTATTGTCATTGTATTCGGTGCTGAAAACACTATAAACTTACCTGCGGCCACACCAGTCCTTTGTTCCACTTCGTGTAGGAAAAGTATTCCTATTCCAGTCAAATATCCCCAAGTGACTGCCCTTCTTTCCTCAGTCTTCAACCCGGATCACCCTCGCCTGGCTCCTTCCTATCTATTCTTATATCTATTGAGTTCCTTCTCATCTTAAAAAAAAAAACAAAACCTTGCTGGACCCCACACCCTCCTCAAGTCACTGTTAACTGGCTCCTCTCTTGCCACTGAAACCCCACTTCTCTCACCGCATGGGCAATGTGCTCCTTGTACTAAATCCAGCCAACACTCGATTCCCCTTCTCACGTGACCTCTCTCCAGTGTTTCGTGCTGTCGTCTCTTCCCTCCGCCATCTAATCATTTTCCCGTGCTTTGTGACACCACACTATTTAATGGGTTTTTCTCCTCTCACGTCTTTGTTTCACTAGGCCTTCTTCTGTGGTTTTCTCCTCTATTTTTCTCATGCATTCAGCCTTCAATGGCTTCAATGGAATTTAAATACCAATAAATCACACCCTATATTTTGACTCCAGGTTTTTCTTCTGGTGTCCGGTCATACCTCCAATTTTTCACTAGACACTTTTACTCAGATGTCCCAATGGGCACCTCAAACCAAGCAGATCAAAATGTAGGGCATCACTATAAGGTGACCATAGGTTCTCCTGTCCAAATTAGGTCACTTTTGAATGTGAAATGGTACATTTCTAATACTTAAGCCACAATAACAGGCATAAACAAAAACCATTCCAAGCAAGTCAGGACATGTGTCTAGGGCCGACTTCATTAGGGGCAATAGGTGAGGCCCAGTGACCATGATACTTTTAGGGGTCCATGTCAATGTTTTAATTATAATTGTGTTTAGTATCAGAGAAAAAACAAATATAATAAAGGTATTTACAAATACAACATATAATAATAGTAAACACATATGATAATAAATAAAATAAAGTACAACTAATATAATAAGGAATCTAGCCTAGATTATACCTGTCTTTATACCAATGAAATCTTAAAATATAATTTTGATTTTTTTTTATGAAGGAAGACACTCCAATATCTGAGGAACCTCAAAAATCCTTGGTTCCTTTCTTGGTTTATTCATCTCACAGACTGGCCTCCTCATCATCCACTCAAAAGACCCCAAGCTGGACACCTGGGTTTCATCCTTGCCTACCCTCCACCCCTGGCCTTTCTGTGCCCACACCACTTACCAGAAGGATCCCTGTGACTTAGCTGTTCTGTAAGTTCAGTTTCCATGAAGGAAATCTGTCCCCCAGGTGTCTCTATCCCAGGTCAGTCAGCAAATCAAAGAGTGTACTTTTGCCAAACACGTTCCCATTTTTCTTGTCTTCCTTGAGCTTTTCTCCTTTCCCTCCCTCACAGCTTTCAGTATCCTACTGAGCAGAGACTTGTTTACCTCTGCCACACAGCCACCACTGGCCTAAGGCCCCTGCCTCAGACCCCACCTCCTCTCTCCCATGGAATGTGAAGGAAGAGCCTCTCCACCTCAGGATTCCTGCTTTGGTGTTTGAGGCTGGAGGGCTCATTCCTAACCCTTTAAATTCTTTGTCAGGGAGAACGAATATGGTTCAGTCACCAAAGCAGCCTCACATTATTCTAGATTATTCTTAACGTTTGATTTTGAGAGGAATTGCAGCTGTAGAGAATGTTGACTTTGTCTTTAATGCTATGAATACTGAGAACGAGATTTCTCTACAGTGCCTGGGTGTTGCCTGCATGGAGGGTTACTCAGCACCATCACTGAGCCCCCTCTATTATCATCTTTTATCTGGCGAAATTAGCCTCTGATCCATAGATTGGACCGATGAGGCAAGATGAGGGGAGGCGAGAAGATAGGGAAAGCTTTCCCTTCCCAAAATAGGCTTCCTCAACCAGCACTGCCCTACAGATGTCTAACTAATAATGACTTTGCTACCCTAGTTTTGAAATCTTCTTTCATCCACAAATGAGCATAGCACTGAAGAAAAGTTAAAAAGAAATAGAGACGTACAAACACCCCCCCCCCACATGTTGGGTTAGCAACATTTAGATCCCACACTTTAAAATTCTAGAACATTGAAGTTTCCCAAATATCATGTACAGTATAATAAATATGAGTCCATAACATGAAGCATAAAAAATAGGTCAATAGGCCCTTAGTCTGTTAAAAATCAGGGACACATTGGTGCCTACCAGCATAAGTCAATGCACATAATTAAAACACATCAATTTCATTAGAAGGATGGACCTTATTCAGAAACAATGTCCATAGAAAGCCACAAAATTTATCTATAGACTCATAGACTCTCAATTTACTAATTAACTAATCTATCCTTTCTCTACTATGTCTCAACTTTAGACGTTTTTTACCTTTCTTCAGATACATTGTACAGTTATCAGCATTTTCTCATAAAATAATTTATTTTTATACTAAAAATTGGGCTAGAATAGGGGATACACAAGCATAATTCAGTGTCCATCATTCAATGAATTCATCTCTAGGAGGCTGGCCTGTGCTGTCCTTCACCCCAGCTCCACTTCCAATTTTAGATGATTTAGAAACCACAAGAATCTTCTTAAGACTTCCCCAGTGCTGCCCTCACACAGAGCTCAGGACAGGGATGAGCCAGCCATGCTAGCCATGATGAGTTTGACTAGTAATGTCTGCCATGGGAAGTCGTGGCCGGCTAGGGGTGGAAACCATGATAGGTTTGACTAGTATTGTCTGCCGAGGACGTCTTGGAGGGCTAGGGGTGGAAGCTCAAGTGTGCTGCTTGGTTGCATCCTGGGATCAGATTATTTGTGGAAACGACCCAAAGTTTGGGAAAGAAGAGAAATAAGAATGCCTTCGGAGATTGTAGTTTAGAAACAACACGGGACAAACAGAGGCAAAGTCACTTTCAACAGACTTGGCCTCTGGTTTAATCAGAAGTCCGTTGGCCAGCAAGGGAGCAGCGCAAACGGGTAGGATTCCTCCAGACATTTTGCAGGGGAGTGGTCAGCACGGGCTGAGAGAACTGGATCCAAAGGGTCCGGCAGTTCCATATAATCATGAGTTCACAGCCCATTTCCGTCAGGTATGAGATACCCGGTTTTCTTTCCACTGAGGTTTTTAATATTCTCAAATGAAGGAATGTCTCACAATCGCTTATACTTTTGATATAGCATTTTTATCTAAGAAGTTACTACACTGATGCTGTATTTTAAAATCAGTGATCTCTCTGAATAGACGAATCTAATAAGCATCTTATTCCCCTTGTTGTCAATCTGTTTACAAACAGATTCTAATTGTAAATTGTATTTCATGTAACTCTGCCTGTGTCAGTTTTTTTTTCAAGCTTTCAAGAGATTAAAAAAACCTCATTCTCTAAATATTAAAATGTTACCAGCCCTCACTTTTATATGCTTTGTTCCCCACTCTCCCCACCCTGTGAAAATCTCTATATTCCCATTGAATAAGGAGAGTTTATGGAGTTTTACATTCTTGAGTTTGATTGCAAAAAAAGTCTTTATCTTCTAACTGTTGTAATATTGTAAGTATAATAAAAGTTATATTAAAATTGTACTACTAAATATATTTTTAAAATTACCCCTGCAGAAACTCTCCATGGGGAGTTTGGAGAAGTATGGCAAAGAATGTGTTATTTTTAACAAATTTAATATGGTGCCATGTAGGTGTTTACAAGCCCTGTGAGTTTGGTAAATGCAAGTCTGTCCGTGAGAAAAGCTCTCCCCTGTGCACTAACAGAATCACAATAATCAAGTTCACAGAGGCAAAGCTGGGAGCAGACCCTGGACTGTGGTAACAGCCCAAAGGCAGGCCCCGATTGGGCTGCTTGGCGGGGAAGCGGCCTGCCTCCTTTCTGGGGGCCTGACATCCCTAGTGGCCCAAGGACAATGCTTGCATATTTGTATCCTCTGATTATGGCTTGTTTCCCTTCTCCAGATACTTCCACCCGCTTAGGGCATTTCTTTTCATGCCCAAGGCAAGCTGAGCAGGTGTGTGTCTGGGGGAGGGGCAGTCTGAGCTGAGTTTTATTAGGGGAGCAAAAGCTAACTTTTCATAATTAAAACGCATCTGGGTCGTCTCTGACGGTCTTCTGGAAGCTTGGGTTTCCAGGGTTCTGGCCTCCAGATAACTGGAGTTACAATTACATTATGATAATATGATAGTATTCCACTTCGTTATAGGAAGAAAACCTAAGTCATCACCACTATATGGAGACTGGTGTCTTAAGTGCTGTAGAATGATCCCAAAAGACCAGGGAGGGCATACCTTTGTTTCATCAGTGAGGTAGAAGAGCATGATGCTTGAGAACATGCATGTTGGTGCCACACTCCCTGGGTTCAGATCCCAGTTCCATCACTTTTACTGGGTTGGGCAAAGTTACTAACCTCCCCGTGCCTTACTTTGGCTGTTTGTAAAAGGTAGGTGACAGGGTGCCCTCTCCTTCCTTAGCTGGGGCTGTCATGGGGATTAACTGAGTTCGTATATAGTATGTGTTTAGTCTGCCAGCTGATAAACCCAATGTGAGTCTTTGTTATTGTTATTACTGTCTGTGGGACTCAGAGAGACCACACACACACACACACACACACACACACACACACACACGGTCTATGGCACTGGTTCTCAGTCTTTAAGACATATAGCAACCACCCAGGGATCTTTGTTCCCCCCAAGTTTTATTGAGATATAATTGACGTGTAAACAGCACTATGTAAGTTTCAGGTACACATCATAATGATGGAACTTACATGTATCATGAAATGATTTCCACAATAATTTAGTTAATATCCATCATTTCATATGAAATGTAGTTTCCACCTTTTGTCTACCTTCCTTCAATCCCCCTCTTCCCACCCTCTGCTTCCGATAACCACAAATCTGATCGCTTTTCCTACGAGTTTGGGTTTGTGTGGACTTTTTTTTTCTTTTTTAGATTTCCCCAGATGAGTGAGCTCATACAGTATATGTCTCTCTCTGTCTGCCTTCCAAGTTGTTGCAAGTACCTGGGGATCTTAAGTCTGGGGACCACAGATTCTGATCCTGTAGGTCCAGGGTGATCTGAGAGTGTGCAGTCATTGCCTGCCCATAGACTACATTTCGAGTTGTAGGGGCCTGGAGCAGATGAAGAACAATGGTCCCAGTTATAATCACTCAATGTCTACTGGCAAGTTCTCAGAGCTGGTGGGGAGTGGGGAGGATTCAGTCCTGGCCCGACACTGCCTTTGACCACCTTCATGTCCTATCACTCGGGCCCGCCACTTAAGTGCATTGTATTTCATTTTCCCCGTCTTCCAAATGGGGATAATAATACTTGCCCTCCCTACTTCGCAGGATTGTTGTAAGGGTCAAATGAGAAAATGTATGTGAAAGCTCTTTGAAAAATTAAAAGTGCTGCCCAACTGTAAAGGGATCAATAGTGGCAGAAGGAGGGGCTGGCTGAGTGATGTTTGGCTGGTGATGGGGAGCTCTCCAGAAGAGCAAATTCTGATGTAGTGTTGGAAGGAGGCAGCAAGAGAGGCTGATTCACTGTTATGCCAAGTGGGAAGTAAGTTCAAGTGCAGAAAACAGCACGAAGACAGAGGCGCATGCAGTTGTGTGTGTCCATGCATGCGTGAGAACAACAAAAGCTAAGGGGCTTCCTCAGGGGAGGGCCCATCCTGAAGAATTAATGAGCTATTAGGTTTTTTAAAAATAGAGGAAAAAAGCATAAAAGAGAAGGTAGAGCCTGCATCTGAAGTCTCCACTGAAACCTTTTGAGTTGATGCAAGGACAAAAGAGGAATTATTTTACAAACCATTTTCAGTGTTGCTCATTTAACCAACAGGCCCCACCGTCTGCCAGACACAATGTACAGAGGAAGATTCCATGCACCTGCCCACTGGTTACCGGCTCTGCTGGGCCTTGATGCTACTAAGGATTAGCTTGTGTCTGCACCAAAGGCTTGATCCCAGAATTGCATAGGAAGCTCTGGCTTTGCATCTTTGCCATCTTGGTCACTTGGCTTCTACTTGAATCAGGGCCAGCCCAGAAGGACCTGTGCTTATTTTAAGGCCCTACTGTCATGGTCTTAAAATTCCTAATAATTTTGAACAAAGGACACTGCATCGTCATTTTGCATTGGGCCCTTCCTCTCCTTACCAGCTACCCACTACTGACCTTCCCCTCAGCCTTTTCCTTTTGCCTTCTAGAACACCATTTGATGATAATTTGTCCATCGTTGGTTCTCAGTTGACTGCCCATCATTATCACCTGAAGCATTTTAAATAACACAAATATTTAAGTTCCACGCCTACATATTAGACTAGACTTTCTGCAGCTGGGTCCCAAGCAGGCCCAGTGAAGGTAGGCATATGATTCTAACTTGCATCCACTCCATGGCTGGGAATAAATGTTCTGTTTGCAGAAAGCATTCTCTGCCTTCTGGCTTTAAAAGAAACTTGACTGTCCCACGTGGATGTAGCTTTTTTCCTCAGTCCTTTCAAGTAGAAACTGCTCATTCTTGACCCTTCTATACACCCTGGCATCAGAAGGTCAGTATTGTCACATCCCCCAAATGTTGCAAATATGCCATTACTTCTCTGTTGTATCCCTTCGAGAACCTTGCTCTTCTGTGATATTCTACAGATGTTTCTGTTACCAAAGGCCACCCCAGTCCACTGGTCATCATTTGCACTCTGTGGCCTTGCACTCTCATACCTAACTCTGCCTTCACCTGGGACTCTTCTGCTTTGAAAATCATGGGCTGATCTTGACCTCATTCTGTGTCATCTCTCAGCCCTTGTTCCTACTGTGCCTGTTCCTTCACCCAAATAAGGCAACGCTCACAGTTTCTGGGGAGTAGAAGGTGAACATATCTTTTGGGGGCCACCATTCAGTTCACTACACCAACCTACGATTCTGCAGACTGGAAACACACAACATCGGCAGCTTCTTCCACTTGTCCTGTTGCTTGTTCACAAAGAGCTCATGTCCTCACCCCTTTCAGTGGCGATTCTGAACACCCCCACTACCCCCCTCAAATCGAACCATTCCTACGTCTCTCCCAGCAGATGCACTGATGTTTACCTTTGCTTAGAAAATTGGAGGAATCAGATTGCTTCTCCACCAGCTTCCTCAAAACACACTCATTGTCTTTCCTTCTGGCCCCAAGAGTAGTTTTCCCTTCCTCTCCTTCAAAGCCTACCGCTGGCACGAGCTCTGAGTCCATCCCTCCTACTCCTTTGAAGACCTTATTCCATGAGGAATACCAACTTTCTCACTAATATTTTTAACCTTTCCTTCTTAACTATCCCTTCTACTCAGATTATAACAGGCTTTAGTCTCTACTATCTTTAAACAAACAAATACTTTACTCCATACAATCTTTTTTTTTTTTTTTTGCTTTTGAATCTACAATATTTCAAACTTTTTAACTTCAGTTTACAGTTAAAAAACACATTTCATATTGGGACTCAGTATATGCATAAATATAACTGGAACTAAAATTTCTTGAAATAATACTTGTCCTTAATATGTGCCAAACATTTTATTTCTACCTTATTCTACTCTATTCTTTCTTCCTGTCTTTATTTAAATTCAAGTTCGCTAACACACAGTGTAGTCTTGGCTTCAGGCGTAGAACGCAGTGATTCATCCCTAACATATGACACCGCGTGCTCATCCCAACAAGTGCCCTCCTTAATGCCCATCACCCATTTAGCCCATCCCATCCCCTAACCCACCTCCCTCCAGCAACCCTTAGTTTATTCTGTGTATTTAAGAGTCTGTTATGGTTTGCTTCTCTCTCCTTTTTTATTTTTCCATCACTTCCACGATGTTCATCTACTCTATTCTATCACATTCTTTATTATTGTGGGTTTTTTAAATGCTGGTTGCAGCTCACTAAATTTATTTCCTACTCCACCAAAGACGATACACCACATTTTGAAAAGCACTGATCTAACATGTCTTTACATACTCTTTACTTCACTTCCTGTGCATCTGTCCACTCCCTGAAATATGTCCTCAATCTCCATTATGCCAATGAAAGTACGCATGTTAGCATTTATTACCCTAAATAGTATTTTAAGTAGCTAGCATGTGTTAGCATATTAACGGATCTAGTTGATATCTTTCTCTGCTCTTATTTAATCCCTCAAAGCATTTGGGATGGATGATCAATGGTACCATTCTCTGGCCAAGTCTTTTCCTCCTTGGCCACTAGGGAACTTTGAACCCTGAGTTCTTATCTTAGGTACTGGGTGTATCTCCTCGCTTAACTCCTGGGGTCCTCTCTCCTGCTGCGATCACGAACTGTTGCCGTTCCCCAGAATTTCATCTTTAAGTCATTGCTCTTCTAACACACTTGTCTTGGGAGTTGTCCACTCTATGGTTTCGTGTGGCACCTGTTTGTTGGTTGTTCTGAGTCTGGGTCTGCACTTACCCCCTCTTCCTTGAGCATCTGGCAGTATCCATATCTCCACGGGCACTTTGAATGCATTGAATAAAACCTGAACGTTTTATTCTGGGTAAACCGTGCGTTCGGTAACCTGGGTTGGCAACGATTGTTTTTCCTACCCAATAATTCCACTTTTTCTTAGGCCCAGTGATGCCGAGAGTTCTAACCACCTTCTCTTATGACACCCATTTGCCAAAGGGTAAATTTAAAAACTGGCATCACTATTCTTGATCCACAATGGTGAAGGCAATTCCTTATTGTTATAATACAGAATATGCTATCCAAATCTGAATTATGATGTCATGCTCCAAGTCAAATGATCATGCTCCAAGTATGAACATTACCATGTTCTTAATATAAAACCACTAAGAATCCAGTATTCCACCCAACCTGATTAAGGACCATAAGTCCAGGATGACACCTGCATTCCCCATCAAGTTTTACAAATGCCAGGGGCTTCCTTTCCCCAGAGTCCCAGTCCTGTTCTGAGAGATAATAACGAGGGACAATTTCATGTATGTGTCTAGTCCATGGGAGAGGGCAAATTGGTCCATGCAAATAAGCCATTAAATCATGGACTTATTTGCACAGCAACAGACCATCATGAAGATTAGAGTGACCCCCATCCATTAATTTTTTTCCCTCTATTTTGGTTATCTTTCCCCACTCAGGTGCAGGAAATTTGGATCAATGCCAATTTGTTTAATTGGATTTTTAAAAGAAGCACAAAAAATATCAAGCAGCCCTTTTAAGCTCTTTTAGCGAGCTCAACAAGGGCCAAATCAATTAAGCGAATTGCTTTAAAAAATAACCTACCAACTCCAAATAACCTCTTCCCTGCTTCAGAGATAGTGTACACTCAGGTTTACGCCGGACAGATATTTCCAGCTGAATACCAACTTCTCAAAACTGGGGATTTACAAGGAAAATGCTGACAGGAGCCTCAGCCGTGGTTGCAAAGAGAGCGCAGATCTAATGCAGCAGGGCCGTGATGACAGCAGTCAGAGGACAATGCAATACCAGCCTGGACGCTCACCAAGCCTATGGCTGTGACCTGATTCACTTGTGCCCTCGGCAGGGCACTGCTGTTCCAACTGTCTGCGCTCTTTAGTCCCCTTAAATAAATATACATTTAAACTCGAAACACTGCATGGGTAGAAGGTTGCATGGTTTTCTTTTTCCTTTTGTTTGCCACCTCCCCTCTTGCCTAGTATTTCATAAGCAGGAACCCAGAGCTGTATTTTCTTTTGAGCGGTAATATGTAACCAGAGCAAACAGAGGACATAGGAAAGGTGGAGAAAAGTTAGATATATAAGCAAGAAAAAGTGAGCTATTGATTTTATTGACTGGTCTGCTAACTTCTGACATTGCAATAAAGTCTTATTTATTTGTATACAGAAGACTCAATTACATAGATACATATCATTTTAACAACTGGGTTATTTACAGGAGAATTGCTGGTTCATAAATAATACAGACCTGGGATTTCTCAAGCTGGTGTTTAGCCATTGTTACCTAAGGAAGTTGCAATGAGCACGTGTATACCTCTGTGCGGTCATCAGGTCAGCATTCCCATAGGCTAGAGAGAAGAAAGGATTGTGGGCAGAGGAGCAAGAATGAACTAAAGTCAGGCATCTTGGTCCAGCTAAAATATACAGTAAATAATCTTGGGGTAAACAGATTCCATGCAGAGCCGCTGACCTGTTATTCCTTTTGCCAGCACAGGGAAGCTGTCACTGGAGATGGCTGGCTTAAAGGATCCAGGTCTTGAAATTTTCTTTTCAATCGTACGAGCCATTACGATTATATTCCAGGCCTTATATATTATTTTTTTCTTCCAGGCTTTATGGTTTTAAACATGAAGGGTATGTCTCAAAGGAAGTTTTATAGGAATAGGATCAAGTATTCCCAAACATCTTCTCTTGACAGGGCAACGAGTGGAGATGAAGAGAGACATCCTGGGGCGGCCCCTCATTGCCTAGAGTTCCCCAGAGCCTTGTTCTGGGGGGAGTCTCCTGAAATAATTCTTTGTTTAACTATTCATCTAATGCATAGCTTCCCTGCTAGCTATAAGCCCCAAAGGCCCGGGGGTCATGCCTGGTGACCATTCGGTAAATATTGGTTGGGAATGAGTGAACTAATTTACTAATGAGGAGAAGAGGGACAACATAGTATTATTCTTATGTGTCCCCAGCCTCTTTCAAAATACCCTCTACCTGGCAAGGACGTAACATCGTGCACAGTGAATGATCAAAGAGTTGTTTAGCATCATCATTTTCAGATGAGGTGGCTAGAGTTCAGAGTCTTGACCTCAGAGGCCCCGAGGATAAATCCCCTGCAGAGCAAGAACCAGAGAGCAAGTATAGGGAAAGGGCAGCTGCAAGAAAATGCAAACGTATCTTGGCTGTTGTGGATAATACCACAAAAAACATAGGAGGACAGAATCTCATTGAGATCCTGATATCAGTTCTTTTCTCTAGATACCCAGGATTGAGATCCTTGGTCCTATAGCATTCTATTTTTAATTTTAGGGGGAGGAATTCTTTATTGTTTTCCCAGAAGCTGTACCATTTTACATTCACACTAGTAGTGCACAGGGGTTCCAGTTTCTCCACATCCTCCCCAACATTTGTTATGTTTTGTTTTGTTTTGTTTTTTTGATAATAGCTGTCCTAACAGATGTAAGAGGGTATCTCATTGCCCACAATAGCGAAGACATGGAAACAAATTAAATGTTTAGCTGTGAATGAATGAATAAAGAAAATGTGATGTATACATAAAATGGAACACTATTCAGTCTTAACAAAAGAAAGAGGGGTGCCTGGGTGGCTCAGTTGGTCAAGCATCTGACTTTGGCTCAGGTCATGATCTCACAGCCTGTGAGTTCGAGCCCCACATCAGGCTCTGTGCTGACAGCTCAGAACCTGGAGCCTGCTTCAGATTCTGTATCTCCCTCTCTCTCTGCCCTGCTCTAACTCTGTCTCTCTCTCTCTCTCTCTCTCTCTCTCTCTCTTAAAAATGAACATTTAAAAAATAACTTTAAAAAAAGAGAGAAGGAAATCTTTCCATACGCAACATGGATGAACCTGAAATGCTATGCTAAGTGAAATAAACTAGTCACAGAAAAACAAACTGCACGGTTTCACTTATATGAAGTGTAATATTATATGAATAGTCAACCTCATAAAAACAGACTGCAGAATGGTGGTTGCCAGGAGTTGGCAGGAGGGGGAGAGGGGAGCTGCTCTTTGATGAGTATAATTTTCTAGTTACAGGAGATGAATAAATTCTGTAAGTACACCATTGTGCCTATAGTTAACAATACTATATTGTGCACTTAAAAATTTGTTAAGAGCATAGATCTCATGTTAAGTGTTCTCACCACCATAATAAATAGCAAAATAAAATAAAGTAAATGGAGCGCCTGGGTGGCTCAGCCGGTTAAGTTTTTGTCTCTTGATTTCAGCCCAGGTCAGATCTCTGGATGGTGAGCTGTAGCCCCACATCCCGCTCTGTGCTGGGGGTGGAGGCTTCTTGGGACTCTCTCTCTCTCTCTCTCTCTCTCTCTCTCTCTCCCCCCCCCTCTCTCTCTCTGACTCTCTCTCCTTCTGCCCCTCCCCCCACTGTCTCTCAAAGGAAGTTTTACAGGAATAGGATGAAGTATTGATCTCTCTCTCTCTCTCAAAAATCAAATTAAATAAATAAATAAAACAAAATCTTAAGATAAAATAAGATAATAATGTAGAAAATACAAATGGAAACAGGCTGGGCTTAAGCAATCATTCGCCCCTTGCTTAGCCACAAGGGCTGTCATCACCTCACTGTGTGTTGCCTTACCTGGTCCTCATGTATTTATTTGGTCTTTATTTTTGGAGTCCCCTCGTAAACACCTGTCTGCTTATGCTCTGCTTAGAAGCCAAGTTCTGTTTTGGACTCGCGTGCAGTCACCACCCCAGCCTGTGTATAGATCCCTAGGCACACTGAGCCATTTTTGTCCAAAGCCATCCCTGCCAGACTTCTTACCCTGAAAATCATACCTCCGGCTCCAGGAATAGATTTTCTTTCATTTTTCAAACACAAGTCACACGTGACTGCAGGGACTTCTGTCCCGAGTTCTGTCTCCCTTGTGTCTGAGGCGTGAGCACCGCCTGTCATCCCGCCTCCCACAGAGCACTTGCAGACCGCTAGGGCAGGTTGCTGTCTGTGGTGCCCCATCCAGCTTCTGTGTCCTTTTCCGGACACACCTGTGGGCTCTACTCTGCCCTCCAGGCGTTGACATCATTTGAGGCTGACGCCCCGCATATTGTCCAATCCACCAGCTGTGACCAGGTTTCTCAGGCCCCTGGCCAGGGGCACTACCTGCTCTGTGTTTGGGGACCCCGCTGGGCAATGTGCCTAGCAATGTGCACCCCAGGCTGGGCTCCTGTATCCCACCCCTCCCCACAACATGTAAGGGTCACGATGAGAAAGCTCCCATTTACTGAGTGTTTACTATGAGCCAGAAACCGTGATTATGTAACTTACTTGCATAGATTAGTGTACTTAGTCCTTGCCTTATGAAGAAGGTACCATTTTTATTTCAATTTTACAGACGATGAAACTGAGCCGGGAAAGATGACACAACTCGCTTGAGGTCTCACATCTCCTAGGTGGTGGAGACTTAGCAACCCAACTTCAGAGCCCAGGCTCATCACTAGAAGGCTCCCATCACCTCCTTAGGTCCCTACGTGGGGCTGGCCAGGCTAAGGGAAATTAGAGATTGGTGTTTTGAGTGTGTGTGTGATTAGAAGGACAAACGTGAGTGGAAAGTGTGCAGTTAAGAGGCACTGGGGCTTTGGAAACAGGAGATGCTGCAGTTCTTTGCCCCTTAGAGGGGTGTGCTGTTTAGAAATACCAGACAGGATCTCAGAGAGTTTTTAGATGTGATGGTGTATGTTCGAAATCGTCCTCGTCCTCATTCTGCAACCTTCCTGCCCTGTCTTCCTGTTCCTGAATTCGTTTGTGGATATTGGCCACAGGTGTCTGGTTTTACGTGCTCCTCTGAAGTGTCCCCTTCTGGAAGGGTATTCTCTGTGGGCACACGTTTCCTTTTCCTTCTTTATCTAGATCATTAGTGATTGGCTGATCGCTGTCAATGGCATTCGTAACGTTACTCCAATAATAATTGATCATGACAGCTAACATTGTTGAACATTTATTATGTGCCACGCACAATGCTGGGCTCTCTCTTCTCGGCATTCTGTTTCACTTTCACAATGTAATGCAAGGGCTACTACTACCTCCACTTTACAGTTGAGGAAACATGAGCTCAGAGAGGTTGAGTAACTTACCCAAAGTCACACAGACGGCACACGCGAAGCAAAGATAAAAACACGAGTCATTCTGTCCCCACACTGTATTGTCAGAATATTATTTTTAAAGACTCCTGTTTCCTTCATTTTATGAGTTCTATTTATGGGATCCTGAAGATGATTTTCCTGAATTTTTCAGAATCTGATTTTCTAGACACATCTGACTCTGCTCCACACTGCTGGTTCTTGATAAATAAACCATCTAGAAATGCAGTCCTATTATGCCAAGGATCCTGTTCCTTCAGCATGGCCCTGTTGATCACAATTAAGTCTAGACTAAGAATTCCACTTCTTGTTTTATACACCTCTGGACAGATGAAACTGTCAGCCAGGTCAGCCAGGAACTTCTCAAATGTTCTGCTTTTCGCAGACACTTCCAGGAGAAACTCTTCATCACTTCTCCGGACAAAAATTTTATAATTAGCATTAGGTAGCATCATCCCCATTCCCCATCTCATTTGGGATCCATCGGATAACCTCAGAATTAAAGCTCCACTTTTAACTGAGGAAGAGAAAAGCGCCCCAACATCCAGGACCTGGCCTGGCACTTGCCTCCTGACCACAATTTCATAGAACATCAAACGTCAAACAGTACCACTCTGACCATGGACAGGACAGGACAGGACAGAACCAAGATCACTCCATAATCATGTCTGAAAACAGACAAAGACAAGACCATTGTCCAGACTCCAAAATGACCAAATATTCAGCTATCCTGGCTACAACTAGTGAGTAATATCCTCTTACCAATGACAGCCTTAGCCTCACTTTGCCTTTCCTGTCTTTATGACACTTACAAAAACATCCAATCATAAAATTGCTTCCTCTTCCAGATAGCCTCCAATCTGGAGCAAAGCCCCGCTTCCCTGAACCCGAATCACCTGACACAAGCCCAAATCTTCCTAGTCATTCCTTCCAGCACCTTCCTACCACAATGCCTCTCGGCTCCTGTCATGAGCATTCTCCTTCCTTCCAACGAACCTGTAAATCAGAATGAGTTCAATTACATGGCAGCCCTTGCTGAAGCACATTGATCCACCTAAACACCCCTCAGTATACACATTCTTATATTAGCATATAATCCAAAGACTTGCTGACAATGCAGGTTGGAGTTGAAAGAACACAAGAAGTTGACCAGATGTGAGTTTGAATCCCAGCTTCTCTTCTTTCTCTTTTGTTTCTAAATCAGCTGTGGATTTGGGTCACTTCCTTAAAATTTTCAGAGCCTGAATTCTAACTTCATTGAGTCAGTGTAAGGATCAAAGGAAGTGACATATGTAGAATATTCTGTATGTTGCCAGACTTTTCACCTGATGCTCTATGACTGTGGTCTTTCTCTGAGGTCTTCCTGGGATCCCTTCTTGATTGAATTTGTTGATTCTAAATAAGGAGGTTTATCCAGCTACCATTTTCTAGTCATAAATTCTAGCCCATCAAATATTGAGGAAATTTAAAGATTGTATGTAAAATCTCCAGTTGATGCTATTGCATGTTTTCTGTGCCCAAGCTTATAATAGAGCCAATGATTTTTTTCTGAGAAACACAACTTCCTCCCCATATTTTATTTTATTTATTTTTTACGTAGGCTCCACACTGAGGAGGGGCCCAATGAGGGACCCAAACTCATGTCCTTTAGATCAAGACCTAGACTGATATCAAAAGTCAGATGCTTAACCAAATGAGCCACCTGGTGCCCCACTTCTCCAATATTTTAATGTGATACCCTGAAAGGAAGATTTTGGAATAAAAATTGGAATGTGCCTTATAATCAGTGGCATGTCATGGCTTACTTGGGAGCTTTTTTCTTTCTTTGTGCAACATAAATTATTCATTAGTTATACATCAATGGAATCCTAGATTTGATGAAGTCCCACATATAGTTTTAAATGGTTGCATGTACCTTCTTCCACTATTTCACCTTTCCACTATTGTAGTTAGTAGTTTGCTTTGTTTCAGTCCTGGCCTCACCATTCTCAAGTCAAATACAAACTCAACAAGTAAATCTTAAAAGTATTTGGACTGAAAACCTTACAGTTAGGATCTGAGCACAAGTCATGTTTGGGAGGCACATTTTTACATTATGAGCTCTGACACGGATCCAAAAAGGAGTTAATATAACAAATAGAAATTGCTACGCATTTGATACTGTCATGTAACGGAGTGAAAATAATGATAAAAAACAGTATGAACAAGTTCTGTGAAGCTTTTGTTCTATTTGACTTTAAGTGGAACACAATCTTCAGAACAAGAGGACAGCAAAATAATGCTTTGCTAAAAGGATAAAAGAATATGACCTAAGTCTATTAGTGATATAACACTCTATGAATGCACTCAAGTTAATAGCATCTTTTAGCAATAGTACTTTTTCAATTACAGTAATGCTAAGAGATAAATAGACTGAGTGAGAGAAAAATGGTCATGGACCCACAAATTGGACTAGATGTTTGGCTGTTTGGTTTTTTACAACCAACTGTCAGGGGATAAAAGAATCTAACCGACAATCTATTGACGGGGCATTAATTTGCATTTTTATATTCTGGATCTGCTTAATCTCATTACAGCTGCAATGTTTTGTTTCCAGATCTCCGAAGAAGGTTTGGTAGTGCCTGGTGACTTGCGTAGGGTGAGCTAGACAGCACCCTTCTCTTCCTGGACAGAGGCTTTGTTACCATAAGCGGTTGCTAACTAGGGGTGACGCTACAATTATGGTGAGGCAGTTCCTCGGGGACATTTCCTTCCTGTCCTTTGCTGAGGTCTAAATGACCCCACTTCCCACCAATCTTGAGGTGCACGCAAGAGCGGTTGCAAATGCCACCCTTTCGGAGTGTCTGCAGAGACAGCTTTATTTCAGCTTTAAGAGATTTAAAATTTTTATTCCCCTCTTTTAAAGTGGCGCTCTGGCTACTTTTGCAAAGGATGTGATATTCTGAGAGTAAATAACTGAAATGGATAGGCCAGACTCTTATCTTCGTGGACCCTCACAAATGGAAAAGCGAAGATGTGGATATAGACGGAGAAAGTGTCAGGAAAATTGCCATAAATCACAGAGCTAGAATATGGGGCTACATTTGGCATCAGTTTTGTTGTGTTTTAAAAAGGATAAATATGCTTCCCTTTAAGAGTGTAGGACATGCTCTTCCTGCTGTGAACCTCTTTTTGCCAGGAGTCCTCCCACCAGGTTGCAGGTTGTGGGGTGGTAGAGGGGGGTTGTGGAGGGTTGTTACTATGACGGAGCATTCCTCTTGACTATGTTCTTTTCCTGCCTCGACTTCTGTGAGCTAGGATATAACAGTCTACTGCAAATGTCTGATGAAAGTTAGGCATCTTCCGGTATATTTGTGCTTGAATGCCACCCAAGTAAAGGAAGGAAGGGAGGGAGGGAGGAAGGAAGAAAGGAAAGAAGGAAGGGAGGGAGGAAGGAAGGAAGGAAAGAAGGAAGGGAGGGAGGGAGGAAGGGAAGGAGGGAGGAGGGAAGGGAGGGAGGAGGGAAAGGAGGGAGTAGGGAAGGGAGGGAGGAGGGAAGGAAGGAAGGAAGGAAATTAGGAAGGAAGGAAGGGAGGAAGGGAGGGAGGAGGGAAAGGAAGGGAGGGAGGAGGGAAGGAAAGAAGGAAGGGAGAAAGGAAGGGAAGGAGGGAGGAGGGAAGGGAGGGAGGAGGGAAGGGAGGAAGGGAGGAGGGAAGGAAAGAAGGAAGGGAGAGAGAAAGGAAGGAAGGAAAGAAGGAAGGGAGGGAGAAAGGAAGGGAAGGAGGGAGGAGGGAAGGGAGGGAGGAGGGAAGGGAGGGAGGAGGGAAGGAAGGAAGGAAATTAGGAAGGAAGGAAGGGAGGGAGGGAAGGAGGAGGGAAGGGGAAGGGAAACAAGGAAGGGACGAGGGGACGAGAGAAGAATGGAAGGAGAAAAGAAGGAAGGGGAGAGGAAGGGAAGGAAGAACTTACAAACTCAAAACCAGTACTTCTCACACTTTACTAGGAGTGTGAATCATTGGGGATTTTGTCACAACGCAGGTGCCGGTTCAGTAGATATCAGGCCTGGACGCTCCGGGACCTGCAGGTGTGCCTTCCTAACAAGGTGCTCGGTGATGCCGGCGCCGCTGGCCCGGAGATCGTGCCTTGAGCGTGCAGACCCTGAACTAAGAAAGCAGCTGTCATGTAGCTCATTATGAACATGATTTTAAAGAAGATGGAGGTGCTTATTTCTTAGGAATTTGTCAGAGTCTGTCTGAGAAAAAATGGGGCACAGAAAAAGCTCGCGTCTGGTGGGACCACCCTTCACCCTCCTCCCATCCTGTGCCATTTCCATGCCTCCATCACCCACTTTCCCAGACCTGGAATCTAGAGGTCCCCGGAGCCAAGTTCCACTAGGAAAATACCTGAAAAAACATGGTTTCTATCAGAGCATTGGGGATTTATTATGTTCTATCTCCCTAAAACACTTGCGTTTGACATAGGGTCCTGTAGCCTTGGGGTCTAATAGAACTGGGTTCGAATCCTGGTGCTGTCACTCACTAACAGTGTGACCTTAAGTGAGTTATTTACCTGCCTAAACCTTAGTTTACACATCTGTAAAATGGGAATGATAATACTAATAATACAAGGGTTACTGGAGGATTAAATGAGAAAACATATCTAAATTACAGAGCAAGGTGGTTGGCCCACAGTAAGTATTCAGTTAATGGTAGTTAGTATGAGGTATTTGAGTAGCAGATAGTCTAACTGATAAAGACAAGGGCCTCCCATTGATCAGATGACCTGGGATAGGGTTGCCTCTCTGTCACTTACTCGTTATGTGAGTAATAGTGAGTTATCTCTATAAAGTTTAGTTTCTTGTATAAATGGACATAATAATCATAAACTTACCTCATAGGGTAATTGTAAGGGCTGATAAAATAATGTATCTAAAGAAATTAGTGTATTATTTAGCACATAGAACTTTATAGATATGAAGAAAATTATATTGGTGTCTCTAGAAAAAAAGATTGAGGGAAGAGAGGAATTAGTTATCCCAAGAAGAAACATTTTCAGAGTGTTTGTCAGACATAGTCTGTTCCTGGAGGAGCGTAGGGGAGGAATCCTGGTTCCTCAAACCCTCCCATGTCAGCCAGAAGGTCCCCAATGCTGCGCGACTGACTAGTGTCCCCTACAACTAAACAGACCCTATTCAAAGGCATAATGGGAAAAAAATTCAACGCAGTGAGTTTTTCATCAAACTAAATTTTTTTCTACTTAAAGGATCGTCTTTTAAATGTAAACACACCCTTCAGGGTGAGAGAGGGGCATTCAAATGCCCTTGTTATCCAATAATGACAGTTCGTGGCAGTTTTGAAAGGTATTTCTGCTTGGCAAAGTGAAACGCCGAGATCTTTCTATCCACACCATTGTGCTCCTTTAATTTGACTGCTGAGTGAAATCTCAAGAGTCTGGGAAAGTCAGTGGTTGGTGACCGTCCAACCACCTGATCTTTGCCGTCACAAGTGCAACCCCTACAGATGGACGACCACGAGTTTCTGCCCTGGGCGTCTCCGAGATCTTGTAGCATTCGTGTTTTATCAGAAGCGACTGTACCCAGAGGCCATCGTTTCATTTCCAATTGAAATAATGATTTATTCTGTTGTAGCTCATGGAGGAATCATATTCCGAACATCAGATCAGCAGCCTCCTTTCTGTTGAAGGGTTGCGCAGGGTTCAGGCCTCTGGAAGGCATCTAGGGTCTTGGAGGAGGAGTGGGGGACGACCCGCCATTGTGGTTTCCATGACACTTTGCTCTGGAACCAGGATGTTGGGCCTATGTGATCATGACATGGCAATTTCTTTTTCTTTTAATTTTTTTTAACGTTTTTATTCATTTTTTGAGAGACAGAGAAAGACAGGGTGTGAGCAGGGGAGGGACACAGAGAGAGCGAGACACAGAATCCGAAGCAGGCTCCAGGCTCTGAGCTGTCAGCACAGAGCCTGACACGGGGCTCGAACCCACGAACGGCGAGACCATGACCTGAACTCGAGTCAGTCGCCTAACCAACTGAGCCACCCCGGTGTCCTGTGACACAGCAATTTCTATTTGCCACCCCCCTTCCCTTCCAGGCTTGGGTTTCCAGGCATCTATGTGAGGCTGCTCAGCTAAGAGCCTCAATACACTGACACAGTTTGAAATCTCCTAAGGAGACTTTTGGTGGGGCAGCCCCATAGGCCTGTAGGGCCACAAAGAGAGGCTTGCAAGTTTTAGAAAACAAACCTGAATACTGCTAGAAAAGGCTGGAGGATGGGATATTGCAACAAGAACTACACGAGCCTCCGCCCCACACCACTTGAATGGCGCAGCGCTACAGCACAGGTGACAGGTGGGAAAAAGTGGGCTTTGGCCTCGTCCCACTCCAAAACACACATGAAGACACTTGCGTGGTGCATGTACATGCACGCGCGCACACACACACACACACACGCATTTCACCTGAGCTTGTACCAAAAATTTAAGGCAGAGTATTTAACCGCTTTGACCATTTTTCAAGCACATTTATAGTCAGTTCTTAGACATTCTTGCATGTTGAACCACGAGTAGCTAGTGTGGGAGAACTTTGACACGAGGCCCATCACACTGCCCTGGGGTATTTACATCATGTCCCCTTGTTGTCAAGCTTGGTGAGGGTCCTGCAGCCGGTCAGAAAGGAAAGGCTGTGGTTTTTGTTAGTGAGAGCACAGCACTGTTAGAAAGCTAGGTCTCCAGCCGAGAAAAGACACGTGACATCTTTTTTCTTAAGTGTAGTTATTTATTTTGAGAGAGGGAGAGAGAGAGAGAGAGTGCACTCGAGCAGGGGAGGGGCAGAGAGGGAGAGAGAGAATCCCAAACAGGATCCAAGCCAAGTACAGAGGCCGACATGGGGCCTGAACTCACGAGCCATGAGATCATGACCTGAGCCAAAATCAAGAGTCAGACACTTAACCGACTGAGCCACCCAGGCACCCTGACATGTGACATCTTCCGTATGATTTCCCTTTTGGGATTCATGCCCTGCCTTTCCATTTTAAGCAAAGGTAACTAGGAAGTCTTAGAAAACAAAGCAATGCTTTGTCTTAATTTTCTACCAAATAGTACATTTATATGGTCATCGGTAGTGATATACAGCGGATGCATTGATGATTTGTAAGTTCAATTCCCTGTTGGGGAAAGAGACCGTATCTAAATTCCTCTGTAGGCACAAACTCTATTTTCAGAATTTTTATTGATTTGGAAAAAAAATGGCTCCCCATTGTAGGTTTAGGTGCAACTTTCAAAATCTGGGAAACTTTTATAAGGAAGTCCTTTGATAGAAAACCAGCAAGCCAAAATTGTATGGAAACTGAGTCAATGGCAGCCGACAGTGAGCCAAGGGACAGGGAGCACTTCATGGGCCTGGTAGCTTCTGCAGGCACCCAGGGCCCCAAACCCAGCAGGGTCCCCTGTGTGCAGATTAGTGCTCCCAGGTCATGATCTTGCAATTCTTAATAATTTATCTTTGAAACTATGTTTTGTAAGTAAAGTCCAATGGGACAACAAAAGCATGTGAGTGGGGGTTTGGAGCCTCTGGAGGTCCAGCCACCATCTCCTCACTTCCCCAGGACCTGTTTCCTGCCCCTGGCTCCCCAGGACCCCTGGAAGTCTGACTACAGGCTGTCGCTTTCTCCTTTCTGCCTTTTTTGGAAGCCTGGGTCAGGGGCAGAGAGGGTCACATGCTCAGTGGAGGACTCCACAGACGCTTCCTGCCTACCCCTGATCAAGGCGTTTAGCCTATCCCAGCAGGGAAGGTTGCAATCCCTCAGGTTCACCCATGTGCCACAGACTGAAACAGCAGCCCCAGAAAAGAGCTTGACTTCCTAGCTTCAGGCCAGGGTTCTGCATTTTCATTTTGCACTGAGCCCCACAGATTGTGTAGCTGGGCCTGGGGTAGGGTCAAGCATGGATGAAACACGAAAGGAGGCTCCACACAGGATATACTCAACCTTCCCATCCACGGGGCTGCGCCCGCGTCGCATCCATCAGTTGAGAGCGAAGACTTCATCCCTCAGCTGAAAGCACTGTTGAATTAAGAAGGCATTTTAATAATTAGACAAGCCATTTTCAGGTGGTTTAAAATCTGTGTCTAAATGGTTTCAGTTCACTTGGATACATATCTCCCTGATCTTAAGAATACCGACTCACTACAACACACAGAAACACCAACACCCATGGATATTTTCAACCCACACACATACACATACATGCGGGAGATACAAAGGGGAGTTGGAAAGAGTCTTCGTCCTGGAAGCAGTTGTCTTCTCGTGGAGACAGCAGTACTCAAGGAATAATCCATACCCCAAAGCTCTCTATATGCCAATAGCAAGTCGTGGAATTTTGCTTAAGTGTGTTTGATGACTTCCTCTTCTCTGAGAGGAAGCATTTACAGAAGTTGAGAACTTTACTGGCCTGGGCATCACAGGAGTTCAGCTCTGCTTTTATTAGATGGCTATGAAAACAAATGATAAACAGTTGTTGGAAGAAGAAGGGAGGGAGATTTAGTAAACTCCAAAAGGGAGGGGGATGTCTTTGAAGTATTCCACAGCATGTGTAGACTAAGTCTACACGGAGGGTGGAAGCAATTTTTGAATACTTTTGGTAGATATTACAGAAACGTCTTCAAGATAACCAAGTCCAAATAAGGGATCTATAGGGTTTCTTGTTATGCTTTATCTAGATATCTCAAATCTCCCTTTGACTTCCCATGCATATGTGCCATCTTTAAATAAATATCAGCATTGAGGACCACTGAGCACCTAGACCCCTCCCTCAAAGAAAACTGGATTTCGTTCCACCAAAGGCCTGAGAAGTCACCTGCTAGAAAAGTAAAGAAATTCATTTTTCACATGAATGTCATCAGATCTTCTCTTTCTCCAGGCCTCAATGAGTGGAATTATAAGTACTTTTCAACAGGACTCCAAAAAACATATAAGCCCTTGTGTGAAGGAATGAATGAACAGTTACTTTTCAAGTGTGTCTTATTACTTTAGAGTCTCCAATTTCACCAGGGGTCTGGCTGGGGTTCTGTACATAAATATGTGTATGGCCGGTATCCTAAAGAAATCCCGACTGGCCAACACAGTGGCAAACGGTGGCAGTGGCTCTAAAAAAGATTTTTATAGACACCGCCACTCCTTCCTTGGCATTTAGTGATCTTGAAGAAATTGAAAGAAAGGGAAGTTTCATTAAAGGGACCTCTGCCCTGCTTAGCTGGGTTCACATGCTCACCATAAAATAATAATGCACTCAACAGTCCATCTTATAATAAGCAACCTTTGCATCACCTCACTCGCTGGCGAAAACCATAAACAGTGGGTAAGGGAGGTCTGAACACCAGAAAAAGCTGAGAGAGCCCTGTGACCTTCATGCGATTACATCTGTGCTAATGCATAGAGGACAGAAGCCCAAACCCTATCTCTGAAGAAACCAATTCGTTAAAAATGCATTGGTCGCTAACAAGAGAATCTTACTCCCTGAACATGGAGGGATGCCCGGCAGGTGGGAGAAAGTGGAAGTGGTTTATTCTGGCTGAGCAGTTCATATTTCCAACTCCAGTTCCTTCTCAGTACGTCCTGACCTTGTATCCTCTTTGCCAAGGGAATGGGGTAAGGCTCCCGAAAGGATTATACCCTCTCAGGATTAAAGGTGTTTTTTTTTTGTTTCTTAAAATTATGTATTTGCAAAAGCAACTCCCAAAAGGGCTGGGGGGGGGGAGGGCTGGGAGCATTTAATACACTAGTGGAATATCCCCCTTTTTACTTACAGAGTAACTAAGAGGTGCCAAGCTCTTAGTTTGCCTTATTTAATGAAAATACACTGTACCCCCCCCAAAAAAAAAGAAAGAGGAGGAGGAGGAGGAAGCAGAAGGAGGAGGGAGAGGAGGGAGAGGAAAAGCAGGAGGAGGTGAGGAAGAAGAAGAAGAAGAAGAAGAAGAAGAAGAAGAAGAAGAAGAAGAAGAGGAAGAAGAAGAGGAAGAAGAAGAAGAAGAAGGAGAAGAAGAAGGAGAAGAAGAAGAAGAGGAGGAGGAGGAGGAGGAGGAGGAGGAGGAAGAAGAAGGGGAAGAAGAATCACAGAAGAGGAGGAGGAGGAGACAGGGGAGCTGGGAAGAGAAAGAGAATTTGCAAAAGAAAACGAACCTGCTATGAGGAACACTGTGCCGGTCATTCAGGAGCTCACAGCTTGAGCTGGGTGGGAGCGTGGAACTTGCAAGGCTGTCCCCTGAGGAAGGCACCAAAGGGAGGAGACCAGGATCTGGGTGTCTCCCTCTCAGTTCTGTGGACAGTCTGGTCCCTCCAGAGCAGAGAGATCTGCAGACAGCCTCGCAGGTTTCAGATCTGAGATCGACACCAGGAAGATGGTGTTCAATGAACCAGAGCTCTGGCAAGCGGGCATTTCAACAGTTAAAAATAAGTTTTATCTTAGCATAACTCCTAATCAGTCTTTCAGTGTCTTCACCATTTATGACCTTTCCTTTCCGTACGCCAGGGATCCCTGTATATGCGGAGGATTGACTCCTATTGTACAGTTATTTAGAATTTTAGATTATGATCCCTTTAAAATCTGTTTTTACACTCTTTGGATTACCTGTGAACAAATCATAATTACAAAATAGATGTATCCGAGTTGATCCTTCCTCTCGCTAAGCTAGAAGTCAACCAGGACAAGATGGAAGAATGTTCCAGGTGCAGACAGTTGGCAGGCATGGAGGCAATACCAGCTGAGTCAGTTCTGCTGTTCACAGAGCTAATCACGTGCGGTTCCTCACTGAAAGGAGAATCAGACTTGCGTGGGCAGCATCGACACCACTGTTGTCCCCTCCACCCACCCCATGGTCCTCAGTCACTGGTGGGTTTTATAAAACGTACATGGAGCCACCTCCACCCCTGAGCGGTCCATCCATAGCCTCGTGTGCAATGTGAACCCCTGTGTCCAAGAAACTCCACAAACCCAAGATTCTCAGCCTGGGTAGAAACTACTAGTCTAAGCCCTGGTCTGAGAGTTTGGACGCTGTTTTCCAGTATTGTTTTGCTGTATTTCCTGATCACATTACCATGGATTAAAGGATCACATTACATGTTTACCATATAAACATCTGGCTTCTAGGCTCATAAAGTCCAGTTGCAAACATTCATTAAATGGTACTGAATGCACAGTTAGGATAGCATGGGGGAGACTGTGGATTGCACATATGGGGACTGGAGTAGGTATCCAGTTGACTTGGGGCAGAGGAACGTTATGGGCAAATTAAATATATTTGATACAAATGGAATCTTATTAAATAATAGTAGTCAACAGAATTAGCACATATGTGACAAACGTGCACTGTTCCAAGAAATTTACAAATATATGTGCTCATTTAGTCCTTACAACAACAACCCTATGGGGGAGGCACTGTTATTATTCTCAACTTTTACAAGAGATAGCTGATGTATACAGAAGTTGGAAAACAAGGCCAAGTTCACATACCTAGTTAAGTGGCAGAGGTAAACCCAGGCAGAGTTTAAAATTTAAAAGAGCCCTTGCTTTTAACCAGTACACCAAACTGCTTTTCCTTTTTAAAATTATATTTATTTTATTATTTTATTTTAGAGAGAGAGAGTGGGTGACAGGGGGAGAGGGGCAGAGCAGGGGAGACAGAATCCTAAGCAGGCTCCACGCTAAGCCCCATGACCATGGGATCATGACCTGAGCTGAAATTAAGAGTCGGACGCTCAACCAACTAAGCTACCCAGGCGCCCTCCACCGCACTGCTTTTTGTATCTAAATTGGAATTGAGGTAGAATGTGCCAGTAAGCTAATTATTTAAAGATATTTCCAAGGTTTATACTAAACCCTAGTAAGCAGTCAGGTGGATGCCAATGCCTATCTTACAGGAATTCCACCGACCCCAAATTAAAATCCAAATCTCTGTTTCCATCTATTGCATTCAATAGATGCAGATGACACGCCCGCATAAGGGCCTGGGCGTGCGGGGATGAGCCAGCGGACATCGCGTCTGCTCTGCGAAAGCCCACAGTCACTGCCTGTAAAGCGCGGGCTGTTAAATTCAGAACAGGTCACAGAAAGCTTTTTGGATCTCCTCGATCTCCAAGAGAGGAAGCACGCTTCCCACGATCCCGATCAGAGGAAACTGCCCAGCCCGTTTAAGTTCGTGTTTTCACGTCCGTGACTGTGGAAATAGGTGACCTCAAATCTCTGCTAACGTGTGGCTAAGTGCTGCTTCACATGTCTTAGAAACCCTTCGCCAGTGTCATCTATTCATTCTGACTGCTGGATTCCCCCCTCCGGCTCCGACAAGGCCCCCAATTTGGAAACTGCTTTCTGACCAGACAGATTAGTTTATGGTCCTACAAGGTTAAGCGTGATACATGTGTTTGGGGAAAATGGAGATGCGCATCAAGAAGAAACATTACTTTTTGATCCAAGCAGGAGAGCATACATAATCTCCTCTACAGCCTGTGAAAGACTTCATTTTACACATGAAATTGTGTGGAATTGCCCTGTCCTGCACCGAAAATGGGTTTCAAGAGTCACCAGCCTCAAAACAAGCTGCCGTGTGCTGGTGAGAGCCTCCAGCAACAAAGAATAAAATGCAAGCAAATGTAACCGGTGTAAAGTTACAGGCAGCAAACACACCAGGTTGAGGACACAGTGCCTGGATGAGCCAGATCCTAGACCTTACAATGGCAGGTCCAGGGGCGCCTGGGTGGCTCAGTTAAGTCGGTTAAGCATCTGACTTTAGCTCAGGTCATGAGCGCGCAGTTTGTGAGTTCGAGCTCCGCGTCAGGCTCTCTGCTGAGAAGCCTGGAGCCTGCTTCATATTCTCTCTCTCTGTCTGTCTCTCTCTCTCTCTCGGCCCTTCTCCCACTCATGCTCTGTCTCACTCTCTCAAAAATAAATAAACATTAAAAAAAAGAAGAAGAACAGGGTCCAAAAGTGAACCTGGTTCACTTGAAAGGAATTTGAGGCAGGAGGGTCTGACACAGTATAGAGTATCTTCAAAAACTATACCAAAGTGGATTTTTGGCTGTTTGGGAGCCTACTTAAGTGACTAAACACCACACTTAGGGAGCTGGATTTGCTCAGTAAAAGTACATAAAGCTCTACTGAGAATTTGAAGGTGAAATCGGACTTGGTTCTACAAGAACAGGACATAAGAGATTCACCCTGGATAGTGCACAGTTTCCAGGGTCCTGCTACTCAAGATAATGAGTAAATTGCATATAAAAAAATGTAGAAGAAAGGTCTCCTGCACATTATGAGGAAATTGTTGGCATCTTATGATGGGTCATCTTACCCTTGTTATTAAATGACAGCGATCATTAAAATGCCAAACATACTTTGACAGAATTCACTTTATAAAATGTCAGCAAGTCTGTGTTTTTATTAGTTTGTTCCAAATCAATTTAGGAATTTCAATAGAATGCTTGTAAGTATTCCCCAAGCAATGTCCATTCCTGACTTTCTGCACAAAAAAATATTACAAATTAATCAGATTTTCAGAGTTCTGCATAATGGCTTTGCACATTTATTGCTTAATCCTATTATAAAATGCGGTTATGATTGACACATCGCAGTGGAGATAGAAGTCAATTGAATAATATGTAGCAGTCAATTTTATTTGTAGCTTAATGTGCTGGAGTATTTTTTTCCCACATTTCCATTATTTATAAGTCTGTCCCTTTGGAGAATATATAGAAGAATTTGTTTTAAATGAGCCAATAATACCTTCTTTAAAATTTATAAGCGTGACAGAATCATCTTTTTTTTCTTGGTCGTCCATGGCATGCCAGTAAACAGGGTTTGAATTGTCTTCCACTTGCTATTCATAGGACGAACATCAGGAAAGAGGATCTCGTTAAGGGTGGCTTGGAATTGGATTTCAACCACCAAGAAAACAAAAGCTACCAAATAAAACCCCTCAAAAATTGCTGCTAGCTTTATTTATTTATTTTTTTGTTTTGTTTACTTATTCATCTATTTATTGTTACTGCCACTGCGTTCCTGCTCCGGTCTGTCCTGAAACAAAGGTCAGAAGCACATACAGAGATGCTATACTGTTTGAGAGGATTCAGGATGCCCGGGTGGTTCAGTCGGTTAATCGTTCAACTTGGCTCAGGTCATGATCTTGCAGTTAGGGAGTTCGAGCCCCACGTCAGGCTCTGTGCTGACAGCCTGGAGCCTGCTTCAGATTTTGTGTCTCCCTCTCACTCTGCCCCTTGCTCGCACTCTGGCTCTTTCTCTCTCAAAAATAAGTAAACATTAAAAAAAATTTTTAAAATGAAGGTTTGAAAGACTTGCTCTCTTGGTGGAATTTCATTTTTCATGCTTTGGCGTCCAATAGGATTCCAAGCAAAGGAAGTAAGTTGTGTTCTACACTTAGCATAGTGAGGCTCCTGGAGTTAGCAAGGAATTCCTACTGTTGCAGTTAGCACCCGGAGAACTTGCTTCCGGAGAGCCACATGCTCTTCAGGATATCACCTAAGGTGACTGCAAAAGGCTGTCTTTAGGAAAATACATTCCTGAGATTTGGTGTCAGAAATGTCCATGGAGACGAGGCTTAAGGGTATGAAGCCATATTAAGGGATAATATAGATGTACTTGTTCATGTCTGAGATCACGCTTTCTCTGGCTTTGGGAAATCGCATTACTGTTGGCGGCCTGTGCATAAAGGGGACAGTTTCCCATCCGTGCAACGCATTGGCATCCGCATGCAAACGGATGGCTCACACGAGCCTGTTAGTGCGACCCATGACGGTGTCACTTTCCCCCATCACAGCCTTCTCCCTCCCTCCCAGAATGACTGGCCATCCGGAATATCCGTTAGCATAATTTATGCAGCTGACAAGTGATTTGAGCACTGGAGCTATTGATAAACCACTCTGGCATGTCATCTGTACCTTAATGTTATGTGACATCACAGGAAAATGGGGTCATGTGCGTTCCCGGGCTGGCTCTTATATTAAGGGAGTGCTTCTCTTTTGAATTCCAGGGGCCAGAGGAAACCCAGCACTATCAGACCCAGGCACTCCTGACCAACACCAAGGCGGTCAGACCCACCTCCCATTCCCGGTTGGGCCGCAGGTCAGTATCTCTCAACTGCTTTCCATTAGGGCTGCATTTAGGATGGTTCGACCATATAAATAACCAAATAAATAATAATGAGCTAAATCCAATCAACTCCAGCAGAGCACACATGGCGATAAATTTTCATGTGGGGAAACCGTACAACTACATTATTTATTAAATAGCATCAAGAAAAGAAAGTGTCCACAGAACTCTCTTTTTAACGGAAGTGTTAGTTTTAATCATTTGGAATTTTTTTCTTTTTTTCCTTGAAATTCACCATAACTGTGCCGTTGGTTACTGTGCAGCCTTCTAGAAAGTAAAACTTTAATGACTGGAGTGTGAAGAAAATTAAGTTATTTCAACCTTACGATAGCCATTTTTGAAATACAAGATGTGATTTAATATAAAAAAGTTAATGCAATTTTAATGCAAGTTCAGCTTATTGGATTTGACAATACTGTACATCACATACAGCTCTTGCATTAATAAAGAAATACATTCATTATTTTTTAAAGTCCAATATTTGTTTTTTGCAGCCTGGCGTGGTTATATGGAGATGTAGAACACAATTATAAAAGCTGGGCTCTTTGCTGTTGGTGTTTTGTTTTGTTTTTTACCTCTGTCATTTAGTGTGAAAGCTTTTGGAGCTTACCGGCTTTTATGGGAAAAGAAGCTGATATGTGAGCCTTTCTCTCTCTTTTGCTCTCATGGTTGTTCCTGGAAATTAATCACTTTCAGCACTTTGAGGGATCACCAGCTGAAGACTTGAAAACTCAAGTTTAAGGGCTTGACTGGTGGTCTTGGCTTTCTCGTTCCAGCCACCACCAAGTCCTAACATCTGTCTCAGGTCCTAATGTCCGTCTCAGAGCATGGATGCCTCAGTGCTCAAGGACAGAAAGCCTGAGGAGGTGTCTGTTTGCCTACAGAAGCCCGGAGAGGCTTCTACTGGGAATCTCGGAAGCCAGCTTCTTCCAGCCATGCCTTTTTTAATTTCATGCCTGTGACATTATGTGCGTGTATATGTGCATGTGCGTGCGTGTGAACATACCAGGGTTGACAAACTCATGCCTGGGGTCAGAGAAGTGCATGACAGACCCGGACAGTGAGAAGTGGGTAGGCACTGTGACAAAGGGAGAGTGCATGCCCTGCTTTAACCCCGAGGATTCAATTAAAAAAAAAAAAAATACTTCGTACTCAACCCCCCAACTCTGAGACCTGTGTAGTCTGAGAACCAGCCATTTGCCTTCCTTCTTATCATGACGTTGCTGTTGGCGGTGATGGAGCATCCGCGGTCTGAGTACCAGTTCCTAATTTTGTACTTATTCCTAAAAAATACGTTTATTTTGCCTTTACAGTAATTTTATTTATTTTCTTAAAGAGAGACAGTTACTTTGTATACATTTGGTAGAGCCTAACGACTACCTCAGGAGCTAGGCCCGTGGAGTCTGGAACAGTGGTCCAAAACTAGGCTGTGTGATGCCCAGGGCTTGTCCAGAGGCCTCCCCAGAAGAAGCTACGAGAGGTAGCTACAGGCAGTGGCCAGAGAGTGGGTTCAGCCCTCCTTCCTTCCTTCTTCTCTAAAACAGTTCCCTGTATTGAGGGGAGACGGTGAGAAAGGGTGAGCCGTGGGCTCTGGAGAAGCCCGCCTTCACACAAACCCCGCGCGTGCACACTAGTATGGGACTTGGGGCAAGCTACTAATCTCTCTGGATCTCACTGGCAGTTCACCTGCACTGATACACACACAGCAATATTAGAATAGTGCCTGGCTGCAATTTATTGGGCTTTGTGCTATGCCTACATTTAATTACCTCTTACTTTATGGAATCATTCTGTATTAAACGCAAAGTTGAAATCCCTCAGTGAGAGTTTTGTATTGGTTCCTCTAGAAGAAAAACGGACATGGGGTTCGTGTCACATGGTTCCCAAAAAGGTGCTGGATAAAGAACTATCAGTGACCCTCCTAGTCATTTGGCCTGACCAGGACAAGAATCTCTCCTAGGTCATCCTGGCGGAAAGCCCACACTTGGGCTCAAATACGTGTGGGGCCCAAAGCACACACCAATGAGTCTGCCTTTCAACAAACAATGGCTATTTGGATAAATAGTGGATACAAACATATGTTGTTAATGTTGTATGAACTGAGCAAAGAATATAGAATAACAGGAGACATCTATAAAAGATTTTCTAACTTAGCCACATGAAATATTTTTGTTTTTCTATAGTTTTTTCAGATCTCTTAATTGTCCACATGTTTCACCATTCAAATGATTTCATTATCATTGCCTAATGATTATCCAGTTTGTTTTATGTATTCTCATCTTATAAACATTTTCTGTTTTTCTAAAGAGATGCCATAGTGACCCACTTTAACGATTAGGTAATATCTTGTCAGGTTTAGTACTATAACAAAGTATGTTTCATCATTTCTATATTTAAAAATGCAATGCATATTTTCATTCATTTATCTTTTGTCTGTTTGCAACTTTTTAAACAATTTTTAAGTTTATTTATGTATTCTGAGAGAGACATAGAGAGAGAGAGAGAGAGAGAGAGCAGGAGGGACAGAGAGAGCAGGAATGAGAGAGAATCCAAAGCAGGCTCCGCCCTCTCTGTGCAGAGCCCAGTGTGGTGCTTGAACTCATGAACCATGAGATAATGACATGAGCCAAAACCAAGATTTGGACGGTTAACTAACTGAGCCATGCAGGAGCCTCTGCTTTGTCTTTTTCAAAGATCCCTTCAGACTGGACCCCTGGAGTAAATTCTCAGTCAAAAGGGGTTGAATATTTTTGCAGCTCTTGATATAGATTTCCAAATTGCTTTCTGAAAGGCTTATGATTGCGTACATGTCCTAAATCTACATAATGGTGTCACTACAGACTTACCAGCATGCTTGTAACTCTTTTCATTATTTTTGCTAAGTTAATAAATAAAAAATAGTATTTTTTATTGTTACTTTTGAGCTAAAAAAATTCTCTGATGAGTTCTTTTTGGTACAACACAGAACAAATTAGCAGAGAGTTTCAAATATATAAGAGTAAGATCAAATGAAAATTCATTGGAAGAATAATATATAAGTGTGAAAGGTATTACTTTAAAAGGTATTTGAGATCCTCAAAAGAAATCCAAACCAAATGAAATTTTCCAGAGAAATAAATGAAATGTGATTTCAATTTTTTTTCTACTCATTCATTCTGGAATAGAACATGCTTGTTTGCTACTTGTTCAGGAAATTTCTGACCCCGCTTAAGTAGGGGTCCTGCTTGGTTCCACTGGAAAGTGAGCTAGGATTATCTGTTTCCTTGCAGCCACTTCTGACAGCACAACAATTAGCCTCCGCTGTCGCTGGCGTGATGCCGGGAGGCACGCCAGCCCTCAACCAGCCTATCCTCATCCCCTTCAACATGGCCGGACAGCTAGGAGGACAACAAGGACTGGTCCTCACACTGCCTACTGCGAATCTCACCAACATCCAAGGGCTGGTAGCAGCAGCTGCAGCCGGAGGCATTATGACTCTGCCATTGCAAAATCTACAAGGTAACCCATTGTCTCCATGCGCCATGTTGGGCTTGATCCACTGGCTGGTGGGTGTTCTTTGAGGTGCTCAAGTGCCCCCAGTGGTGAATGTGGTTCAGAGTTGTTTCCACTATTGAGGAGATGCAAGGCTTGTGTAGGGAGCAAAGTTTCAAGTGGTGTGTGAATCCCAAGCTTGGTGAAACCATAGGCTTTATCAGTCCTTGTTTCCTAACAGTGATTTGAAACCTTTCAGGTCTTCTGGAAGCACTTGGGAGCAATCTTTGCACAACAAGTCGAAAACTTAGATGTAAAATTAGTGTGTTGTTATTTGAGGACCTGAGTTATGATCTCATGAGTTCTTCAATTTAGCCAACTGCAAAGAATGGTTAGGCATTATTTGTGTGGGAAGTGGGTTGGAACATCTCAGATACAAGGTATCATTTGGAAGTCTTAATTTAATATTATCTTGCTTCCTAAGTACTTTTAGTTACGATTATTAAACAGAAATTGTTTTACTTGAGATCATACATCGTAATGAGAAAGATAGACTCGTGTCTGGAGCCTTTGTATTACATAGGTATACAATAATGGCTGGACTCACCGTGCTCTGGAAGGGTAGTTCTCCTGGTACTACAAAAGTTTTCACTTTGCTTTAAAAGATTTGGTAACACTGGTTCATAGACTGATTCACAAAAGATTCTGTCAGAGGAAGAACTTTGTGGTGAAAGACGAATTGGTTTTGGACTGCTCAAAGGTATTTGTTTTCTCCATTGATATGAAAGTTAGCAATTAAAAGCATTTTTTTTTTTACAGAGTGAGAGTTCGATTGGGTAAGTTATCAGAATAACAATTTAAAGTACTTTTGGTGGTTGGTCAAATGTCAGGGCTCCTTATGGCCAGAGCATCAACCCATCGATTAAGAAACTGACCACTTAAGAACTGGTTAACCCTTGACCCAAAGTTTTTTATACACTGTATGTTCTAATATCCCACCTAGTGTTGCCACTTCTTGGCTTTCACTTTAATGTTTAAAACAAAGTCTCTCTCATACCATTAAATTGTGCCAGGAAACCTACCGTTCATAAATCATGCATGCCCAGGACACGCTAATGCACAAACTTTACTTCTTTCAAATTTGAGAGTGCCTGGGAGCCAGGATCTCAAGATTAAGCAAATAAGGCAGGAATAAACAAGGTGAAAGCAGAAGTAACAAAGTGTAGGAAGAGGCTTTCTAATGTAGGTGGATGATGAAATCTTAATGAAGAAATGGGCATTATCAAAATGCAACCTTCCATTTGCAACATTTGTGCTTATGGGAATATTGAATATTATAAATAAACATAAGCTCGCAGAGCTCCTAGGTCATGAATTAATCTTGCTTGGTTAAAATGGATGCCAAAGTTAGAGTCCAAAAATTCAGGCGTATGATAACTTTATTATGGCTTGGTATTATTAGGATTTTAGTACCTGGTTATTTTAAGATCTTGAAGTTAGTGACTGGTCCAATGTAGACTTTCATCAAGATTTTCTCTCCCTCTCTTTTCTTTAAATATCAAATTTCAGATTAGCTTATAGTGTGGAACTTGGTTCTTTTTGCACCTTTGGTTTCAGAAAATGAATCCTAAGGTTTGTGGCCTGATTAAGTAGGTTCAATGAGAGTGCTGACTCTTTTTATCTCCTGGCGCTTCTTATACAATTTTCGTATTGGCCTCACCTTCAGAAGTGGATTGGGGTTGATGGTCAAGCTCTCGACTACTGCACAAACACAAGGGAACATGTTTCCCTTTGTCATTTCAGTGATGTTGGAAGGCAAGTGGTGAGGTCATTAAAATAAAACACTTATTAGCAGCAAGTCAGCCGGGTTTAGGAAAACCTTCCTAGTCGGTCTTAACATGCAAGCCCGTCCTCCAATACTTTTCTCTTTAATAACTTTGCGAATAAATCTCAATTCCTAAGTCGCTGTTAGGATCCTGGAAAGCTCCCCTGCAGTTTCCTTGGACTTTTCTCTTCCTTTTGTATCTTCCCACATGATTTCTTCACCACCCAGACCTCTCTGGGTGGCTGGGGATTTTCTGGGGATGCGTGACTTCTTCTGTTGAAATAAGGAAAGTTCGAGACAAACAAGAAAGAGTTGGTCACCTTCCCAGATGTCCATGGCCAATAAGGATGATAATCGGGTAAATGTCTCTCATCTCCTCGGTGCCCAAGATGAGCGTCTACCACCTGCAGTACAATGCCAGTTGGTCACCTTATCAGCCAGCATCTGACCCAAGGATGATCTCACCACCTTTAGGGAACCTACTGCAGCCCTCAATGATCCATAAGCCACGTCCATGGCTTGTGTAGTTTTCCAGGTTATATCATAGAAGGCGGTGGGATTCTAGGGATGGTGGGTGGGTGGCTGGCAGCTGATAAGGAATCAGGAGGGTTCCTGGTCGACTTTGAGACTGAGCCAACCCTAGACATAATCCAGTCTCACCCTCTTTCAAGAGCGGTAATCTTGCATGTGGTCTACAATACCTCAGAAGGATTCCTTACACACGTGTGTGTAGTCAACAGGGTAGAACACTCTGCCCCTCTCCATGGTCCACCCTAGACAATGAACATAGTAACTTCCAAGGCTTTTAAGAGTCTTTCGATTCAGATTCTATGTCTCTGCCCCACCCCTGCTCACTCTCTCTCTCTCTCTCAAAAATAAATAAACATTAAAAAAACGTAAGAGTCTTTTGAAACAACCAGTAAGTCTGGACAACTCAAATAGATACCCACCTTCTTGGGTGGTTTTATAAAACAGGTGTGTTTAGTCAGTATGAGGGGGAGGGATTGAAGTGTTAAACCCCTAGTCTGAAGTGGGAACCTGTTTCCGTATGATGCGCTGAGTTCTGGATGGTCCCCCCCTTCCTCATTATGAAGCGCTAAGGGTTATTCATGAAGTAAATCTGCCAGCTGTAGTTATCTCTGACTGTCCTCCAGCTTTGCTGCCCAGGCCTTCAGCCTAGCTGTTCTTCTAGCCCCAAAGTTACAACTTTGCTAAGAAAGAAAAATACTGACATCAGTTTCTTAATGGTTTTTGGAATTCGGGGATAAGTTTTCAAGTATCTTCTTCTTTACTAAAGGGATTGAGAGCTGCTTCATTTACGTTCCTTGTAAAGTGACATGGAATTGCTCTCAGACCCTTGGAGACCATGACTCATGCATGTATTTTAATGAGCACTAATGACATGTTGTTACGCTGAGTGGCTTTTCTCTGCTCAGGCAGCAGAGATCCTATCACTATCTCCTCTGAGCGTCATGCCCAGACCGGAGGCATCAGCTCGTGTGGGAGCTCAATAGAAATGCAGACTCTCGGGCCCCACCCCAGACACACTGAACAGAATCTGCATTCTTCAAAAGATTCCTAGAAGATTCCTCGGTACACTACAGTTTAAGAAAGCCTGGTCTAGGGAGCTTTTCCAAAATTCATTTGGCAACTCCCCTGTTATCTCCAGCAACCTCTCCAGATTCCGAGCATCGTACAGTGATGGGGAGCCATTTGACTGGCATAAGCACCCTTGTTAATTTTCCTGTTCTAACTGACCACCCCAGGCCTTTACTGAAGGTAAAGACTGAAACGAATAGCTTGTTTGAGAATTAACTTATTGCTTCAGTTAGGACATTTGTGTCCCTAAGACTGAGCTAGGACATCAATGAGGCCGTCTTTTTATAAGGAAAGAGCCAGGAGTAAGGAGTTAGAAATCTTGTAGAATCCCAGAAATGACTGGCAGCCCAGCCTGTGGCTCCCTGGAAATGAGGTTTGGAGATCAGAGAAAACAGTGAACTACTAAGCTGCAGACTGTATCATTCGCTCCTTTGAGAAGACAGGCATGTGTCCCCACTTCTAGGGTGACTAGTAACCTGTCGCCTCTCTTCTGCTCCTCCCTGTGTCTCTTCTCTGCTGTGTCGGTTGACTTTTGGCTAGCCCGTAATTTTGGCTCGCTCGTATTCCATTCTGTCTCCTTGGAGGACACACACCTTCCCACCTCATATACCACTCAGGAACACTCCATGGCTATCTCAGTCTCCATCATCTCTGTCTTGATCTCCATCTCCACATCTGTTAAAATTCAGACGCCCCAAAATTCTAATTCCTAATGGGCTGAGACTTGGCATTCTAGGCTACCTTGTAGGTCACTGGCCAGACTAGAGATTGACTGCCCCATGTGGAAGTGTGCATTCCTGTCCAGTCAGTAGTGTGGGTGGAAGGGGGGAGCTGGGATGACATGGTATGGAACATGGGCAACAGCCTTAAGAAACACGCTAGGGCCTCCCTCATCGGTAGAATAGAAAGGGCACTGAGGGAGGCATGCTCTGTACTGGCCTGTCCACTGGGAATCCTATACAGACCAATAAGCCCTCCTGTGGGCATGGACAGAGATTGAGACAGACTCTAAACCCAGAGATGCCAAGGGTTGGGTCTAGGTTCTAAGTGTTTTAAGGGAGGTCCATGGAAGTTCTGGCTGGGATTCAAGGGCACGAGTGCTGTAAACTTAGATTAGACCTAGAAATGACCTACTCCTCAACATTCTGCGTCCCTACATGCAGTAGATGAAGTTTTGCGTTCTTTCCTCTCTTAGCGTTGAGAGCTCCTGCCCCCTTCCAAGCACCTCCCACCATCGCGACTCTGGATCCTTCCATTCCTGTGTCCTTTGTCTGTCTGGTGCCCACAGGCATTCACTCTCAGGTGACTGTCAGCAAGCCCACACCTGTGATGTGAGACTAACAATGGCCATAAAGCTCAAAGAAAGAAAATGACTAAGGTTGCTCTGTCACATCCTTGATAAACTTTCAAAGTCAGTGTTTTCCATTTACTTATTATTTGGAAACGTAGCTGTGTTAAAAATATAATGTGCATTTGTCCTAGCGTGGGAACTGGCTTATTACTTGATGGGGTAAAATAAAGTCCCCATCACGGAACTCATGCAAATGTGTTGTGTTTTTTGCTTTTTTAAGTTTCAGGCAGAAAATGTCGACAAATACAACCTCGTATTTGTCTGAACAAGTGACGACAAGCCACAGAGGGGTTAATGGGACAACAGAGGTGGGGCCACATCTCGGGCAGATGATTCAAGTTAGTGACTCGTTCTCAATGCACAGGCTGAGACAACCCACTAATCACCGTGGTCAACATAAATGGAGAATATAAATGTGCTACGTAGGAGATTTATATCAAAGTGTGAACATTCCAGTTCAGTCAAGCATAACATTTAAATTAATGACCAAAAATACATTAGAGAGTGCTGCTTAACCTGAACATGGAAAAGCAATTAGGTTCAAGGCAAGTTGAAAAATCAAGGCCAAGGGTGGGTCTTCCTGCCCTTCATGCTGGCAGAAAACCTGCCCTCGTTTTCTCTCACTCTCCAAAGTAAAGTCGGGGCGAAGCATGGGGGATACTTTTGGTTTGGGGGATTTTGTGTGCAAATCACATTACATTTCCATTTTGTTTGTTTTGTTTGTCCCCATTGTTTTAATTGAGGTATCATTTACATACAATAAAATGCATTGATCTTAGGTGGCACACAGCTCAATGGGTCTTGATAATTCTATGTCCCCATGCAACCTCCATTCACCACAGTCGATACAGAAAACATTTCATTTTCCTCAAAAGGTTCCCTTGTGTCCCTTTGTAGTCAATCCCCTACCTCAAACCAGGCAACTCTGATCTGCTTTCTATCACTTTCGGTTCATTTTGTTTGTTCTAGAACTTCACATAAATCGATTCCTACAGTACATATGCTTTTGTGTCTGGCTTTTTTCACTCAGCATCATGTTTTTGAGATTCATCTGTGTTGTTGTGTCTGTCAGTAGTTCCTTTTCTTTTCTGAGCAGTGTTCCATTGTAAGAATTTGCCACAATCTATTTATCCGTAGTCAGCCCACATCCTAGCAGGGAGACTTGATGAAAGTCTCCTCCCTTGGGGGCATGGAGAGTTGTCTCCATTGGACACCCCTTGGAAGCCTGCTTGGCCACTGTTCTCCTCGGCCCTTCGCTATACCCCTGAGAAATTCTTCCCTGCCCATCGTCTTTCTTGGCTACATCTGAAGAGAAAGTTGAGAAATATGCCTCAGTCCATGTATGGCTTATGGAAGCTTGGGGGCCGAAGGGGTTGCTTGAAGTTTCCAATAGTTAAAGATTTGTAGCTTTCTTGGGAATCCGGTTCTGTCAAAAACTGAGAATGCTTCTGATCTTTTTGCTTTCAGTCAGTTCCAGATGCCAAAGTTTTTTCCAAGGCATACATCTTCCATCTAATTTATTTTTGCTTTTTCCCTCCCTCAGTTCTCTGTTTCAATTCAGTCAGTCTCAGGGTACTGGAGCTCTGACCTCCTTGGTGGTCTCTAAACATATACCTACCCAAGGGCCTTTGCACAGGTCACTTCCCCTGACTGAAGGACTCTTTCCACAGAAAGCATCAGCCTACTTCCTCCCTCACTGTCCCCAACACCCCTGTTCCCTCTGAACTTATTTCCTTCATTTCCCTGTTCTTAGGACTTACTACCTTCTACACAGATTTAAAATCTCAGAAATGGTTGAGTCTGTCTTGTCTTGTCATCTCTTCTCTTCTCTTCTCTTCTCTTCTCTTCTCTTCTCTTCTCTTCTCGTCTCGTCTCTTCTCTTCTCTTCCCCTTGCTCCCTTCCTTCCTTTAACTGCAGCCACATAAGGCAGTGGAGGCAGCTTCCTGATGCTTAGCCCTGATGCTCTAAAGGATAATATCTACATATAGTGTGTTAATATTATGTAGTGTTTAACTGGTCCTGCCCTTAGAACATATGTCCTAAAAGAAGCACTTTGTTTGGTTCGGTGATGTGGCCCAAGAACTGGAACAGTGCCTGCCTGGCTCATAATAAGTGATCAAGAATGGATGGATAGAGAATGGATGGATGGATGGATGGATGAATGGATGGAAGGATGGATGGATGGATGGATTTTAAACCAGGAGTCAGTCAAGTAAAGAGAGGTAAAGAGAACATTCGATGTAGAGAATAAGACATGAGAAGCATGCAGTCTACAGACTCCTCTGAACAGTTTTGGTTATCGTTCAAGTAAAGGTTAGGAGTCTGAAATGGCAAGAAATCAGACTGGAGAAGGAGGAGGGGTAATATTGGAGAGCCTTGTATGCCTTTCTGGTGCACGCCGAGTGGTCATCGTAGGGCCTGATATGTTAGAGAGGAGCAAACCTAAAGGCGATACAATTATGCTATGATATTTTCATGGATATGTGTTTGCGTTTATTTAGTAATGCTTATGTAATTCCAAGGACTCAAATATAAGAAGCATGAAAGCCCAAATGCTGTTTACTAGAAAAAGAAGAAACCTAGATGAAGTTTTGGAACTACGGGACAAGTCGAAGGGAAGACACATCACATTGATACATCTATTTATCTGTTTGTTTATTTATTTATTAAAAGAGAGAATGAAAGCAGGGGAGGGGTAGAGAGAGAGAGAATCTTAAGCAAGCTGCACGCTGAGGACAGAGCCTGAGGTGGGGCTCAATCCCACGACTGAGAGACTATGACCTGAGCCAAACCAAGAGTTGAAAGCTTAACCAACTGAGCTGCCCAGGCTCCCCCACATTCCATACTTTTAATTATCTGACAGTAAATGGAATCATATCAGCTTAACAAGAAACAAGGTCTTTTTTGTTTTGTTCTGTTAGCTCTTCACTAATTTTATTGATCTACTCAATGTATACTTACTGAGCTTCCATAGCATATTAGGTCATGGTCTCAGCCTAGGATATAACAGTAAACAAAACAAAGAGAGTCTCTGAAGGCGCTGTGCTTGTGGAGAGTGTAAAGGAGGATGAAGGGATGAAGGGTGGCAGGCATGGGGCCGTGATGTATTTTACACAGGGCCATCAGCAGCAGTCTTTCCACTGGACAGAGACCCAACGGACACAAGGGACAAATCTGTATAATATCTAGGGGAAGAGAACCCCAGATTGAAGTTCGACATGCTGAGAAAAGTTCATCACACAGATTCCCAATGAAGACACTTTCAACTGACTAGTGGACAGGACACTGGGCATCTTTTGGCTTCACTAGGTTGTACCACAGTAACTAACAAGCACACGATCTCAGTGAGATACCACAGAGGTTTATTTCTGTGTGTATTTCATAATACATGTTGGCTGCAGGTCAGCAGTGGCATTGCTGTACATCCTCTTTCTAAGATCCAGGCTGAAGAAGCAGCCTCTTCATAGAATAGGCCTTTCTCATCACATAGAAAAGAAAGAACAGCAGAACCGCAATGATTTCCAAAGCTTTGACTCAGAAGTGGCCCACATCACTTCCATTCACGTCTCAATCAAGCCTGCTGCCAACAGGAATGAGGATACCCCTTAAGCGGAGGGTGTTTCTTGAGCATATAATTGGAAACTATATTACAAGATGCTACACTGTTCAATAGCTACCGCCCTGAAGATACGCTGCATGAGTATTTGACTTAGGTCAACATTAAGCTTCCTTCCAAAGCCAAGAGTCTACAGTTCTACTAGGTGAACCCATTAGGTCACATGGGCTATCCGTGTGGTTCCTTCAAACACAACACAGTAATAATTTCTTAAAGTAGTAGAATTCAAATGATAAATACAAAAATAGATTACAAATTTATGAAACAATTGGGGACTTTAAAAAATAGCACATGTACACTTATAAAAGTATAGCTCCCTTTATATAACATTCAGGAAAAGGCAAAATGATGGGGACAGAAGGAGATCAGCGGTGACCAAGGGCAGGGGCTGGGAGAAGGAGTTCACTATAAAGCAGTGCAAGGGAATTTGGGAGCTGATGAGACAGTTCTCTGTCTCGATCATGGTGGTGGTTACAGGACTTTATGTGTTTGTCAAACTTATAAAACCACATGGTAGAAAAGCTGAATTTTACTGTATGTAAAATGTACCTGTTTTTTAAAAAAGGGAAGTGGATGGTGTGGTGCTTATACCAATAAAATACCAACTTAATGTTAAAACAAACAAAAAAAAGAATATGTGCGGAGAATCTGGATAGCTTAGTTGGTTAAGCATCCAGTCGACTTTGGCATAGGTCACAATCTCACGGTTTGTGAATTTGAGCCCCACATCAGGCTCTCTGTTGTCAGCACAGACCACATTTCAGATCCTCTGTCCCCCTGTCTCTCTGCTCCTCCCTCATTCGACTCTCTCTCTTCCCTCTCCCCAAAAATAAATAAACTTAAAAGAAAAAAGAATATGTGAGTACAAATCTGCTAATGAAATGAAAGCTAGGGAGAGCTCCATGGAGATGACAGACTCAAGTTATTCCATTAAAGAAAGTGTTGATGGCTCTATTTCTCAGATGCACAAGTAGATGCTAAAATAATAAGGATTTTACATGCATACAATTTGACTCTAGTTGTTTGAAAGAAATCCAAACACACATACACAGACCCCACAGAGAGAAGAAAAGAAAACTACTATATATAATAAAATGTTACTGGTAGACTCTAGACAGTAAGAAATAATGGGTGATACTTTCCATCTTTAAATTTCTTCATCAATAAGTATTACTCCAAAATCAGAATACTTTGTATTCATTAAAGTTAAAAGTCATATCCAAAGCATCATTATTAGCACTGACAAGGTTAGGTCTGTGGGTCTGCTGTCTTGCCCTTCTAACCACTTTTTAAAAAAGCATCCCTCGACTCAAAGTGGATTAATTCTCAAATTAACAATACAGCCACGAAACAACTCTACGCATTCATGATGTATGAGCTATCTTTAATATGAGTAAAATTGCCTTTAAATGTGCTTGATCTTATCGATCAAAGGAGAATTTATAGTCAGGGAGTGGGCGAGGGGTAAGAACGGGTTTCTGAGCATTCTGCTATCGTTCTTGAAGAAGAAAACAGTAGGTGGCCATGGGCACTGCTTTTCCTAATGATTTACTTTTGTGCTATTCTAGTGATGTCCATACCCAGAAAGTTGTGTCCCCAAGGGCATCATGAACAAGAGAGTGGAGGTCTAATATCACTCACAGAAAGGGCAATGCAGCACCTGCCGCAGAAACAAGAAGAATGGACTCTGGCTTTTAGTATGCAATGATTTCTCAGCCTCTGATAGGTGGCTTGCTGTCACAAAGTCCAATATTAAAAATATCTAGTGCATAAATTCATATTTGCAGTGTTATTCAGAAGAGCCCCACCTGACACACCATACAATAATACCAAATCCGCCATAAAGAAGTTATGAAAGTTGTTGCATGTGTCTTACTCTGGCAGTTTTTCAAACCTCCATATCTCCAAGGCTTCAGACTTTTTATTTAAAATACCTGGAGAGCCTGTTCTGCAGTACATTATCCTTGAAGCAGGTGTCACTGAGGCACTAGGGTATGGATTAAACTGGAAGCACATGAATGAGGAGTATGACTAGTATACTGTGTATTTAAGAGATACTGTCAATGGAATAAAGCATTGTCAAAGGATAATGGTTTCCAGCTGCCACATAAATGTCAAAGCAAAGCCAAAGCATTTATTTTCAAAGCAAAAGGCAGGGAAGTAATGTGATCCCCAGTTTGTACATAATAAGGCTGTAAATCCATCAGGGCTCTTGATGGCATGCAGCGATGTGTCTACACTAGGATGTGCAAACTGGATTAGATTCCAAGGCAGCCATCAGAGTTCTTTTCCAAGATGGCTGCCACTAGAATGACACCCTACCTACAAACAGGAAAGATTGTGCTCAGAATGTTTCTCAAACCTACTCTATTACCAAGGATAAGAGAAGCTGGGATCATTTGTTCAAATTTCCTGTGGAACCAAAATAAAGAAGCCTTCTTATCTTTTGGAGAGTGAGAAGGAGGCAGGCAGGGAGTGGGGAATTACAGAAAATAAAGAGATGGAAGTTACCCCCTGTTCCCCTTTGCCCAATGTTCAAAGAATGAAGAGGTAGGATTGCCAAGAAAGTCCGGTCTTGTATGTGTGTGATTCTTGCAGGGCAGATTCCCAGCGAGTGGTCACAGCTCTTATTTCTCGGCCCCTCCAGAGAAAAGCTCGACCTCATTTCCTGCCCTGAGCTGTGCACAAAGATTGGTTGATCAATTTCACAAATACTTACTAAGCATCTGCTCTTTGTCAGGCATGGTGGCACTCTGGTAGGCACTCCGGTCTAGGTAGGAAAGAGGCCATCGTGGTAATCCAGGAGACAAAGGGTCCTGGTGGCTGTGATGAAGAGCAGAGGACCAACTAAGGAGACATTAACAAGGTGCATTTGATAGGACTTGGTGGTGGATTAAATGTAGAGGGATGAAAGGAAAGAGAAGGAGATGCTTACTTAGTTTGATATGTGAGTTAATTTCCTTTGGAAATTTTAAATGGAAATGCCAGTGGCCAGTTGAAAATACATGGATCTAAAATTCAGGATGGGATTGGCACTGGAGACCGTAACATAGAAACTATTGACATGTGTGACTTAAGCCAGGGAGGGAAGAAATTTCTAGGGAAGAAGAGGTTAGGGAAGGATCACAAGTCAAGCCATTCGAAGAGGAAGATAGAGACACAGTTGAGACCGAGGAAGAGGTTCCATCATGTTTGATTGTTCTGCAACCAGCTTAGCCTGCAATTCTTTGGGTTTGGATTCTCTTTCCTTGAAAATAATCTACACATTCACCCTGGAGCTTCTGGTTGTTGCTTACCCCTTATATAGCCAGAGTGTGACAAGAAAGAGCCAAAAAATTGTATCTGTCAGTTTGCTCTTTATCTTCTGAAGACACGCCAAGTTTCCATGTATAAAGAAGCTATTTTAAGAGCTAGTACATAAAAGCTTGAACAGGGTTTGCTCTCTTGCTGGAAAGTAACTCCACTGATTTAAATCTATTATTTAAAAAATGTAGTTGGAGTCTCAAAAATCTCAAAATGAAAACGCTTGAGTCTTTTTTTCCCCCTCCATTCTTCTTTTGAAAGCCCATCGGGTCATGCCCACTGAAGCCATACAGGGCAGAGGAAGCAGCATCAGCCCTGGTGTGGGGTACGGATCGACAAGGATACCTGCACTGGGGAAAAGCTGTAGTTCAGATAATATACTTTTAATTTTCAGGAATTTTTATCTTGGAAAATTATGTCTTGTTGCTCACAAAATTAGTCACTAAAATCTTTTGATTCCACTTTAACCTTTTCTTTTGCTTTAATGTTAGCTCCCAAATTTTATTAATCAACCATGCTCACCAACTGTATAGCCGAAACTTAAAAAACAAAACAAGAGAAAACACAACTCAGTATATTTGTCATTTGTCATCAGATTAGGATTAGCACAAAATGCAGGTCCATTAAAACATTCTTATGCATCTCGGTTCCCCTGTGTGCCATTATTTTAGAAATTCTTAGCAGAACATATATATATTCAACACTTGACATAAGATAATTTGAGTTTGCTGTGTTTGGAAAATAACTCACAGGGGAGAAAGTTGCATTAAATAAATAATAGAGATAAAATTTATACTTCTATATATTTCAAAGCTAATGTCGCTAACTTACAATAGAACGGTAACGTGAAGACACAGTGCTATAATTTGATTGATTTGTTTTGACAGCAGCCAAATAATTGAGAGTGAAAGGTGTCAGCACAGATGAAATATTGTATAAGCCACGTTCAAAAGGCGGCCCTAGCAGCAGCAGCAACTAGAGTTTTATTTCCTTTGATTCCGTACTGGTACTCACCTCCAGTTTATTATGAAACCATGAAAGGTGTCTGACTTCCCCAACTAGGGAGACTTTTATGGAGGGGATAGAAATAGAAGTTTGTCAAATAGTTGAACAATGGATATAGACAAAAGGAGGGAAAATGGCTACAGTGTTCCAGGCTGAATGCTAGCAGCCTGTCCCTTTCTTTTGCAAGTTGCTGCTCTCCTGCATTTTACCTCGCTCTGAAGAGATTCTGAGTGAGAGCAAATATTAGATCCCATTTTCTGCACCTTGACAGGAGATGGGCAAAGAGAGGCGTGTGCTTAGCACCATTTCCGGGCCCAGATAAGGGGCGTTTACCCAACTGCAAACCCTCGTGTCTGGTTAACGATGAGATTTGAGGTGCATGGTGAATCTAGGAGCTAAATGGTCAGGGGAGGGTCGATCAGGAGGAAGTTTCTGCCCGTGGGCAACTGTTGACAGTGTCTTAATAGAGCAGTGGTTAACGGGTAAGTAGGTAACAGGTAAACGGTGGTTAACAGAATAGGCTGTGAGTCTCACTGGCCTGGTTTAATTCCAACCCTACGGCTTGCTAGTTGTGTGACCTAGGCAGGGCACTCTGATCTCTGAGACCTGCCTTCCTCAGATATTTTATAGAGTTGTTTAAGGATTGCGAGGGATACTGTATGGGACATGTCTAGCATAGTGTCGACACTTACTAATGCAAAATGAATGAGAACTTCCGTAGTCTCTCTGTTCTGCCTCTCGCTCGATGCCTGAAACCACAGATGGTATTGAACACTATGTATACATAGTGCTTTTATCCTATATGCTAAAGTTTAATTTACAAGTTAGGCACAGTAACAGTAAGAGATTAACAATGATAACTAGCAATATAAAATAGGACACTTAGGTCAATATACTATAACGAAAGTTGTGTGAATGTGGCCTCTCTCTCAAATTATCTCATTGTTCTGTACTCATCCTTCTTGTGCTGATGTGGGATGTTAAAATACTGTGTGAACGGATGAAGTGAGGCCAGTGGCATAGGCGTTGTGATGTAGTATTAAGCCACCATTGACATTGGGATGACATGTCAGGAGAATCATCCATTCCCAGACCACAGTTGACTGTGACTATGGAAAGCAAAACTGCAAATAAAAGGAGACTACTGGGGTGCCTGGTTGGCTCAGTCAGTTGAATGCCCTACTGTTGATTTTGGCTTGGGTCATGATTCCGTATTTGTGGGATTGAGCCCCACGTGGGGCTTCGTGCTGAGCTTGGAGCCTGTTTGGGATTCTCTCTCTCTCTGTCTCTCTCTGTCCCTCTGCCCTCTCCCCAACTTGTGCCCCCTCTCTCTAAAAAAAAAATAATAAAGGGCACCTGGATGGTTCAGTCAGTTAAGCGTCCAACGTCGGGCTAGGTCATGATCTCACAGTTTGTGAGCCTGCATCGGGCCCTGTACTAATGGCTCAGAGCCTAGAGCCTGCTTCAGATTCTGTGTCTCCCTCTCTCTCTGCTCCTCCCCCACTTGTGCTCACTCTCCCTCTCTCCCTCTCTCTCCATTTCTTGGAAATAACAAACTTTTAAAAAATTTAAAAATTAAAAAAAAATCAAAGGGGGACTACTATATTTTATTACTTAGAGTTGCCAAATCTAAAATGATGGCCATGAGCCACATGTGGCTATTGGGCCCTTGAAATGTGGCTAGTCCAGGTTGACATATGCTATAGACGGAAAATCCACACAACTGCAAATATCTCATTAATACTTTTATCTTGATAATTTGTCGAAAAGATATTTTGGATATATTAGGTCAAATAGAATATACCATCGAAATTAACTGTTCCTTTTTATTTTTTTAAATACGGAGAATAGACATTTTAAATTGTGGATGTGGTTCACTTTTGTGGCTTGGGTTATATTTCTATTGGATAGCATTAGTCCAGCCTGGAGGACCTCCCTAAACCTCATATACTTGTGGCACTAATGAAAAGTTTTGCTCATTAAAAATAAACATAATTAGCATATATTTACATTTTGGACCCTCGAGCAGAAAATCACAAAGGGTCCTCTCAAGTGACAAAAAATTAGAGAGACCACATTTAGTACGTTCTCTGCTGTAGTTTAGGAACTATTTGGGATTTTTAGCTATCTATATAAAAAAGGATACAATTTATAGTTTTTATGAGCAACTTCCATTGACCACAATCTAAGGTTCTCTTTCTTTTTTAAAAATTATTATACTCTGTACTCTGAAACAGCGAGGAAATGTATATTTGCTGCACTGATCTTTGCCACCTTTCCTTGAGATCTTTTACCTTAAAAACTGAAACATTATAAATAATGCTAAAATCCTCCTCTGCCTCTGTCCAGGTCTCCACGGTATTCCCCGCTCCTGGAAGTCACCATGACCCCTCCAGTGTGCGTGTTTATGGATTTACTATATGTTATATATACATATATACATGAAATATATAGCATATATTATACTATAAACATAAACCATAATTTTGATGTGTTAAATTTTTATATAATGGTAACACACTCTAGATGTTTTTGTATCATGCCTTTTTCTTTCAACATTTTGCTTTTGAGGTCTGTCCATGTTGATACAGATAGATAGTAATTATTAGATTTATTTGATCATCTTATTTTGTGCATTTTTTTATCATGCTTTTTCTGCCCTTTTTCTCCTTTCTTGCATTCTAATGGATTTGTTGTGTTTTCTTTCTTTCTTTTTTTTTCCCACCTACTGGATTAGAAGTTCAACATCCCATTTTATTCTTTTAGTTGTTATCCCTGCATTTGGAATAGTGTTTTAAGGAGTCATGTCAATATTTTTATCTTTCCTCCTAAATAATATTGTAACCTTTTGATTCCCTCTTCCCATCTTCTGTACTATTATTCCCCACCTTTAGTTATTCTTCATACTGTTGTGTGTACAGCCTCTCTTAGTTTTCATTATATCTGCAAAATCTTTACCCATTTTTAGGTCTTATATGCTGTTCCTCCCTCCTGGAGCTTTCTGATTCTTTTAATGATGATCTTTGAGTGATAAACTGAGTTTCATTTATTTAAGTTTCTTCTTTTGTCCTTATTTTCTATTGTGTAGCTGGACTTAGAATTCTAGGTTTATAGTTAATATTTTCAGCAAATGAAACAATTATCTTCGGGCTTTATTTTTTGCTGATCATAAATGTATTGTCAGTTTAATTGTCGTTTTTCTCCCAGATAGAATATATTTTTAAAAAAAATTTAAATGTTTATTTATTTTTAAGAGAGAAAGAGAGATGGAGAAAGAGCAGGGGAGGGGCAGAGAGACAGGGAGACACAGAACCCGAAGCAGGCTCCAGGCGCCGAGCTGTCAGCACAGAGCCTGACACGGGGCTTGAACTCATGAACCATGAGCTCATGACCCGAGCCAAAGTCAGATGCTTAACTGACTAAGCCACCCTGGTGCCCCTAAAATATCTTTTAAGATTATGGCCGATGTTAAGATTTTTCTCTTTGTCTTTGGGATTCACCAATTTTACTGTGAAAGACATGGGTATGGATTTATTCTTATTTGTCCTTCCTGGGACTTGGGACTCCTGACTTTTCAATCATTGTCTCTTCTCCCCCAATCTCTCATTTCTTTCCTCCAGGATCTCCTATTACATACCCACTGTCTTCCATGTCTCCGAGCCTCTCGTATTTTCTCTCTCATTATATTTTGTGCTGCATTGTTTTGCGATTTCCTTAGATCTATCATCCAGTCTTCTAATTCTCTCTGTAGTTAAATTTAATCTTATGTTTAATCTTAAATTTTTCATCTTAAGGACTGTATTTTTCATTTCTAGGAGTTCTAATTTTTTTCCTTTATGGTTTCTGTTTTTTCTTAGCTCTCTTTAATCACTGAAAAATACTTATTTTATAATATTCTTCAGACTGCCTTTTAGCTTAAATACTCAAGGAGCTAATTCATAGTTGCTCTCTCTCTATTATCCATAGTGGAATGTGTCCCTATGTGGTAAGGAATTTTTTTATTTTGAACTCACTTTGGCAGAGATGTTGTTGTTGTTTTTAATGTTTATTTATTTTTGAGAGAAAGACAGAGTGTGAGTGGGAGAGGGGCAGAGAAAAGGGGAGACAGAATCAGAAGCAGGCTTCAGGCCCTGAGCTGTCAGCACAGAGCCCGATGCAGGGCTTGAACTCATGAACTGTGAGATCATGACCTGAGACAAAGTTGGACACCCAATGGATTGAGCCACCCAGGCACCCCTGCAAGAGATAGTTTTTCTATGAAATCCTTTATACTGTAGGTTGCATAAATATTGCTAATAAGAGGTTTTGCATTTGCTTTGTGCCAAATGTCTAACAAATTTCATAAATGATCACTCTTCTTGGAGATACCTGCAACACATACATAGTATAAACTTAGACAACATTATGAAATATTCTCACCTACCCAAGGCCCTTAACAGAAACAAACATCTTTGTCAATTCCCTGGGCTAGTGCATGGGATTCATCTCATCTCTTTTCACTGTTGTGACAGCCCTTTCAAGGTTCTGGATTTTTAGAACAGTCTCCATTCAAACAGTTCTTCTCACATGAACCCGAGGCTCAGATCCTGTCTCTATGTTGGTGACCAAACATCAGTCCCATGCTGGCCAGTCCTGACCGCTGTCTGCCCTCAGGGTGCCAGGGTGTCAGTTAGTGGTCTTGCCATTTTTGATTTCTGATGCCTGAGTGTGTTCCTTTCTACCTGTATATCTAAAGTTTTGACATACTTGGTCATAGTTTCCATATATTGGAAGCAAGAAGGTTGTCCATGTTAGATCAATGTAATATTTTTCTATGAAAAGTCTTTTCCTCTTCCTTTTGTCAATTTCTCTAGGTAGATCAAGTCTGGATAATTCATCCTTAGCAGATAGATAATTCCTAAACATTTCAAGCATTCGATTTGGTAGTGACTTAAATTGAATTTTTTCTGGAGCTTTCAGAATATCCTTTGTGGAATTATTGGAAACTTTTAGAAAGAAAGCAACAAGCCCATTACAAATATATCTAATATTGTAACCTTCTGAGATGTTCTTGAGTGATAGATATATGTGGTTCTTATTAAGTAAGCCAAATTCTTTATAGAAACCAAAGATTATTCAGCTAAACTTTGGTCCCAAAAATAAGTAGCCAGCAGGGATCACAAATAACTGAAGACATTTCCCAGTTTGAGGGAAAAGCATAGAAAATACTCTTTAGTTTATATTTTTAGGATATTTTTAAAATTTGATTTTGATTTTAGTTAAAATATTTTTAATTTATTAATTTAATAAAGTTCCATATCTATTAAGGATGTGGAAATAATATTTTTATTTTGAAATATCCAAACCATAACAGAGGACTATAGCGAATACCTGTGTGCCTACCTTCTGTTCTATTGCATGCTAACATTTTCCCCTTCTTGCTTCATCTTGCTTCTTAAAAAATATTGCAGGGGTGCCTGGGTGGCTCAGTTGGTTAAGCATCTGACTCTTGATCTTTGCTCGGGTCATGACCTCATCATTCGTGGGTTCAAGACCCGCATTGGGCTCTGCCTCTCCTCTGCGTGCTCTCTTATCTCTCTTTCAAAATAAATAAAAATAAACTTAAAAAGGAAGTATTACAAATACAGTTGAAGCAATCTTTGTAACACTCCCAGATTCCATGCCCTCCCTCATTTTTTTTTTGCTTTTTAAAAATTATGGTTAAAACATACATAACATAAAATTTACCACTTTAACCATTATTTGGTGGCATTAAATACATCTATATTACAGTGCAATCATCACCACTATCATCTCTAGAACTTTGTCATCTTTTGCAGCTGAAACTCTGTCCCCATCAAACAGTAACCCTCCATTACCCTCTGTCCTTGGCACCCACTGTTCGACTCTCTGGCTCCATAAAGCGGAGTACTCTGGGTATTTCAGTAAGTGGAATCATACGGCATTTGTCCCTTTGTGACTGGCTTATCTCACTCAGCGTAGTGTCGTCAAGATTCATCTATGTAGTAGCCTGTGGCAGAATTCTATTCCTTTTTACGATGGAATAATATTCCATTGTAAATATATGCCTCATTTTGTTTATTCACTCACCTGTTAGTTCATCCAAGAGATGCTTGGGTTTCTTTCACCTTTGACTACAGTGACCCATGCTGCCATGAACGTGGGTGAACACATAATCTGTTTGTCCTTGCGTTCAATGCACTGGGGTATATCCCAGAAGTAGAATCGCTGGATCATATGGTAATTCTATGCTTGGTTGTTCAAGGAGTCGCCATACCATTTTTCTTAGCAACCGCACCATTTTACATTCCCACCAACAATGCACCGGGTGACAATTTTCCATGTCTTTTCTCCAGTACTTGTTAAACTCTGGTTTTGGTTTCTCGTGCTGTTGTGATAAAAATTATACTACCAGGTGTGAAGAGGCATCTCATTGTGGTTGAAGGAGCATTTCTGAGACAATAATTAATGACCTACTGACTTCTCCTGATATTGTTTCATCACGGTTCGGTATATTCCAAATAACCTAATAATCGAAGGAGAAAATCACCCTAAGGAGGAAATGCACACCTGAGAAGTTACATGACTTCTGCTTCATGTCCTGCAAATGATAACTGTTACAGGTACAATTATGGGGATAATTGCAGCTGGATATACATTTTCAGGTGAATATAAATGTTTTATGTATGCAAGTGAATACTAGCAATATTTGTCATGAAAGAAATTCCCTTGGTGCAAATGTTGTTTTCCTATTGACTTCCATTACAATGAAAGATTTCACTGAACAAAAACATATTTCCCTATAGATAAAATTTTCCTTGAAGAAGATTTTCAGGGGCACTTGGGTGGCTCAGTTGGCTCAACATCCGACTTTGCCTCACGTAATGATCTCACGGTTCGTGAGCTCGAGCCCTGAGCTGTCAGCACAGAGCCTGGAGCCTGCTTCAGACTCTGTGTCTCCCTCTCTCTCTCTCTGCCCCTCCCTGCTTGTGCTCTGTCTCTCTCTGTCTCTCAAAAATAAATAAACATTAAAAAAATAACAATAAAGTTTAAAATAAGTATTTTCAACCTGTGGCCCTCTCAGTGGGATGCTACTGTTGGAATTCAATGAAAGTACCCCATGAAGTGATTCGGGACCTAGGCAATAGTTCTCTTTTCCTTCGTGGCATTTTTTCATTCTTGGCATCTTCCCTACCCTCGAGAGGGATATGGAAGCTCCTTTCTGAATCATGAGGATTTCTTCCATGCCAGGGTATTTGTTTATTTTCTGTTTTGAATGCCACAAATGTTCTACCAGTGGTCTGGTAGAAACCACTCTCAAATCATTTAGAGCATGATGTTTATATTTCTAGTAAATGTGCTATGCTCTAGTTCATGTTTTATTGCAGCCTACATTTTTATCATTGAAGATTTCAAGTTATATTTTAAGAAGTAAGCTTGCTCCCCCTAACATTTCTGGCCAATCTTATGTGCCTAATATATTTCTTAGACATTTCTGGTGCATCTTCATGTGCAATAGATGCTATTGTTTGTCAAGTGTGAACTACAGTCAGTAGAGCTACACTCTACCAGCGAATTTTGTTTTGCTTTGGTTTTCATTTTCATGAACTACACAGTCTGCCCTCCACTCTGGTGGAGAACAGAAGGCAGGATAAGGTAGGCAGGTCGCCCGCAAGGAAAGAGCAGGTGTACAAAAGCCCCTCGAAATCATAAAGTCAGGGGTGCTCATAAAACTGTATTGCACGCGTTTTCAGGAGATTAATGAGTGGGTCATAAAAGAGCTTTAATTTTTTGGCCAAACTCCAGCCAGAAAGTTGCGTATCTCCAAGATAGTTCTTTCCAACTGCAAAAGCCTTGCTCTGAGAATCTTTGTAGTTCAACACTCCAATTCTATTGCATTTCTTCACTTAAAAAAGAAATAAAAATGGGAGAGGTAGCTATGGAAATCATCAAGCTACCCAGCATTCCTGGCCAGGTTCATGGTCAGGTGTGTCTTCTGCTTAACTATCTCCTTCACGGGGATGAAAATGAGGCTGTTAGAGCCCAATACAAGCAGGAGTCCCCAGCACATGCGTCTTAGAAACATAGATACATGCCTTACCTCATCCCAACCAGCAACCTAAAAATATAATTAGTTGGCTATAAGGGCAATTAATATTATGAAATACAAACAACCAAAACAAGCAGTCGCTGCTGTGGGAAAAATATTGCTGGCTGATCACTCCCCGGACTCTGCCACATAGCACATTCGCTCACATAGTACAGGAAAAAGGACAGACCCCGCCCCCACCATCACGGCTCTTCGAAAATTCTGGGTGCCCCTCAGTAAATGTGACTGCGTCGGCAAGACAGACTTCCATGTTGGTTCTCACCTTCTGAATGCTCCAGAATATTATTTACTTATTAACAGTCATCTGTCAACTGTATTTTAAAAATGAGAACTCAAAGCCCTTTTCACCTGAAATATTTCAAAACTGCGTTCACAAAGAAATACCATTTATGAATCAAAAAAAAAAAAACAACTTGAAAGCACTTTGAATTTCACAGACTTTGGGGAGAAATTAGAATATTACCACATGTAAAAAAATCTCTTCAATTCAGAATACCATTAAAATAATAAACGTTTAATTAAGAAGCTAAAACTCCAAACAAATCCTGTTTCATAATGATGTTTTTTCCCATAACTGCCCAGCTCCCTCCCACATTATTGTTTTAATAGGGACATTTTACATCCTCATGACAAAAGCACAAGATGCCTTGTTTGGTCTGAATATTTCTGTTTAGTTTATTTATTTCTTGAGAGAGAGAGAGAGAGAGGGAGAGAGGAGGGGAGGGACAGAGAGAAAGGGAGAGAGAGAGAATCCCAAGCAGGCTCCTCACTGTCCGCACAGAGCCCGAGGAGAAGTTCGAATCCTGAGATCATGACCTGCGCCAAAACCAAGGGCTAAATGCTCAGCCAACTGAGCCACCCGGGCACGCCTGGTCTGAATATTTCTGAGAAAATCTCAGTGCACTGCGTTCTGTCTCTTTCTTCTCCATTAAAGAGAAAACCAGATTCCAAAGCCTGTTCCCATCCAAGGAAAATCTCCACAGCCAAACATCCACAGACTTAACAGAAATGAAAGATAGAGACTTTATCTGAACTTCTATCTATAATTTTATTTTTAAAAGCTAGACTGTAGAGCCACGTGCCCCTATATGTAATACACGTGTGTGCATATGTGTGTTCGTTACTAAATGCGTTGTACTTTTTGCTGGTATAAAATACTGCCATATTCGTCAATTTTGTCCTGACAAATATTTGACCACACGTAATCTCACGTCTTAGAAATGCATCTGCATTTTAGGGGGGGAAATAGGATGACGCCTCAGGTCTCATGCCAGATTTTAATGTAAAATTAATTCTTTGAAAAAAAGACTTTTAAAAACACAACATTTTTCTAATGTACATTAAGGATGTTGGAGAAGTTCACTGAAGCATATGCTGTGAGCTTTCAGGAGCAATCTGTAGTCAGGCATTTTAAATGAAAATTGATTTGTGATTTACATGGTCAGTGGAAAGAAAATTAACTTATGGAAGGTTGTAATGAAATATTAGACAAGTAAAAAAGTAGATGGTGATCTAGTGGAACTAAAAGTCCCATCTGGAAGAATTCTGTGACATTTTTACATTTATCTGTGTTCTGCATGAGTTGTAATGTTAGTGGTAATTTTATGGGACTGAACTGAAATGAAAAGGGTGTTATCACAGATTGCCTACAATATAGGATTGTGTTCAGTGGAGAGTCCTGTATCCTTTTCTCCATTTTCTTATAATATGACTCATTGCACTTTTTTCAGCTACTGTTGTTGAATGCATTCAGCCTTTTACTTGAGGTTATTAAAGAAGAACATCAAATGCTCGCAAGTACAATCTAACCGCACATTTAAAAGCAACACTGCAACTTCCTCTTCGTTCTGCATTGTTTAGGTAATGTCCAGGAAAGGACCTCCAAAGTGTACACAAAAGAAGCAAGCGTGCTGAATGTAAAGCTTTTACCTTAAACTGTTTCTTTCTTTCTTTCTTTTTCTTCTTTTTTTTTTTTTTTTTTTTTTTTTTTTTGGTGTGGGGAGAGGGGTGGGTTCAAAAATACGATGAACAGCTCACCAAAACCCGGAGCATGTTAGCAGAATGGTAAATTCATACCTTCCTAGAAATGAATCATTCAGAAATTGCCCATTTCCTCCTTTTCTCTTCCAATTTTATAAAAGCAATCACCATTGTTTCTGTGGTCAGAGAAGCGTATTTTAGTAAAAAAAAAAAAAGAAAAAAGTGAAGAAGATTCCTATTTTTCTGTTCAAGAAGAGATGTCCACCAGATTTCAGTATTCCTTAGTTGATATAAATTTTTAAATTTTTTTTTTTATTTTTGAGACACAGAGAGAAAGAGACAGAGCATGAGCAGGGGAGGGGCAGAGACAGAGAGGGAGACCTAGAATCGTAAGCAGGCTCCAGGCCCTGAGCTGTCATCACAGAGCCTACCGCGGGGCTCAAACCCACAAACCACGAGATCATGACCTGAGCTGAAGTCGACACTTAACCAACTGAGCCAGCTAGGCACCCCAGGTGATATAAATTTTAAAAGGGAGAATACCTCGTGGGTGTAAGTCCACCTGCTATTTTTTTTCTTTACAGATAGCCATAACTTTTTCAAAGTGTACAATTTCTGAATTACTCTAAGTTAAACATTTGATATTGTTTAAATACTTTGACCCTGTGCTGAAGCATAAGCCATGAAATTATTTGCCTGAGAATTTCAAAATCCATTTTATATCTCTATTATTTTCATCTCCTCCTCCAGGAACCACAGAAGTTGTCGAACTTCTACAAATTCTAAAGATTAAAGTCTTGGGCTAAATTGATACTTACTTGAACTATATTTAAATAAATCCATAAAATGTGGGAAATCTTACCTTCAGGGCTGGTAGTTTGAAATGTCCTCCTTTATTTTAAATTATTTTCATCAAGTATTTTTCATTGTGAAGTTCCTCATTTTTTTCTATGTTCTCTAATAAGAAAATAGCTAGTTATCTCACTAGATCAAATCGGTGGGGCACCTGGGTGGCTCAGTCGGTTGAGCGTCCGACTTCGGCTCAGGTCATGATCTTGCGGTCCATGAGTTTGAGCCCCGCGTTGGGCTCTGTGCTAACAGCTCAGAGCCTGGAGCCTGCTTCGGATTCTGTGTCTCCCTCTCTCTCTGCCCCTCCCCCACTCGTGCTCTGTCTCTGTCTCAAAAATAAATAAACATTAAAAAAAATTTTTTTTAATAGATCAAATCGGACCATCTTTATTTCAGCCAGGGTGGTAACTTTCTATCCTGTAACTACAGTGGTGGCTCTCAAGTAGGTCTGTCCACCACAATCACCCGGGACTCTTGCAGAAAATGTCCATTTCTAGGGCTCACCACAGAGTTCTGATGTCATGGGTCCAGGATAAGTCCTGACATTAGTACCTTTTAAAAAAATAGAACTCCCTGGTTGAATTTAATGCCCCCCAGGACTGAGCCTACCCTTCTGTAAGAACAGGCCATAAGGAGATTCTTCGGGAAGTTACTCTATTGTAGGCAAGAGGCCAGAGGAGGGGTTGAGCGGGATTCACTCTTTTTTAATTTTTTAAATTAATTTTTTATTTTTATTTATTTTTTTTGAGAGAGAGACAGAGACAGAGTGCAAGTAGGGGAGGGGCAGATAGAGAGGGAGACACAGAATCCCAAGCAGGATCCAGGCTCGGCGCTGGGATCACAAAGCCCCAACGCAGGGCTCGAACTCATGAACCACAAGATCATGACCTGAGCTGAAGCTGGATGCTTAACCAACTGAGCCACCCAGGCGCCCCTTCGCTCTTGCTTTATCCAGGGACACAGCTCCACCTTCTTCCTCTCTGTGCAGTTCTTCTGTTTCAGGAATCATTATTTGACCCACAATATTTGGATTTGTACATTTGACCTAAATACACATACAATTGGATTATAAGACAATTCTGCGTTGTTTATTTAGTTACGTTTTCCATCATATGCTCAAACTATACTTTGAATCTGGATTGGTTTTTGGATGATTTAAATTGAGACGTCTGTTCTGATATAAAATAAATTTTAAAAAGTTAAAATTTATTCCTGAGAAGTATCTCGAAATATCTATTTTTGGTGGCAGAGGATGAACGATCGCTTCCATTATTTTTGCTTGAATTTTGGTTGTTTCCTTCCAGTGGAAAGCAAGCGACCCCCCACCAAAATCTCCTCTAACGTCGTACCCAAGACCGAAGCTGCGGGTGCTGACGTAGCATTTAAACAACCATCTGACATCCGTCCCTCTTGTCATTTCTACGGCGCATTCGGTTCATAACATTTCTAGGGGAAAGGTCACCCATCTGTCACTAGCAGTGTTTGTGGCAACTCAGAAAATAAAATGGGGTGGTTAATGATAGCCGGGGCAGCCCGAGTAATCACAGGATGCCGCCGAGGTCAATACTCTGTATTGGCTTTCCGTCCCGTCCCTCTGAAACAATATACTGGAGTGAATGTAATCAGTAAGTGGTTGCAAATGAATCTTTTAGGGACATCAGCATTACAGAAACAAGAGATTCAAGAAGAGATGCTAAGTGGATCTTTGGGTTTGTAATTGCAGCCCTGGGAATCATTACCCTAATTAATAGCTGTTAAACCCAAGACCCTTGCTACCAGGCGCATGCGCGAGTTTGCAATCGCCGTCCTGGGAGTGTCTTTTGGGCTCTGCAAAAAGTGTCAGCGAGGTAAACAGACCCTGGGGACCAGGCCCCGGTGCGGGGCGGTCTGCTGGCCCCCACCTTTTCCTAACCACACGCACATCCATGCTGAGCAGATAGCCCCTCTTATCACAGACCGCAAGTGCCGGCCGCGGAACAAGGTGAGGAGATCCATTTCGGCCCTAAGTTTCTGTTGGGTAAAGAGAGCTTTAGGGGCGCCTGGGTGGCTCAGTTGGTTGAGCGGCTGACTTCAGCTCGGGTCATGATCTCACGAAGTCTGTGAGTTCGAGCCCCGCGTCGGGCTCTGTGCTGACGGCTCAGAGCCTGGAGCCTGTTTCGGATTCTGTGTCTCCCTCTCTCTCTGCCCTTCCCCTGCTCATACTCTGTCTCTATGTCGCTCAAAAATAAATAAACGTTAAAAAAAATTTAAAAAAAAAAAAAAGAGAGAGCTTTAAATATACGCTGCTTCTGGTGGATGGGTTGCCCTGGTGGGAAGACCGTAGCCCTCTTGACATTGGCTTGTGAGTGTATCACGAACTCCAGAGACAGAGTATCAGCCCACTCCTTCAGGTCACCATCTGTCAGAGGTAAAGACAAACTCCTGTCTGCAGGGCCAGACCTAGGCATAACTGTGAGGGAGGCCAGGTTTGTCTCTGAGCCCTCAGTCTGCCTTTGCTCCCTTCAACTGCCGCTCGTTTTGTCTCCCCTCCTCACCCGTGGCCACTTATCCGGACGGGTAGGTACCTCTACCTCCTCTTCTGGTCCAAACCTCCTCTTAAAGATTCCAGCGAACTTGCACATTTGAGGTATAATTTCCCAGTAATGCTTCCAGAAATATAAGAAAACAAAATCACAAGCCAGGCATCAGCCAACTGGGTTTGGGAGTCATGTTGGAAGGAAGGAAAAAACATCACTTTATATCCTCATCCTGTGGCCTGATGGACTTCAGAAGAATATTAGTGATTGAGAACCTGATATAATCGTTGATTTATTGGTTTACACACTGCATAAGCTGATACACGTAAAAAGTATGAAGACTCACTGCTGATCAAAGTTTTGTCTCCACATCGATGCAGATATTATCTACCCAAAAGATGTCACCCAGATCCACACATTCCAGGTATATGTGTTAGGGAAACAGGTGGGTGTTCTACAACAGCAGGGTCTCTATTTACCTCGCCATCTTTGCCCTAAACAACCCAGGTGACCCTAGACTCGGCGAGGAAGGGAGCTAACCCAAACATTTTGAGGATGTGCGTGACGGGGTTCTGCTTCAGATCCGGGTCACGTTTACAGAGCCTGTGCTAAATGCTGAGTGTTCTCAAAACGCATGTCGCTTCCCTCCCACAAACACTCGGCGAATAGGCATTGTTCTCCTCACTGTGTGTGGAAGTGAAACAAGGCACAGACATGATTCAGGATTTTCCCCACAACACAACTAGGAAACAGCACGATCTAAGTTGGAACTTGAGGTCTCTGGCTTCACCTCCCTTGCTCCTTCCACTGTACTGCTACCGTGACTTGGGAGTCTCTACCTGCCATTCGTTTGGAGGAGATAAAACAGCTCCCATAAACTCTACAAAAAGTTCAAGATGGCGGAGTTGGATTATGTAATTCTGGTATTCTGAGCTGGCAGTAAATGCTCATTAAAACAAAGAATCGAATGGATTAACTGGAGCAACCTCATGCCTCTTCATGTAGCATTTCTCCTTCCGACGGCAACAGGAGAATTTGCAAGTCAATCCAGAAAGGGAGAAAATTATTAGGGGTCCAAGTGATGTATCAGAACTAGTTCAAATATTGTGGGACGGGGGCTGGGCTAAATTGGTAAGGAGCATTAAGAAAGACGCTTGTTGGGATGAGCACTGTTATACATAGGGGATGAATCACTGGTATCTACTGCTGAAATCATTGTTGCTATGATATGCTATACTATGCTAACTAACATGGATGTAAATTAAAAAATACATAAATGGGGCGCCTGGGTGGCTCAGTCGGTTAAGCATCCAATTTCAGCTCAGGTCATGATCTCATGGTTCATGGGTTTGAGCCCCTTATCGGGCTCTGTGCTGACAGCTCGGAGAGTGGAGCCTGCTTCAGATTCTGTGTCTCCCTCTCTGTCTCTGCCCCTTCCCTGCTCCTGCTCAGTGTGTATGTCTCTCTCTCTCTCAAAAATAAACATGAAAAAAAATTTTTAATAAAATTAAATAAATAAATAGAAATTATATAAAAAAGAACTGATTCAAATAGCTTTTGCCATTCTTGAAATAAATAAGCAAAGGAAAAATGTCAGTCAGTCAGTACCGATCAGTGTCCTTAATGTGACTCTTTATGTGTGTGTCTGATAAATATTATTGCTGACATTTTAAAATTAGAATTCAAGCCTCCCCCAAAATAGGTCAGTGTGCTAATAGTGTAGGAAAATGCTTTAAAAAGGGATTAAAACAGTGGTTCTCTACTGAGAGTGATCCCCCAACCCCAGCAGGAGACATTTGGAAATGTCCGGAACTGGTTTTAGTTGTTACCACTGAGGGGAGGATTGCTACTGGCATCCATAAAGTAGAGACCAGGGATGCTACTAATAAACTTCCAAGTGGGGGCCGGGGGGGCTCAGTAGGTTAAGCGTCAGACTTTAGCTCAGGTCATGATCTCACCGTTGCTGAATTTGAGTCCACATTGGGCTCTGTGCTGTCAGTGTGGAGCCTGCTTCGGATTCTGTCTGCCTCTCTCTGCCCCTCCCCCACTCACGTGTGCATTCTCTCTCTCTCAAAAATAAATAAACATTAAAAAATTTTAAAAAAAAACAACACAACACATCCTATAAGGCCCAGCACAGACCCCACAAGGAAGAAGTATCGGGCCTCAACTGTCAATCGTGCTAATATTGAGAAACCTTGAGTTAGAGAATTCATGTTAGAGGGGAAAAAAATGACAAAGGGTAAAAGAAACCTGATTGGATTTATAATCTCAAAGCGAAAGTGTGTTCTGGCTAGGAATTGAGATAAGAAAAGAGTCTTAATATTGTTAGTTTGATTGAAAAATTATTTCAGTCTTTCATAGTTTAATAGGATTAGCCTCATAAGAAATTTCAATCAGCTATGGAGTCAGATTCCTGGAAAACAGCCATAATAATAAGTAGTATGTTTTGACCACCTACCCTATGCCAGGCATTTACTTTATGCTTTACAAACATCTTTAACCCTCACGACTTTATGAAATACATATAATTATACTCTTTTATGCGTGATGAAGTTCTGGCTTGTAAGAGGTGGAGCGGCATGGCAGAGATAGTTAGTCTGTGTCCACCAAGCCCTATTTCCTTGTCCTCCCTAACCATATTTTCCATCCTCTGTGGCCCTGAAGTGGGGCTCTGTGACTGATCCTGGCCAAGGGAGGGGCAAAGTGAGATATGCTTCCAGGACAGGCTCCTATGCAATTTCTTGCATGTTCTCTCTTCCCTCGGCTGCTGGCCAGAATCAGAGGATCCAACAGAGGACCCCAGGGGTCCCAGGAATGGGCTGGATCCTGAATGACTTTGTGGAACAGGGCTCCCACTGCCCCTCATGTGACCTTGATGTGACAGAGAAAAAACTTTTATGGCATGGAGCCATTAAGAACTTGGGACTGATAGGGCACGTGGGTGGCCTTAGTTGGTTAAGCGTCCGACTTCAGCTCAGATCATGATCTCATGGTTCATGAGTTCGAGCCCCACGTCAGGCTCTGGTACTGACAGCTCAGAGCCTGGAGCATGCTTCTGAGTCTGTCTCCCTCTCTCTCTGTTCCTCCCCCACTCACACTCTGTCTCTCTCTGTCTCTCAAAAATAAATAAATGTTAAAAAGAAAGAAAGAAGGAAGAGAGAGAGGGAGGAGGAAGAAGGAAGGAAGAAAAAGGAAGGAAGGAAGGAAGGAGGGAGGGAGGGAGGAGGAGGAAGGAAGGAAGGAAAAATTGGGATTATTTTCTGGAGTAGTTGGTGTGCCAGATTAATACAAGTAGCTATTAAGTAAGCTGGAATTTGAACCTACGTTTTTTGGTTCCCCAAACCCTGGTTCGTGTCTACTACATTATGCCACAAATAAATGATTATTAATCCTTTCAAGACAAGTATGGGGGCACCTGGGTGGCACAGTTCGTTCAGCATCCCACTTCAGCTCAGGTCATGATCTCATGGTTCATGATTTGAGCCCCGCGTTGGGCTCTGTGCTGACAGCTCAGACCCAGGAGCTTGCTTCGCACTCTGTGTCTCCCTCTCTCTACGTCCCTCTTCCACTTGTCCTCTCTCTCTCTCTTTCTTTCTCTCTCTCAAAAATAAATAAACATTAAAAAAAAAACAAAAAAACAAGTACAAATTATTTTCTGGCAATAGGTATAAAAAGATGTCTATAATTTTCTTGGTACTTCTTCCATAAAAGTCAAAATATAGAGCTTTCATTGAATTCTTCTCATTACGAAGATTTCTCATAAACTGGTAGAAATAATACCCTAGAATGTTTAAATATTCAACAATTTTAAAAGCAGATAAAATGTATGATTTTATGATTGCCATGTGAATAAACTCTATTTTTAACATGCTCCTCAGAGATTAACTAGATTTCCACTTTCCAATCACAAAATACAGGAAAATAGGTTACAAAGATTTCAGAAAAAAAAAAAAGTGGAGAGAATCCAGAAAAGGGTTCTAGGAGTCCCTAGGTGGCTCAGTTATTGAAGCATTTGACTTCAATCCAGGTCATGATCTCGTGGTGCATGAGTTACAGCCTCGCGTTGGGCTCTGTGCTGACAGCTCAGAGCCTGGAGCCTGCTTCGGATTCTGTGTCTCCCTCTCTCTCTGCCCTTCCCTCACTCACATTCCATCACTCTCTCTCTCAAAATTAAATAAACATTTTTTAAAAAAGAAAAGTTTTCTAGACTAGAAGAACCAAGCGCCACTTACCAGTTTCCTAATACAAATCAAATTAAAATGCTGACTCCGGATGCAAGGTAGAAGCCGAGAAACCAAGGAGAGTGTCTCTAAGACTATGACCACGATCACCATGCTGAGAACTCCTTAGGAGAAAAGATACAATTTCATAAAAATATGTATAGCTTTCTCTAGCATATAGTAGATATTCTAATGCCTATTGAATTAATCTGAATAGTGCTCTGTTATTACAATTATAAGATCTAAATACAACAAACCCACATTGAATGTATTGGTGCATTTCCTTTCGCTTCTTGCTACCGATGATTTCACTGACCGTACATACCAAGCAAATACTATTGCAGTAGCAATAGTATTGCACATAATCATTTTATGTTACCATGACATGCTAAAATCAGAAGTAGGTATAGTTCATGCCATTTGCCTGAAATGAAGTAGACTAAAAGGGAGGAATCTTCTGGTGTGGCATCAATTTCCATGGCATTAATCTAAGAACTCGCCCATGAAATGAAGTTTTGTGCTTTCTCAAGAACATCTACAAAATTTCTTGACTCTGCGTGTAATATTTTCGTTCTTTTGGGGACTATGTTTTGGGTTTTATCCTTTCAAGCTTATTGTCAACAATGTTTGAGCTTCTGTAGATCACATTGTACTTTAATGTATGTTGAAGTTGTTTTCTTACAATTATGTGCTATTTATTCATTCATTCATTCATTTATGGATCAGACACTTTATTAACTCACTACCCCATGCTATGCTCAGGAGATACCAGTTATCCAGCATCTCACCCAGTTTTCACCATTGCAATATTCTAACACAAATAAGACAGAGCTCATAGTTTAGTGGGAAAGGTAGACATGTAAACAGGTAATTTACAAAATAATTTAATATAGAGATAAAATGAGAACAAAAGAAACTGTGGTCTTATCTCTCTTACCCAAAATATATTTACAGTAAGCGATATCCAATCTCAATTAGTATTTGGTTTCCTCAAAATTACCATTACCCTCTTCTAATTAAGTTGCCAATATTGTCAGCAATTTAATATTAAAAAATTTTTTCACGTTTATTTATTTTGAGAGAGAGAGAGAGAGAGAAAGAGAGAGCACCAGTGGGGGAGGAAAAGAGAAAGAGGGAGACACAGAATCGGAAGCAGGCTCCAGGCTCTGAGCTGTCAGCACAGAGCCCAGTATAGGGAACGGAACTCAGGGACTGCGAGATCATGACCTGAGCCAAAGGCAGATGCCCAATCTACTGAGCCTTCCAGGGACCTCAGCATTTAATACTTTTTTTAGAAACCTATTACCGCAAAAACTTCTCACACTCCTAACTGTTCTCATTCTCTGGGGCGGTAGGAAGGGTTTGTTCCAAGGATGATCCTTGCCCCTCCCTTCATTACACAGAGACAAAGGCATGTCCAGGGGGTTGGGTGATGAGCTGGGTTATGGGATAAGGACCTGGGGCTCTTTGTTCCTTCCTGCCTTCCCTCTGTGTGGCCGCACTACCAATGCCAGTGGCCAGGGTTCTGCGAATGTTAGCCATCCCCTAGAAGAAAGAGGACACGTGAGCATCACCGCACACAGTACAGTTACATTGCTGAACCTCCTGATGACTCATTTTCTCCTCCATAGCTAGGTCTTTAAAAAAACATAAAACTCGATAACTTTAATTATATCAATCCATCTGCTCGGTCGTCCCCACTTGTGTTTTCCAGGCTCCCAGTTGTGAAATCAGGCCAGGCGGATATTTCCTCCGAGACTTTTCATTAAATGGTATTCAGCGAGAGAAAGGCAGTGTTGAATCATTAATGTCCCACTACCCATATGTATGTGGGCCTTCTGTCCCGCTTATCTTAGTATAAATTTTACAGAAACTACATCTTTAGGGTAGGCTAGGCATATAGCGCCATAAGCGTCCCACGCTATGGAAAATAACCCAAGGATATTGTAATTTCTGTTAGATGAAATGCATGTTTCCCTTTTAATGACAAAATTGGCTCACTCAAATATTGAATAGGATGGTACTCGAAGGATTCTTCATGATTAAAATTAGATTATTGAGGGAGAAAAGAATCTGAATGAGAATGTTTTGTGGGCTTCCAATCATCAGCAAACACTGTGCTCACTGCGTTCTAAGCGAAGGCCCCTCCTCCCAGAAAACACAGTGTAAATGGCGCCCCCTGGTGTTGTGCGATGCCATCGCCTGGGTGCTCTTAAACCTTTGCCTCTATGAGTTTTGATGTGCAGAAGATTAATTTCCGTCAGTTATTGGATTTAGTGATATTTTCAGTTGAACACAAAGTGTAGCAGTGTTGCTGTGTGTTCACCCCCGGGAAGGTAGCCAAGAGCAAAGGAATGCGACCACAGTGTGATGCTTCGGAAACTCTCTTTTCTTTGTGTTCTTGCTTGCCTCTTGGCTGCCTCATATGCAACCTCTCTCTCGATGCAAAATCGTCTTTGGCTGCAATAATACCACTCGCCCCTTTTCCATAAGAGCAAAACTACTGCTTAATCGAGACTTAGCAGGAAATTTGTTCTCTACTAATGTCAATTTTCTTGCCAACACATTGCATTTTCCATGCATCATTAATGCCATCGTTCCCATCTATTTCTGTTACACATAACGTTTTTCCAGAGGTAAAACTATCCGGATACGTCATCAGCCAACAAAATAATTTTTTTGCCATACTGCTAAATGAGCAGAAGCCGTCTTGCGCATTCCTCCCTGGGCCCAGCTTTCTCACCGAGTTCAGAAATCTATTCTTTCATGCTAATCCAACAAAACATCTGTCTTCCTTTTTCAGTTCATGCGTTTCTGATGCCCAGTAGATCCCTACTCTGCTGTCCTTTTGATGTGACACTCTGCACCACCAAGGTGGTGATTCTGGTTCGACCTCTTACATTCTATGACTGCTACCCTTCCCTTGCTAATTAATATTATACCACCTTTTCCTTTCCTCGCTGTATAAATACCTACCGCTCACAGGCTCACCTCTCTTAGCAGCCTACCTTTATCCAACCCAGATCTATAGCCACTCATTTTTATAACAGAAAAAGGTAGCAACAAAAGCAGTGTAATAGATGTATCCGGGCAGATCATAATAAAAATAGCTCCCAAGTATCGAGTACTGTGCTCAGGACTTCCCATTTATTATCTCATTTATACACATCATGTTTTGCGAGGTGGTTATTATCATCTCCATTTCAGTTGTTCAAGGTCACGCAGTAAGTGGTGGTGCTGAGATTAAAAACCAAGGTCTCCGGATACCTGGCTGGCTCCGTCGGTAGAGCGCATGACTCTTGACCTCGGGGCCGTGAGTTCGAGCTCCATGTTGGGCATAGAGATTACTAAAAAACAAACGAACGAACAAAAAAAGTCTCCCTGGTTTAACCATTATACCACACTGCCTTTTCTCCTTCCAGTTCCCTGGGTTTCTCCTCCAGGAGTCAAGGCTTCAGCTTGTGACAAGACCTCAGTCTAGATCAGATTACGTTTTATCCCTTTATTCCCCTTGCATTGTCTCCACTGAGCTTTTTAACATACAGAGAGCCCTTTCTTAGAATAGCTGTCACCTGGGTCTATTGTAATTTATACCTATTGACACTATGCTGCAGGTAATTCACCCTTGCAAACTGTCACTTTGCAATGTCACCAGAAGTAGCTAGCAAAGGGAAATTATATGCATGGTGCCTATCAACAGAGGGCCTCCGTGTCCCCTGACTCACGCCACCCTTACGCGGGGGAGGATGAGCCCGTACCTCTTGGACCACATGCATGTTTTCTTTCCCAGTAAGAGTGTCATTTGATGACTTGGGAGCCAGAAGAGGGGATTAACTCCCGAGATACGATCATTATTGAAATTAAATACTGGACAGGAGTATCTGCATTTTCTGGAACTTCCCTCAATAGATCTTTTATCTGTATGTTAAGCTGCCAAATGCAATTACAAAATCCTACCTCGGAACTATTAATATAACATGTATTGAAAAACAAACTGCACTGACCATTTCCTTTTGAGTGCTCAGCAATAAGCATCAGAGAACCACAGACTTTCCTTTACATGGAAGAGACTTTGGAAACTATTTGTCCCCACCTTCTATTTAGCAAGTGAAGAAACTGAGGTGCAGAAACACTAAGGGATTTGCTCAAGGTTAAACATGGTGAACACTCCTAACATATAAAGTCTCTCTCTCTCTCTCTCTCTCAAATTAATACCGTGGCAGTTAAATACATTTTCATACCTCTTACTTTTCTCTGCTTCAGTGGTGCCTAGGATAAAAATAATTTATAAATTCAATAGTAGCGGAAACTTATTTCTGCCTTCAGATAGTGTTTGCATTTTTCCCCTCATTCCCGTGGTTTGAAACAATTAAAGCATGGGCCCCAACCAATATGCAGTTGAATTTGAAAGTTACTGGATGGTGCTTCTGCTTTTCATTTTTTACCATTTCACACCTTGTCCGCATCTTGAGCAAGCTTGTAAGTTTCCAGCGCATCTATTTCTTGTGATGATATATTGTCCTGGTGGAAAATTTCATTTACTGGCTGTGCCCTTTGCTGAACCTGTTGCTAGTCAGGGAACATGATAAGCGTATAAGTAGCATGCTACTTCATTTATCATACATCGTTTTAGACACTCAAACATCTCATATACAATTCTGCATTCTGCACAGAGGGGAAGTATCCAACTCACAGGGAAAAAAAAAACAGATCTTCAAATAAATTGTCAGTTTATGATGTATAAATGTATCCTCTTAATAAAAATTAATCACAGTTTATACTAAATCTGTAAGTACCTTTATTTTTTTTTCTAACCCTGCTAAACCACATGTTATCAAATGCTAATAGAAAAGGACCTGGCTTTTGTGATTTGGTACATGAGAATTGGAAGATATAAAAATGCTATTTTCAATAATTGAATTACACTGTGAAATAAATCAAGGCTTTGGGAATCTCGGCAGTGTTTCCCCCACTGGAGGAAGTGCTACAATATTTTCCTCCCGTTACCTTAAGTGAACGCTGCCCTAAGTCAGGACCAACATTTTGAGAAGTTTGAATTAAGCTGGAAAAGAAAGCGTGCACCTGTGAATAGAAAGCAAGAAAAACAAAGCTCAGGCGGCTACCTTAGAAAGTCTTTTTTTTTTTTTTTTAAAGGGGTTATTTTCTGAGGCCGCTGCAGGAGGTCAGGCCTACCTAATTTCAGTGACTTTTCATGTATCGATTTCTGCTCTTCCCCTGCCTGTCATTACCGTGTTTTACCAGCACCCATGTTTTATGAAGAGCATAAAAAAATCTACATTCTGTCAGAATGGGGCCCTTGAAATTTTGCAAGTGAAACTTGATTTACATTAAACACTGCTTAGACTAATTAGGGCCTTTCTCGAAGGAATTGTGACCATGAAATACAGCTAACAATTATACCGTGGCTTCCCTTTCTGGTTTTCACAGTCTAGGAACTAGCTGAGCTGAATAGAACCAGCGCAGACTGATGAGGGCTATGGGCGCTGATTTAAATATATCAATATGGGCAGAGGCCCCAGCTTTCCTATTTATATAGGACCACCGTCCTTCAGAAACAATAGCGGTGGCACCGGTGGGTTTCAAGGCTTCTTCCTTATCTGAATGTAAATAGGGCTCAGCCACGGCTCCTTTGCAGGAGGTGCTCACATGAAAGGGAAGATGTCTGATGTCTCTCAAATGAAAACTCACTTATTGTTTTCATTAAAAAAAGAAAGAAAGAAAGAAAGAAGGTCCCTATAGGATTAGGACACAGAATTTAAATGTAGCATCACTTCTGGCCACTGAGAAAACCCCTCGACTAGATAGAAGGCCACAAACCATTTGTTTTTCTCCATTCCTTGTGTTAATCAAACTCTCTCTAGGTCTTGTTTCTTCCAGCCCTTTGGATCACAAAGTCTTTGAGATGCTAATACAAGCTACGAATCTTCTCCATAGAAAAATGCACATGTCCCGGACACACAGAGGTCTGCATATAATACAGTGGGCACAATTGCTCTGAGCTCAGCCGAGGAGCCCAAAACATAGGCACTGGCTTCAAATCACTGGCTACAGACTGGGGCCGATGATTTGGCGTCTCCAGTCTCAGTTTGGGCACCTGTGAAACCAGCACAAAGGCCGTATTAGTCTGAGTGGGTTGCTGTGGAGGTGGGACAAGACAATATGTGCACGAGGACAAACTCTGCCTGGCACATGGTACTTACTGCTTAGTTAGTGCCTGCTTCCTTAACCAGGGAGCAGGACAGGGTGGGACCGTCTGATCCATCAGCTGAGTTTCTAAATAAGGCTTTATTGGAATACGACCACATCCATTTGGTTACATATTGTCTGTGGCTGCTTTTGTGCCACAATGTCAGAGTTAAGCAGTTGTAATAAAGATTGCATGCCTTGCAAAACCGAAAATATTCACTCTTCAGGCTGGAACTATTAGATGGTCTGGATGTTGACAGTTGGTGGCAGGAAGGTCTGATAGTTAAGACTCTGGCTCCAAAGTGGAATTAACTCAAATGTCCATCGAGAGGAAATGGATGAATACATATTTATGCAGAGAAATAGCACACGGCAATGAAAAGGATGAACTAGTCCTCCACACAGAAACTGGACCCAGCAAAGGAAGCGGGGAGTGAAAGGGCATCTTCAGTTTGGCTCTCTTTAATAAAGTTCTAGAATGTGCAAAACTAATTCATGGTGATACAAGTCAGAGTCATGGGGGAGAGAGTGGTTCCTGGAAAGGGGTACGAGGGAGACTTCAGCCAAATACCTTAATCACTTCGCCCAAGATGCCAGTTACATACACAAACTTCGCTGAGCTGTATGTTTAGAGTTAGAGCACTTCCTGTACTTGGTATGTTACATCCGAATGAAAGGAGACTAAAGAGACAGGAGAGAGGAGAGCAATAAAGCAGAGAGGGGAGAATGTTCTCAGTGGAGGCTGTCAAGTTTTGAATCCTGATTCCACCACTGCCCAGTTACGGTGTTTGAGGAACCTCAATTTCCCCTGCTGTGAAATAGCCAGAGACTTGTATGGGCCTAAGTTTCCTCATCTACAATTCCAAAATCCCAGACATGTCTGAAAGCAAAAGTGTTTTCATAATTCATGTAAGCAGCAGAACTGAGCTTAACTGGGATCGGGATACTTAGAGTTCCTGTGGATTCCACTTACTCTGAAAAGTAATAGGTTTGTTATGGAAATGTTGATGTGTTTGGTCATGGAACCCTGCCCTAGATCATACTGAGGGTGTTATGTGATGGATAGTATACAGTTTCCATGTTCACTCTTTAAAACGCAGATAATTCTGCATTCTAAGATACCTGCCACAAGGGTTTCACAGAAGGGACTCTGGGTGTAGACCTTCTTTGTGGAGTTTAGGAGGATTAAATAAAGTAACACCTACGGAGCACTTAGGACAATGCCTGTCCCATGCAGACACCCAACGGAGATTAATATTACTATGAATTGTGGTCTCTGCTTTCATTCCAAGAAAGCTTATAACTGTTGTTTTCCTTAGAGCTAGTTGATACCAGCTGTGAAAACCATCATGATCCCAACCTCTGAGGACCACGGTCTGTAAACTTCCCTTTGAGCAAACTTTAAGGCAGAGAGCTGGATAACTCAGAGGACCGAAGCCCCGACTGATCAGCAGGGAGACTTCACAAATGGGACTCTCTTCAGAGTGGCTGTTTTCTGCCACATCTCGAAGTGCCTACTTCTTCCACTAAGACAGAAATTGCTAAGTGTCCTCGAACAGGGTAGGAGGGTTTCTCTGAAGGACTAAGAGAGGGGTTTTATCTAGTGCTGATTCTTGCCTGAGTTTTAAAACCACACCATTTCTAGCGTCCCTGCTGTGCCGTGCGTATTTGAAGCCTTCCAGTGAGAGGACTCCACAGACGTCCCTGACATCTCTGCCTGTGCTGGCAGCGAGCACGGAAATTTCCCCAAATCAGGACAAGGGAAAGAAAAGTTAACCAGAGAAGCAAATTGCATAAATGATCCTGCGGAAGGATTTTCAGTATGTACCTAGAAATAATCAAAAGAAGAGGCACCCGCCTTAGTGGGAAGGGGACTGAAGCATTTGGCTCTGGCTACCGAATTCCAGTCTGGCTTCTGCCACTGCTCGCTGGGCCGCCTTGGACAAGCCACTTAAACTCTTTTTGCCTCAGTTTCCTCGTTTTTGAGTTGACAGGATCCTGTCACTGAAATTAATTTCTGACATTTTCCCAATTCTGTGAATTTCTGATTGTCTCAATTTTGCAAGGCCAAAAACCAGTTCTTACCAGTCACTTCAAAATCCTACCTATGGTATGACCCGAAGATCTACAGACAGGAGGAACTTTACGAAGCAGTCGTTTTCAAATATGACTTTGTATTGTTTACTGTGTTATTGTCAGTATCTAAAACAGTGCTTGGCACAGGGTAGGTACTCAAAAAGTATTGTTGAATGGATGAATGAACGATTATTTTCATGATAGATCTGTTATCGAGGTAGCAATAGTTTCTTTGATAAAGACAAATGAAGTTTATGTTATTTCATGACTCTTGGAAAGAACACGAAAGATACTTTCAGCCACATGGAAAATCGCGTGTGATAACAATGAAAGAGGTAGACAGGTTCTTTATTGGCTCATTCAGGGCTCAAGAGGGTCACCAAAGACCCAGCTGTCTTCCAGATGGTGCTCTACGGTCTTTGGCATACTGGCTTTCTCACAGCCGACTCACCTGTTGTTGCAGAATAGCTGTGGTGTTTCCAGGTATCACCTTTTCCAGAAGATTCCAGAAGACTTTGTCTTATTTCTTATTGACCAGAATTAGGTCACATGTCTACCCTTAATCTATCACTGGCAAGAGGTCTGAGATTCCTGCTGTCTTAGATGACTTAGGTGGTGTTGCAGAAATCAGACTGCGGCAGGGCTCTGGGTGGCTCAGTCAGTTAAGCATCAGAGTTTGGCTCAGGTCATGATTTAATCGCTCATGAGTTCGAGCCCTATGTCCGGCTCTGTTCTGACAGCTCAGAGCCTGGAGCCTACCTTGGATTCTGTCTCCATCTCTCTCTCTCTCTGCCCCTCCCTTGCTCACCATCTGTCTCTCTCTCTCAAAATAAAAATAAACATTAAAACAAACAAACAAAAAAAGAAATCAGACAGGGGCTATCGCACAAGCCAGGCCAGAGGGGATGAGATGGGCAGTATATTTCTAGCTGGTGTATTTGTCCCAACAAATAGACATCGAACATTGAAGGCACCTTGCACTGTGCTGCCAGCATAGTGCAAACATTTATGATGCCTATTTATGGTGCCCCAGACACATGTAGGCACCCATATACCCTTTACAAGTGTGAACTTAGTCTCCATATCACCACTACAGGGGTCTAGTTCCCTCCCCTGTTTTAGAGCTGAAGAAACTGAGGTACAGGGAGCAAAATCACTCACTTACGGTCATACAGCTAGTAAGTAGCTGCCGGGGGATTTGAGTGCTGGTAATCACCTCTGTGCCCACCACACAATACCGCCCTTCTAGAAGCACTTCCATTAGTATTTGCTGAATTAGCCAAATTAATGAACAATAGGAAATCACCAGTCATACTTATAAGACATCAAATGTAACTCTTCTCTATAATACATAGCACATCCGCCATATTGTTTGGACAATAATAATGACAATGTTCTTTCTTATTTATCCAACTGGATCAAGACTGGTGGTCCCCAAAGTTGGCAGATTATAGGGTTCTTTATCAATTCTTGGTGATTCTGACTCAGATTGGTTCTTCTGCTGACAGAGAGGGAACACACCTGCCCCTCCTCCCTGCCTCACTCAGCAGGGCATATTTGAACCGTTTCCTCACTCTTTCCACACCGTGCTTCCGTGGAAGACTAGCATCACTCTTTGGAGCCCTTAGGCCCTTCAAGGGCATGGCAACACCCACATTTGAAACCACTTCTACAGAGCCAGAAGGATAAGGGAAAGCACACAAAAAAACACAACAAGAAGCCCTTTTATCCTTTCTCATTACTTGGCTCAGCCATAGGAGAGTTATTTCACTGAGTTCCCCAAGAAGAGATAAGAGGTGCTAATTGTAGTATCAATAATTTAGCCTGGGGACCAGGGCAATTTGTGCTACTAGATCAAAATGGACACATTTTTAGAGATTTTATATCGGAAGAGTGTGAAAAGCCCAGCTTTGTCAGGATAGTACATTAATCCCCAGAAATGAAGTTCCCAGAATCTCTCTGATTTGTCTCCCAGTCAGTCAGGAAATTGAGAATTTGCTTTTTTTTTTTTTTTGACTGGGAAACTTCTTTGAAACAGGTATGTGCTACTGTGTCTAGCAAAGCTTCCTCCGTGGACAGTAAAGGGGTGGGTGTTTGTGTAGAAGCGGCAGGCTTACTTTGGGAGCCAGAAAGTTTTCAGGCCATTGGCAATTCAAGACTCACAACATCAGCCTTCAGCTTTTTAAAACAAGATGCTTTGTTGAGAAAGGAAATTTTTTGATCAAAAAGGAAGCAACATTTAATGAATTAATTGACTTAATCTTTTCTAAGTAATATTTCCAGATGAAGTAGAAAAACAGAACCCCCCCTAAGACCTCATATTTTAAAAAGGAAAACAATTTTAGGGTGAGACTTCATAATAAATCTTGACTACCATCATTAACTTTAAATTGAGCTGTGTCTTTCTGAGACATAGTCACATTTAAAATTGCTTCTAGGGGCGCCTGGATGGGTCAGTCAGTTAAACATCTGACTTCAGCCCAGGTCATGATCTCACAGTTTGTGAGCTCAAGCCCCACATTGGGCTCTGTGCTGACAGCTCAGAGCCTGAAGCCTGCTTTGGAGTCTGTGTCTCCCTCTCTCTCTGCCCCTCCTCTGCTCTCTCTCTGTCTCTGTCTCTCTCTCTCTCTCAAAAATAAATAAACATTAAAAAATATTTTAAAAGTGAAATAAAATTTCTTCTAAAAGTAAGACAGAAAACAACATCTTACTCCTTAGTATGTGCCCATTCTCTGAAAAATCCCACACATACACATTTGGTTAACTGGGGGAAGTCTGATTTTGTGGCAAGAGTGGGGCTTTGATACTACTCCACTCACTGCCTATGAGCCATGATGAATTTCCTTCTCTGAGACCAAATTTCCTCATCTATAAAGTGGCATAAAAATATTTATATGTAGGGTTGTTGTGAGGATTAATTATATGAATGTGTATGAAATACCTTGAACAGACTAGTCACTGACTTACTCATAGTTAACTTTTCCTAAAATTATAGTATCATGAAATCCTTGGGCATCCCATAAACACTAATTGTTCATTCCTGTGCGTGCACACGCACGCGCACACCCACACATACACACACACGCATTTCAAATAAGCTGTATAATGTTCATATAGGAAAGATCATAGTTAATCTCGATAAGATCGAGATTATCTTACAGACAAAGACCCGAAAGCCAAGCCAGGTATTTAAAAATGATGGTTCCCATTTATACTTAACCATTAACAGAATCACTATCCCCAGCTCAGAGGACCTAAATCTGCCATCGGTTCTTCCTGAGTATTACCTCACAGCTGTCCTTGCCCAGAAATGATTCTTCCATTGTAGAGAATTTGGTTATAAAAATGCTTTAATGAGCCAGAAGTCAGTAGCAGCCACAAATACCCCAAATAGCATTTAATATTTCTGAAGAAATATTGAGACTCTCTGAACTTCACAGCAGCTTATGAAAAAAAAAATAAAAGTGTCCTGAAGATGTCCAAATTCTATAACCTTGTGGGTATTTTATAGACATAATGGGGCTCAGATAATGAATTACCAAAGGTAGAATTTTGTCGAATGACTTACTATCAAGCAAAGCTAAAGTCTACTTTGGTTCCATAAATCATGGAAATAAATATCTTTAAAGGTTAAGCTTGCTTGGGGGAAAATATCTGGCCCTGCTCTAAGATCTTGAGTCGAAGACAATATCAAAATTAGTTTATTCAAAAGCAAGCAGACAGTTTCATAAAATTTGGCCTCATGTAGAATTTGCATGAGGACTGCCCAATTCTCCTCTAGGTTTAGATTCTGAAAAGTACAAATGATGTGTGATTATCTACCCCCTCCACTTCTGCACCAAGTCCCTCAGGGTCTCTCCATTCTGTTTGTTATTTAGACCCACTGGGAGAATATTAGCAAAGTCATTAGCCCAGTACAATGCCTCAGTAGCAGTATCTACCAATTTGAGAGAATATTTTTCCTTATCACTTGGTTTTTGATAAATTTTTCACCTTTCCCTTAAATGTATTCGCAAGAGATTGCTGTCCTTGACACATCCTCCTTGTCTGGCTGTCTCCTGATTCTACATGCTGAGTAGGATGGAACGTGAATGCGAGTCTCTATCTATCTAAGGAGGAGCTTAATTTTTATAGGGAATCATGTTATCGTCTCCAGTAAAATCCTTGGTTGTCTCCAGTGTAACATAAGGGTCTGTACATGGTACCAGATAGATTTTCAGTAGAAGGCCCTGATGGGGAAAGAAACGGCCCTTAAAAAGCAGGAAAAAGACCAAACAATTTGACCAAGCATATCTGCTGATCTTTGTTGCTGCCTTCACCACTATTTCCAACCCTTTTCTACACCCATGGTGAAGGGGACAAAGATGGCATTTGGAGACCAGCAGTAGGGATATAGAGGAAGAGCTTCAATATGATTCATATTTCAGCTTCTTCCCTTTCCCCCCGACTTTTCAGGAAACTGTATATCCTTGAGTCTTGGGGTAACTGCTAAGAGAGAAAGCAACAAACAAGACCTTAACATGATTAAAACTGAACCCAGGGCTTTTTTGCCACCTGATGTCACCATCCTTTAAAATTGTCTCATTGGATTCATGTTGGTCAACCTTTAGAAATCATGATTTCCTTCCATCAGAGAATATGTACGAAGTCCTTCCTATGCCCCAGGCATGAGGGAGGCACTGACTCTATAATAAGGGACCCAAAAAGGACTGGCTTCCCAGGGTTCCACAGACGGACAATCTTTAGCCAAAGAAATGTATAGTCAGTGTAGTACCTGTTGGTAAAATGAAGAGGGAAACCACTGTCAGGATAGAGAAAACAGGAGGTGTATAACGTAGATTAAAGCAGTTCAGATTTACCCACTCCTGCAAGCGACATGGAAGGCGCATGAACGGAAGACAGTGATGGAATGGTTAAGCCAGGCTGGCTAGAATTGGGTCTCAACTCCAGCCCTAGTTACTTGACCTTCGGCAAATTACTTAACCTACCTAACCCTTGGTTCTTTCATGTAAAATCGGGATGACAAAATAACCTATTTATCTGATGAAACTGATGGGATGGCTCTCTGAGAAAGGCTAAGTTTTATAAATGGTAGTAAATATCAACTACCGTCATCATCATCATTCTCATCCTCATTGTCACCAGTAGTGTTGTTGCCAGTATGAATAGCAGTAGCAAGCTGGGACCCAGAGAATCTCATGAACCAGGACAATCTTTTTCACTCAGTTTTTCTTTAACCATTTGTTCCATGGATGTTTCTAGCCAGAGAGAGAGAGAGAAAGAGAAGAGAGAGAGAAAATTGAAGGTGGTCTTTCTTCTCTGTTTTGAGACACATTCCAGCTCCCCTCAAATCCAAGATGACTTCTTTTTAGCCAGAAGTCACTCTGATTGAGGAACAAATTAAAGAACAAAACATTTCTGCACTGCATCCTTGTCGTCCAAGCTCTGTGTCAGGCACTGTGCCATTGAGTGTTACCATTTAAATCTCAGCCATTGTTGGACAAAGGTTATTCTCTCTTCCACACAGATAGAGAAATGGAGGCTCACAGAAGCTCAAGAAACTTGCTTAGTGTCACACAGCTAATAACCGACAGATAAGGATTTAGACTGAAGCTATCCGACCTCAGACCCAATGCCCTTTCTACTCTCACTTAGTCATGAGGCATCCGTCTGTTCACTGACGTACCAGGTACTTCCTCAATGCTTACTTAATGACTACTGTCATTCCTGGAAGAGATCATGAAGGAATTTCAGAAATCACCCACTTCCCTAGGCTACCATTTGCTTCAACCGAAATCGAGAGGTCCCAGACTTTCAAGTTAATGGTCACTTGTGGCACAATGTCTGAGGGTATCTGGTAGGTGGTATCCCTGTCAAAGCTGGAAGCCCTCTGCTATTTTCTGAGCACCTCTAGAATCTTTTTATTTTCAACTGCTGGCTCTGGGTAGAGGTTAGATATTTCCTCAAGTCTGAGATGGATAGAAATTATAAACTACATAGAATCCCTTAGCATGTGTCCCATGTGGAGGCCTCAGAATATACTAAAAGTTAAAGGGTAGATATGGTGCATTGATTCTGATAGATGTCACAGTGAGTGCTCTCTTTCCCAGGACAACAGTTACGGTGGCATTACCACTCTGGGAGAAGGGACATAGTGACTTACTAAGACACCGTTGACATTTCAAGTGCTAGAAAGAGGCCTTGACAGGATCTGGGGTTAAAATAGTATTTCTGACCATTTTTGGACTAAGCATCAGCGAAGGGAAATAGTATCTTCCCAATTAAAAACAAAACAGTACTCAGGAAACGATCTTTACCAGGGAGGAAATAGAAAGGTGTTTCAAAACGGCAAAGTGTGTTCAGGAAAGCACACGGGGTGAAAGATCATCCGTGCTGCTTCTCGTGGCTCTCCTGTCCTCAGCCAGTCACAGAACGCCAGCAAGAGGACGCTTCCCAGGCCTGCCAGACATCTGTGCCTCTTACTGCAACATGGCGGCCCAGCGATCCTGGAAATCCTTCCTGCAGTGAGTTCTTAAGCCCCAAAGGCCCTTCTCGGTGCATGCCTGGATCAAATTCTTTGGCGGATAAATTTTGAAAAATGCATCCGAAAGTATATGTCGCCTCCACACTGTAAATCTTTATCATCAAAATAACCAGCTGTCTTCGGCAATTCTGTGGTTTATTTTTGGAACGCAGCTATAAAACAACCTTCATGCCGTGAATTTAAAGGCTGAACTCACTTGCCTTGGCCGCCGCGGTGTAGTCATGGGTCACATGGTGAAAGAGACAGGTGACCTTTGTTAGTCACCACGCAGGGGCTTTCCTTTCCCCACCGCCCATCTTGCTCAAGGGTTTTCAGAGGTGGAAACAATAGCATTTCCCACCCTCCCCTGGGACCAGGACGCCTGAGCACGGTTTTTCACGGCTCACCAGCGAGGAGCTCTCTCCTGCCACAGTGCAACCTCCAGGTCCCCATTACGACGACATTTCTACCTGGTTCCCCCGGCCGGTCTCTGTAGTCCACCTGTCCACCCCTCTGATATCTGGGCCCCAGTGTAGCTGTAAAATCTTCATTGCAAAAGGGCTTGAAGAATAAGAGAAAAATCTTATCCGTGTTTTTGCTCACTACTTAATGTTCCGTCACATGTCTTTGAGTTCCTTTCTGGCTGAATTAATTTCAAGAATTGTTTTTTGGCTTCGTCGTTAGATTCCGACTTGGAAGCCCCCCTGAACCTATCCTTAACAAATGCTATTAGCATCTTAAACCCGGGGCCAGGTGGGGTCTCTCTCTTTATCTTCGGCAGCACCCCCGGAGAGGGCAGTTTCCCGTGGAACCACAGACGCTGTAATGTGTCTCTTTCAAAACACAGAGCACCCACTACATTCCTGCTTTTTCTAAAATCATGTCTGGGGAAACTGAGAAGCTCCTTTTGAAGGATTACATTACGGCTTTGATTTTTATTTATAAAACATAAAGGACTAATATATATCAGTTAGGACATTTTGCTTCCAAAGTGCATTGTAGCAAAATAATTGGAAGGCAGTTGCGGCGTGAAATATATGACAGCTTTACAGGACATAAAAAGCAGCTTTTTCTTTGTAATAGTGTAATTGCCTTAAACCCCACAATCATAATTGTTATCAAAAAATAATCCCAAGGAAAGGCTAATATAAGGTGAGCAGACTATTAGAAGAGCTCTAATACACTCGATTCCTTGAACGGCAAATGCGGCTCTCAATCTCCGGTGCTTTTAGTGTCAGTCAGAGAGCACTCAGTCATTTCTGTGCATCAAGCCTGCAGTATTGATTTTTCCACTGACTGAAACAGCCATATAAGCATAAATTTTGCATGAGCCTTTCACTTTGTAGACTCTCCTTTGGTCAGATGACACATGATGTGAACATGAAGACTGTATAATAACAATGCATGGTCAACCTGCAGGCATTAAAGCGTGGGCTCTCGCGGCTCTGAAGGACAAAAGCCGGATGGGGCGCGGGCTGCCTGGCCGGTGCGGCGCGAGAGAAAACAAATACCTTCTCCATCTCGGCAGCCCGCGTGCCATTTTATTTTCTACTGCCCTCCTGGATTTTCACAGAGCTGCTCCTCTTCCGGAAGCCCCCGCCGACACACACGCGCGCACGTGCACACTCGCTCACACCCATCTCGTGGTCTCCATCCACCCGGGGGGGGGGGGGGGAACTCGGCACCCCTGCGTGGGTGACTGAGCCCCGCTCCCCGAACCTCCTTCTGGTTTTCTCCATGTTGTTCTGTTGTGTTCCGACCTTGATGTCATTTCTTTTGTGTCGGCCCTGGAGACTAAACAGTGTGTAACAACATCTGATAAGATCTGGTATCAGGCTGGAGGGAAAAAAAAGCCTTATCTAAAGATGTGGCTCATTGATACACAGGTACAAGAAAAACCAACCTCCTTAATAGCCACATTCCATTTAACCGCCGGGGCCCTCCGCGAGAGCTCTTATTCATTAATAGTTCTCTATCTCGTGTCCTTATGATTTAAAACATTCAGTGTGAAGTGCAATCCTTCTGTTAGGATATTGTGCCAGAGGAAACAAGGGGCAGGTATAATCCTACCCCCAAGGGTCTGATACCACCTTATCCCAGGTGGCAGGATGGCTCTCAGTCACAGCCACCCTGCCCTGTCACACGAACTTCGGCGATTTGATGTAATTAGCTTATATTATGATGGGAAGAATTGTCAAGCTGAATGGGCCCGGGAAGGGAAATTATCTATTTAAAGGGAGAAGAAAAAAAAAAATCCCTGTTGGCCAGATAGAGTCAGCCAGGAGGAGAACACCATTTCATTTTAAATAAAAATCATGGTACAAAACAAAAGACTTGCTCTAATGAATAATTGCAAATGCATTTGCTTTCTCCTTTTGTGTAACTATTTGGAATAGCAATAATAACATTCACCTTGAAGCTGGCTAACCTGGGGGAAGTGAGGAGCTAATGCTGGAATAAAGCACTTCAAACTTCAGTATCTTATAAAGGAGACCAACTTCACACATAGGAGACATTAGCTTATGGTGAATGGAAGCATGAGATGATTTTTTTTTTAAAGGGAAGTGGCCCTGCATCCATCCGGAATTTGTCCAGTGCTCAGGAAGGGGACACAGACTCCCTCATTTTTAATTCTTTTAATATCCGCCTGCCGGTGGCGGCTGCCTGCTTTTTGTGATCGGCTTCATCAGTGCTTCTGGTTGTTTGAAAAGAGTTTTGAAAATTATTCTTTTTATTTCCAGTTGATGGCATCACAGGAGATATTTCTACTTAAAAGCGAAGTTATTATAGCGAGCAGTGTTCTCTGAAATGAGTTTTGGCTGAGGAGAACGAGCAAAATGATACTGGTGAGCCAAGCTCGGAGAAGAGTCTGTTCTCAGGCTGAAGTGTGAGGGGGAAGGAAGGCCAGGCTCGTCTCTCCTTTTTAGGAAACTAGAAGTCTGCGGAGATTATGCTAAACTTTCTTGCTCATGCTTTATTTGATGGTCTCCTACCCTGAATATTGGCTCAAGTACCTACTGGTCAAAATGAGGCTGCTGTGGGGGCGCCTGGGTGGCTCAGTCGGTTAAGAGTCCGACTTCAGCTTGAGCTCACTCAGGTCATGGTCTCACCATCAGTGAGTTTGACAGTTCCAGAGCCTGGAGCCTGCTTCAGATTCTGTGTCCCTCTCTCTCTGTCCCTCCCCTGCTCCCGCTCTGTCTCTCTCTCCTCAAAAATAAATAAACATTAAGAAATTAAAAACAAAACCAAAAAAGGGAGGCTGTGTTAATGTTAAAAAGGGAAAAAAAGGGAAAAGAGGGCCCAGCTGAGCGCCCCACTCTGAGAGTCCTCCTGCATGTAGGAAATTTAGGGACTTGTAGTCTCAACTCTGCCGGGGAGATATGTCCCTCACACGTGGGGGCCAGCACAGGTGCTAAGATTGTGTGCCCCCCGAGAAACCAGAATCTGCTTCCGGGACCACCAGCCTGGGAAGAAGTTGTCTGGGGAAGCGGGGGGTCCTTCTTTTCTTTCTTTCTCGTCTTCTTTTCTGTCACTCTTGTTTGTCTCCTTTCACTGCCCCCTCCATGGAATTGATTATAACCAAGGGAAAAAAAATAAGGAGGCTCAAAGACATCCAAGGGCTGGTAGCAGAATCTGCAGCGGTTCACTTCAGTGCCCGTTGCCTCGAACTCGTCCCTGTGTCTAAAAATTGCTCCTCTCTGTTCATCGGCCTCCCTGGAACGTGATGGCCAGCTCTATATCTTCCGAGCGCGTGGCTGTCCTCTGCTCCCTTTCCTTCTCCACAAGTCTCTGTAGAGAGATCAGCACGTAACAGGGAAGGAAATTAATGACTTAGTGGCTGGAGTCGGTCCCTCGAGCTCCGCCCCTGGTGAGTTTCTCAGTGCTTCTCATCACCGGGCAAATACCCCGGTGGGCTTCCCTTTACCCGTTACCTGAATGTGGGCCCAGCCCCACTGAGCCAGAGAAGGGGAGGCTGGGATTCTCCTAAAGGCCGGTTGCAAAGTTTACATCCATAGGTTTTATAGCCTCTCCATAGTCACCAGAAACATACACACACACACACACACACACACGTGCACACATGCACACACATGCATACACACACATTTCTGAGCAGCCCTAAAATGTTTCTTGCTCTTACAGATATTTAGGAATGAACATTATGGGATGCTGCCCAAGCAGCTTCCCAGAGCCGCTTCTGATCCCAGATCCAACCGGATGTGGTGTGTGTGTGTGTGTCTGTGTGTGTGTGTGTGTGTGTGTGTGTGTGTTAGGAGAGAAAGAAAAAGACCAAGGGGTAGGGATGAGACTACTGCTTATTAAGTGCCAGCCAGGAGCTAGGTATTTACAAATGCCAACACTTGTGTTTGGAAAAACAACCTATGCTTTTGTTCGCATGCGCTCAGTCTTCGTGTTTGCTGTTCCCTTCCCTTGGAATGCTTTTCTCTGCATTGTCCACATGGTTCTCTTCCTCACTGTCTCGGGGATCTGTTGATGGCATCTTTTCGGTGAGACCTTCTTGAACCACGCTGTAGAAGAGGGCACCCTCCGGCCCCACTGGCACCCCCGATGCCCTCTCCCTGCTTTACTTTTAGCCATAGCTCTTAACCCCATGGGAAAGACCGTACATTTCCCTGAGTGTTTGTCCATTGTCTGCCTCCCCCACAAGACGCGTGTGCTCCCTGTCGGGCTCCCAGCTCCGGAGACGGTGGCCTTGCAAGCATTGCATCAATAGCCATGTTTTAAAAGGAGACTAAATCGCTTCCTGTGCTTCTTTACCCAACAGAGGAAATAACCCACTTGACAGTAGAAAGGTCCTTCCCTAGGGTGCTGTGCCAGGGTGTTTGAGCTCAGCACAAAGACCCCGCAGAGGCACTCCTTGGTCGTGAGGTTTGGAGGCTGCAGAATTTCCTAGAAGGTGCAAGACTCTAGACGTGTCTGCTGCCTTCTTTGCCTCATGTGACAGCCTCAGGTAAAGAGGACCTGTGTACCTGACAGGCAGGACGCAGAGCAGGTGCCAAATTCACTGGCTGAGGTGCCGGGGAGTACGTGGTTAACAGAGCCTCTATTCCATAAAGGTACACAGTGGCTTGTGATAGACAAGCTTTACAAAACAACAGCAATAATAGCCTTTATTTAATTTTGGTATTTCTATATATTTTTTTTTGTTCATTGCCTTTGGGCAGTGTGCAGCTTTAATAAATAAACACACACCTTCTAATGAGGGAATGAAATTACAGAATTGCTACCAACCCCAGAACAGCAGCTGATCATGACTGCCGGCCGCCGGCACAGGAGTGCGAGGCATGAAATGTAGGTCACAATATTGGGAAGCCAGGGCCCCCAGTCCCATGCAAGGTGGTGGAGCCGGTAGAGGGAGGCTCAGAGCCGGGAGGAGAGGAGACACAGAGATGCCTAGAGCAGCCTCAGAAAATGGGACACTGGGCAGCAACCCGCACCTTCCTCTCCCTTCTAAGCTGAGAATGAAGTTAGCCATTTCCTGTTATGCTTCTCCACGAAGGTCACCAAACCATAGTTGACTCATTAGCAAAATTCCGCCTCTTTGTCTGGATTCATCCCCACTGATTTGCTAAAACCTACTTTTCCTGGAATGCATTTGTAAGTACCTGACAGTGAACTGCAAGGAGTTGCCGTGAGCCCATTGGAAAGTCAGGACGCACTTGAGGGTCATTGGAAGATTGACACAAGGGGAGTGTTTGTTAAGCTTCCTTCCGTCACTGCACCTGCTGCTCCGTGTCATAATGTTCTCACTGTGCAACCTCCCCAACCCCTTCCCAGAGGCCGGACGTCTCCAGGGCAGGCACCAGCTCGTTCCTCTCTGATTTCATGACCCTGACACAGACCCCTGCACAAACATTTGCAGAAGAGATGGAACACTGGATAATTTGGAAGCCAATGACAATGAAATTTGCTTATTTTTATGTCTATTTTTGAGAGAGAGAGAGAGAGAGAGAGCAAGTGGGCATGGGGTAGAGAGAGGGAGACCAATAATCCCAAGCAGGCTCCCCACTGCCAGCCCAGAGCCCAACGCGGGGCTTGAAATCATGAACTGTGAGATCATGACCTGAGTGGAAACCAAGAGTCGGAAGCTTATCTGACTGAGCCACCCCATCACCCAGGCGCCCCTTGCCTTTTTCTTTTTTTGCTATGATATTTTCAACAGCCTAATATCTAGTGAACTATAATCATCTTGGCATCATTCTTTCAAAACAGGAGGCAGCCATAGCACAACAAAGGTTATCTGTCAAATAGGAGAATCGAGGTACTTAAGACGAAAGAGGCTGAATAGCTACCCACACCCCTCACTTCCATGTTCGTCTGGCTCCTCTTGTGTGAGAAGCAGAGGTTCACTCAAGTTGCTTCAAGGAAAAGGGACTCCATTTTGGATATTCATGAGGCTCTTGCGAATCTAGGCAAGAAACAGCAGCAGAGTTGAATCTCAGGGAACCTACTCTGAGGAGCCATCTAGAACCTACACTGAGCTTTCCAGGGGCCTACATGTTCCTTCTCAGAGAATTCTGGCTTCTCTGCATGCTGCCCTTCCCCTCGCCCTCCAAACTGTAGAATTGTTTCTAGTTCTCCTACAGTCTTGGTTTCTCTGGCCATTTGGTTCACCCTCAGTTTGGCTTCTGGCTTCTTTTTGTAACTTCAACTTCAGTGCCCATCATGAAAATTCTTTCAGTTCCTGATCAAATATCTGAGAGAAATATGTATTTTTTTTTCTAAGAAGTCTTCATGCCCAGCGCAGAGCCCAACGCAGGGCTTGAACTCACAACCAGCAGATCAAGAGTCAGACACTTAACCGGCTGAGTCACTCAGGTGCCCGTCAGAGAGAAATATGATTGATTCTCCTCATTCATTTGAGCCACAACACATACATCTTCTAGGAGAGAATTAACTGTGAGTTAGAATATCATGGAGGCTTCATGAGGCCAGTCATGGCTCCAGCAGGGCCATAAACTCTAGATATTTTGAAATTGAGAACATTTCAAAATCTTGTAACTCTACCCCACCGATCCAGGTCATTTTGCAGCCCAAGAACAACAACGCAGATTAATCTACAGAGAATGTAAATAATAAGGCAGATTTAGAAAACAGCTAGCCAATATTGAGGGTGTGAGTGTGTCCTTTGACTAATAATGGAGCATACAAATTCGAAAAGGTAGGCTGGGGACACCTGGGTAACTCAGTGGGTTAAGCGTCTGACTTTGCTCATGACTTGGCTCATGAGACCATGGTTTGTGTGTCGGAGCCCCGCATCGGATTCTGTGCTGACAGCTCAGAGCCTGGAGCCTGCTTCAGATTCTGTGTCTCCCTCTCTCTTCCCATCCTATGCTCATGCTCATGCTCTCTCTCTCTCTGAAAAAGAAACATTAAAAAAGAAGCCCACTTAAGAAATGAACTTTGGTTTTAAGAAAATTATTTCAACTTCTGAGGATTAATGTAGTTTTTTAAAAACTAAAGTACAAGCGACCTTCTCACTTAATTATAAACATTTGCTATTATTAAAATTCTTTGCATTGGGGATAATATATTGGGAATCAGAAACTCACAGCTATTAGCTTAGAAGAAAGTTTTACAAAGCCTAGACAGAAAAGCTGAATTATAAAAGCATATTTTTACAGAAGAGAGAAGAATACAGTCCACTGAATTAATAGACATGCCTAATGGCAAGAAAACACTTTATTCTCTGTGTTATAATTCAGGACAAAGAAACAAGCCTTTTTCATCTTTCTGTGTCTGGTGTCAAGCTCAGAATCTGACACATATTCGGTGGTCAATAAATGTTTAGGAAATTAATAATAAATGACTCTGGTCTTAATATTTTGGGAAATGGAGCAGAATGTAAACTACTTGGGGAAGTAAAAACATTTGAGCTCAAGTCATTTAAAAATGAAACCAGCTAAATGCCCGCTCTGATTAACCAATCACCAGACAAATCATTGTTTGTAACATGTCTAACTTGGAAATGACAGGATCTTCCTGGGCGAGGAGGGACATTTCAGGCCCGCACCCATCCAAACTGAGGGCGCTCTGGGAGACTCCAGGTGACTTCATTTGAAGAAGGTGGCGTGTCTGTCTCCCCTCTCTTCCCCTTTAAAACCAATCCCTCTCCCCCTTCCAGGTTTTGGAGCGTGAGCTCCTTCAGGGGAGCAAGTGTATCCTTCTGCTTTCCTGGCTTCTAGCACGGTGCCTCGTGCATGTTCGCTGAATGAGTGGATTGCTCCAAACGTGGACAAAATCGGAAGTCACCCAGGGATATGAAATAGGGTGTCAGTGGGCTGAGGGATTCGACAGGGTTACAAGTACAAGAATGATTCCTGCGCTTTCCAGTTAGGTCCCTTGAATCCCCGTGGGTGCTTCTTCAGTCCACATGGAGATCATCTGCTCTCGTCCTCCTTCCCGGTCTCTGTCATTTTCCTCACTCATAGCTTTCATTACTAGCAACTTATCATCTACTTCTGTTTCATAAAGCACCTGGCCTTGCACATGGTAGGCCCTCCACAAGTACCTAGGACCGAGTACCAAAAGTACTGAGTACCGAGTACCAAAGTACTAGTTACATAGTAACAGGTACCAGAATGGATGGAATCTGATGGAGCAAAAGGACCATGTACTCAAAGGCCAGGGAGCAGAGGAAGACCTGGGTTTTGAAATCCCCTAGAAACTGTGGCATAAGACTAAGGGGAAAAAAAGAGAGAGGCTACCAATTCTTTAGGGGAAAGAGATGAGCCAGGAAGACCAGAATATTCCATATTATGTCTCCGTGTAATAGGCAGAATAATGCTTCCCACCCCCACAAAGATGTCTATGTCTTTGTCCCTGGAACCCATAACTATGTTATGTTACATGGCAAAGAAGAATGAAGGCTGTATATGGAATCGAGGTTGTTTATCTGCTGACTTTAAGATGGGGAAACCATCCTGGATCATTGGATGGATGCAATCGCAAAAGCCCTGTAAAAGCAGAAGAGGGAGGTGGAAATGGAGCTAGAGTTAAAGAAGGGCGTGGGATGAGAGAAGACGGCTGGTTTTGAAGCTGGAGGAAGGGGACTATGAGCCAAGGAATGTCAGGGTTCCCTAGAAGCCGGCAAAGGCTCAAAAGCGGATGCTGGCTTGGAGCTTCCAGAAGGAATACAGCTCTGTCAACACCTTGATTCTAGCTCAGTAAAACCCGCTTTGGACGTTTGACCTCCAGAAATCTAAGATAACAAAATTCATGTTGTTTGTACTGCTAAGTTTGTGTAATTTGTTACAGCAGCAAATAGAAAACTTCCACAAGCCATGGGAGTCCCTCACAAAATGGCGCCTACACACCTGAAAGTTTACCTGCTCTCTCATGTGGAACTCCAGCCAGACCCTCTCAAATGCAGGCTGTCACATCTGTTTGTTTCCAAGCCAATGCTAAGCTCAGCAACCACACGTATTTATATTTTGGGAAACGTAGCCTAGACAACAAAGGAGAATGGGTTCTCGAGGGAAGGTACAGGTGGAGACTTTCCACTTCCTCATTTCATGACTGACATTCTTCCTAAGACTTTAGGGAAAATGTGTGTCCCTGGCCTCAGGAGTAACTTGAGTTCTGAAAAACCTAGATAATAGCAGCCATTGTAAAGCCTAGTTAGAATTTCAAATAATAGGCTTAGACATAATTTTCAACTTTCGAAGAGGAGACAACATCTTACTAACACAGTGAAATTCGAAATTATTGTTTGGATTGGTTTTCCTCTTTTCTGCTGTCCATCTAAAAATCATTGCCCGTTATCCAGTGGCAAAAACCATAATCGCCCTTCTTTAAACTGCCTACACAGTGCCTCCATGTGATATGCACCCCCAAATCAGCCGTGGGTGGGTGTGAAAGGCATACCCTTGGACTCCATGCATACCTAGCAAGCTTTCAGAAGATGCCTGCTAGAAAATAAAGAGCAAAATTAAGAAGGCCACATAAATGGGCTTAAAATAGAGCCTTAAACTGCAACCCTGAGCCTCAGACACCAAAAATAAAAAGATAATGTTTATACATTGAAATAAAAAATCACATGCGGCATCACACATTCCACTCAGAAGATATACATTACGAACCTTTGTGCGCCTAGGAGGCAGAAGGAGAACAGGAGGAATTTATACGTGCACTGCACCCCCACACTTATTCTATTTTTATTCTTTTCCATAGATGTGTTTTCATGCATCTAACAGCTTTCAGACACCTGCAACTTTCGTGCAAAGGCAACAAAAACTTGTTAAAAGAAAATACCAGTGCTTAATGCTATGCACATCCACAGTTTTGAAACTAAACTATTAGGTCCACCGTTTTGTACCAGTGCCAGATTTTCTGCAGAGAGGGAGCTTAGAGCGAATTGAGACTACACGGAGGTAGGGATATCAAATGTTCTCAGCTCTCCGATCCTTGGGTGGTGGAATTACCTTTCAGATGATATCGTGTAGATACCGCGGTTCTGACTAACTCACGATAGAAACGATAGTTCCGTATTCTTACTTTTTCATTTGTTTCCCTCCAAAAGTGGAAACAAATATGCAGAGAGGACAGCATATTCCTCTTGAAGGAGTACTCCGATTTGAAGGGGTGAAGCATTTCCCAGGTGTAGGTGAGAAAACTCCGAAGGAATATCAACAGTATGTGTATTCTAGAGCTTTGGATTTTAATCAGCAAATTTACACATGGCTTTTACACCGTGCTTCCCATCCTTCTGTTCTCATTGCTAGCAGACCCCAAGCTCTACATTTTAAGAATCTTATGCCTGTGGGGCGCCTGGGTGGCTCAGTCGGTTATGCATCTGATTTTAGCTGAGGTCATGATCTCATGGCTTGTGGATTGGAGCCCCACGTCAGGCTCTGTGCTGACAGCTTGGAGCCTGGAACCTGCTTCGGATTCTGTGTCTCCCTCTCTCTGCCCCTCCCCCACTCATGCTTTGTCTCTCTCTCTCTCTCTCTCTCTCTTTCTCTCTCTCTCAAAAATAAATAAATGTTAAAAAAAACTTTTTTAAAAAAGGAACCTTATGCCTGAACCTTGCATGTGATAAATAAGTCAACCCATCTTTTTCCTAGTGGTTTCAATCCACGGAGACTCATCTAGGCCAGTCGGTAGGTAGTGTGGTAACACAACTGTAGCATACTAATTTCTTAACTGAGCTCAATTATATTTAACAGCGTTTTGACATCTCAAGTATAAAAATCACCCATAGCCACAAACTGTCTTCTGCCTGCTTGGTGTATTTTTATTCTAGATGGTAAAAAAGCGAGGGACTGGGACGGGGGCAGCATTCATGATGTTCCAAAGTGGTCCAGGTAGACACAAAATCACAGCGGCCGCTATAAACTACCTGGCTCATTTCGCGTGACAAAGAATGTGAAACATAAATGAGAAGAAAGGAAGCCGAAAAGAAAGGAAGCTAATTGTAGGCCATTTGTACCTGCTCAGAATGGGTAAACATATTACCCTTCTCCCGGCATAACATACTGTTCAGGGAGAATTGCACCTAATTTTTTTCTTATTATGCCATTTGAAGGCCAAACTCATTCTTCACAGAAATTGCTTCAGGGCCCGAGGGTTCATGTAACTTGTTTAATCATGATTGTTATTTGATAGCATTACCTGGTAATCACTCCATCAAAAGTTGGATGATTATCTAGAAGCCACGTTAAGCAGACACATTTAAAAACCACAGATGGATTAAAAAAAAAAAAAAACCTGCAGCCAACTCTGCCTTCGTAACAATACAGTCTATGAACTTCAGAGCAGCTAATTTTTATTTTCTCGTCTCCATGTCATCCTGTAATGAGGAAAAGACTGAAAGGTGGACGGTTTTCTAAGCCCATGAACTATTTCTTCAGATGTAATCCCGGGTAAATCCTTTAGCCTGACTTTGTGTTGAGAAGTTTCCTGGCCTTTGAAAACAGACCATCCCAACTTGCCCTCAAGGAGAGAGAGAAAAGTAATTGCCTCCCTGGCCCTAGTAGGGAAGTGTCAAGGTCGTTGAGAATGCATGGAAGGTCAAAGGCAAGAAGCAAGCCTGGAGATGGCCCAGCGGTGTGCAAAAGAGCTTGGGGATGTGCCCAGCCCTGACTATGTTGGGGCCAAATTCCTCCTTGAGGACTTCCCAAGGGCAAAGTCGCTCCCCTGAAGTCAGCAATGATCAGGTGGACTTGGGACACACAAGTGGCTTGGCGTGTGCATTCCCAATTTTCCCAAGCCCTGAGAGCAGAAGAGTGGGACCCGGAAGAGCCCAGCCAAGCACCACCTTGGCTCCTATACTTGCCCCTTGTTTCTCTGAATGAAGCCCCAGCCATGACTTCCCAGTCCCTCCACCTCACCACCAACCCCCTGTGGCATTTCCCTGCCAAGTGCATTCTTGCGTGTGTACTAAACCCTTCTGCCCTTCACCAGGCTGCCCCAGATTCTCACTCTTTATTTGTCTCCTTTCACTCTCTAACGGCCTCTCCTGCTCCTTCGGGAACATTCCAGCTGTTTGCCTCCCCCCGCCCCTCCCAGCTCCCAGCTTTGTTATAAACCGTGCAGAGCCCACGTGCCCAGCGCTTCCCCACCTTGTGAGCAGAACTACAGCGTCAGGCCCGGTGGGATGCCAGTGGAGCTGGGAGCCCGTGTGCATGCATGTGCACGTACACACACACACACACACACACACACACACACACACACACAGGTCTGTCTCCTGCCTCTTCCAGCCAACAACAAAAGCTGCCAGGGAGACGATTTGAAGCAAGAGTTCAAAGATCACTAATTCTGCAACCAGCCAGGGCTCAACCAGGTTGTCGGTCCTGCTGGAAACATGTTATAACCAGAGGCTCTTCCTGCTTCGCCAGCTCTTACTCCATTCAGCCGGGCATCTCCAAAATGCCACGTTCCTCCCTAACGCCTCTGCTAAATCCTGATTTCACTTTATGAAGTATATAATGCTAATGATTACCTTCGAGTCCTTTTCCAACCCATAATGTGTATTTCTTTGTTTGCTCGGGCCCAACTTCCTACTTTTGGCTACGTTGAGAAATGAGCTTCTCTGGAACCCATTTTATAAGGCACTGTTCTCATCGGTTGGCTTGAGGTGACTTACCAGCTCTTCCCTACAGTCCTCAGATAGGTGCTGTTGTTACAGACGAGAAAACCGAGGCTCGAAACTTTACTTTGTTCAGGACCACAGAGCCGGTAAGCGGCAGAGGCAAAATCTGAACTTGGACCTGACCACACTGCAGTCTGCTGTCATTTCTCCACCAAGAGGTGACAAAAGGAGCTAGCGATCCCTAAGGTCCTTTTTGTCTGTATAGTTCCACATTGCTGCCACACTGCTCCATGCAGGTAGATGAGTTTCTATTTTTGTCATATTTATGCAGATTGGCTTAACCAGAAAATACACCAGTACTTATGTCTTTAAGAAGACAGAGTAGATGCAAAGGAAATGAGCCAGTAAATTTAAAATACATTCAATATTTTCTCTCGTCTTGATTTTAGGACCCATGGGAATTGGTATGAGAGGGAGGGAGAGAGAGGGAGAGCTTGAAATGTGTTTTCTGAGTTGGCTGCTGCAGACAGCAATGCCGAAGATGTGGAGTAACCGTGGAAGGGGGGCCGGGGCCACAGAAAAGGCTGTGCGACAGTATGAGCTTGGGGAGATCTCTCGAGGTTCAAAATCTGTTACCTTAAATAAGTTTAAACCCAAAGATGAGCTTCAGACATTACATAACTAAGGTGAAAACAGTGGCTCCAAAGATTCCTGTTTGTGGGGGCGCCTGGTTGGCTCAGTTGGTTGGGCTCGGGTCATGATCTCATGGTTTTGTGAGTTCAAGCCCTGCATCGGGCTCTGTGCTGACACCTCAGAGCCTGGAGCCTGCTTCGGAGTCTGTGTCTCCCTCTTTCTCTCTGCCCCCCGCCCCCCGCTCATGCTCTGTCTCTCTCTCTCTCTCTCTCTCTCAAAAATAAATACACATTAAAAAAACACTAAATATTAAAAAAAAAAAAGATTCCTGTTTGTGGTAGGAAGATAGGGCTGCTTTTGGGCCTCATTAGGACACCAGAGGAAGAGACTCAACTACCAACAGTCAGATTTGGAGAAGACACAGCTTAGCAGGACAGGAATGAATGGTCTCCAAACTGCCCCGATGCACCTGCGCCCAAGGTCACCATGGCTAGATACAACAGGCTCAAGGCCCAACACGTGCTTTTTTGGATTCAATTTTAGAGCCCATTTCTTTTTCTCAGTGTGCCTGGATGTTAATAAAAATTCCCTGATGGAATCCACATCGGATCATTATTCAACTATTTATTCTACAAATGCCAAACCCTTTGTGGGAACGATTTGTGCCCCATCTTTTTAGAAACAACTAGGTTTTTGTTTTAATATTTAAGAAAAGCATCGTACTATACTGATCAACATCACACCAGGAAAACTTTAAAGTTATCAGCCCAGAACGGTAGAGCATTTCTCAGAACAGAGCATAAACTTCTTTACTTTTAAGTCTTATAGTGTGCATTTTATTTATAGTATAGTTGTCGTTTTCCCCCCAACCTACATGAATCATGAAGTCGTACTTTTTTTTTAATGTAAAATGCATTGGCACCTATAACATATACTTAACAAAATTACCCAGTGCATTTTCTGTGAATAGCACCCAGCTCCTTTTCCCTTCTCTTCTGACAACAAGAGTGCTATTGCTCAGAAAATCACCATTTCCCTTCACTTTTATTTGACTGAAAACAGCCGAGTTTCTATGGGTTTCCTAAGGCACGGTGTTCAGCTCATCTGATATGAGATCACGTTAAAAATGATTGTGGTAATTTGTTTCCTCTTGTTGTGAAACCACATGCTGTCCTCAGAAATTCGAGCACATTTTGAGAGACTTCTTTTGTGTGCTTTTCATTATTATAAAGACATACATGCACAATTTGAAAATTTAAAAAATGCAGAAAAATCTTTAAAAATGAAACTAGAACCTCCCCCCCCCCACTAATTTGCCTTGAGATTAAGGAAAAATTTGCTTCCTTCTTTCTCTCTCCAGTATGATTAAAATAAAAAAATTGTTTTAAAATCACTCAAAATCTTAGAATTCAGTTAACTAGCTTGTAATGTTTTGGTGTTTTTCCTTCCAATATTTTATCTAATCACATATATATTCTCTGTGTTTTTAAAATGTTAAATCCCACTCTCTATAGGAGCCAGAGTTTTTTTCATTTAGCATCATATTTCAAATGTATCCTTCAAGCTGTGCCTTTAGCTTTGAACTTAAGTGGACCTGTATACATCAGGGGATTGATACATTTGGTTCATTAAAATAACCATGGTTGTGTAATATGGCTATGTCCTGAACACAATGTACTGGATAAAGAAAAACAGAATCAAAAGCAGAAATTCTGATATGATATATATTGGTCTTTTGAGTTGTGAAAGCTGCTACAATATGCACACAATTGCACTCGCGCGCACACACTCATACACTCATACTCACACACAGAGGCGTGCTGGTGCCTTAGTATTCATTCTTCCCTCTGCCTGGAAGTTTCTTCCAGTACATATTCACATGGTTCCTGCCTTCCTTTATTCAGGTCAAGCCTCACCTCCTCAGAAATGTCGTCCATTCCTAAGCCACATGTTCCCTGTCACCTGCCCCACCTCACATTTGCTCTTCACCCCTATTCCAACTTGACAGGATACCAAATACCACTGTGTACAGTCTGCCTCCCCACCCCCCGTTGCCAACCACCCATACCCTGAGCATAACCTCCATGAGGGCAGGGACATTGTTTTACTTCACTCTTGTATCTCCAGAACCTAGAACCACTCCTGGCACATAGTAAGTCCTCAACAAGTGCTTGTGGAATACAGACAGACACGGGGTCCCTTCCTGTCCTGCATTGCACCCCTCGGCCCGGCATCTAGTGCCAATTTGCTGATTTTCTGCCCACTAGCAGAGGGACAGACTTTGGCAGATACTTCTCGAGAGCCCGAAGGTCTCTAGGAAACCAAACCCAAAACTGAAATGTAGGCGGCCCAATGTCAGGGTCAGGAGCCGGAGCCCAGACCTGACTTCCCGGATCTGAGCTCCAGCCAGATCTCCTCCTGCCCGTGCTGTCATGGGCAGTTCATTGGCCTCTCAGCCTTTGTGCACACATTTAATATCCATAAGACTCTTAGATGAAGGCCTGGCAGGTAGTAACTGTTCTATTAGTGTCAGTTGTTATTAAAGGAAATCGGAGCGCAAGTAAGGAAGTAAGAGGTGGGTGCCTTTTTCCAATGGACTTGGACACCCAACCATCAGACTGGTCGCTGCTTTTGTCATCACCTCCACTCACTATTTAATCTGTCTCTTCTGGAAAAATGTCATTGGACGAGAACGGGAAATGGGAGTGTGTGTCTCCTGGAGAGTAGGTAACAAATGGGGGGTTGGGGCCCGGACATGGGAAATTGGTCAATTTTCAAAAGGAAGTCACTTGCCTGGTTAGAATATTTAATCTCTGAATTATAATGAAGATCTGAGAATACCTCTCTGACCCTGAAAGCAGACTTGTGGCCAACAAGATTATTCCCAGAGTGTGTTGTTTTGGATGGGATGAGAGAGTCTCGACTTGTGCCTGAATGATGCATGCCTGTGATTCTGCCACTTCCGGCCATGCCAGGGGCTGACAGGTAAGACCAGGTACTTCCCCATCTGGACCCCTCCTGTGTTGTAAGTCTACATCCCCTGTACTTAGCTTAGTGCCTGCCGCCTACTTAGTATTCAGCAAATGTTGAATGAATGAGTAAATAAATAAATCATGCATTCAATACATCATGAGTGTTCAGAGTATGGGTGTATATGTACATATATATATGTGTACAGAGATACACACACATGTACTACTCCCTATATACCACGAAGAATGACTCTGAAGAGTAAGTCCAAAGGGTGTCAAAAACTGATGAGGGAACTCCAGATGTCTATACAACAAACAAAAAGCACTTGCTCTTATTGTCAGGCGTGGCCGGAGAAGGATTTTGAGAGTGGTCATTAGGCCTGGAGGTGAACTTTGAAGGAAAGGTAAAGGTCGGCCAAGCAGAGAAAAGCTGGCCTGGTGAAATAAATGGAAAAGGTCAGAATGTGTACCTCAGGCAGTTTGCCATTTTATAGAAAAAATAAAGACACACCCTCACCAGCCTAGTGGAAACACTGCGACCCTCAGCGTCTGAGTATTTGGGATGGGAAATCCAGGCCTGTGGGATTTGCCCCAGGCCTGAGGTCAGGGTGCTTGGTCAGCTTGCGACTGACTACCCACCCAGAGCCAGCCAGGCCCACTGGGTGATTTGGGTGCAAGGCCGGCTTTGGGGGAGGCTTGCTGGGACGTCACCACCATTCCACCCTGACTTCCTTCCAGGAGAAAACCGGAGCTCCGCAAAATCTCAGACCCACAAAATCTAACCCATGTTCATAGTACTTATGTTTAGTCCGTTTGAAAGTTGAGTCCGACGAAAGGATATACGTTTACACGTGTTGACTGTGCATGTCAGGAGGAGCGTGCAGTTTTAAATAACTTATTCACATTGTTAGAGTTGAAATGCTCCCTATTTTAGAACCTATTATCCAGGTTAAAATAATAGTTTATTTTAATCAGCAGTGATTTTTTTATTCCACTCGGCGCTCCCAGAGCTTGGCTTTATGAAGTAAGACAGCATCTCTGGCTGGCAGGCGAGATTTTCATCTCACTTTGACTCCATTAAAGTAAGCTTCTATAAACAGACATCAATTACAACCAGTTTTAAGGGTTTTAAAATGTAATCCAACAGTGCTGCTTAACTAAATGAATCCTAGGAAGTGATCTCCAGTGAATTAATAGAGCAGTGTGCAGACGACTCACTATGGGTCTGAGTTAATGACTGAAGAAGATCAAATTAATTACAAGTGTCTCCAAGGAGTTTCCAGGAAGAATTCTCCCTTATCAGTTAAAGTCTGTTTAACCCTTCCTGTTCAAAGTCTGTATGTTCTCTAATTGTTCAAATATCAGGTGATAACAGGGAAAGCAAGGTTTGTCTGCCTTCTCCTTCCAAGTGTGAGTTTTCAGAGGGATCAGAGCATCTCACGCCCCTGGGAAGGAAGGATTCCCACGAAGACACTGGTATTCTTCAGCCCTTTGCATGTACTGAAATCCGGCTGGATTTGTGTTGGACCCACTAGTTGAGTTCCCTTGGCAAAGATCCACAAGGGACTTGAATGAAGTCTTTTGAGTTAAGAAGTGTCCAAAAGACAAATTTAATTGGGGGCAGGAGAAATTCATGTGAGCAGGGTCAGATAAAAACCTAGAAGAAGGGTTCAAGGTCATCAGATATGATTTTGCACCAGATCGCAAAGATGTAGTTGATCGTCAGCAAATTGTTCCTGGGTGAGCTGATTTCCCCAGGAAATCACAGAGGGGTAACACATATCTATGCTCTTCATCTGGCCTTCAGGAATCACCCTCAGCCCAGCTCTGGGTTTCCCTATAGTGCTTTGGAGGTGAAGATTCCATCTTTGGAACCCAAGCTGCCTTGTATTTATTATTATCATGACCAAGAAATTTCCTGGCGGGTGCTTGCTTGAAAAGCATTACCAGAGAGTAAAATGGCAGAAGTCTAGAAAACAGAAGAAGCAGGTCAAAAATGACAGGTGAATAACGGTATATGAAGAGGATGGGGAATAAGAAAGAGAACACACAGCACACAAAAATTGTATCATACTGGAAGCAACCAAGATGTCCTTCAGTAGGTGAATGGCTAAATAAACCACGGTACATCCGGACAATGGAATATGATTCAGGGCTAGAAAGGAATGAGCTGTCAAAGCCATGAAAAGACACAGATTTAACTTAATACATACTGCTAAGTGAAAGAAGCCAATCTGAAATACTGTAAGATTCCATATACTATATGATTCCAGTGATGCGACATTCTAGAAAAGGCAGAAACTAGAGAGACAGGAAAGAGCCCAGCAGTTGCCAGGGGTGAGGGAGGAGCAAAATACACAGAGCACCCAGGATTTTTAGGGCAGCGAAAGTACTGTGCCTGATTCTATAACAGTGGATACAGGTGATTATAAATGTGTCCACACCCTTAGAATGGACCACATCAAGAGTGAACCCTAAAAACTAGAGCGAACCCTTGCAAACTGTGAATAATGACAATGACGCGTTAGTACAGGCTCACCAGTTGTAGCAAACGTAGCCCTCTGGTGGAGGGTGTTGATAACAGGATGGGGTCTATGCATAACTGGGGGCAGGCGGTGCATGGGAAATCTCTGCCCTTCCTACTGTAAGCATAAAACTTCTCTGAAACATAAAGTCCACTTTAAAAATTATATTGTAGATGGGGCGCCTGGGTGGCTCAGTCAGTTGAGTATCCAACTTCGGCTCAGGTCATGATCTCATGGTCTGTGGGTTCAAGCCCTGCATCAGGCTCTGTGCTCACAGCTCAGAGCCTGGAGCCTGCTTTGGATTCTGTGTGTCTCCTTCTCTCTCTGCCCCTCCTTACTCATGCTCTGTCTCTCTCTCTTTCACTGTCTCAAAACTAAACATTAAAAATTTTTAAATAATAATAAAAATAAAATAAAAATTACATTGCACGAAAAAAAAAAACAGTTGGGCTCCTGGACTGTCTGTTCTTCAAATATACAAGCATCATTTTATGTAGTTTTCATATCCTTGAGAACCCCTTATTTTCACTTGTTCTTGAATTGTTTCGTTTATGTGTTGAATAAACGTTCGCTGAGTGTCTCTTGTGAGCAAGACAGGAGCCAGGGCCTGGGGAGGCAGCCCCACATCTGCTGCCTGTCCCTACACATCCTGTGCAGGTCGAACACAGGGAGAATCCCAGTAACTTTCTGTAATTTGCACGATTTGGAAGATAGTCCCCTGTAAGTAATATTCCTAATTAATAAGGACTGGCTGTGACCTTTCATAAAATTTTACAGTTTAAGTAAGCACATACGATGGGCCCTATAGCCATCTGCTGACACTTCATTTCTCAAAGTCACATTCTTAACTATTTAATGTATTCCTAATAAGTTTATTCTGTGTAAGCCCTTTGTGCACCTGCGAGGTCTCGAAATAAGATGGCTGATACATGGCTTGCTCGTGAGTGGTGTTTGAACAGAAGGGGTTACTGGCGTTGATCCTTCAGGTGCATCTTATAGCAATGCTTCTCTTTAAAGTATACTAATTCCAGCGAAGCATTAGCTCTTGGTGACTTTCTCCATTTCAGCCTCTGAGATAATATGCCATGTTTTTATGTGTTGTCTGCATAGGGAGATGTGGCAACAGAGTGTGAAAGTCATGGGCTCACGTGCCAGATGGACTGTGATTTTGTTACCGCCGTAAAGTCCATCAAAGATAATGGAAAGTAGATAAAATAAAATCACATGCCCGTTCTGCACCCACCCCGAGCTGGAATTTCAGCGGCGGGACACTAATTGGTGCCAGTTTAGATCTGCCTGATGTTCTCTTTATGAGTGTTCGTGCCAGTGGGATGGTCGTAGGAAACACGTGAGGGGGATGGCTCACCCTGGCGAGAGAGAGGGAGTGCATGAAGCGCCGAGGCGAAAGGTACGTGGGGACTTTTAGTGGGCGTTTTAAGCGAAGAGACAGAATTGTTGTTAAGTTGCTCAAGCAGAAGTGTCTACAGGGCACTCCAAATGGCAGTGTTTAGAAAGAACTCCTTTGTCGCTTGGTATTCCACAGAATAGGTGAGGGACAGAGACGCTGATGTCGCTGATGTCCTCCAGCACATGGGCCAGGCTTGCACAACGAAGAGTGCTCTGATGCGGCTTGACTCTCCAATGTACTGCCAGGCATCCATGCGCAGGAAAATCCTTTTTATGATGATTCGAACCGATAAGCTTTTCTACATATCAACCTATCCCATGTATCAACCTAAAGGATTTTTTGGTCCGGGTTAACACACCTTGAGTTTTCCCAGAACGCAACCACTCGATGTTGGCATCAAGGAAGTACTTGAACTTTAGGGCTTATTCAGACCTGCCACCCAATTTACCCAGAGTTTTCACTGCTTTGAGAAAGCTTCCAATCCAAGTGTTGCTGGGGATGTTTCCCCCTACTCATCTCATGCTCCCGTATCATTCTATCGATAGCGTAATCTCCGTGGGATTCGGATTGTACCCGTAGATACGGAAATCAGACTACTTCCTATGTCTTTTAGAATACGTGTGCTTGGACATTTCAAGATGGAAATATGTGTTTTTTTTTTCTCTTATTATCTTCCTTTTATTTCTCCTCTCTGTTATAATTGAGAGATCGTACTGATTATTTTTGAAGAAATTATGTGCATAAGTAAGTTATATTGCTTCATTTCAGGCCAGTAAGGAAGTATTGAAAAATATTTGCTGCAAAGAAGTGGTGGGGGTCTGACGTGATGGAGAATGACTGGTCCCATGGAAGGGGATGAGGCAGCCTTCCTGATGAGCCAGGCATGGTGGTGCTGGCCACCTGGGGCCTGGGGTTATCTCGTTTCCATGTGATACTGGCTTTTCCTGGATAACTCCTCCTAGTAGGGAGACATGCTCGTTTCAGGGATCACAAGGGGCACGTTGATCTTCCCAAGGTTCTCCCTGGGACACACAGGAACCCTGAGACAGAGCCCTCCTGGCCACTGCAGACAGTCTGCAGGCCCGGGGGCCCAGCCTGGCCTCGACAGGCCAGTCAACCGGGAGCAAACTGTTCCTTTAATTCATCATGCGTCCTCTCCCCCTTTACATGTCTCTCCCTTCTTCATTAGCTTCTTTTAACTCAGGCCACAGGATCTATCTCCCAGGACGTCTCATATTCTAGAATTTGAGGCAGGACATGGCTGCCTGGCACCTCTTCTCCTTGTTTGAGCACCCCCCGCCAGAGCCTATTGGAGCACCCCATGTTTGGGCTTTACGTTCAGCTCTTGGTGCGAGCTATGGACTTGCGGACTTGTAATGGGCTCTTCTAGGTGTTGTTATGTGGAGAAATGAGGCATCAGAGGGTGAGAGTCATTCAGTCACGGGCTACTCCTGCCGTATTTTTGTTGCCATTAGATAGCCCATCAAAAATAAAGGAAAGTAGATAAAATGAAATCACACTACCCCACTCCAGACTCACCAAAGCTGGACTCTCAATGCCAAGACAGTTAAGAAGGGTTCTCTACATTTTGTCAACAACAGGAAGTAGCGTTGTCAGTATTATAGTTGAAGCAGTAACCATGAAGAGGGGAGCCGTGACCGAGCACAGGAGAGCAGAGAGGGTATTCCACAGCGTCCCTGTTCATTTCTCCCTGTCTTTCCCTTCGGAGGACACAGGGCGACATCACAGTTAAGAGAGTGTACAGACCCGGCTTCAGTTCCAAAGGAAGAGAACTGCCCCAAGACTTAGTGTCCTTATATGTGACACTTGCCTTTAAGAGTCATTTCCAGCGGTGCCTGGGTGGCTCAGTCAGTTAAGCATCCGACTTTGGCTCAGCTCTTGGTCTCACAGCTCTTGAGTTTGAGGCCCCACGTCGGGCTCTGTGCTGGCAGCTCAGAGCCTGGAGCCTGCTTTGGATTCTGTGTCTCCCTCTCTCTCTGCCCTTCCCCCGCTTATGCTCTGTCTCTTCTCTCTCAAAAAATTAGTAAACATTTTTTAAAAAGAGCCATTCCAAGGATGATGGAGAGAGAAAAAACCTATAATGTGCCAACTACTAGCTTACGTACCTTACGGTACGAATTTGTGATGTACAGAAAGCTTGACAAACTTGTCACGGTCCCATCAGGGAGCATGTGGTAGGAAGGGCACCTGAATTCAGGCAGTTTGATTTTGGAGATCATGCTTTTAACATACATGCTGTGTTGCCTCAAGGAAATGTAGTTAGTCAATGGTAGTTATTATTATTGTTACTGCTATTTTTCTTCCCTTCTCCTGTGTGTCGGCGGCAGGTGAAGGGACACAAGCCTCTGCAGTATCTATCGGTGGGGCTGCTGCTTTCGCAGATCACACTGCCGAGACCTGAATCTTGTCATAGTAATAAATGAGTCTCCAAGGCACATTCGTCCTCTTGGTCACTGTGAGACATGGAGGGTCACAGTGCCACTCCGATGTTATTTTCCTATCAATTATGTTTCATTCTGTAAAGGGTAGACTAATGGACTCCTAGATTAGAGGCAAAATTCTGGTCTGGTCAACTGGTCACCTAACATGCAGATCAGCCAGTTAACTTCTCTGACACTCCCTTCCTTCTCCTGTAAAACCAGCCTTGTTTGTTTCACTATTCTCCAAGACCCCTTTCTTCTTGAGGGTTCTAGGATTCTCTTTCAGAATCCTCGGCCAGCATACCATCACGCGCCCCGCAGAACACAGAGCGATGCCTGTGTGGGATGGAGGCCAGTATTGCTCAGAGGCTGGCCGGGTGATGAGTCCTTATATTCATCTTAATCGAGAATCGGCCAACAGCCAGTGGGCCAAACCCGCCAACCACAGCTTTTGTACCCCACACGCTTAGAATGTTCTTTATATTTTTTAACGGTTAAAAGAAATTAAATTATGACACATGATCTTTATATGAAATCCAAATTTTAGTGTCCATAAATAAAGCTTTATTGGAATTCATACTTGCTCATTCCTTTACATATTGTGTATGGCCGTTTTTGTACCCAGTGACAGAGCCGAGTAGTTCTAACAGAGACTATAGAGCCGCGAAGCCTAAAGCCTTTTCTTATCTGGCACTTTACAGGTAATGTTTACCTCCCCTAGATCTCAATAAACAGCAAGAGGGAAATTTTCCAGGTTGGCTTTGTTTTGCTTTTTTTTTTTTTTCTTACAAAGGAAATCCAACTACTGTCCTGTGTTCAATCTGTGAAACAAATAACCCTTATGACCAGGGAGCAGTCCCCGTGGTCAAGAAATTACAGAAAGCCCCAGTGCTGGCCATGGACCAGCTGAAGTGGCTGTGTCGCTTGCACGAGCCGTGGGGAGCCAAAGATTATCACAGCAGCGGGAGCTTCTCGAAATTCCCCTCTCTAGTGGCCGACGAAACCTGCTCGATGTGCCACAACTTTCCATCAGTAACATGCCTAAACGCTCATTTTCAAGCATTATCTCCGCCAGGAGGGATAATTTGCTGTAATGTGGGGGGTGAGAAATCCAGGAGGAGTTCAGCCAGTCATCCGATTTATTTTACTCTTCTCTTTCAAAAAAAAATAATAATAACAAAAAAAAATAACAACAAAAAAAAAACCCACAACCACAACAACTAAAAATCCTGGAAATGGAAAATGTTTTCAGGAAAACCAATTTTCTGTGGACGAAAAAAACTGAGAGATTTGATTATTTCTGATCAAGTAGGCTGGGAGGATTTGGTTATGAAGAGGCTGAGGAATTGGTATTTGTGAGTATGCGTGTGTGGTTTTCGTTAGATCAGATTTCACAAAACCCAGTGCTTCTGAAAAACCTGTAGGTGGTAGACGTGGGGATACATGTAAGTGTTATGATGACTACACAGACAATTAAGGGGAGGCCCAGAGATAGCCCAGGGTTGTAGGACAGAAACTAAGCACAGCACTTAGTAGTTGAGTGGGTAGAGAGGAGTCATAAATGCCAAATGGAAATGCACGATCTTAGTTCATCTCCTTCCAGCCACCACAGAGAGATACAGAGTCCCATATAACAGCCAGCTTCTAGAATCTTCCAGCCAGCGTCATCCCACCTCCTCTCTCTGGGCCAGGGGACCCTCTCTTATGCTCCCACAGTACACAAGGCACAGTCCAGCCACACTTGCCAGATTCCATTGAACGACTCTGTTGATGTGTCTTCCTTCCCAACAACCTAAAGGCCCCTTGGGACCAGAGTTATATTGTATTCCTCACTGAATCCAAGGACTGCCCTCAAGGTCAGAGTCATAATGGGGACCCAATAAATAAGATGTTTGCTGAACAAAACGAATACCTAGTTAGCTCAACTTTGGTGAGGGGGATGGGGAGGAGGAACTTCTGGCTGAGTTTGGATCTCTCTCAACACAAAAAAGCTAAAATTCTTAGACCTAAATTTCAAGATCTAGTTCCTCAAATAGTGGTTAAATGCACATCCACAAAGACTAGGAATCAATTGGCTATGTTTTACTTTTAGATTTGCAATTATTTCTTTTTAGAAAGACCTAGTTTTTAAAAAAAGGATAATCTTTAAATAAAGGTGATTATTTAATGACTAAATATTTCTCCTTCCTTAAGTCTCCCCTTCTAAAACAGGTTGGAAAGGAATTAGAGAATATTTAGATTACATTACTGAAACAAGCCTTTAATTCCTCGCTTGAGATGCACCAAATTGTGAGGAAGTTAGAGTCACTGATTTCCCTCCGGAATCCCTTGATAATGAGGCTGGAAGGTGACTTTAAGCAAACTATAAACATTTTAGAGAATGAAAGAATGGGAGGTGGTAGGCGAAATTATGGGAATATGGTAATTCGCAGGATGTGAACCAAGAACCCTGGAATATTAAGCTGCCAAGTAACAGATAACAAAAGGACAAGAAGGAGCTTCAAATCTCCCTTGAAGAAGAATTGCATATACAGACGTGCCTTATCCTTCAGGATAATTCTGCCCTTTTCCCCACCCCCAGCACCAAGGTGGGCTGGACAGGACTTTGTGACTTGCTTCCACAGGACAGAATATGAAAAGGGAAAAATGGCAGCTTTCCAGCGAGCAACGCTGGCAAAGGCTACCTTAAGCAAGTGATCGAGGTTATCCCCAGCAAAGCCATGTGGTCATGAATCTCTTGATGTGACGTGACGTGACCTGACGTGACATGATATGATGAGAAGGCAAGCAATTTTGCCTTTGTGGTGTTCTCTCCCCAAACCCATAACTGTTGGTTGAGTCAGGATGAACACAAGAGGCAAACCTAGACCGAGGGACATTCTGTGGGATACCTAGCCAGTACTCCTCAGAACTTTAAGGTCCTAAAAAAAAAAAAACTTGGAAAGACTGAAAAACCATCACAGACCAGAGGAGACTGGGGAGACATGACAGCTAAAGGTAACACAGTAACCTGGGTTGGATCCCATGAAACAGAAAGAGGACATCAATGGGAAAACTAGCAAAACCCAAATAAACTTTAAAAAGAAAATAAATAATAATGATAATAAAAACCGGGAGTGTCCTCAGAGAAAGAATAAGTGCTAACTAGTTATCTCTCTTTCTTTATCCTGGTAGATTATAACATGCCGACTTGTTTCTCAATATAACACTTTTGCTACTTCTGAAAAACTAGAGAAGATTGCATTTTATAAAAGTCTATGTTAAGGGGCACCTAGGTGGCTCAGTCCGGTAAGCAACTGACTTCGGCTCAGGTCATGATCTCACGGTTCATGAGTTCAAGCCCCACATCGGGCTCTGTGCTGACAGCTCAGAGCCTGGAGCCTGCTTCAGATTCTGTGTCTCCCTCCTTCATTGCCCCTCCCATGCTCGTACTCTGTCTCTCTCTCCCTCTCAAAAAAAAAAAAAAAAAAAAAGAGTTAAAAAAGAAAGTCTATGTTGAGATGATTATTCAAGGCTCTAATGTAAAATCATGGTGACTGTAGTTGATAACACTGCATCGTACAATTGAAATTTGCTAGGACATGGAACTTAAATGTTCTCACCAGAACAAAAAATAAAAAGATAAAATGTGAGGTTTTTATCTCATCTCATAATGTGATGGATATGTGAATTAACCAATGGGAGAAATCCTTCTACAATGTATCCAAAAGAAGAAGAAGTCTATGCTGGCAACAAAATGAAAAGATGTAAAGGAGTAAAAGATTATATAGTGATTCACTTTTTTGGAAATCAATTTATGAAATGTAAAGATAAGGAGAAAAATAATGAAAAATATGAATAGTATCCTTACGGATATGACAAGTTTGCATGCTCACTCCCAACAAATTTAATTTGCTTAACATAAATAACAAGTGTATTCAAGGGTTTGGTGACCCCTTCACTTCACCTTCAAACTACTCACCAAAATATATATTGTTGCTCACTAGTATTTAATTTGAACCAACCATATATAAAATTCTCTTTCAAAACATAGCTAGCGGCATTGTGCTTCTGGGGAAACTGTGTCTCTCAATTGGAGAAACAATAACTAAGATTTAAGAAACAAGTTCAAGTAGACAAAGGTAGATAGGAAAGTCTCTGTTTTCCAGATCCCCTTGCTAATAGATGGACATAATCAGAAAAACACAGAGCATTGAATCTCCAGGCACTAGTGCCCTGATTTCAGCCCCGGGGGAATCTAGAGTCTTAGGATCGAAGAACGTTTTTCATGATCAACTGAGCCGCATAGACCCAGGGAAGAGGAGAAAATTGATGCCCAGGTTGAGTTCCCCTTCACAAATGTTCAAGGGGGGCACCAATACGGTGGAGGAGAAACCTTCCCTGGGAAGCTGCCTACAGGGAGGATGGGGATGACCGTGAGTGAGGAACAGCACCTCCAGGTCCGCAGGGAAGAGGAAGCCAGGGCATTTCAGAAAAGTGCCTGAGATATGAACCTCTGGACACCGGCATTTGAGTTCAGTCAGCCTCCAAAAGTCAGCTCCACGTCGGGGTCTAAGAAGCACAAGCCAATGGCGGTGATCCCTTCAGCGTTTTATTGGGGCTGAGGGAGGCTTGTGCGCCCTGTGTTACTCCTTCTCCACCAAGGGCAGACAGAGTCCACATGGCTCAGGTTCTGATATTCTTTTGTTCTGTGTTTCATGAAAAGAAGTTAGTAGCAAATGGCTGAGTCCACACTGTCTAATGCAAGTGCTCTGCAGCTCACCGTGTATGGGGGCGGGGTGGGGGGCATGGAGAGGGGTGCAGTAAACAAGGGATGTTCAGTGGAATCCAGCACTGATTTCTAGATCTTTGTAAGTGGACACTCCCTTGCACTTATGCCACTCTGTTCCTGGGGGCAAGATCCCTGGGACCACTTTAGTGCCCTTCTCTCCCTCTCTCTCTCTCTCTCTCTCTCTCTCTCTCTCTGTTTTTTAAGTTTATTTCTTTATTTTGAGAGAGACAGAGACAGTGCGAGTGGGGAGAGGCAGAGAGAGGGAGACAGAGAATCCCAAGCAGACTCCACGCTGTCAGCAAGGAGCCTGATGCGGGGCTCGAACCCACAAACCATGAACCTCTCTCCAAGGGACTCTGTGCTCATGCCTTTTCTTCACACTTTCTAGTTCAGGGGGCTATACAGGCAAGAACAATGAGACAAGTGCCTGGCACCACATCACACACGTGACCCAGCCTGGAGGCATTTTTATGCATTTCCTGTGTGTCATCTCTCTCAGTCAAGGCATCCCTTTTCCTTTCTAAGCTGCAGTTTCCCCGTCAGTAAAATAGGAGAGAGAAAATAACATCTGCCCATATGATGGTGGTAGAAATGAAATGAAAAGATGTCTTGGTTTCTTAGGGCTGCTGTAACGATGTATCAGAAACCGAGTGGCTTAAAACAACAGAAATTCATTGTCTCCCAGTTCTGGAGGCTGGGAGCCCAAAATCAAGGGATTAGCAGGGCCTTGCTCCCTCTGAAAACTAAGGGAAATCCCTCTTTGCTTCTTTTTAGCTTTCTGTGGTTTGCCAGCAATGTTTCACACGCCCTGCTTACAGACACGTCACCCAATCCTCCATCTTCATGTGGCCATCGTACCTCTGTGTGTCTGTGTCTGTCCAAATCTCCCCTTTTATTAGGACGCCAGCCATATTGGATGAGGGCATCCTGATGACCTCATTCTAACTTGATTACTTCTGTAAAGGCATTATATCCAAGTAAGGTCCCTTTCTGAGGTACTGATGGTTGGGACTTCAACATATCTTTTTGGGGGAACTTAAGTCAACCCAAGAGAAATACTAAATACTAGGTTTGGATATGTGCCGAGCCCGTGCTTTCCCACAGAGTGTTCAGATGCCTTGCCCCCTCCTCCACTCTCAGGGACACCGCCCCCCTCTCCCCCGTCCCATGCAGAACCGGCAACTCACTGCTGTGTGTTCCATAAAGGAAAGACACCTGGGGCTGCTTCCCCTCCCTTCCCCCAAGCATTCACAGCTAACCTTTAGGAACCCCAGGGTCCAAAACTGTGTCACTGAGATATAACACAAACCCAAAGACAAAAGTTCAAATGGACCATGTCTCTGGAACTCACTCTCCTTTCAACTGCTTCTGAAAATTGCTTAAGAGGCAATTATAGTTGCGTGTTGGTAAAGGAAATAATTATAACTACTTTCTGAAATTATGTATTTGATACACTTCTCACAGGTAATTTAAGGGGGCAGTGGAGTGGGATAGGTGGGTTCTTTCACTGAAAGCTCCCACTAGATAATTGAACAACATAATGGAGGAAGAAAACCACATAAGTGAGCATAAGATAATGCAACCGAGAGAAAATAAGTTAACATGCTGATTGCTCTGGGGTTTCGCTAGAATCTCACAACTGAGGCACTGGGGAAGATCTCTGAGGAAAGACATCTTCTGCTACAAAGTGGCGTCAGCTTCAGATGTGGCGATCCAGTCGGCAGAAACCAGGGAACTCCCAGACATTCACGATCGTACTAGATTCCAGAGCACCGTGATGCAAAATCTCTCAGGGTTACACGAAGGGACACTTTGTAGGACGAATAAATCTTCTACTAGTTTTAGTATTGACTGGTGTAAAATACCAGGAAAACAGAATATGAGACCCATGAAAACAGATTCACACACAGACCTGTCTACCTCCAAGTCTGAGCCTTTTCCCTGCACCACCATCCAAGCCCTACCCACATTATCAAGAGCCTGCAGTCTCACAAAGCCCGGCAATTCCTTTGTAAAAGATACTTGGTAGTGAGATCAATTGTCCCTGCTTGCACGTGGTTAAGATAGATCCTTACTATGCCTGGCGGAGATCTGGTTGACTTTAACACATCCCTGATCCCTGGCGGGCCGGCCGACTCTGTATATGTAAATGACTATTTGTAACTGGAAGCCTTCGCAGCGGGGAGCAAACAGACAAGGCAGGGATACAATAAACCGTGGTTTGCAGCTGTGGCGTGGTCGCTGTTCCCGAGATAAAGGGATCTGGTGGAGTTTGAAAAGGCTGCCCACATTTTCACCAATGAATGTGCTACAGGAAATTTCTCCTGACAGGTTATTATGACTCCGTTAATGTACATATGACCAGCTGTCCAGAAAGCAGTTCAAATTATAAATTGTTCATAAATATACTGGCATGCTTGGCGCCAGCATATTGCAGCGCTAAACATTTAATTTGATCTTTGTTCTGTAGAAGAGTGATACTGCCTTCTGAGTGGGAGTAAGGTGCTATATCCTTCGGAGAAATATACGTCTCTTTTTCTGTGTGCTTTCGAATCCTTCTGTTTGGGAAGTGCTCCACATTAAAATCATAATGGATTTGGGTTTTCCCACACCACTCAAGGAATAAGAAAGGGGGTTTTCCCCCCTTGGTTAAGTTAAATTGAGCCAGGATTCGGAGAATGTGGTATTAGTCCTTTCAGGAGCTGTCTCCTCCTCATCATACTCATCCCCAGGTATATGTCCACCCTGACACCCCATGGCCGGGGTCCTCAGTAGGGGGCATTCTCAGCAGCTGTTGCTTCTCAGCTAGGTCTCTGGGGTCCTCTCACAGCGAAGCCTGAAGACTTCACTCCCTCTGTGCTAAGTTCATCCACGGGCATCTCCACATAGCTCTCGAGTCCGCAGTGCATGACGCGGGGCCCTCACGCAGGATAACCTCCCACCTTATGGACAAGGAAACCCAGCTGTGGGAGTGGCTTGCCTTGGTCATACAACACGTGACAAAGCCTGGATCTCACTCCCAGGTCTTCAGATCCAAAATCAACAACTCTTTCTACTTTGCCACAGCTTGATTTGTTGGATTATAACTCGTAGAGGATTTGACCCTCTGTGATATACCCCCTCACTCTGGATATCATATATCCCACGAAAAACTCTGATGCCCTGGTTGGTTACGTGTGTGATGCAGAGACCGAAAATGAAGACAGGAATTTTTTAAGATTGCCTCAGAAACATAAGATGTATGGTTACTGTATCTGTTTTACACCTGATGTGTTCGTCACCCGGAGATTTTTGACCAACTGACCAACTAGCACAATAGCCTTTTGAATTTAAGGCTTATTTCCATAGCCAGAACCAAAGACTCAGGAATTCCTACTTGGGAATATGGGCAGAGCTACCGACTTAGTTCAAAAAAATGACATTTGTACAAGACCCAGTTGCTATAGTATTTCAAAAACCTGGATGTCAAATGTATGGATCTTAACACTTTTGCAAAATGAAAACACTCTCCTGTTAAGAAACTAAAACTCTTTGCTTTTACCATGTTAGGTTTTGAAAAAACATATATTGTAGCCACAGAGGAGAGAAATCTGAAATTATATAAAATTCTCCAATACGCCTGACCCTTGGTTCCTACATGAGATGCAGAAATTTCCCAGGACCATCTCAGGAACTCCAAGTTCTCCCCTTTGTGTGGTTCTTCTGACCCCTTTCCCCTCCCCCAGAGCCTTCCTGCCCATGGGGGTAGCAAAATCCGAGTTCGGGAAGACATCGGCTCCCTGCGGGGAGGAAGCATATGGTTCTGTTTTCCCAGCAGGTGGCATATGTTTATTGATGGCATGAATTAGTGATTGAACAGAGGGGTGAACAGGAGTCAGTGAGTTCCTTCCCTCACCAGCCTTTGTACTGGAAGCTTCATCTCTGGTTGTTAACTGTATAGCTTTTCTCTTGGTAAAGGAACTGTAGCCTCCAAAGAGTCCCTGAGAGAAATCCCTGGGAAATGAGGGGTGGAGTGAGGACCTGAGGACATGGTTTATATGGACACACATCTATCCTTCCCTACAACATGGGTCTCTGTGCCACCTTACGTAAATTCGAAGAGTCTAGAGATGTTACCCCAGACCAAGGATTACAAAAGTATTGCGAGAAGAGGGTGCCTGAGACACATATCAGTTATAAGTAGAAAACTTCTTGACTCAGGAGTGAATCGAAAAGATTTTAATTATTTTGTCTTTTATAAAATGACTTCTTAACATGATTGTGTAAGTCCCATAGCATGGTTTAATCTTACTGTCAAGTTCCAGGACAAAATCAACAAGACTACTCAAAACGCAGATGGTATTACACCAACCACATGTTCCATTAAAGGCTGTGTCTTTTTAGACATGGTCAACCTTCTCTCAAAGGCATCTCCTTGAACACTGCTGGTGATGGGGAGTTTATTACTTTGGACAGGTCACATTGTTGGAAGGTTCCCCTTTCTATTACTCTGAAATCTGCTTCCCAGAAACTTTGATTCACTGGTCCTAACTCATGGGTGGACAACAACATTTTCCAAAGTGTGCCCTGAGGAAACTAATTGGTTTAAGAAGTATTATTTTTTAAAAAGAAGTAAAGAGAGAGTTATGGTCAAATAAGAATGAAAATCCTAACTTAAAAGAGGTTGAAAGAATCTACTTGCTGGGGACTTCTCAGAGCCTTCAATAGACTCAGGGATGCTGGGAAGAGTGGGTGGGTACAAGGCATTCTCACGACCACAGCATCCCTGGTTCTACAGAGCATCTCTGAAGATGCTGAAGACAACTCAGCAAGCAATGTTTGCAAATGGTTACCCAAATAAACATAAAATAAATCTACTTTTCTTTTCCACATCTGGCTCTCCAAATACTATCTGAAAAAAAAATTATAAGGAACATAAGTTTAAAGTCCAGGCTATAAATATCTGAGTTTTCTTAAGAACCATCCCTGTGATAAGGTTTTTAGACCTCCTCTACATCCTGGACCCTCTGCCCTAGATTTTTTTTCTCAGTATTTGTTGTTCACCTTCTAGCACACAACATGTTAAAGAAGAACTCCAAATTTGTAGTTGCTACTGGCTGTGTGGCTTGTCCTCTCTGGCTTTAATTTCCTCATATACAAATGTGGAAAGTCAAAGTCTACCAACCTCATGGAGTCATTTTGAAGACCGAGTCTGTTAATGTATGTGGAGCACTACGTAAGTGTTAGCTGTGTGCTGTTTTTCTATCTTCTCTTCTATTTAGGGCCTGTTCCCTCTTACACACGTTTTAGTCTTGCCTTTCACATTCAGATTCCAGAAGATACACACAGGCAAAATATTGGGTCAATCATCTAATGATCTAAATCTTACCTATCTCTGGCCATTCTTTGGTTCCCAAGAGCCTTGCTACTCCAAAGTCACCTGAGAGCTGGTTAGAAATGGAGAATCTCAGACCGCAGTCCAGATACAGAATCAGAACCTGGATTTTCTTGAGATCCAGGTAATTCGTGGACACCTGGATTGAGAAGCACTGGTCTAGATGGTTCTCACAGTGAGGCTCTCCACCCTCCGTGTGCTGCCCAGGGCTCGGCACATAGGAGGGGCTCAGTGGGACTTTCTAGCATCCATGTTTATTAACTGAACTTGTATGAAACTTGTTGGTAGGGGGGGTTGATAACTAGATAATTCTGCACTCAAAGGCACATATAGGGTAAGCAAGAAGGGGCTTGCCTCACAGCAATTACTACAGTTTGTCTAAATAAGATCAAAGAGCAGATACACTTTTAAACACTAAAAAATAAAAACCTAACTTTGAATCATCTTTTCCTTTTAACTGTTTTTTCATTACTTAATCTTCTTTGATTATAATCAAGCACGAATTGTGAGACATAATGTTGACAATTCAGTGAACTATATCTTTTTTATTTATTTTATTTTAGAGAGAACGAATGATCAGTGGAGGGACAGGGGGGGAGAGGAAGAGGGAGAGGGGAAGACAGAATCTCAAGCAGGCTCCATGCCCTGCTCATGGAGTCCAGCACAGGGCTTCATCTCAGGACAGTGAGATCATAACCAGAGCCGAAATCAAGAGTTGGTCACATAGCCAACTGGACCACCCAGGTGCCCGAGACTGTTATCTATTCTTAGAGGCAGTAAGATGTAACGTCAAGACCATGATCTTTACATTGAAAGAGACCTGAGTACAAAGCTTAGCTCCACTTCTTACCAGTATTGTGACACTAGGAAAATCACCTCACCTCTCTGGAGCTTCAGTGCCCTCATCTGTAATAATAATGTCTATGTAATGGAGGCAAAGAAGGATAACCTAATATAATGCACGTAGAGCTTCTAGAATAGTGGTTCACATGTAGAACTCAACAACATATAGAGCTCCTTCCCTTTTCCACACATTCCAACTTTCTCTTCATCAAAACCATGATGAAAGGGAAAATCAAGATGCTTTTTAGATGAACAGCCAAATAGTGCATTGGTCTGGAAGCCCGTTGCTGAAGCATGGATCATGAACCATCTGTCCTACAGTCAATGTGGTGAGCCAAGGGACGAGTTTTCAATCCATTCTCCAGTTACCCCCAGAGGAGACTGCGTGATGAATCAGCCCATCATGTGGACACCGATCATACCAGATACTTTGTAGAATTATAGTGTTTGGTACATAGAAGTTGCTCAATCAATGTTTTGAAATTTATTCACCAATTGGTCAATACAATGATAGTTACATACAGCCTTAGAGGACATGTCGTCCAAGCCCTATCCAATTCGAGTATTCTTCCATACAGGTGGTCACACGTTCTCCACCTGTAGGCTTAGCAGAACGTACTTGGTGCTTCTCAAGATAGCACATTCTATCCTTAGATCTTGATTTTGAACCCAAAGCTCACCTTCTTCCAACTTGCAAACATTGTTCCTGATCTTGTCCTGAAGTGGAGCTATGCTACCTAAATAGAATTCCTTTTCTTAAGAAAGCATCTCCGAATATGTTAAGATAGCACCAATATCTCTCTTGTCCATGCATTACTTTCCCCTAAGGTTCCTTCCCTCCAGGTGTCTCTAGCACACACCACCGGCGGTTCTTCTGGCCGCATGTCCTCTATCCCCACATCGCCCCACTCGTACTACACTTCCCTGGGATCACTCACACCTACCACTGGAAACTAGACAGTAGAACCCAGAAGGGCTGGTGTGTCCTTGATGTTGACCCCATTCCAGCCATTAATCTACCCACTACGTCACCATTGTATAGCCATGTCAAACTGTTGGGTTATAATGAACTAAGCTTTTGTTTGTTTCATATGGAGTGCTATTAAGCTAAGTTTTACTGATCTTATATGCATAGAGCTTTTTTTTAAAAAAAACCTAAAAGCAGGACTTCACCTTTTTTTCCATTGATGCCCACATTAACAAACTATCAAAGTCTTTTAGCACTATGATTCAGTTGTAGAAAATATTAGCTATCATCTTTCACTGATAATGTCTATCAGTGATCTGGTTCCCAGCCGATTGCAATGCTAGTGTGGCTGTTGATCATTCAATAACATGAAAATGGTCTTTCAAAGGTAAGGGTATATAGTCCGTTTTTAACACTTTTTTCCGCCCATCTGAATTCATGGTTTGAAATAATTGGCCCTGCTTTTCATAGTCCATTAGAACAAACACCTTCGCCTCACAAGATAGAATCCAGGTCATTTACAATTAGAGATGCTACAGTGTCATTATTATTTGTAGTTTGGGACAATCCTCATAGGACTTTTTATATCACCTCTGTACCGTGTTCCTCGTGGTCACCATCAGCAGTGTAAGCAGTGTTGCCATTAAGGCGTCTTACCTTAACAGCATGGACTTGGGCCTTCTCACTGACCACCAAGAAGTCCTAGGGACACTTACAAAGAATAAGAATCATAACAACAAAATGTAAAAGCATTTCTTTTTGTTAGAAATTATTGAATAAAACACCACCCAAAGTTAGAAAAAATAAGACTTAAGGAAAAGTATATATTTTTTAATATGACGTTTTATCAAGTTTATTTTAGATTCTTTCTTATATACATGGACGCCAAAGGTTTTTTTCATCTAGTTCATGTTTTGGGCTGTCGGCTTCCTCTGTCGTATTAGTCTGTCTCCTTGCTAGAGGGTGGACTGAATTGCTCTTCACAACTCCCACCCCCAGGGCCGCCCACCCCACCTTTCAGAATCCAAATCTCCCTCCCTCCCCTTCAGCATCTCCTTGGGGCAGGGTTAAAAGCATTGGGTTGCCTGGGCAAGTCTCTTTATCAAGGCACTCCCATAGAGAATTTTTTCTCTGAGCTGTGTGTTCTATCTCAGATTCTAAACATGGCGGGGCCACATTTCTTTCAATCAACTTCTTCAGGCTAAAGCTGGTGGATGGATTTGCAGGTGCCATTTTTCAAGGCCCAAACATGCTGCTCCAAAATCAATAGATGCTCTATTGAAAATTAACTATAATTTCTAGTAAATTGAAATTAGCCTAGAATTTCACTGAAGGTTGTTGTTGGCTCTTGTCATTACTTTTGCTCCCCGAGGAGATTGTGTGTTGATCGTGCCCAGATCTTGCCATGCCCTCTCTTCCCGGACCTCCTAAGATCCTTGGCAGGACTTTCTGTGGCAACTACAGGCCTGTGATCAGGAAATAGAAATAAAGCGAGATTCACTAGCCCATGTAAGACTTTAGTCACACCATATAGTTGCCAATGAATAGGAATGAGCTGAGCTAATGAAAATTACAAACACTTGTAGAGAAGGCTAGGTGATTAGTCCAAATAATGTCGCTATTATAAAGAAAACTCTAACTTAGATTTATCAATCCACTTTGGTCCCTGTCTCTGTACTAACACTATTTCGATGCAAAAAGGAGAGAAAACAAAACAGTATAGGCTTGCAAAATAAGGAACTCCTCATGTGCTTAAGGGTTCAACTTTGTGCAGTTATTTAGCTGTGGATATAAATTCATGTGTCAAGAGTTACCCCTTTTTGCTGATAACTTCTAGCATTTGGCACATCTACACTGAAAGATTCACAAATGAATCCCCATCTCACAAATCACCCTTCTCTTTCACTTCAGGAAATTTAAGCATGAGCTAATTAAATGAATCTTTTGGAGATGGAATTATTCGATAGTGTTAACCTACATTTGACCCGCCGTGGATTGCATGTCAGACTCCCAGCGAAATCAATGTGTTATTCTGGGTTTTGCATTATGTTGTTGTGACCAGCTGTAATTACAAGGGGAAAAAATTTTTTCTTTATACACGACACATAATTTGAGATGGCTTCCAGATATCACAGCTCAGTTTATTTTCCTATTGATGAGATGCAGAGATATTGCCCCCATCCAATTACGTTGGGTCACAAGCTTTACACCTGCTATGATTTAATTACATTTTTGTTCATTCAAACATCGCTACCTCACGTGTGTTTGCAAATCATCCTCCTCACTCTAGTGGCAATTTCCCAACATGGCTATGGGAGAAAATGGCCTTTGAAATGGTGCTTTCTCTATAGTGCTTAAGAAAGGGAGGCAGTACATGAAGAAGAACCTCAAAAGATGAGGGCCAGGCTTGAAGCACGGTTTCATTAATACTGGATGGCAGAAAAGGAGCCAAGTCCCAGATAATGAGGAAGGAGTTGCAATTTTTTTTAAAGCTATCTGGTGACAGGGAAAACAAAAATGACATTCAGCTGACGAATGAGCGGAGTTTGACCTAGCCTTTTGACCCTTGACAATCAATCTTACCTGCTACTTCATAAAGAATTATGGCTCTGCCACTCACATTTGACTCTGGATTTTTACTATTCCCTTTACCTTTTTTTTTTTGAATACATGGTCCCAGAAGATAAATGTTTATGTTGTATACAGCAGAGAGAAGGAAATATGGGATACTTGGAAGGGGGAAAAAAACCTGAGAAAGAGAGGAGAGAGCAACAAGACCAACAGCCATAAAATGGTTTATACATGCAATTCAGAATTGTCAGGGATATTTTTTATGTGGCTGGCCAAAATAGCAACTGGAAATAACTGATGACCCCATACACCTGGTCTAGATGCGAAACCCAGAAGAGTCGGGTGAGATCCGAGCCCGCCTTCCAGCTCAGCCCGCCTCCGCTCCCCACCTCCACCAGCCCCAACAGGCATCAAATGAATTTTGATGAACCCATCCTCTGTCTGCGGGCCCTGATTACGGTGTGTGCTGAGAAGGGTTTCGGTGCCGCCATGACAGGAAAGGATGGGCCCTGGGTCCAGGCCACCAAGCTGTTTTCACTGCGTATTAAAGACACCAGTGCAAGCACTAAACAATTTGTGCTCTGTCCACCCTTGGGGCCACCAAGAGAGTGTAAATCAGCAGGGGTAAAAAGTATTGCACAGGGGTGGGAGAGGAGACACCTTAGGAACGAGACACAGGGTCCTCCTGGGCATGGGAGGTGCTTTGTTTTTATCTATTATTTGACGCAGTTTGTCTCGAGATGCTCAAACCCAGGCATGTCAGCAAAAGCAACTTTATGGAGCTCGCCCAGTGCATAAGCTGGCCGCGGGGACCTCTGCTTGCCTTTATCGAGTCGGGATTCTTTTTCATGGCCGTACTGGAGACTCCACGCAAACTCAGTCTCGTAGAAGCGGAATGCAATTTTTTGACCATTTAATCCATCCTGGATCACTGGGAACTCAAAGCCGTTTTCCTCATTGAGCCTGAAATAAGAGAACCAGGTTGGAGGGTGGGGAGATGGATGGAGTCTTCCAGTAGCTCTCAAAAACAAAAACGAAATGCCAGAGAGGGTGGAACACAAACTGGCTCTCTTTCGGTAGCACGCTTCTGAGCCCGAATCATGCGCTCCGGCTGCCTCTGTCTTGCTGAATAGAGAAAGCTCCCAGGCAAATAAAAAGGAGCCTGGTTATTGTGTGAAAAGCCACCAATCTGTTGCTGACGCCTTTCTTGGTAAATGGGATTATAGTTTGTCTTCAGCCAAAAGCTGGTCGTGTGCCTGCCTCCCCTTCCCCAGCCGTGACTGTGCTAGGCGCATCCGTGCGGCCTACTCTGCTGGTCAGCTGGTCTCCCGACTCCCTGGCATGGAGTTCATTACATCCAGAATCACAAGGCTGACAGGCTGTTTATGAGGTGTTTCTGGGCTGTGTGTCCGTAAAGAATCTCCCCTCAAAATAGGGTGAGCTCGTTAATGGAGGAAGTGAGGTCAGTGCTCTGACAGTCCTAACAAGATGACAGAATTTATGAAGCACTGTGGTAGAAAGATGGAGTTATCTGCAGTCTATTCATATAATAAGGCCACTGGGGGCCGGTCGTTACTCCCCTTGAATTTGCTTTTCTTTCTTCATTTCTTTTTGTTGACTGGCCCTCTCTTGGCCTCCCTTTCTGATCCACATAGAACATGATTACTCTGGACCCCGTTGTAGCTGAGGTAAATGGTGCACATCCTCGTAAGGAATGGTGGGCCCACTCTGCAGGCTATGTTTGAACCGTGGGAGGACTGCATAGGCCAAGCCCTTGGTCAAGTTTTGTGTTAAATCTAAACACGGTATCCAATTCGCAGCATCTTAAGACCAAGTTAAAATTTTCAGCGTAAAATAAAAAACTTGTGGCAGTTTCTTTTTAAAGTCTGATGTCCTTTTAATTCCGATGAATGGTGACATCTCTTTTTTCATAACTCTGTGAAGTGGAGGTAAATTGTCTTGTTCCTGGAATAAAATTGTCGTGACCTGAATAATCAGAGAAGACTTGATATGGACGTACAACTTGGACTAAATAAGGATAGAGCAAAAGATGTGAAAAGTGAAAGGGAAGAAGGAAAAATGATAAACCACACCATTTCCAATATTAAAACGAGGAGACAGTTTGCCAATAGAATGTATTAGTTGTAAAAGCTAGTTATAGGCAAGGTGGACTAGTAACAGGGAATAAACTATTGCCCATTTTTAAACTCGGAGAATTCATTCTAATGAGATCATTTTACTGTAGGAGAATCAAATGTCCGTTTAGAAACTCACCGCCATGAGGAGTACCTGGGCGGCTCGGTCGGTTAAGCCTGACTTAGCTTAGGATCAGCTCAGGTTATGATCTTGCAGTTTGTGAGTTCAAGCTCCGCGCTGGGTTCTGTGCTGACAGCTTGGAGCCTGCTTCAGCTTCTGCGTCTCCCTCTCTCTGCCCCTCCCCCACTCGTGCTCTGTCTCTGCCTCTCAAAAAAGAATAAACATTAAAAAAAATTTTTTTAGAAACTCACCACCATGATGGAGGCAGCTGTTTCTGTGTGACATTGTTGACTCAATATTACTGGTCAACAGAAGTATTAACAGTAGGCAACCCCAGACAAATTATTCACAAGTTGCATTGTATATAAGTTTTTCTACTACCAGTCATTCACAATTCATTGGGGAAAAAGAAAAATAAAGAGTTAGATAAGAAATAAAAAAAGAAAAGAAAAACACACTACTCTTTTCTTTGCCTTTCTAGACACAAAAAGCTAAGAAGTAGCAAGTGGCCCAAGTCTGTCTGACTCTAGAACAAAGTTTATGTCAACTTGAGTCAAAGAAAAAAAAAGTTCCTCTTATTCCTAGATCTTATGGACTAAAAACGTTGGTAGTTTGATGAGTCGGTGTGCCACGGGGATCTACCAGAGGCATCAGAGTCATTCCAAGGCTCAAGCAAGAGACTGGCTGATCTCGGGAAAGCCAGATCACCGAAAGACTGCAACACCTACGGTCTGCTTTGCGTGGGTGACTGTTATTCATCCAGCCTGATCATCATTTGATGGCTGTCCTCTGCGGTCCCCCTCCTTCCAGGCTGACTCATATTTGACCTCAGGAAAGACCTCTTGCGGGACACTTGCTGGACTGAGCTCTGACATGAGAGCGTTCCAGACTCAGATCTGGAAATGGGCATCGTGAGTGTTCTGCGATGGAACCGAGGATAAGTCTGGGGAAAAGGAGCTCTGTAGTCTGGCCTCCTGTAGCACGGAGTCTGAGAAACAGCAGTTAACATCTTCTCATCTGTGGGTCATGCCGCTAATTACTCTGGGAGTAATCCTTGGAGTCCCCAAGCAACATTATTTTAAGTGCGTTCATTTTATTCCCCAAAATATTTAGTCCAAATTGTCTTTTGCACAGCGCAGTAAAGGGCTGGCGGATCCCTGAATTGTAAACGTGGAGTACTGTGCAATTGAGTTCTGTAAGCAACACAGGAAGTCCTTTGGGCTGATGGCAGAGCTGTGAGGTGACAGTAGGAAATTGGATACAGGGAAGAAAAGTGGCAGCCCCGTGCATTGTTGTCCTGATCGGTATCAGGAAGGCCATATTACTTAAAATGATCTCCAGAATCTCTATGCCAAATGGTCTAAAATTCGCCCCTTAGAAATTTCTTCCTATGTATTACTATACACACTACTTCACAACAAGCAACATGGGACAATTAACCTAGTTTCATTCCATATTAACAACTATATACTGGACGCTGGACCAGACCCGAGGATATAAAGAGGGACCCTGGTCCCTGCCTTCACATAGCTGCATCTCACTATTATCAGCCCTTCACACCTTAATGTGAATGAATTTATCACATAAATGTCTTCTGTAATGGCCTAATGGGAACAAAGTCACATCATTGATTTAAGGAAATTGAAACCTAGTGATAGTAAGTTTACAATTTTCTATATAGTAATTTCAGAGTGGAGCCCAGTGTTCCCAAATTAACTCTTGCCGAGAAGTCTCTGGATTTTTATCTTTTGTGGAAACTGAAAAAAACAGAAGAGTTAGTTGATGCTTATTAATTTTAAGTACTCTAAAATTAATAGTTCCACCTCTATCTTCCCTATCCAACAAATTCTAAATCTTAATTTTTGTCTCCCTCCTAAGCACCTTAGAGAGCGAGATCCCGTCTTAGTCATAAATACACTTAAGTCAACTATTGTCCTCTCCCCTGTCCCCTCCACAAATCCAGTCTGTTCTCCACATTGCCACAGAGTAATCTTTCCAAAATGCACCCCCGTAGCCCTGGAAATACAGTCCCAAATCCCTAAACACAGCCCCAAAGCCCCTTCTCTAGTTCCACCTCCAGTTAACGCCCACTCCCTCCTGCTCGGTCTTCACAAGCACTGTTTCCTCTACCCGGAAGCTGACGTCTCCTGCCTGCACCACTCTCAGAAGAAGACAAAGTGTCATTTTGGCATTTCTCTGTGGGTTATGGGACTAATGTGTGTTTTCCCCTCTTAAAAGTCAGCCTTACAGCTCTGTGACAACAGGCTGTATGCCTGATTTCATTCACCACAGTTTCCCCATGCCTAGCCCATATCTGTCAATGAATGAATGAATACATGAATGATGCATGTTTAACTCCTCGATTAAGACACAGTGAATTGATCTTACTGAAGGACACAAGAGTTTTAACACTAATGTGCACCGAAACCCTAACGTATCCCAACAACATATAAAGCCTTGAGAGTTTTTGATTCTAAAATAATTTTGAAAGCCTAGGTCTATTTATGCCTGGGAGAGATAAGAGAAAAATTAAAGACAAATTAAGAAGAGTCAATGATTAGAGTAAAACCTCTAATGAAAATCCCATTTAAGTCGTATTCTTTAATGTTCGTGCTTAATATTTTAAGGAGGTTTTTATCCACACACATGTGTGCTCACACACACACACACACACACACACACACAGTCTGTGGTATCCACACATATTCTTTCCCTAGACTGAATTAAGCACGGACATCTGATCTTTGCACCATGACGTCATAACCGTTGGCATTTACCTTCAGTGTAAGACAAAAAACCACTTGAAACCCGTTAACAAGTGATGTCATGAGCCATGTTATCATAATAAAAGAAAATGTTGGTTAAGTATGTAGTTTTGCCTCAGATCTGTCTCTTATCTGCTGATTCCTAGCACCAGAAAGTAGGGGCACCAGAAATTCATTGCTTTAACATATATCACCAGAGCCTGAGTTCGTCTGAGAGACCACTGCGACATACATTTCCCCCTTTTAATTCCAGTCTTAAATAAAAGTAGGTGTCCTGCCGGCTATTACTACAAAATGACTGCAGGCCTGGGGCGGTCCCGCCTGTGAAATGTCACTGTCAGCGTGGGCCGGGATCCAGCGTAGTCAAATTAAACCACCCCTCACCTGCCTTCTACGTCTGGCCTGTCAGATTCTCGCAGTTTTATTTTTCATCTCTTGCTTCGCATGTTTCTTTTCATCTCTTTTGAATAAACAGACAATCTTATCTGTCGATCCTTTTGGCTATTGCTGTGTATTTCACCCACCCCGTAAAGATCTTCCTGGGTCCACTTAGAGAGGGAGCCCAAATAATTAATAAACCCCATTCCCTAGATCGTGCCCACAGCACTGGCACTTCTGAAAGATCCTGAAAATCAACACAACTAAACCAGCTAGAAGCGTGTTGACTTCACTGCAGGCCATAAAACGACCCTCCTTGCCCAGCAGGAAACGACTACTACCGGTAATGAGGGACTGGAATTGTTTCAGATCCGGCCTAGGCTTCGTTCATGATCGAATGTTAAAATTCAAAAGTTGCAGGAATTAAGTAGACTGGATTTAAAGAGCATTTGCTAAAAACCTGAACGACATGGAGTTTCTCCACCTCACTGGCCTTTTGCGTTGTTTCCCATGGGAGTCCTCATTCAGCTCCAAAGGGGCCTTTGCGGATGTCCGGGTCCCTCAGGCGGGAAAGGCTCGGGAGAATTCTCAGGGAGGGAGGCTGTGGTGAGCTACAGCTTGATTAACGGAGCGCCAGGCGCTTGCCCTAGGCAGCTTCCTTGAGGCCGTGATGTTTGCTGCCAGGCAGCCACTGTGCTTTCATTCCCCCCGCCGCCAGCAGGCAAAGACTCCGCATCCTGCCTGCCTTTTCCAGCCGTCCCAAAGAGGCCTCCCTGACTTCTGACTGAAGAGCCGAAGCATTTGTTTTCTCTCCCCACGGCGAGCCTCACTGGGAAGATCCGTGACCTAGGACATGTCCCAAAGCCGATGGCCTTCGGTCACTAATGCAAGTCTCCAGCCCAAGGGTAGAAAAGTATATCCTTTCCAAAAAGGTTATGAGGAAAAAGATGAATAAATGTGGCTTTGTACAACTCTCAACTAAGCATTGCAGTAAATAACCAGAAATGAAGTAGGGGTCAGAATCAGGCAAGTGTGGAACGGAGATGTCCCAAGTAATAGGGGACATGCCAAGATTCCCTGAAGACCAGGAAGGAATGGAAAGCTGGTAGAGGAGTGACAGGGACCTGAGGAGCAGGCTTCACAGGGACGAGGCTACACAAGGAATGCAAAGTGCAGGGGAGGGGCTTATGACTCTCAGGCCCATCCTCCTGGTGAGTGACAAATGCTCCTGCCAGAGGACAGCACCACCTTCAGCTCTCAGGTCAGTTCTGTATTAGCTCAGGCTGTGTAACAAAGCACCACGGACTGTGTGGCTTAGACAACAGACATTTACTTTCTCACAATTCTGGAGGCTAGAAGTCCAAGATCAAGTTATCAACATGGTTGTTTCCTTCAGAAAGCATGAGGGAAAGATCTGTTCCAACGTCTCTCCTTGGGCTATAGATGGCCGCCTTCTCCCTGTGTCTTCACACTGCCTTCTCTCTGTCTATATCTAAATTTCTTTTTCTTATAAGGAGACTAGTCATATTGGGTTAGGCCCACCCTAATGACCTGACTTTAACTCAATGTCCTCTTTAAAGATCTATGTGGCAAATACAGTCATATCTGAGGTGCTGAGGGTCAGGGCCTCAACATACGAATTTCGGAGAGGCACAATTCAGCCCATAAAAATCTCTTACTACAAACTTTACCGCCTGAGTCTTTTGAAAAGTCATTTTCCTTGGAATGCTGTCTTTAATTTTATAGAGAAAATTGTACCTCATTTGTATTTTGATAAAATGCTGGAGAGTAATTTTGCCTTTTTTATTCTCGGGATTATTACAGTTCCATCCTCTGTGATGGAAAAAGGCTATCTAGAAGTTCAAAAGTGTTTTTCAGTGTCATTTAATAGCTTTTCAACTCCATTTCTTGGCCATCCTGTGAAATTAGAATTGACACTTTTCTAGAAGTTTCGGGTTTGTTTGTTTTAGGGTCTTCCCGGATCATCAAGAAAAGATGGAATTCTTCTCAGTGCCCCTTGTAAATCAGGGCATCCAGAACTGAACACAATGTCCCCCAGTAGGACCTGCCGGCCCTGCATAGAGGGGGATTTTACAGCCTTTGTTCCAGGTTCTGCTGTTTTATCGATCACATCAGCTTTGGGCAATCGCATCATTCTGTTGAGCGTTGTTGCTCATTGTCATCCAGAACCTGTAGGGCTTTTTAATGCGTGCCGCTGTCATCTCTGAGCCGCGATTCTAGCATTTCTGCAGAGGCACATGTGTAGGAGCACGCATGCGCCCCTCTGTGCAAGCATGAGCGCACGCGCGTGCCTGTGTGTATGCGCAGGCGTGCACCACTGTGTGCGAGCAGAAGCGCGTGTGTGCCAGTGTATATGCCAGGGTTTGTGCATATATATTTTTTTAATATTTTTTTAGCATTTTTATTTATTTTTGAGAGACAAGAGAGAGAGCACGAGCTGGGTAGGGGCAGAGAGAGGGAGACACAGAATCTGAAGCAGGCTGCAGGATCTGAGCTATCAGCACAGAGCCCGATGCGGGGCTCGAACCCATGAACCGTGAGATCATGACCTGAGCCGAAGTCGGACACTCAACCGACTGAGCCACCCAGGCGCCCCTGTGCATATGTTTTAAACCACCACACAGATTGTTAAATTTATCTCCATCATAGGTTATTTGGGCACCTTTGTTTCACCGTTCCAACCTCTTGTGAACTTTTTGGACCCTCATTCTGTCAGTTATCACCTGGAGAAGTCCCTCCCTCCATGCCTGTACTCCATTCAGTAATAAAAATGTGAAATAGGGAAGGGTCAAGGGCGATCCTTAAGGCAGGGCTAATGCATGCCAGCCCTCAGTTGTCAACATCGCCCCCTTTAAGCAGTCGCCAATCATGTATTTCATAAATATACTGCAAATTTTTAAACTAGAATAAAGTCAATTTCTCCAGTTTTCAGAGACCCCCCCCTCTCCCCTCTTTTGAAAAACGTTTACATTTTCTCAATTTTGCACCCATTCACTTAGGCAAATTCAGAAATAACAAGGCAATGCTGTTCAAGTCAGCTTTGAATTAGTGTAACCAAAGAACTCCCCAAAATAAAGGACTTTGGGAGAGATCTCCTCCACCCCAGGAATAAAGATCAAACAGACAGACCCAGTACCAAAATGCAGGCTTTGAGCGGTGATATCTCTTTCCCTCACACTCCATGTACTTGAGAATTTTTTGCCAAAGCCAAAATGTTTGAGTAAAACGGTCATTGGACAATTAATAGAGAGCATAGGAGAAACTCTAAGTACTTCAGGTTTGTGCCACTAAATTGATGCTAAATTAAGAATTTAATTGAATGGCACTCTTTCCTGCGTGTTTGATTTGGCCGGATGAAATTCTAAGTTCCTCAAGGGCAGGGGTCTTATCCGAGCTGTCCTTTGGAGTCCCCGTCATGACTAGCACAGCACAAGAGTTACAGATATCCAGTATATACTAGTTTGGACTTGAAAGGAATAATCAGTAAGAGCTGAGGAACTGGAGTGAAATCAAAATTACTTTTTTTCCTAAGCGAGGTGGGTACCTGTATCTTGTCTTTTTTTGTAGCTTGACCATCATCATGGAGGTGGTCACAGGCGGAGCATAACTGGTGCTCGTAGAACAGAACACAGTGTAGACATTGTTGAGTGACGAGTGACTCAGAGAGCTAAACCTGAGGTCTAATCTAGTCCCATTGTTCTCAGACTCGAACACCCATCAGAGTCCCCCCGGACTTGTTAAGACGCAGAGTGCCGGGTCCCACCCAGAGTGTGCTATTGGTTGGTCTGAGATGAGGCCTGAGAATGTGCATTTCCAACAAGTCCCTAGATGATGCTGATGCTGTTGGATGGGGGACACGTGGGGAACCACTGCTCGTGACCATGCGCTGGAAAAGGCAGCAGTGGTTACAACACCGCCTTTACCATTTCTACAGCTTTAGGTCTCAGTTCCTCTTCTTGGATATTTTATTTGGATGTGTAGAAATACCTGACATTCTCTGATTGTAATTGTTTTTATCCTCCATCTTTTCACAATATTCTCATTTCTGTGACTTTGGAAAGATGCAAAAGAGCTGATTTTATGGACTGAGTTGACTGGGTGGATGACACGCTGACTTCCCCTCCTTCAGCAAATGTGGGAGCCAAATGTTGGTATCAACTACATCCCATGCGGCAGTGCGCACGGCACACCCAGCTGTGGCCCGTCCCATCAAGCTGCAGCCTTAGGAATGCCTATGCGATCTGTATATTCCCAGAAAAGAAAAAGAGGGAGGGAGAAAGAGTCTCACTGATTCCTCTTAGAGAAAAAAAGTAGTTAGGAACTATAAATTTTGAAAGACCACTGGATCAGAACTTTATGATCTCCTAACAAGACTGTCACATTCTGTACTCCCCACCTCTCACTTCAAACCATCCCAGATATGGTATCAGACTTGTTCACCAAACCACAGGCCTGATAACATCATCCTCTTGCCCAAGCAGCTCTCAGTGATATTCATCTCATCTCAGACGGGATCAGGCATTTCTAAAACTAAAAGCGAAGGAAAAAAACTCCATTATGGGAAATATTCAAAAATTTGATATATAAAAATGTAAAAGATTTTATATTAAAAAACAGAAATGAGCGCCACCTGGGTAGCCCAGTCAGTTAAGTATCCAACCTTTGATTTCAGCTCAGGTCATGATCTCATGGTTTGTGAGATTAAGGCCCATGTCAGGCTCTGGGCTGACCATGGAGCCTGCTTGCAGTTCTCTTTCTCTCTCTCTCTCTCTGCCACTCTCACTCTCTCACACACTCTCAATGTAAATAAATAAGATTTTTTTTAAAAGTGTAAAAATAAATAACAGAGAAAAAAATAGTTGGAGCATATATGACAGAAAGAAGTATCTTTAAGATATAAAGATTTTGCAAATCAATAATAAAAGGATGACTGCATTACAAGGAAAAATGGGCAAGGACACGAAAGAAAAATGTTCAAAGTACAGAAAGTCTTTTTTAAGTAAAAACATGTATTTACTTTTTATCGAAGTGTAAATGAAGCTACGTTAGTTTCGGGCGTACAACATACTGATTCAGCAGTATACATACACGGTGGAATAATACTCAGCCATAAAAAAGAATACGATCTTGTCATTGGCAACACCACAGACACACCTAGAGGGTACAATGCTAAGTGAAATAAGTCAGAAAGAGAAAGACAAATACCATATTATTTCACTTATATGTGGAATCTGTAGAACAAAACAAATGAACAAACAGAAATAATCCTTAGCGACCTATTTAGAATTCAAATCAACATCTCCTGAGCCAACATTTGGTAGGTCTCTGGACTGCTGAACAATTCAGTCCCCTCAGACTTTTCACCAGGACTTATTCCTACCAAACCTCATAAATGTCTGTGTTAAAAGTATGTGTATCACAGGATCTCTCCACAATTCTGATCCCAAATCAGAGCCAAGAGATTTAGTAAAACAGAGCCAAGTGAAAACAGGAACAGAGAAATCAAGATACGATCGTAATCTCAATCCTGATGGAAACAACCCTTAAACAGGGGCCCCTGACACCAGAAATGAAAACCATTACCTCAAACTTAGACAGAAGTCCCCATCCAAAGAGGATTTTTGCTTCCTGCAAGCTGAAAACACACACAAATATATGCCTTTCTATTTGGAAAAGTAGTCCCTCAGTTTTGGTATTCTGTAGAAAATTCTCAATTCCTAGACAGTTTCACTAGAATTCAGTCAGATACTTAGATTAATGCGACTCCCAGACGTGAGCATAGGCATTAAAATCCCTGAGGCAGTGATTACTATGGATGAGAACTAATTCTAGAAAGTGGAATTATACAGACCATCGTATAGTTAAAAGTCTTTAAGTTGAGTAAGGTATATATATTTTTTAATTTTTTAATGTTTAAGAGAGAGAGAGCATGGGGGGAGGGGGGAGGGGCAGAGAGAGAGAGAGGGGGAGACACAGAATCCAAAGCAGGCTCCAGGCTCTGAGCTGTCAGCACAGAGTCCAACGCGGGACTCAAACTCACAAACCATGAGATCATGACCTGAGCCGAAGTCGGGCACTTAACAGACTGAGCTACCCAGGTGCCCCCCAGTAAGGTATGTTTCAAAAGGAAAGATTTATACCTTCAGGCCTGTCCTTTCCCAAGATCATAGACTAAATTTTTTTAAAAGAAAACTTTTCTTCAGCCATGTATGCCAATTCACCAGTCAGCATGTTTGACTTCAAAAAAATCAACATAAGTCTTACAGGCCAAAATAGTAATTACCATTGTTGAACCTTTAGTGCTGAGATAAACTCCATCGATAACATGGTTTTCTCTTCCCAGTAACTTTATAAGAAGCTATTCTTTCCCCATTTTACTCCTGACGAAGCTAATGCTTAATGAGATCAAGTACCTTGCCCAAAGCCACACGAGTAGTAATCATAATGTCACTAATGTTGCCCTTCTTACTCTATGCCTATCTAGTTTCTTTTCAAAATGTGTTGAACTCCAAAGTGCCTTTCTTATAACTCTTCATTGGTAACAAAAATCAGAATGTTGCTCTAACGTTATATTGAGTGTATTGACATGTGACCAGTATGAACTGGGTTGGTCAGAAGTGACCTTGCCACAGTTGAAATGTTTACACAGGTTTTTGTTAGTAATTGTAGCCCTCAACATAGGCGTGTGGAGGTTTTCAGACATCACACTTATGTGTGGGGACTTCCGTAGAGGTTTCCTCCCTGCTGTGCAACTCCAATGAGAATATAGAAGGACAACTGAGGGGGAAAGGCTGGCTTAGATCGGCAATATTATACCTTTTAGAAAATATAAGATGGTAAGCTGGTCTTTGCTAATGCTCTTCAATGTGCTCAGAACATCTGAAACGTGATTTCTTAGACTGTCGTGTCTGTGATTTCCACCAAATATTTGTAAAGGGAAAGAGAAATGAGCTAAATTTACTTCTAGAACGCTCCAATGGAGAATGTCCTTTGTTGGGAGAGAATAGGAACTTCTTTAACCACTCTGGAAAATGTCTCAATTTCCTTTCCTTTAAGAATGCCTCTCGGGATGCCTGGGGGGCTCAGTCGGTTAAGCATCTGACTTCAGCTCAGGTCATGATCTCATGGTTCTTGAGTTCAAGTCCCACATCAAATGAGCTCAAGCCCCGCTTTGGATGGGCCGAAGCCCTGCTCCGGGCTCCGCACTCTCTCCCTCTCTCTCTCCTTCTCTCTCTGCCACTCGTGGGATTCTCCCTTTCCCTCTCTGCCTCTCACTCACTTGAGCACTCTCTCTCTTCCTCTCTCTCTCTCTCAAAAAAAAAATACCTCTCATTACTGCTCTTTCTCTTTTTTTTCTTTTTTCTTTTATCTGTAGTTAATTACCTATAAGGACAGACATTATATTTGTAAATTCAGTCCATGAAATCCTATATACACGAACAATATTGAAAATTTCAGGCCAGCTAACAAATAGAAGCCGGGTTCACAAATCAAGACGGACCAACCCATTAAATCAACCAGAACTTCCAGCCTGTCAGTAGCCAATAAATTAGCATTGTTAAAAATAAAGTCACGCTTGCTTATAAAAGCAGCTTTTATTGATGAGTCTGAGACTCTGACCTTCGAACAGCTGTGGTGGCATCAACCCACAAAGGAAATCATAACTATCATTTGTTGAGTACCCGTAGTGTCCAGACACTGTACCCACAGCACTGCGTACATCCGTCCTAACATCCTTGCAGATACGTATCCCTAAGCTACTTTTATGAGTGAGGAAACCGAGGTTCAGAGAGATTAAGTGACATAACCAGGATCACTTAGTAAGTGACTTAAACCTAGGTCTTCAAAACCCACGGTCCCCCCAGTACACCACCCTGCCACTATTATGCCACCACAGAGGTGCCGGCTGAAACTCTTCTGTGTGATGCTACTTTCTAGAATGTGTTATTACATTCTGGCGTCTGGTGTCATCATTGTCTCAGGGTTTTTAGCTCCAGGCTCACTTTGGGGGGCATTACCTAATCTTAATATTTCACTAAGTTCAGAAAAACCAGCCAGGATTTTACAAAATTCTACAGAACGACAAAAGCGTGGGGGCTTCCATCCCAAATAGAAAGGTGTACTCTTTGTGTATGTTTTCAGCATACATCACTTTTTAATGTTAATCATGTTTTAATGTTAATCCTTGGACTGAGCACTTCTGTCCAAACAGGAGTTGCTGGCTTCGATTTCCTGCGCCAGACGGCCCTGTGTCTTGGTTGCTTCTGTCAGCGTTGGGATTTAGATTGTCCGTTGATTTCTTTGCTCCTGTTTTTAACTGGCTTTGACATCACAAACTTTCAGCTCTGATTTGAGGTCAGGACGTTGGAGGTTCCCTTAGAAGAGGTGTGGAAGGAGTCAGTCATGAATGAGGTGCTCAAGGGCATTGGATTGTTTAGATGTTCAAGAGAATCACCAAATGTTGGCTTAAGAGATGTTGATTTGAATTCCAAAAAGCTCTCAAAGGACTGTTTCTGCAGTTACATTTAAAATAATTGAGAGACAACCAGCACTTTAAAAAGCAAACATCTTTTCGCTGGGTCAGTATTTAACAAATCAGAATATTCTTTCTTCAGGGGCAGATCTGGGGTTGTAAAGCCTGAAGCTTTTATAATTTGGGGAGCCCTCTTTACGAAAAAGCATATAAAATTAAGAATGCAAAATTCCGTATTAGAGTTCATAATTTTTACAATGGGGAAAGAAATCACAGCACCTGTAAACGTTGGAAAAGGCCATAAATGTCACAAAACCCAAATATAATCTATCATGCGCTACAATATCACATACATTTTTTTGGTTGCTATATTTTGATCACCTCTCCAAATGATAAAAATTTTATAATATCAATTTCTGTGGTGATTATTAAAAGATAATTCAGTGTTTCCTTGGTCATGATTAATTCTTTTAAGAACAATCATCAATACTTTAGAAAGGTTTCTTAGAAGGGCGGGGGTGGCTCAGTCGATTGCCATCTGCCTCTTGGTTTCAGCTCAGGTCATGATCTCATGGTTTGTGGGTTCAAGCCCCATGTCAGGCTCTGCGTTGATAGTGCAAGGTCTGCTTAGGATTCTCGCTCTCCCTCTCTCTGCCCCTCTCCTGATTTCTGTCTCAAAATAAATAAATAAACATCAACAAAACAAAAAAAAGAAAGAGAGAAAAGTTTCTTAGGGTTTCATTTGTTATTGGTAATATAAAATTTGGGGAGGGTTGTCAAATATGAGAAAACCGTCTATGGAATCACTTTCACTATGAGAATTATGACATTTGGAAGAACCTTCTGCAGACTAACTTCTGGCTTTGCACTTTGCAATTGTTGCCTCCACTGTCCCCATATCTCTGGTGTCAGGCTGCATTGAATATGTTCGTCTGTCATGCATATCCGTGTCACAAAGCAGGCAGTAGGAATATCACCAGAAGCCCTTCCTACTCCAAGACATCTGGCAGTAACTTAACTCTTCGTGGAAGGAACTGCAAACCGCATAAAGACATCTCACTAGGCCAATACTAAACATAGTCGCAGCTCGACTTCCCCACAAATGCCCCCAACCACTCCAGGTACCACATGACTGAGGGGAAATGGTAGAGGATAAGGCAGAGATAGACTCAACTGATGTAGCTAATTGCAGTTAAAGTATCTCAGTAAAGAGGATCCTCAGAGGCCCAGTCAGTTAGACATCTGACTTCGGCTCAGGTCGTGATCCCACGGTTCGTGGGTTTGAGCCCCGTGTGGGGCCTTGTGCTGACAGCTTCCGAGCCTGGAGCCTGCTTGGGATTCTGTGTCTCCCTCTCTCCCTGCCCTTCCCCTTCCCCTGCTCATTCTCTCTCTCTCTCTCTCTCTCTCTCTCTCTCTCTCTCTCTCTCTCTCAAAAATAAAATGAAAAAAATTAAAAAATAATAAAATATCTCAGTAAAGCAGGTCTTCAGGTGAAGGCTCCCCAGGGGCTGTGAAGGTGCCAGGCTAGGGCTCAAGCTTCCTTCATTTCTCAGGGGGAAGTGAGATTACCAGTGTGTCCCAACAAGCTTCCAATTCAGAACCCACCCCATGCTGAGTCTGGATTATAGACTCGAATGAGAATTTAGCCTGTTTCTATATAAAAATGGCCTCATAATTCCAAATGGAGCATCAGAACCCTGTCCCCCAAAACAGTCAAGATTCTGGATTCCTCTGCTCCCCCGGCCAAGCAGAAGCAGAATAACACCTGGCTCCAAACCGCTGCTGATGGCTCCCTAGAACAGCCAAGACGGGGCGATTCCGTTCCGCCAAGCCAGGGCTACGGACGGAGGAGGGGACACCACAAGACCAGGTACCCCCACTACATCCCAGAGAACACAATCTGGCTGCCCACCGCCTGCTCGTTTCCTTCCCCTGTGAGCCCCGGGAGTGGACTCCCGTTTCCCTACCACCTCTCATCATGTCAGCCCAGGGCTTTGATGGCTGTTTTGGAAGCTGCCCCACACCTTGTGCCCTGGTGTCCTGTGGTTGAAACACCATTGTCCCCTTTCCCCACCATCCCCCAACACACAAACATACACACACACACTGCCTTTATGAGATTTTCCTAATAAGACTTTATTGCAGGCAAATAGTTATTAAAAGGCCCCTTCTGTGTCCCCCATCTTTCTGTTTGTTTTTCCTCAAGTAGATAAAAGTGAGGCCCACGTGGTTATAGATAAGAACAAATAGGAGGACATGAGGCACAGAATAGAGACAGAACTGGAGGAGACTCCACTGCATTTCAAGAAAATCAGGACCTGGAAAAGATCCAAGGAGCTTTCAGGAACAACCCAGGGTCCTCCATGAGTAAGACAGTGGGACACAGGATCCTGCCTCCCAGTGTCCACGCTGGGGAGGACGGAGGTGGAGGTAATGACCTTCGCTGTCTGTCCTCTCCCCTCCCTCCACCAGCCCTCTGCCCCTGCGTAGGGAGAGACAACGGGACAAAGAAGGTGGAGAGAACCCCGACGAGACCGCGGCCGCTAGCTGGGACAGCCCATCCCCACGGCCATCGGTGAAGGGAACAGAGGGAAAAAGGAGTTTACCAAGCTATAGATATGCCACGCATTTTTAAAAAAAAAAAATTTTTTTTCCTCCGGTTTGCAAACTGAAGGACGTTTAAAGAAAACTGAAGGGCTAGTATAATGTCAAGGTTAACATTTTAATTGCATAAAACACCAAGAAAGCCTACGCTTGTCATTTTTACAAGGTTACCTTTCCTGTACAATGGAGGCTTTTATCCAACAACTATATGCGAGTTGGTGCCATGACATAGAATGTGACTTACATAAATGGAAGAGTTCACACTCTTTTTTCCCATATAGCTCCTCCAGAAGGCACCGCCAAGTAGCTAAAGTAGCTAAATTGTGGCCTCTAAACCTTTCCTCGCAGATAAGAAATGCACATGTATGTGTCATTTTGTAGTTTGAATGCGCGGGGCCTAATTCTCCTGTAGTATGTCTGGCCCCTCCATGCCCAGAGCCCCATGAACTTCAAAGAGGGGTTTGCAGGTGGAATGGCAGATAAGCAGTGAAGAATATAGCCCTTTTGGATGATGTGATCACATAACAAAAGGCTGCTGTAACCCTGCAAGAAGCCAAAGTTAAGGTTACTGTTAGAGCCTTAACTCTGAATTCCCTGAATCTAGGGCAGTCCCGAGTATGTAGCCCCCGGTGCAAAACTTCACAGAGTTTGACAATGAGCGGCACAAGAAAAAAGAAAAAAATCTTGTAAAGGGTGGGAAGCCTTTCAGATCTGGGCATTGGATCTAATGGTTTTTTTTTTTTTTTTTTTGAAAAATAACTCTGCAAGGTAGAAAAGTAGCTGAAGTAAGTCTCAACATGTTAGACGCACTTGGGAAAATAGCAGCTCTATGTATAAGGTACAGAAGGGATGTGTCCTTCTTGGTTTATACACCAATGTCTGTGTACGTCTGCATTTCATAAGACTCAGGAAGACACAGGAGGTTGTCATCTATAAGCATGACCCTCGTTCCCATCACCAGACTTGAGATTGGGACCCAAATCCTCAAGTGTTGATGTAACATGCCCGTCATCGCCTTAAATATCAATATGAAAATGTAGTCCCTTAAAGCAGGACTGATTCTTTTTAGAATTAAGAAACCACCACTACTCATCAGTTTATACTCTGTGGTGGGGAAGAAGAATGTTCGATTCCATGTGTGCAGCACACCAGTTTTATTCCACCAGCTGGAAGGCAGGCAGGACTGTCATCACTCAGAGCCAAAAACATCGGTTTGGCTGAATAAAGACACACGAGTCAAGAGTGGAAGTCCACCTGCTTCTGCCTTGGCCAGGCCCCCCACCCCCACCATGCTCTGCCTTTTCCACCATCTGTGTGACAGAGAAGCAAGGATTGGGCTTGGGAAGAGAGGGCGAAGACAGGAAATAGAGAAACACACACTTGGAGTGGACCTGCTTGGTTTCCAGTGGAAGGGACCCAACCTGAACTGGGGAATAATCCAGAGGAGAGGCCAAATTTCCCTGTTCGGATAGGGCCCTCGTGCTATGTGGTTTTTAATGATATCTCAGGGAAAGAGAGGAGGGACTGGATTGTCACCAAGTGTCTGTCCAATGTTCCTGCTGACCTCTTTCCCCCCTCCTCACTCCCTGAAGCAATGAAAAGCCTCAGCACCCAACTGAAGCTCTTTTCTGAAGAGAAGAGACAAGAAGAACCCACTCATACGAAGCAGGAGGAAATAGCGGCCAGGTGGGCACATGCTATCAATGTAAAGCAGCTTGGGTACTTATTTTTAAAAATATATTAAATCATACCAGTCTTTGCTCACAGCCTTCTACTGGTTAACCGTGTCACTCCTAGTCACCTTCTCTAGCTTCAGATTTTTTTCTGCCACACTTACCACCTTTTCACCATTTCACATGAAATATATCTACTTCTTATGCTTAGTTACCTTCTATTCCTCTCCACTAGAATGTAAGCTCTGCAAGGGGAGAGATTTTTGTCTGCTTTTATTCCCGATTTGTCTTTAGTACCTAAAGTAGCAGCTGGCACTTGCTAGGGACTCAAGAAATATTGATGAATTAATTAATTAGTCATCTTTGGATCACAGCATTAAACAAGACAAAAATAATTCTATGATGCAGCTATGTGGGTGTAGATATAAAGATATAGGGTGGGTCTGTCGGTTAAGAGTCTGACTTCAGCTCAGGTCATGGGTTCAAGCTCCGCGTCAGGCTCTGTGCTGACAGCTCAGAGCCTGGAGCCTGGTTCAGATTCTGTGTCTCCCTCTCTCTCTGTCCCTCTCTTGCTTGCTTACTCTCTTTCTCTCTCTCTCTAAAAAATAAACATTAAAAAAAATTTTTTTGAAGATATAGATGAAGTGGCCATGGTTGTAGAAAAAGCCTCATGTAAAGGCAGATAGAGCTATATATTGGGTAGGTGTAAATAAGGGAGCACAGGAGGCAAAAGCTAAGAGAAGGGGCACCTGGGTGGCTCAACTGATTTAGCACCCGACTCTTGGTCCCAGCTCGTATCATGATCTCATGGTTTGTGAAACCAAGCCTTGTTTCAGGGGTCTGCACTGCCGGTGCAGAGCCTGCTTGAGATTCTCTCTCTCCCTCTCACTACCTATCCCTCGCAGTCTGTTAAAAAAAAAAAAAAAACAAAACAAAACCACACACACACAAAAAAAATACTGAGTAAAGAATTTATCCTAGAAAAAATAAAATTTTTTAAAAACAGAAAAAATTCATCTATAGAGGTGATGGTGATATTGAATTAAATTTATAAGGAGCTTAGGAGCTACCAAAACACAAAATGAATCAGAATAATACTATTTAAAAATAGATTAATAAGGGACACCTGAGTGACTCAGTTGGTTAAGTGACTGGCTCTCAATTTTGGCTTAGGTCATGATCTTACAGTTCATGAGTTCGAGCCCTGCATCAGGCTTTGCCCTCACTGCACAGAGCCTGCTTGGGATTCTCTATCTCCCTCTCTCTCTACCCTTCGCACACACTCTAACTCCCTTCCTCTCTCTCTCTCTCTCTCTCTCTAAAAAACAAATAAACTTAAAAAATAGATTAATAAACTAGAAACATCAATGAACAGAATATACAAAGAACTGGTGGTAACACTGGGTGAAATTTATAAAGAAAGAATATAGGAGCTACCAAAACACAACATGAATTATCAGAAACATCAATGAACAGAATATACATAGCTGAAAACCAAACGGCATTGTACCTTTATGCAGTGAAAATAAAAGAATCATAGATTAAATCAACCAGAGGGGGAAAAAGATATGGAAAACAGACAATGATAATCCAACATAATTGATTTTCCAAAAAAAGGAAGATTTAATAGAAAAAATATCTGAACATGAAGAAAGGACTGAATCAGCATGAAATCTATGTTTCAGGGAAGAAATTAATGCAGAACACCTGCTATAAGGCATATTTCGATACCACTGCTGAACTTAAAGGTTAATTATTCAGGCACAGAGGCACCAAAAGGAACTTAAGGAAGGATAACTAGTAAGCTGGTCTCCAGCTTCTCTGCAGAAATACGAAATGGTGGGGCCAGATCAGTAAAGCTTTGAGAGAAAAGTGGCCAGAACATTTTATACCAAGCCAAGCAAGCCACTTGAAATCACTACTATATAAGAACCCAAGGAACATGGCTCTGTTGAAAACAAACTCAACAAAGAGGTAGATAGAGAACCTACCCAATGCCTTCCTCGCTCACCTCCTGACTGGTCCTCAAACACATCAATCACACTGCTGGCCTTGCGCTGTGTCTTCTGCCTGGAGGATTTTCACTGCATGTTGGATTGTCTTGTTCCCTCACCCGTCTTGTGCCCTCCTTACTACCCTACCTAAAATCTCCATACCCACAGACACCCTCTTTTTCTCTTCCATGCTTGATTTTTTTCCTTAGCTATTATCACCACCTCATATACTCTACTTTCTTTATGTATCTTTTTTCTTACCTCTCTCCTCCCACTAGAATATAAGTTCCGTAAGGACACTGAGTGCTCTCTGTTTTGTCTATCTCTTTATCCCTAGAACAGAGCTGAAGCATAGTAGGGATGCAAATATTTATTGAAAGAAGGAATATAAGTCCATGCTTCCCATCCATCCCCTTACAATTCTGAAACCAGAGTGAACCCAGAAGTTGATGACAAGCAGTCTGAACCCCCAATCTTATTAGGACAATCTAATAAATACTTAGCCTTTGTGTTAATTGACCTTAAATGTATTAGAAGGAACATCAGAAAAGTCTTGTATCACTTCTTTGGTATTGTTGTAAAAATAGTTTGGACATTTACAGAGAGGTCGATTTTCAGTTTGCCAAGAAAATCACCTTACAGTCAGAGCTGATGATAGAATTGGCCTCCTCACAAACACTGACCATCCGGCCATTTATGAACTGCAAAACAGATGGTGGATGTTTTCTGAAAGGGACCCTAGGCAAGAAATTCCCTCCATGTAAAAGGGTTTCATCTAGCTCCGTTAGAGACAGCCCCCAAGTTCTTCTCCTGCTCTGAGATTCCGTGATGCTACAAGCATGGTGCTTGTAGTTTCCATCGTTCCATTGTGGGTAATGGGGTTTTGCAGATGTTTATATTGGGGACTGCAACCATACTTCTGATGCAGGTCCCTGCCCTCATCACCTGTTCCTACTGACTACGCATTGAATCGCAGCACCTCCAGTGGATAGGAGACCTGCATAGTTGATTACCTGGTCTTTCTGGAAGAGATTTACAACTCAGCATTAATTCCAACAGGAGAAATATGTCTACTGTCATGGAGTAAGCAGGTCACCTCCTATTCCTTTAGAAAATTGTAACTACGTTGTTATGACCTCCAGGCAATTTCTCCAAGCTAGACATGGGCCCTGACTAAAGCAAGAGTCTCCATTTCCCTGAAGTGAAGAAAAAAAAAGACGTAGGAGAAGGAGCTAAAGATTCTAAAGAGAGTTGAGCTGGTTCCAGGCATTTCAGTGAGAGGACATCTTCTCGCTGGGTGTCAGAAGGAAGAGCATGAAACAAATATTTCTATTTGTCTGCATTTTGGTTTTGTTGTTTTCACTTTTCTAGAAATCATAGTGTGCACGACTTTTGCTGTTTCTGAGTCCAATTGACAAGATGCAGCACTCTTGGCAACATTCGCTGCAATGGTCAAAATTCTAAACCCCTCTTCCTATGTTTAAAAAATACTTATTGGGACTGCAAGGTTGGGAGCTAAATTAATCATGATTTTATTTTATAGGATACGTGAACTAAACTGTAGCAAAAACAGAGAGATTTGAGGCTCGGGGGTGGGGGGGAGGGAAGATAGAAAGAAAAGGATTCTTCCCAATAGTTCTTTGGAAATGTACCTCCTATGTATAGATTAGGACTTTTGAGGGAAGCTCGCCATTCTAATTCTGTAAGCCATCTGAGAGAACCTTCTTTCCATTTGTAAATGTTTCTTTATCAATTTCCAATGCTAATTTTTCCAGAGAAGCATAAGGACTCTAGAGTCACTCTTCTCTCCGAGAAGGACTCTCCTGGCCTGACATGTGCCCGGTTTGTTGTTAAGTTGTACGTGCCAGTTAGCCACCAGGGGCTTTTGTAGGAGTTCTAGGAGGTTGAGTGTGGCACGTAATAAGTACTCAGTGAACGATCAGAGATTTTTTGACTGCATAAGTTGGTGTTTTCAGATTGCCAACTCTGCATTGTTAGAAAAATAAAGTCCACCAGTTTATAGACCGTTTTCATTCTTCTCTGTCTTTCTGACAGGCAGCCTTTCTGTACCAAATTCCTCTTGTCATTGCTACTGGAAAGAGCGTGGCCCTGCTTTTCTAGAGTCTACCTTCCCTTTTCCATGCTTTCCCCACTTCAAACCCCTCCACCTATCTACAGATCTCTAACTTCAATCCAAGTGAGAGTCTCCAGCAGCAGGAAGAGTGGTGGGGGAGGGAGAACAGAAAGGAAAGCATGAACGCTTTTGATGTTCCTACTTCATGGATGGCTGGGGGCTTTACGTGCGCTATATCATTTTAGCTTTGGAACCCCCATGTGGAGTCACTGACTTTCCTCATTTTGTAGACAGAAGACCTAAGATTCAGTAAGCAGTTGGCCCCCACAAAGAATTACCCCATCCTTTTGATCTACTGGTCCTGTGGGGAAGTCCTGCCAGTTCAGGTGAGAGAAATTGGTTAAGAGCAGACTGAGGTCCTCCTTGAGTTCACCTTCTGTGTAGCACTGTGTTCGAACGATAATATCGGTAACAATCTGAATAACAGCAATGAAAGTAGAAACAGAAATCATGATAATAATAGCGGTAACAGGAGTAACGAGAGTAGGAGACATCTCAGAAGGAGTATGCCTCCTGATCTATTGACAGGACTCAGTATTCAATCTGCCATCTTCTCAGTGTTCCCGTTTTAAATACTCATGTGGTACCATTCAGGTCCCTGATTCTCTGGATTTGCGTTTATGTTATTGGCAAGGACCCTCTGAACTCTAAAAAGGACATTGTTTTTGGTTTCTGTGTTTAGGCGTAACACTAACAAAGGGATTGTGCTCTTCAGCGGAGCTGCATTTGACATTCACCCTCACCAGATCCAGGGACTCCAGTGGAAAGGTTTGACAGCGAAGTGTTAGGATCTCCAGTAATGAGGCTGAGAAAGACCTAAGAACGGAGCTGGCCCCCGAGGCCCCTTTGAGCTCCTGGCCAGAGCCCACTGGTCTTTGGTTCTGTGGTAGGCACAAATCAAGGATCGTGATGGGTGGACTGGGCAGGGGGACATCAGCAAGCAGTTCCTACATCTGAGAGGTTCTTTGCGTTCCATTCTGTGTGACCTGGGAGCACCTCATTGGTCTAGCACGCAGAGCTCTGTGTACGCTACCATCTGCAAGACTCACTTTCTCCATCATCTTCCTACATTTGCATCTGCATACTTTTGAAGTAGATATTTCTAAGACAAGGCAGCAGGTTTCTCTCTCCTATGGCCCCACTCTGCCGGAGCTGAAGGAAGATGAAATGTCATTGTAGTTATGAACTCTAGGAAAGAAACTGACTTTATTAATTGCCTAATAATTAAACACACACACACACACACACACACACACACACACACACACACACAAACAGGAAAAACTTACTAATGTGGATTGGAGTCTTTTCAAATATCTAGTCTCTGTTTAAATACCTTCACCTGAAAAGCAAGGGGAAAAACCACAGAGCACCCGTGCAGGTGCAGCCCAGGATGGTAAAAGCTTCCCGGTGACACGGGGTTGTCTCAGTCTGAGAGAAGAAAAAGTCAAGAGCCCACCTTCCCTCTAGGATAAGTGAGCCACTCTATTCCGGAGCAGAAATTTCTTTCTCGAATCCCTCCTCCTCTGCAGAAAGCCATCCTTTATGTTGAAAGGAAATAAGCATCACTGAGATGCTTTAACTGGCCTCGAATGTGTTGGAGGGGTGATGATTCCGGAAGGACCCTCTAATTCAGTAGCAGCTAAAACTGTCTCCCAGCTGGAGCTAGAAATAGCCTGTCCACATGACTAGCACTCACTGATGGTATATAAAAGCCAGCACACACCCAGAAAGAGCCACAGCCCTTACTAATACGAACGAACGCCTCCTTCTTTAATATTCCAAATTGCTTGGGAGCGATCACAGTGCCTGGAACACAGCACGCATTCAGTAACTACGTGTTGCCTGAACAAATGAAGATGTATACACAATTCAGTTTTTGTGCCAATGTTATTTTTCAAGTTTAATTATTTATGGTCAAAAGCTAAGAGTTAATAAATTATGATGAACTTTTTCACTTACTTGTATTATCTGAGATAAAAGAGTTCCTTAAAAAGAAACTTTTAGGGGTGCCTGGGTGTCTCAGTCAGTTAAGCATCCAACTTTGGCTCTCAGGTCATGATCTCACAGTTCATGGGTTCAAACCCTGTGTTGGACTCTGTGATGACAGCTCAGAGCCTGGAGTTTGCTTTGGATTCTGTATCTCCCTCTCACTCTCGGCCCCTCCCCCATTTGTGCTCTCTCTCTCTCTCTCTCTCTCTCTCTGTCTCTCTAAAAAAAAATAAATAAATATTTAAAAAAGTATTTTTAAAAAGAAACTTTTGGAGGTCTTTGTAACTAATTCACTCCTTGAATCATGTATTTATGGCGTATTACCTTTGGATTTCAACTGCTCCTAAAATTCTAAGCCAATAAAAGACTACCCTTGGTATAAGTGGTTATTGGTTTAAAATCTATCCAACCCAATTGCAGTGGGTTTTCTCTCTCTTTTCTCACACTAATCCTACCACAATCCCATGGTTTGTGAATACCTCTGAGAGAAATACATGCTCACAATGTCAGTAACTTGCAGGCCATGCATATGTGCCATCAATCAGATTCTTGAGGGTAAGAAATATGCCTGGTTATCTGAGCCTTCGCAGGCACCCGCACAGTGCCCAGAACCCACAGGAGACCAGTTGTACTCAAGTATAGACCTGTTACTTCCTATACCAGACTCTTGGTTAAAAGTGGCTAGTTTCCCAGCCCACTGGAGATCTACCTGATCACAAACTCAGGAGCCTTGGAATCAGCCTTTTTACAAGCGTCTTGGGTGCTCCCTCTGCACCCTGAAGATTGACAGCTTCAGTAATAAGACAGACGATAAGTATGTGTCGAATGATGAATGAATCTTTCCAAAGGAAGTGAAACTTACCCTTTCTCCCCAACAAAGGCCTTAGACTCACAAGGGCAACCCCAGGGAGAAAAGGAGAAGAGACACAGAAAAAAAGAAAAGAAAAGAATAAAATAAAATAAAATAATAAAATAAAATTAAATTAAATTAAATTAAATTAAATAAATAAAAATTAAAAATAAAACAACTACTTACACTTAACCAGCAGATATTAAGTATCTGCAGCAAAGGAACCTATCTGCCCTCTCAGGAAGAAACAAACCAGGGCTCAGACGCTCCAAGATCAGTGTAACCATATATTGAACAAACAGGACTCCTTCAACTTCATTTTGACCCCCGCCATCACTTTAAATTCAGTGACTGAGCCTGGGTCTTCCCCCCGCCTCCAGGTGACCATCCAGGGAGGCCAGACAGCTTCCCTGGCCACTCCTGAGTAACACAAACACTACTTCACTTTAACAAGAATGATGTACAGATGCAGTAATAGTTAGCCCCCCTTGGATTTGAAGTTTTGGCTCTCCCCCCTCCCACATCCTCTCTCTCAAGCAGGACGCCTGTGGTTGGGGAATGGAGTCGGTCAGTACTCTCTCTCTCTGTTCCCCAACTCAGGTTCCAGCTCCTCCACCCCTGACTACCTACAGTTTCTGACCCCTTCAGAGGAGAGGAAAACACGGACACTCCGACGTGCCTGGCTCTCTGTCAGCCAGCTTTATGCTCACTGGACTTGGGGATATTTACAGCTGGCCCTCACTCTGAGGGGTGGTTTTGTAGATTTTTGGACACCCCCCGATGCTGGCCTCTCAACTATAGACCCCTTGATGCGGGTGATGCCCTACCTCTAAGTGCTCCGTGCTGATCTGTTCACCCCACCACGGGACTCTCTCACACGGGATCCAAGATCACACACACCAGCGCTGCCTCAGGCACGTGGCCCACACCTGGCCCCTAGAATATCCTCGTGCAAACCTGAACCGCCAGCTCCTAGAGCCTCCATCTCTCCTTTGCCTCCCCAGTAGAGCAGCCATCAGCCTGTCTCACACCTTTTGCATTTGCTAAGCGAAAGCCCCTCGTAAGTCCAAGCGTCATCCTGTGGAAGCCCCTCTTTCTTGCCCTGAGGTGAAGGGTAAGGAGTCCCTCCTCCCTGGAGGGTGTGGGACTCACAGAACACCAGTCGCTCTTTCCAAAAGTACTGTTTAAAATTCTTTTCCTTTGTGACATCAATGAGGGTTAAGAGATGTCCACCTAATTCTCGGACAGCCTCTTCAAGAAAGGTGCACCTTGGTCCAGCGATGTGCTGTAGTGTCTGATATCTGCATTACAGGATCACTTTAAGCCCCACCCCTCCACGGAAAAAGACGGCACTGGAATGTTTTAGTGTGACTTTAGTAAAAGCTCAAAGAGTACCCTCCATTAGATCGTCTCTGAGCTCACTCAGAATGAATCTCCGTGGGGCAGAGAGGCCTTCAGCTCTCCTCCTGGGAGGCCCAACAGCACAAGCAAGAAGTGTAGAGACCAGACTTAAGAGAATAAAAGCCATCGAAGGGACCGGAGTTCCCTCTACCACACGTGGCCCACCTTCCAAGCCCTGAATCTCTGTCTGAGGACCTACCTCTCCCCATCAGTAGACACCCGCAGGGACCCCACGTGTCGGAGAAAGCCAGTGCCCTTCACCCCGATTTGTAGCCTGGTCCCCAGTGGTTCTTAACCTTGGGTTGATATCTATGGGTGAGCTTAAGAGGCATCTGAAATCCCCTGAAAAGTTATCTTAAAATTACAAATATAAACATGTCTATCAGGGAGGGGTATATATCTTTAACAGATTCTCAAGAGGGTTCCTGATCCAGGCTTAGTGCTGCCTTAGAGTCTCGGCATGGTCTCCACAAGGACAACGATGTATACAGTATAGTATGCCCGACAGCTACAGAGGATACGTATACATCCCATCATCAGGGTGTCATTGCACAGCCCCTACTGCGCGCTAAGTGGGAGCAGAAGAGGCCGCACAGGCACATGAGCTGGGTTTTGAAAGAACAGGGTCACGCCAGAGAGAAGTGAGAGAAAACTCATTCCAGTAAGTGGAACAGGCATGTACAGAAGCATGGATGCAGGAAAGCCGAGTGTGTGTGGGAAGTGATACGCAGGCAGTTCAACTGGAATGGAGGTCACAGACGGGGGAATGGTAGGCACTAACACCAGAATATGGGGCTGAGGCTGAGTGGTGAGCAGTTTTAATGTGAAGGGTGAAGACTTAAACCCATTTCAGAGAAGGGTAAAAAACAAGTATTGACCTATCACATTGTATTGTGACCAGCCATTTGCATGTCTATTTTCCCCAACAGAATGAACCATGGGAAATCAGAGTCTAATTCACATTTATACTTCCCTGGCACCTGAGGTGCTTGATAACTTTTTAGAGTACGGAGGGAAGATAGGTCAAAAGGAAGGAAGGGAGGAACATGGGGGGAAAGAAGGAGGAAGGGAGAGGGAATAGAAGGAGAAGCAAGGTGGGAGCTTACTTTAAAAATATATTTATTTTGGGGGCAGTTGGGTGGCTCAGTGGATTAAGCATATGACTCTTGATTTCGGCTCAGGTCATGATCTCAGTGTTGGTGAGGTCAAGCCCCACATCGGGCTCTGTGCTAACAGTGCAAAGCCTTCTTGGAATTCTCTCTCCCTCTCTCTCTGCCCCTCCCTTCCTCATGCTCCCTCTATCTCTCAAAATAAATACATAAATGCAAAAGAAATCTTTTTAAAAATGCTTTAAAATATGTATATGAGTGTCTCAGTCAGTTAAGCTTCCGACTTCAGCTCAGGTCACAATCTCATGGTTTGCGAGTTCAAGCCCTGCGTCTGACTCTGTGCTGACAGCTCAGAGCCTGGAGCCTGCTTCTGATTCTGTGTCTGCTTCTCACTCTGCCCCTCCCTCACTCACACTCTGTCTCTGTCTCTCTCTCAAAAATAAACAATAACAAATTAAATAAATGAAATATATATAGTTATTTTATTTTATATACATTTTGTGGATGGTAGCTACATTTATGCTGGCGTAGCATAACCTATAGAGTTATCAAATCACTATGTCATACACTGGAAACTAAGGTAACATTGTGTGTCAACTGTACTTAAATTTAAAAAGAAATGGAGCACTTACAATGTAATAATCATTGCTAAGAAATATATATATATATGTATACATATACATATATACATATATATATATATATATATATATATATATATATATATATATATATATATATGCAGGCACACACACACATATTGGAAGAGAAAACAGAAGACCATTGCATCGGTCCAGGCAAGCAACGAGAATGAGTAACTTATGAGATGCTGTGTTGCCAAAAAATTCAAATTCTCATCTTCCTCTAAACAGCTTATCTGTAACATGTTCAAGATGTGTATTTAATGTCGTAATTCGTCATAAGTAGAAAGGACCTCAAACGTGTTGTTTTACCAATACCGTTAGTGAATTTGTGCTCGTCCCTCACTCCCGCCCAGTTTCCCTCATGCACAGAGCATGCACTCGCTGCTGGCGAGGAGTAGAGCGTGGCCGTGGAAAGAGGAGGATGGCCACTGACCCGTGGGGTCCCCGTGCATCTGCGTGGCCATTCTGCCCTTCTACCACCGGCTCACTTAACCAGCCAACGTGATTGTTATGCCTGGCTGACTTCACATCCTGCTAGCTAGGACATACTAAAAACCTGACCTTCAACTCAAACCCTCTTAATCCAGATGCTCTAGGATGTTTCTCACCAGAGTGGGTGCGATTTGGGTCAGTCCTGGGTTGTGATGACATTATTCACTCTTGTAAGATTCTGAGTTAATCTGTCCGTGGCAGACTGACCTGAAGCCCTACTGTTTTTCCAGATAGCCTTTCCGAACATTCTAAGCTTGTCATCTCCTCTTTGACCATGTTTTATATACATATTTCACGCTGAGTTTCTATAGCACACCTTCAAATCTTGAATCCTTAAATTCATTCATTTCTTTTATGAACTTTCTAGTTCATAAACAAAATTATTCTGTGGGATGTTTAGGACATGGCTACCTTTACCTGTATAGTTACAAAAAAAGGGAACACAGGAATTTGCCTTTTTTTTTTCTCTTATAAATCTATGCCCCTCCACAAGGTTAACTGTAGATCCTAGTCTTTTAAAAACTTGAGCAAGGAATCTCTTTCACCTCAAAAAGTCTCCCATGATAAGGGCACTGGGTGGCTCGGTCAGTTAAGTGTCTGACTTCAGCTCAGATCATGATCTCACAGTTTATGAGATCAAGCCCCTCATCAGGCTCTCTGTTGTCAGTGCAGAGCCTGCCTCAGATCCTCTGTCCCCACCTCTCTCTCTGCCCCTCCCCCCATTCACACACACTCTCTCAAAAATAAATAAATATTAAAAAAAAAAAAAGAATTCTCCCATGATATTTGTTCTCTTGTGAGCCAAGCCAGAGCAAGCATATGACACAGGGTAAAAAGAACAAAATAAAGTTAACAAGTGGTGAAACAAATGACAGTTGCCTGCAATGATCATTTCTCAATTATTTAGTGAACACCTATTATATGCAAGGTGCTGAGAGGAGGCAGGAAGATTAAGAGGAAAACAAAGTCTCGACGGAAACATGGTTACCTTCTGTAGAAGATATTTGGCCAAAGAGACAACTGGGTACACATACTCATTGTAGTGCAAGGCGCCACACAGCCATCCCCATGTAGGAGTGCAGAGAAGGGCACTTCGTTCCGGCTACAGTGGGCACCAAGCCCAGCGAGCAGGACAGCCATTACTCAGCTCCAATTCCCCTCCAGGAACAAAAGTCATGCTGCAAGGCCTTCTAGGTTTTTTTCTCATGAAAAATGGACAATGTGTGTTTTATGCAGACTCTCCTGTTTTTACAGCTTGCTAATCAACTCAAACTTTTTTAAAGCCCTGTTTCCATAGGCTGTATTGAGCCATGTACCGCCACCTTCTGCCTCGGACCTAGACGTGAGAATTCTCAGAAGGGGTTAAAGTGAGTCCAGAAAGGAGGGCTGGAGCAAATGGGCAGAGCACTATGGTTTCATTCTCTGGACTGGGTGACTATCATGCAGTCTTTTTCTTTCCGATTACAATATAATCCCATCTGTGCTTTACAGAGATAATTCTGTGACAGAGAGGCACTTGACACATGACTTGATAACATTTGTTGAATTAACTAATGAGACAGAACAGAGAAGTTAAGAAATTAGAGGCCAGTTAACAGGCTCTTCCGGGTGAACAGGATGACGGGCTCTATGGGTGATGGGCACTGAGGAGGGCACTTGTCGGGATGAGCACTGGGTGTCATATATAAGTGATGAAACCTAAATTCTACTGCTAAAACCAATAGTACTATATGTTAACTAGAATTTAAATGAAATCTTGGAAGAAAAAAAATAGACTCTTTCAATGATCAAGACAATAATGAGGTTAAATTTAAGGGAAATTAAATTTAAGGTTTAAGGGTTAAATTTAAATTTACGGGCCAGATTTAATATGAGGGAAAACAAAAATGAAAAGAGAGTAATGAATGCAGATGCTAAGGTGGAGGCAGAGTGGTACCTTCATGGAGGTCATTAATTATCGTCACCAAATTCTGCTGGCTTTCCTCCTCTCTGGGAGTTAAAAGTATGGTACTTCCTGGTCTTCTTGGTTTGTTGGTTTGTTTTGCATGTCACGTGATGAGTGCTGGCCAATGAGTTGTGAGAGAAAGTGATGAGGTGGTTTTGAAGCCAGAGCATTTAATCCCCACCCCCAAAAGCTCTTTCCTCATCCTGGCATCATCCTGGCCATGTTCAAGAGAGTGACTCTTCCATCAGCCTGTGCACCTAAGTGACTAGAATGAGCTAAGAGCCCCTGCCAACTCACAATGACATGAAAAGAAACAAGCTTTGTTGAGCTAGACAACTGGGATTTTAGAGCTACTTGTTACCACGGTATAACCTGATCTTGCCTTACTGATAACATTTGTGTTCGCCTCTTGTGTCCAGGCTGCGTTAACAAAGTAAACATAATGCTACTTTACTTCCCATAAGCAAGATCAACCAGCTTAGCGGAAATCTACGAAATACTTGCAAAAACATCTGTACCCAGATAGAGGATACAACCACATTACATTCAAACCAACATGAATTTTCTGTTGTTTTTTATGAATTTTCCAAAGATTTTTCTTGATGGCTTTTTCCTCCGATAGGGTTATCATTAATGTAATTATTTCATTGAAACTGTTAATTTTCTTCTTTTCAACTTAGTACGTATAAAAACTTAGAATGAACTATGCGAATCGAATGGCCAATTTGCACATCAATACAACCTAACCAAATTAGCCATGAGGTATGTTAATTATTCTACCAGAGAAATCTGCTGTAGAAATGGAAAAAGAAAATAAAAATGAGAATTATAATAATATTTATGATGCAATATGAGTAACTTTTTGCCAAACAATTAGTCATTTTTCAGGGTACCTGGGTGGCTCAGTCGGTTAAACATCCAACTCTTTTTTTTCAATTATTTATTGTCAAATTGGTTTCCATACAACACCCAGTGCTCATCCCAACAAGTGCCCTCCTCTGTGCCCATCACCCACTCTCCCCCTTCCCACACCCTCCTCTCCCCTCGGTTTGTTCTTAGTCTTTGAGAGTCTCTTATAAACATCCAACTCTTGATCTCAGCTCAATTCTTGATGTCAGGGTCATGAATTCAAGCCCCACATTAGGGTCTGTGCCAGGCTTGCAGCCTATTTCACAAATAAATAAATAAATAAATAAAGTTATTTTGTACCAGATTTATTTCCAATGACTCTGGAATGGAACTGCAAATCTAGCAAGGGTTCATTTTTAATTCGTATGTTTCAAAATATAAAAGTAAATGTAGCTTAAGGGAAGCGTTAGCAGTTATTGCGCAGGCCAAGCAAAGCTAGAATACACATAGTCCCGGATTCATGTCTGAGTTTAGATTTCGTCATCTGTAAAGTGAGAGGAAATATATGCTAATATGCTGTCTCCTCTTCTCAAGAAATAAGCAAGAACCAACGGGGTAAGAGCTATAAAGCTTTTGGGCAACGCCGAAGTTGTCGTATAGGAACAAAATTGAATTATCTGCTTAAGGAGTTTGAAGTTCAGCTTAGATGAGGAAGGCTTGTAGTGACACGGGGGGAGTTAAAATGAGGAGAACACAGTCAGATTCTTAAAAAGAAATCTCTTGCTATACATCCTAGGATCCACAGCCTTCTAAAGGAATCAGCCACCGTATCTTTGTCACTTAAGTTTTTTTAATCTGAACTGACAGATCGCTGGAGAATAACTGTAGGGAATAATCCCCACAGTGGCAGAGGGGATGGATTAAATCAACCATGAAAATAAGCACTGGCCCATGTGTCTATAGCCTAAAAGAAATTTGAGTGAACATAGTGCTGTGTTTAAACCAGGGACCCTGTCCACTGAATTGCCTGTAATATTTTCTCCTGCAAATGTTCATTTGAAGAGAAAGGCAAATGCTGATGCTTTGAAGGCCAGTGTACATCTTGCTTCATCTGATAAACTTAAAGAATTATGTTATTTTTTTATTAGTTTAGGAATATAAAATGAGCATACACGGACATACTTCTCTTTCTCCTATACCCGTGCATTTATGTTTAGTGAATATAGCTTCACTTCTTTCTTACTTTTTTAAAGTTCGTTAGTTTATTTTGAGAGAAAGAGAGTACAGGAGTGGGGGATGTGGAGGGGCAGAGAGAGTGAGAGGGAGAGAGAGAAATCCCAAGCAGCAAGCAGGCTCTGCACTATCAGGGCAGGAGCCCAGCTCAGGGCCCGAACCCACAAACTGTGACATCATGACCTGAGCCCAAACCAAGAGTCGGATGCCTAACCGACTGAGCCACCCAGGTGCCCCAACATGGCTTCACTTCTATCCTATCAATTTAAAATTTTCCCTGGGAAAAGCCATGCTCAGAAAATGTTAGCTATAATTTGAAACCTTTTGACCTCCAGTGAAAAGGTGGATTGGCCTTTTGAGGAGAGAGATCACCAAGGATGCAAATATCTGTTTCTTACATTTGTGGAGGAAGAATAATGGGATCGAATGTTACATGAACGCTTCTGTGAGCTGCTTCTTACTCCACCCAAATGTATTTCTGTCATTTAACTTATATGGTATTAACAAGGAAAAGTGTCATAGTTAGTGATATACTGTGAACCTAAAACATCTCAAAACACAACAAAAAACACCCCTGATTGTTATTATTGTTGGAGAAAGAGCAGAGTCTAGAGAACTAACATCCAGAGAGCCTCACTGTTTTCTACCCGATTCCCACTAAGCTTCTGCCAAACTCCAGAAGAGAAGGAAACCAGTTATTATGGGAGGGTTAGGATTTGCTGATGAATAAATTTGGTCTCATCTGTTGAACAAATAGATTTCAAATCAAGAACGAATGTGGCCATAGATAGTCTATGAATCCCTGCAGGTTATGGAAAAATCAATCAAGCAAAATCAAGGAACATGTAGAATCTATCCACAGGAATTGAGTCAACATGCACATTCAAATCCTAGGAGTTCTCATTTGATATGCTATTAACGCCTGAAGAAGACTTAAAAATCTGATGGGAAAAAGCAGGAGGGAGTTATTTAAATCTTTTTATGAAGGAAGATCTTACTGTTTTTGAAAAGCTTGGTATTGATAGAACTGTATTTTCATCTTTTACTCATGGTGTATGCTTATTTGAAGAGCGGGATAGCCATTTCAGGATCCTCAACAACGGGCAACCCATCAAGTGATACTTTTCCAGGGCTTGGGAGGGTCCAGCTAGGTTCCAGGTTATCATAATTAGTCACAGAAAATTCCAGCTCTGATTTCACTCTGCACCTTTCAGGAAACTTTTTTATATTTCTTTTTCCTTTCCCCTTTGTATTTCTCTTTAAGCTTATTTATTTATTTTGAGAGAGACAGAGACCGCATAAGTAGGGAAGGGGCAGAGGGGAAGACAGAGAATCTCAAGCAGGCTCTGCGCTATCAGCTCAGGGCCCCATGCAGGGCTCAAACTCACAAAACTGTGACATCATGACCCGAGCCAAAACTATGAGTTGGATGCTTAACTGACTGAGCCACCCGGGCGCCCCACTCCTTTGTATTTCTTTCTAGACCACTTGAAAGGTTTTGCCTTTAAGAAAACTGTATTTGTTGGGGGCACCTGGGTGGCTCAGTTGATTAAGCGTCTGACTTCTCCGGCTCAGGTTAGGATCTCATGGTTTGTAGGTTTGAGCCCCACATCATACTCTGCACTGTCAGATTCTTGGGATTCTCTCTCCCTCTCTCTCTGCATCTCCCCTACTTGTGCTTGCTCTCTCTCTCTCTCTCAAAAATAAACAAACATTAAAAAATATACTTTAAAAACCTGTGTTTGTTAAGAAATTCATATACCTTGACTCCTCTTAACACCTATTTCCATTTTTAATCAAAGATGTTTATTACACTCATTTAAAGCTTCTCTTCAGCATGAATTAACTAGGTTCCACCATGCTTGATAAATTTGATTATAGATTAATCCATGTAGCCCTTATTAGAGTGTCCACTGACAGATAAGTGGATAAAGAAAATGTGATATATATATATACACATATACATGTATATGTACATATACATACAGCACGCAATATTATTCACCCATGAGAAACAGGGAAATCTTGCTGTTTACAACATGGATAGATCTTAAGGACATTAGGTTAAGTCAAAAAAGACAGACAGAAAGACAAATGCCGTATGATTTCTCTTATATGTGGAATCTTTATAAAAAACAAACAAACCCTGAGCTCATAGACACAGAAACCAGATAGGTGATCGCCAGAGGAGTGGGGTTTGGACTGGATGAAATGGGTGAAGACGGTCAAAAAGTACCAGCTTCCAGTGATAAAATATACAAGTCCATACATCGTATCCCTGTACATTTTTGGTTTATGTATAATTTCTTCATCTATAAAATCGTCACATTCGACTATAACAGACAGAGACACCTTTAGGTTACTCCTAAATGGGCCCCTCACAGTATTAGTTCCACATATATGCATAAGTTTGAGAAAAAAAACAAAATGATGGGGTTCCAAGGTCAAATGAGTTTGGTGAGTGTTGGATAAAAAATGTAAATCAGGTTTCTTAAGTGCCGAAATTCTAAGATCGGTCATGGCATCGGAACACCATTCCGACCCCAGAATTGGTTTCTGAAATGCATCCCTCTCTGTGCTTCGGGTAATAACTAACCTCTCTCTGATTAATAGTTACATTCTATCGCTATGTTAAAACTTTTCACCACTTCTAGGCCTTCAGCGGAACTAAACTCTAAGCCCTATGAGAGCAGCAACCATTGCTGTTTTGTTCAATCCTATCCAGCATTCTGTTCAGTAATACATTGGCCAAAGTTTTGGAGCCTGGGGACCACCCGTCTCTTTAATTTGGCTTGATGTAGATATAGATTGATCGTTAGATAGATAGATAGATAGATAGATAGATAGATAATAGATAATAGATGATAGAGAGATACATAGAGAGATAGATAGATAGATAGATAGAGAGATAGATAGATAGATAGATAGATATGATAGATAAATAGATAAATAGATGATAGATGATAGACATTATATAACTAGGTATGGGATTATATATAGATATGGTGGTATAAATGCAGATATAGGTGGATATTTTATATATATGTGTGTATATATAGTGGTATATTTATAGATATAAATAGATATATCCTTGTCTATACAGAGAGATAGTCAAGGGAACCTGATATGACTGTATTTTGACCAAACCGTTATAGACACGCTCCATGGAAATGCATATCTTGTCTCGCCGAGGGCATTTCTGAGTACCTTACTGTGCCTGCTCCATAGTGTAATCACCTCTGATACTAATTATTAAATACTGTACTGTGGGTCTTAGGAAGTTCTCTGGTTCCTGGGCACCGAAGTCCCTTCCCCCTTGTAGCGAATAAGAAGCTCCCGGCCCCCTTGGAGCCGATGACTGACTGGCGCAGGAAGAGGAGAAGAGCTTCAAGACAGGACAGGCTCCGAGGTGCGGTTCATGCTTCAGAGCCCGGGGGAGAGGATGAGACAGGGGTGGGAGGGGAGGTGGGGGGCTCCCCTGAAATCTCAGCCCTGCTTTGCTTCTCTCCCTTCCCTATCCTATTTTCCTTACTCCCTTTCTGATTTCTCCCAGAAACCTTTCCTTGACAAATCACCGGCCCTTGAATCCTTGGCTCTGGTGCTACATCTGGGAAAAATCCAATGGAGGAGACTGACTGCGAGGCTGTTGGGAGGGCTGGTGAGAAATGACAAGGAAATCAAAGGGTGCCTGGCGCCTAAGAATTAGCTCTTGTGCTACAAGATGTAGCCACAATGCTGCGGCTGACTTTCTGAAAATGTTAGTCCATGTAACACATGCATGTGGTTAAAAATCATTTCAGTACAGAGGGGCGGTGAGGACGGTGCGGTTCTCAGCCACACCCCTCCCACCCTCAGGATTACTCCTCCACTGCAATCACGTTTAACCACTTCTGGTTTCAGGTCTAATGGGTTTATCTCCGTATTTCTGAATACTTTCCATTTACTCCCGTCACTTGATTTATTGGCCGGTGTCTCACCTGTTTATTTCCTGCTATGGTACATGGGGGTTTAGCTCACTTATAACATCTCCTACTTCCTCTTCGTCCCTTCTCCTAATGGAAGTAGAGTGCTAGTTTTAGTTACCTCTGTAACTTTATTTTTTTAAGTTTATTTATTTATTTTGAGAGAGAGAGAGAGAGTGCGTGCATGAGCAGGGGAGGGGGAGAGAGTGGGAGAGAGGATCCCAAGCAGGCTCTGCACCATCAGCACAGAGCCTGACACGGGGCTTGATCTCACAAACCACGAGACCATGACCTGAGCCCAAATCGAGAGTTGGATGCTTAACTGAGCCACCCAGGTGCCCTGCCTTTGTAACTTTAAATAGCATCTTTAAGCCCCCATTTGTTTGGTCCCCCGTGGAGGGGGTCTCTTGATTCCCCACTCAGTGCTCTGGTTCTCAGCTCCCCTCCTCCCTCCCAGCAAACTTTCACTTCCACATTGTCAGGGATTTTAGTAGCATTTATATTCTCCTTATATCTACCATGCCTTATTTACAGGCTGTTTCAAAAATTGAAAGCCAGTAAACACTCTTAACCTTAATCCGGCTACCTTATTATTTCCTGTGGAGCCAAGAAGTATGCTGTGATCACATGTCCTTCTAGTCTGAATTTTAGTGCCACTCAAAGAAAATATTCAAATAGCATCTCCTTCTACACTTCACCAAGTGCTCAAAATCACGCCCCGTCTCGCTGCACAACTGGATCATGTTGTCTGTTTCTTTTATTGTTTCTTAAAAAATCATAGCTTGGTCTTAGATTGTTTTTTTTGTTTGTTTGTTCTGCCTGAAGTATCTTATTACTCATCTTTTTTTTTTATTGTGAGAAGAAATATATACCTTCTTTACAAAGTGCCTACCATCATCCAGCTTCTTATTTCTCTACAGCATTGAATCTCTACCACTCTTCTTCTTGGAGCTCAGCGACTTCTTGTGCTAATTTGGAAACACTGCTTCATTTCTTGACTGTGGTTTTCCCAGACAGCTTTTGGTTTTGCTGGAGTTTCTAGTTTCTTTTCTTTTTTTCCATACTTTCAAATTCTTCCAAGGTCTCAAATATCCTCTCACTTCTGCGGAATCTTCTTTTTTTCCAGAGATAGTTCATTTAAGCCTTGGTACTTTCTAGAACTTCCAGACATTGTCATAGCGGAGGTCACCTGCATGTCACACACTGCTCTCTGGATCCTAAATCTTCCTCTTTCTTGGTTTACACCTTCTTTTGCTGAAGTACCTATTCAATTTCCCAAGAAAAGACATGTAAGGATAAGATGTCTAAGTTTCAGCAAGTTCCAAAATGGCTCTTACTCTGCTCTTGCTATTGACAGAAAGTTTAGCCAGCAACAGAACTCTTGGCTGGGAATCATCTTCTTCCAGAACTTTGAAGGCATTGCTTCACTGATTTTAGCCATATAGTTTTGTTAACGGGAGGTCTGATGCCAGTTTGATTTATGTTGCTTTGTAGATGACCTCTTAATTATCTCTGAATTCTTTTAAGTTGTTCAAAAATCTTTATCTTTGGTGTTCTGCAATTCCATGGGGGAAGTATTGGGATGTAAGCCCCTTTTCTTTCAACTTGGTTGGCACCCTGTAGGAAGCTGGAATGACTTCCTAAGGGCTTGGAAGGGTTTTAAGAGCTCAGTATTGGGGTGAGGCTGGGAACTGACTAGCTTCTCTTAGGGTACATAACAACAACATGACTTTGCTTTGGGGTGCCCGCATCCACATTGGAAATCCTAATTCTTCCTCAGACAGGTTTTCCAATTTCTTTAGAGGAGAGCCTTCCCATGAATTTTCCGGAGAGTTTAGGTTGGCCTAGCTGTGGGCTGTTCTGCAGGAGAAGATGAAGGAGAGCGGCTGCTCACAGTAGGGCCTCAGCAAATCCCACTGGGAATCCTGGCCAGCCTTGCCGCCTCTGAGTCCTCAGCCTTGGGGGTGGGCCCTGCCGCAGCCTCTCCCCTGTGTTTGCTTTCCCATGGGTTCTGCTTTGCTTTTCCTCTTCCTCATTTAACGGGGTGTCTAAAAGCTAACATTAAGTCTCACACTTAATACTTGTTAAAACACTCCAACAAGAGTGCTTCCCCCAAATGTCAACGAAGGCAGTAATGGGTGGCAAATTGCCCTCATATCTAAAAGAATGTGCTAAAGATACTGAAAGATTCCCAGGTGTCTGTCTTCTGGTGGATTTTTTTTTCCAAATAGTGATTTTGTTTGGTATCTCTTTGCTAGTGGAAGAGCAGATTCATTTTTCAGAAAAAAACATTCTCAAAGTTACAGAGATAGAAGAGCAAGGTGCTCCAGTGGAAGGCCAAGGGAAGAGCCAGGGGCTCCTGTCTGGGCTGCTAGGAGCCCCAGGGGCGATGGCTCCTGACCCCCTGGGTGATGCTTTCGAATGCAGATTTTGTCGGACTCTCTGGCATCCACTTTTCTAACAAGCTCCCCAGGTGATTCTGTCCACAATTTGAGATAGGCTGCCCAGAGTGGGCAAAAACCAGCCTTGTAAGAAAGAAGTTGCTGTGATTCAGCGATACCCAGTAATTTGTAGGGATTTTTAATCAGGAGAATTTTTTTTTTCTCTTTGTTTCCTCCTGATATCCCAACACACAGAGAGCTCTGCCTTACATGTGAGAGAAACGAAGGACAGATTGAAGATATTTCTGGAGCTGATAGCCATGGCCACGCGTGAGGTGGTTACACATCATAATGTTTGAGTCAGAATGGATTTTGCTTCCTTTTAACACTGTTGCCAAAAATAAAAGCAAATTTCCCCAAAAGTTCTCACCTTCTGCAAGTTTTTCAAAGTCCTCCATTCCGGACACACTATGTTTTCCATCCACTCTGCAAAGCTCCTGTCCACCAGTGCAGGCTGGAAATGCCCTTAATGAGGGAGCCACAGGGTTCCTGATGCACACTTGCTTCAGCTACCTTGGACGTTACTTCTTGGGGCACAGGGGGAAGGCAGATATCCAGTTTTACCAACTGAAAGTCCTCTGGTTGAGTTGTTCTAGATTCCATTCTTTTTTCTTCTCCTGGGGATTTTAGTGGGCAACACAAGTGAACGATAAATACAGCATTGGTGGGTGGTGGGGGTGCCTGGGTGGCTCAGTAGGTGAAGCATCTGACTCTTGGTTTCAGCTCAGCTCATGATCTCATGGTTCACGAGTTCGAGCCCCACATCAGGCTCCACAATGACAGTGCAGAGCCTGCTTGGAATTCTCTCTCTCCCTCTCTCCCTCTCTCCCTCTCTCTCTGCCCCTCCCCTGCTTGCTCTCTCAGTCTCTCTCTCTTTGTCTCTCAAGATAGATAGATAGATAGATAGATAGATAGACAGACAGACAGATAGATAGCTACAGTATTAGGAAAGCAAAGGCTACGTCAGGAAGCATGAGTTTTCTTTCTGGTGGCCCGCGAGCCCAGTGATTTGTAAGACTGAACTGATTTGAGAGTCACGATTCCCAATTAAGGACAAATCCATCCAGAGAACTCTTTGCTGTCACCAACAATGCTCTAGAGACAAGGGTGTCACCGAGTTCTGTGGACAATGTCAGCTGATCCCCTACTCAGATACTTTCCTCAAAATGTCACCAAGCCGAGTCCAGTATGGCTTCTGCCTGATGTCTAAGTGTAGACGAGACATTCTCTTACCATGAGGGCAAACTTGTGACACATATAGATTGCCGCATGGCCCTTCCCCACCTCCCTTCTGCTCCAATTTCTCACCTCCCTTCCTGCAACCCCATGTCTGTCTTCCTTATAACGACCCATGTCTTACACTCAAATTAGCATCTTTATCCTCCGGCACACATTTACATTTCGTATCAGCAGGCTTTCACAAATGCTTTGCCTGCAGCAGGACAGAGGTACAACTGTACATGCTTTCCCAGGAGTTGAACGATTCATCACTGAGCAGACACTTCCAAATTAGCTTCTGTGGCCACCTCTTCTCGAGAGCAAAGCTTCAGAGGGCATCCCTGTATGAGTGAGCAGTTACCATCGTTCCAGCCCTCAGGAGGAAATAGATTGGCCCATCCATACAACCGATTCTCTTATGTTCAGGGCTTGGAAGAGGCCCGTCTAAGACTGAGTCATCCGTAGCACTCACTAGCTAGGTGAACTTGGAAAGGTCAAGCTGTGTGAGCCCAAGTTCAATATATGCAACATGGCAGTGATATCATCTCTCCATGTGGTTGTCTTGGAAAGCTAAGTCATCCATGGTAAATGTAAGTACTTTCCAAACTATGAAGCACTGTCTTAGTTTGAACCCAAATTACATGACGGTTCTCCGCCTGCTCACACAGAATGTCCACCTTCCACTTGGAAGAATACCTTTTCTCTGGCATTTCTGGAGAAGTGTCTCAGGAGCTCGAGAGCAAGTCGGTGGCTCACTTTGACTGCAGTTCCTGTTGCTCTGTGCTGTCAGTCCTGAGCCCGTCCAGTGGGCATCGAGTATTCCTCTCTAAAAAATCATAGCTTGTTCTTAGATTGTTTTTTTATTTGTTCTGCCTGAAGTATCTTATTACTCATCTTTTCTTTTATTGTGAGAAGAAATGTATACCTTCTTTACAAAGTGCCTACCATCGTCCAGCTTCTTATTTCTCCTGGCATCCTGGCATCCTGCCGGTGTCCCTCCCTCTGCTTCACCAGGCACAACCTTCGCTGGTGGCTGACCTGAGCCCTCAGAACTGCAAAGCCATGCAGAGTAGAGAAGCTTTGCCCTCTTGCCCTGTGGCATTCCAAGACTGGCCCCCCGTGTGTGAATATGGAGAAAGAGCTATTATTACTATTATTATTATTATTATTATTACTATTACTATTACTACTATTATTGTAGTAAAATGCGCAGAGCATAAAATTTGACATTTGAACCATTTTAAGGTATACAATTCAGTGGCATTAAGTACATTTGCGATGTCCATCCACCATCACTGTCTACTTCTAGAACTTTTTCAACACCCTACCCAGAAAACCCACACATGCTAGCAGTTCCTCCCTAGCCCCCACCCCCAGCCCCTGGAAATCACTAATGTCCTTTCTGTGTCTATGGATTCACCTATTCTGCACATTTCATATAAATGGAATTATACAGTATATGGCCTTTGGCATCTGGCTTCTTGCACTTAGCCTCATACGTTGCCCTCTTTGTTTTTACTTGGTGCCCTTTCTGTCTTCCTAGGACCAGGCTTGCACCAGGGAATAGGGCTAAGGATGAATTTAAATAGCCTTTATCATTACACTTTTCTCAGGATTCTGGGGCACTTTCTGTTTTTAAATTTTTTTTTAACGTTTATTTATTTGAGACAGAGCACAAGCAGGGGAGGGGCAGAGAGACAGGGAGACAAAGAATCCAAAGCAGGCTCCAGGATCCAAGCTGTCAGCACAAAGCCCAACATGGGGCTTGAACCCATGAACTATGAGATCATGACCTGAGCTGAGGTCTAACACTTAACCTGCTTAAACAACTGAGCCACCCAGGCACCCCAGGATTCTGCTGCCCTTTCAATGAGAAGCCCTCATCCGGATCCTTCTCCTTGGCCTGTGTCCTCTACCCTCTGTGAATGTATTTCTACGAGGCTTCTCCAGTTCCCAGACATGCCCAGAGATGGATAAGCAGAGCAAGAGTTTGTCCTGCTTCCCAGCAGGCTGTCAAACCCAAACCGCCAGTGTGCCAGCCATGCCCGCATAGGCCTGAGCCGGAAAGGTGCAAGGAGGTGCTGGAGTTGACACCCACCCCCCCACTGGAGTGATTAGATTAGCATGTTATACTTCACATTAACAAAAGCTAACGCTTCCTTTAGGACGCAAATACATTTTGCTTTCTCTGATCCTACGTTGTTTCAAATACCTTGGAGGCAGAAGACATGTCTGTATTTCTCCAGAAGCTTTCATGGACTTGCCCTTCATATACACATACATCTGATACTTTCGCTTTTCCATGTCCCTGCCTGGGAAGTGGTCTTAAGTCAATCCCAGCCAACACAATTCCGATACCTCTAGCGGCGTGCGGCTCCATTATGTGCGTGCCTTCCTGAGGACACCTCTAACAAAGATTCCAAAGAAGGAATGTTTTCCAATTTACAGTTGAGATGTAGAAACAGAACCAATGGAGAAATGAAAGATTCCTGGCTATTCTTTTGTCATATTAAATGATTTATTTGGGAGGTTTTGAGCCACTGGTTTTGCCATAGTGTTCTCTCTAGGAAATTCAGAGTTGGCTGGAATTTTGTTTTTTGTTTCTTTTTTAAAATTGTAACTTTAAGAAAAATGTTACATGCCCTAATGTAAATTTCTATGCATCTCTTTTTTTTCTTTCATAGTGACTGGTATTGTAGTTAAATTTTACATTTACCATTGGTCTACGTAGTGTACAGTAACCAGACAGAGAGGAAACAATCATAAAAGGATGTAAATACCAGGGAATAAAGTAAGAATCATTTTATTTATTTATTTATTTACTTTTGAGAGAGAGAGAGAGAGAGAGAGAGAGGCAAGGAGAACAAGTGGGGGAGGGGCAGAGAGAGGGAGATACAGAATCTGAAGCAGGCTCCAGGCTCTGAGCTGTCAGCACAGAGCCCCATGCAGGGCTGGAACTCATAGTGAGGTCGGATGCTTAACTGACTGAGCCATCCTGGCACCCCAGAAGGTAACAATCTTTAATCTTCCATGCACAGGGTCAGAGTGTTGCCCCTAACAATTGTCATTTAATCTACAAACATTCTCTATTAAATGTCTCTGAACCTTCCTATCTTGTGTATCTCAGTATGTTTTATACAATGAGCTGTTTTTGAGACTCCGTGCTTGACCGCTTTTTTTTTTTTACTTTTGTTTTACACAGTGTTATGTAGGTGGCTTTTCTGTTCTTTAGACCAGAGTTGCATTCTTGTATAAGCCCCTCATGCTTTTCTTTGTGTCCAGTACATACCTGGACATAGTTTAATATCCATCATTTTTTGCTCACAGATGCCAAATTAGTTTATGTAAAAACTTCGAAGCAGTTTTGTGGAAGTTAATTTAATGCCTTCCCAGACAAGCCGCAGGTTATGGGAAGGAAAGAGCCAAGCGGTGTGAACACAGCAACATAAAGGGACGAAGACACATTTGGAACCGTGTCTCATTAGCAGGTTAGGGTCTGCTGCTCCTCCCCATCTGCCAATATCTGTCTGCCAATATTCCCCAGTCTATCCTGCTTCTAAATGCTGATTTAGATAAATGCTTTTCTAACCAAAATGAAACAGTATGGTATTTAAGTCAACCATGAAAGTAGGCACTGACATGAGTGCCCCCCACCTGAAAGAAATCAGGACAGGCTTGATTTGAACCTGGCAGGAGGCCAGATGCAATCAGATTCCCGAAATCTGTAACTCTACCAAAAGGAGAGATCAAATCCCACTCCTCCGGGACCTTCCAGAAGATCCTGGGAGGTCAGAACTGAGCTGGGCTCCCAGACTGTCAATAAAATGTGCTTTTGTACAATTGGAATGGACAGGTGGCGAAACCAAACCATTCCCTTAAAGTTCCAATAAACAGGATGGATGGGTATTTTTTCCTAGAGAGACTTAACTTTTTAGGGCATTTTTAGGTTTGCAGCAAAATTGGGCAGAAGGTTCAGAGAGCTGCCGCCGCCTGGGTACTTTCTGGCCCTCTCTCATACGCGCCATCTAAACCTTTGGAGTCCCAGAGCACTCTGGACTTACAGGCAAGGCAGGCACACACTGGACTGAGTGTTTGAAGAGACCTAGAGTAATTCACCAACCCAGCGAGGACTTGCCACCCCAACCGGCCCAATATGGAAGCTCTACATGGCATCCGAGGGCACGGATGGGTATTTGGTGCCCCTGGGAGCCGTCAAGCTACCATTTCACCTTACTTTAAACAGACCTGATTTTAAAAAAAGAAATAAAAATAAAAATAAACAAATCCAATTAAAAAACCAGAGGCCAATTGGGAGCGATCCATCTTTCCATCACTTTCAAAAACAGGCTCTCCACTTTCTATGAGGTGTAAAGTCATTCAAAACTTCCCAGCGCCTCTGTACCAGGTAGTGCACTCTCCATGCTGTCCTTCAGAAGTGTCACCTGAGCCATGCTGTGTCATCTGGGTGCTTCTCACATTCCAGCCTGTGATATCCTCTCTTCTTCCTTCCTTTCGAGGAATGACCCTCACTCTCTTATCCCTCCTTGCTCTCCTTCCGCACCCTCCGTGAACACTGCCCCGGCCTCTCTAACCCAAAGAAAACTCCTGGTCCTGATTCTCTGGGCCGTTTCGGTCTACCATTAGCAGGACTCTGCAAAATTACTCCCAAACCTGACTTATGAGTTAATCTGATCTCCATAAATAGATTATGAACTCCTCGAAGGCAGGACTGGCTCCATGAGTCCTACGTACTGGCACAGCACTAGTGTCTAGCTGATGTTCAGTAAATTTAGCAAAATGACTCTGAAATTAACAAAAATAGTCGCTGCTCGATTTTCTTACAAAGTGCTCTAGGTGTCTTCAACATATGAACCAATGTACACAGACTTCCCAAGAAGGTATTTGTTGTGTGAAGGCAGGTGTGCAATATGTCACTTCGCGGAACCACTAGATTCTTTTTTTAAAGGAACATTTCTTTAAAAACCGGAGCTAGTTTAACGTGACAAACAGGAGTTATTACTGTTGAAAATCTTGACGAATTCTAGGTAGGGGAGAAGCAGGAAGACATTTAAGCCAAGGCCAGTGGATTCAATATCGATCCTTATATTTATTTGTAGGCTTGTTGGAAAGCTTTTAGGCCGAGATTCAGGCAAAGAAGGAAGCGAACTTGTCACAGTAATTTTCTCTAGATCATTCTTTGGCCAGACAGTCTTCCTGCTGCAGAAATCGTTCAGTGCTAGATGGGCATATGAGGACAAATTTAGGGTACTCTCAGTGTTAAGCAGCTGGGCCCACCAACTCTTAGTTTCAAATAATAAGGAAATCTTGAAAAGACGATTTCATTCTCTCAGTTCCTGGCCTGGTTTTGAGGTGCTAATGTGTCTGGTCACCACTGTAGCCTGCTATACCACTTCCAATTTGGGGGCGGGGGTAACAGGGCCCTGCCTGTTTGATCGGCAGGCAAAATATTTCGACTCAGGCTTCTGTCTCTGCAAAGCTGAGATGCATGTACCATTTTGAAATTAAAAAAAAAAAAAAACTGTACAAACTTGAAACTAACATGTCTGAAGTAGCAGGTGCCAACGACATCATTGACGGCACTGCTGATCAAAAGATGACAAACAATTTAGTTTCTGTTTGGTTGAGCATTTGCCAGAAGAAGTAAACGGGTTGAACTTTCGCAATGGAAAGCAACTCTTGAAAGCTTTGAGCATCTTTCCCAAGCCGGTGCGGGAAGGAAGAGCGAGACGGGATCCCGCCGCTGGTGCACCCTCGGCTTGCACCGCACGGTTCCCTGCAAAGTAACGACGGGTGACACGCCGGTCCTCCCCACACTTTACAGTTTCCCCCCCTAAGAAGTGGCTCTTTTCTGCCGGCGCCGCACAACTCTCGCGGGCACCGCCGCGATGAGGGCCGGAGCGCAAACTCGGAGCTCGCGCGCAGCCAGCGGTCAGGGCCCCCGCAGGAGGCGGCCGTGTGTTTCACCTGCACGTTCCCTTTCTCTCCTTGTAGCTACCTCATCCCTGAACTCCCAGCTCCAGCAGCTCCAGCAGCTCCAGCAGCTCCAGCCGCCGCCGCCGCCGCCGCCCGGCCCGCAGGCGCCCCCGCAGCCCCCGCAGCCGCAGCCCCAGCCCGCCCCGCCCCAGCAGCCGCCTCCCGCCTCCCAGCAGCCGCCGGCTCCGCCAGCTCAGCCCCAGCAGCAGCCTCAGCCCCTCCCCCACCCCCCGAACCAGAACCAACCGTCTCCGACTCAGCAGAGCGCCAGCCCCCCTCAGAAAGCCAGCCAGTCTCCGGGACATGGCCTTCCGTCGCCGCTCACGCCACCCAATCCTCTGCAGGTATGCTCCCCGCCCCGCCCCGCCCCGTGATCTCCGGGGACCTGTCTGTCCTCGGGGTCGCCGTTGTGCCCCCTGCGGCCGAGGGCCGGCCACCCTTAGCACCCAGCTCTGCAGCACCTAATGCGAATTGATCTCCTAGACTAGGGAAGAGGAAGCAAAGAGCAGGCGGCTGGGGATGCATGTAAACGAAACAAATAGAAGCCCATCGATGTTGCCCTCCAATGGATAAATGTGTTCTGTTTCCTCCAGTGAGAGGCCGGCACTGTAAGTGCACTTGTAGCCTGTAATAATTCCATTTTATGATACTTTCTGAAGGCAGCAAAGATAGCATCCAATTAAAATTATTACTAGCACAGTTTTGTAGCCCCGTGGAGAACTGCATCTCCTGTCCATGAGGCACGGTGGTTATTTCTCTATATTATGAATACAACAGTGTCTTACCTTAAGTACTTTGTGCTCTTTTGTTTCTATTTTTCTAAAGACTCTCTGGGGTTAGGAGGGTAAAGAAATTCAGCCCCAGTCTGTGTCCCAGATTCCAACCATTCCAACCATGGACTACCAATTTCTCTAAAATTATGCAAACGGCCTCAACAAATCCGCATCTTTATAAAATAATAAAGCTTCTAGATGTCGACTTTATTACCTTGAGGCCCAGGGCATCAAAAACAGATATTCAGGCTAACTAAGAGAGCTTATCCTTAATCGGCTATCATTCAGGAATGCAGAACTTTAAAGTTCAGAAAGCCATTCTTAACTTAGATGCTTTAAAATAAATTAGCTTCAAAATACAATGACTGTGGTGTCCACACATCAGATCCAGGAATTAACAGCTCAGGTTTTCACTTACATAACGATGTTTTCCCCAGTGAGGTGACAGTTGATTTAGTGCATTGGTGTTACAGTGACAAAGTCCAACAAAGTGAGCACAGCCTATACACTCATTTCAAATGCCAACTCAACTCCCTCCTTGAACGTGGGACGGGTGGCCCTCCCCTACCTGAGGACAACAGTAGCGATGCGTCCTCGGGTCCTCAACAGCAAAGTATGCAAGGTCACACTAGATTGACACACAGACAGAGAGGCGAGTGGATTTAGACACTTAGCATTTGAGAACTGACTCTGTTTGTTGTCCCCTAACTTCGTTACTGTGAACTTGAATTCTCAATGGTGGCCGAAAGTTTTCGTGGAAATGAAAGCATTTGGGTAAAATCAGTAACTGTGTTTTCCCCGGCTCTTGGGTCACGGTTACTTGGAACGGGAACATTCTCTTGAGTCGGGTTTAAAGGTGTATTTTTTGAAATCTTACAAGTGCGAGACAACGTAATGCCTTTGACCTGGGACTGACATGAACGCAGGCTATAAAAATCTTCAGTGTGCACTTGACACCTACAGAGAAAATAGGTGCAATCAAACTTACAAAGAGGCATGATTGCAGCCATGCTAATGTTTTTAGCGTTTGGAATTCAATTCTATTATTCCACAGAATGAGTTTAATGCTTTTTAGGAGCAGTTAAATTAGATGGAACTATACACCATATGACTAAACACTTCCTCGAGCTGAGCCACCCAAATAGGAGAAATTACCAAAGAGAAAAACTTGTCCCACTCTGAGGGATGAAGTTACTTAGCTCAGTACCCTGTCGTTGTATAGTCCAGTGTTCCTTACAGTGGAGGGAAACTGAGCTCTGTGGACCTCAGTCTTTTCTGAACACCGTCCATGTCTTAGAAATCGCTGTTGACCGGTGGCAGTCAGATGTAGACAATGCATTTGAATGGCTGTCGACAGGACAGCGGCTGAGGTGACCAGTCAGCCTCATGGAAATAAATTCCAAGAGGGCAATTTCCAAAAGTCATCCAATGGATTCCTTTGAAAATCCAGGGGATCCGTTTCGTGTATTGTTTTTGCAAGAAATGAAGGCTGAGAGCCGCATTGCTTTCTTTACAACCTCGAGAGCGTATTCTTTTTTGCTGTTGGGGTTTTAACTCATAAACTTAACAAACACATTGCCAAGGTAAGACTCTTAACTTCTGTGGATCTAATGGATGACCACTGAAGAAACGATAAAGGAAAACATTTTAAAATCTTGCCGAGTAGAGAGAGAACTAATTTTCAGTCAATATATATCAGTAAGAAGAAAAAAGTGGGTTTTTTTCTTTACTATAGGTGTGTGTAAAGACAATGAAGAATTCCATGGTTTTGAAATACTGGGTTTTTTTCTACACTAACTGAAGGGTTTTTGAGTTTGTGGAACATGAAATGTCTGAACTTTAAAAAAAAAGAAAACTTTAAAAGGACCTGCAAAGATATTTAACTCTCAAAGGTAATGATCTTTATGCACCGGAATAAAGTAAGTGTTTTTGTTTGAAGATGATTAAGGGAACAAAGATCAACTAAAGTCAGATATGACCGTTTGAATTCTATTTTACAATTCTTTATTTTCATGTGGGCTTTGCCCTTTTATGTTCTTCAAACTCTGCTTGCGAGAGAGTAGTTTAGAACGAGGCAACTTAGGTTGTCAGGGAAAACCAGGAATTCAGAAAGTTTAAAAAGCAACTTGGAAGGATAATAGTTATTTCTACAAGTGTACAGAGGCTGTCGCATCTTCAGAAAAATGTAATAAATAAAAGCGGCTTGCGTCAGTCTAGTTGGGTGAGGTCATATCTCGAGATGAAAAAAAAAGAAAAGTAGAGAGAGTGGGGAGGCTGTATCAATCCAGACTGAAACTCTCCAAATAGTTCTTGTCTAGGTTTGCTCTAATATTGCAACATAAGTTTTCCACCCTTTTCCTCAATTCCATGAAATTGACTGCATTTACAAAACCAGGCTGTTGCTTCAAGGCAGATAGGTGTCTAGAGTATTGTCACTTCAGAGAACTAATTTTTGGTTGCTCAGGGTTATAGGAGAGCTGGAGGTGTGGCGTGGATGCCAGAAGCTGGCCCCTGGAGGCTGTCCTTGGAATCTTCATTGAGACCCAAGAGCTACCCACCCACAAATCCATTCTCAGGAGGGACGAGGAGAGAATTTATACTTCTTCTCAGTATAAATCAGAAAAGCGGGCTTGGGTTTACAAAACACACCTGTGAGTTGCCTTTCATCCTTAGGTTCCAGGATAAATATCAATCCATACTTCCTATCTTTGCTCTAACCCGTTGGCCAGAAACTGAAACTAGAAATACAAAATGTGTTGGGCAGGAGCAGATGAGAAACATGAATGCAAGCAACTTTGGGGAGGAAAATAGAGGGTCTCATCATCCCTGGGTAGAACAAACAATGTACAATTTTAATTTCAACATATAATTTTGATCTGGATAAAGACCCTATAAGCATAAGGATGGTGAAATCCCTCCTTTCTGTGACCCTTCAGATGGCTTTTCTTGAGACCGTTCCCTGGGAGTATTTATTTGCACTAGGGAAATTCTAACCTTTGTGTAAAGGCCCCGATGCGTGCATGTCCCTTCCTCAGTGACCTGGAGGTAAGCTGATGTGGTTGGAGCCTCGTCACAGGGCCACAGAAACAGGGGGCCCCAGCGTTCGAGGTCTCACTCTCGTTCTGACCCTCTCCCAACTAGCTGACAACTTTGGACCAGTCACATTAGCTCTTTGGACTTCATTTTCCTCGTCTGTTAAATGTGCAGTCTATGTAATTTTTAAGATCGTTTTCAGGCCCGTGAGTCCATGTAAATGTTGGTAGGCGTCTAGAATCATATTGGCTATTGAAAACTCGATGGTCCTAAAGATTCTGCGAGCATTCTTCAAGGTCAGGTTAATTTCTTCCCACTCGGCTGGGGGGCAGAGTGGAAAGAAAGTGGGGACACACATAAGTGGGATAATGATAGCAGAAGCAGATTTTATCTTAGCCAGAGAGTCCAAATTAAAGTCAAGTTTTTATCCTCAGAGTCACCGCTGTAAACTCTGGTCCCAGATTGCTTTTCCACACCTATGCATTAGAGAAGCTTAAGAAACCAAATGCTGCATTTAACCTTGGCCTTCCGCATGTCGTCTGGCATGGCAGGAGGCAGGATAATCTTTTCCCTTTCTTGTTGTATTGCACATTTTAATAAATAACAGAGGGAGAGAGAGATCTGCGGAAGCAGTTGGGGATGGAAAGTTATCTACGCTTGCGGAGGAATGAGGGGCACGGTCACCTCCTCAGAGGTGAAGTCGCTCGGGAGATAGTATAAACTTGCTCTCGACCACGTGCTTTTGCTGAGGGAAAGGTCTTGTTACCACTCAGGCATGCGGGAGTAAAACTGCATCCAAATTCCGCCTCTGCTATGCAGTGGACGCAGCCTCCTGATCTTCTCATTTGGGACAGTTTCCCGCTGGCAAACTTTCGGTTCTAAGTTCCAAAGTGTGTGAGTGATAGAGGGTGGCATTTATCACCAAAGAACCCAACCCCTCGAGAAGCTAGAGGCACATTCCTTTTGAAAGCGAATTGGTCTCCAGTGGCTTCTTCCTATAGGAAGGCTCAATATAACACCGCATGTTAACTAACTGGAATTAAAATAAAAACTAAAAAAAAAAGGAAGGAAGGAAGGAAGGAAGGAAGGCTCAGTGCCCTGGGCCAACCTCCTTTCTCCCCAGCAGTTGGTCTTCATTTAACCCAGAACGAGTCAAAACTTTGTGAGTCTAAGTTTTTTCCTCCATAAAGGGAGGGGGTAAAATTAAACACTCTCTCAAGCTCCTTCTTCCATTCTATTTGCAGTTTTATGTCACAAACCTCCGAAACTGGGTTGCGTGACCCATGCCAGTGCAGGAAACAAAAACAATCTTTTTCCTCTCCGCTCATCCCAGGTTCTCAGGCTGGGCCTGTAAACTAGACTAACAAAAGACAGACTAACGGGAGAAAAACAAACAGGAGCTTATTAACATGGGCCTTACCCATGTGAGCACTCAGTTCTGTACGACTCAAAGGGGGTGGTTAGAACTGGCGTTTACGTAGCCATAGCGTTCAAAACAAAGGAGAGACACATCCTTAGAGAAGGGACAAGATGAAGGAGAAGGACGCAGAACCTCCAGGGATGGCAAGTTTGGGGAGGGCAAATATATGGGGAATTTCCCAGCGGTACGGGCTGGTTTCAGCAAGATCCGTTACATAGATTCCTCGAGTACTGAAAAGGCTCTCCTCTCCGGTTCCCATCACCTGCCAATCCTTCCTGGTAGAGAGGGGTGGGGTGGGGCACGCCTTTACACATTTATGCCCTGCTTTTGGCCAATAAGGGGATGTCGGAGAGCCTTTCTTATTTCTACTTCTTGTCACTTGCCTTCAGCTTAAAATAATCCTCATGCCCAAGTGACACGTTTTGGGGTGGCATATTCTGCTACCCTTTGTAGGCGTAGTCACCTAATCCCTTTGTGGCCTTGATGATTCTAAGAGAGCTCAGACAGCTTCGTGCCTACACAGGGCTGAATCACAGTGTGGACCTCTCCTAACCTGGACCAAGACTAGGGTGAGGCAAGGGAGGCGCTCAGTTGCGAGATTCAAGCTGCCCCCCAAAATGCAGTCGTCAAGATAGATAATATTTTAGTGCAGTGTTTTAAGCAATCAAAATGAATGCCCAAATCCATGATGAACTGAATATCAAATTTTTAGGGGCGGGATCAGCAGCAGTCTCGAGCCATATTGGAGTCTGAGGCAAGAGGAAAAATCAGGAATACTGATTTTGTGGATCATGAATTTTTCTGCATTCATTTTGATTTTTTGGAATATCACATTAGGGGCGCCTGGATGGCTCAGTCGGTTAAGCGTCCGACCACAGCTCAGGTCATGATATCCCAGTTCATGGGTTTGAGCCCTGCACCAGGCTCTGTGCTGACGGCTCCGTGCCTGGAGCCTGCTTCAGATTCTGTGTCTTCTCTCTCTGCCCCTCGCCATTCATGCTCTGTCTCCATCTCTCCCTCTCTCTCTCTCTCAAAAATAAACAAGTAAAAAATTTTTTTAATATCACATTAGATGTTATTCATCTCGATTACCGCATTTTGAAGCAAATCCTTAAATTTCGTGCCTGCGCTGAGTGTCTTACATCCCTCAACTTTAACCCTCATGGTTTGGGTGGAGCTGGCAAATATTTTCCAAGGCTGGCAGCATTCTGTCTGCTGTAAATTCCATCCAGGTCTTGGATGCCATTTTCTAGTTGAACTTGAAAATGGCAGCAAATTTCGCACCATCAAAAAGCAAGTGTGTGTTGGACAGCGGATTGGGGCTTACTGAACTGCGCGTGCACGGCTCTAATAAACCAGTCATCTTGATTGGAGTGAAATGTGTTAACAATCCATCATTGGTTTGGCTGATATTTTTCACTGAGCTAATTTATGGTTTTACGAAATCAAGTAAGTTTGGTAAAAATGGTCAAGTGTCACTGTGTAGGCCACGTCCTCCCCAGAGCAATTCAGGCTGGGAGGACCTTCCAAAAGCAGGAAGAGCCCACACAGTTGTGCATAAGGCTTCCTCTCAGGCCAAAGAACCAAAAGAAAATTAATTATTATGGAGGACAAAATCCATCCCAACCCAGAGAATTATCGTGGAGATGAAATATAACATACTGATGGAAAGGCTTTGTATATTATAAATATGTTAAGCAACCGTTGACTATACTACAGATATGAAACAATACAAACTTGTTTCTGTTTATCCTACCTTCCGGTAAATCAAGGGTTCCATTCATCGCTCACCCATTCAGCAAGAGTTTGGGTGGGAAATGGGATCTCTTTACCCAACCGTACTCAGCACAGAATAAAATAAACAAAACATATTTATCCACCTTCTCTGCAAGGGACAATTTTTCCTTTTATGAAAGAAAGAAAATCTCCTTAAAAAAAAACCCTCAGTTCAACATTACTGACATTTCAAAGAATTTATTACAAGCATTTGAGATCCGGGAGGAACAACAAAGTTTATATTGCTTTGAGAGTGGCAGGGGGAAAATTAGTTTACCAGGAATATACTTATATACTGCGGGGTTTCTTTGTCATTGTCGAGATTTACCATTTCTGGTACTGCTCTGTAGATTAGTCAAATCATGTAGAAAAGGGTTTAACAAAGCAGGCAGCATGTTCACCCCACTGACTGTGGAAGCTCATGTCAAGTAGCGATAGATAGGAAGGGTGCCAGACTCAAAGGGGGGTGGAGAGATTACGGCTGCATTTGAACGTGGCGAGTTATAACTTCCCCAAGGAAAGCAGCCCCCTCCGTTGATGACGGTGGGCAGATCCATGGCTCGTCTGCCGTGAGCTCAGCAGTGAGTCTGGAGCAATGTCCAGTCACGTCACCGCCTGTCGATTGTGGCTGATAAGCGAATCTCCAAGTCTAGTTCAGAATAGTTCTGGAAGAATTTTGCCTCCATGTGCGTAGATGCAGGTTTTAGTGGCAATTTGAGATGCCCCGAATGTGCTGGCTGGTACTTCACTCTGAGTGAGCAAAATAACAGCCAGTATTTATGTTAACTTAATGCAGTATTCTCGGGCTTGCATGATCAAGCGTTATTCCTCATATTTTAGCTTCAATTCATTTCCCACAGGTTTGGGATACATTTTCCACGGGCTTTTAAATTGACTTCCACAGTATAGACTTGCAAGGGAACATTCTCCAGGTTGTAAAGAAAGCACTTCTGTCATTATCTGCAAACATTTATCGAGGACCCGTGGTGTGCACGGTGGCCCCAGGAAAGGTCTGCAGAACCATGTGGGGCCATAGAGCGAGCATGGTCTTTCGAAGCAAACAGACTTGAACTGGAATGAATGCTGGCTCTGCAGGGCACTTGGGTGAGGTCAGCCCATCCTTCTGAGCCTCGATTTCCTCATTGGCTGGAGGGATGGTAGGGGGACGACATGAGAGTATCTAATTCACTTCCTGACAGGTAGCTGGCACTCAAAAAATACCAGTATCCTGCCTGCCTTGTTTCCTTTTTTGACTACAGATATTACCATCCAAGGGGAACAGGAGACCCAACAGACCCACTCGAAGTTGAACAAAAAGTAAACAGTCACGGGAACATAAAAGCGCACGTGTACACAATAAAATTGTGCGCTGCACAGTACGGACGAACCCTCATAAGCTAGGATGAGGCTAATAATTACACACAAGTTTCGCAGAGTTGAGTCAGAGAGGGGAGGGGGTTTTCTGAGGAGGGGGACACAGCAGAGGGAAGCTGGGACACATGCGGCAAGGCCAAGCCTGCGAGAGCAGGAGCCGGAAGAAGGAGAACTGTAACGAGGTGCTCGTGTGATCTTAAAGAATTCTCACTTCAACCCGCAGACCCTCGGGTTCTCCAGCAGTGGTATTAAGAACCAAAATTTATTTTTTTTCCTTCTAAATTCCCGAAATTGCGGGTTTCAGTGTGTGGGTGAACAGAAAGAATCTTGGTGATCCAGGTTCTGCCCCTGACTGGCTGCGTGACCTTGGACAAGTCACCTAACCTCTGGGACTCAGTTGTGTCACTTACTATACGAAAAGTTTGTATTAGATCTTAAAGTCCTTTCTGGCTCCACATTCTCTTTATGAAATAACACAAATTAGGTGGTTTGGATTACATGGAAAGAAAGAACTATGTATGTACATTACTGTAACCCACAACACATACACAACACTCAAGAAAGACTCCCGATAGTAAGTGGCCAATGTATGCAGTGTGTTTGGAAATTTACAAAGTGCTTTTTATAGACATGATTTTATGCTTTGGTCTCATGGAATAACCGTTATCATTTATCAACTGTATCCATGTATCGTATACTCTCTGAGTACTTCAGCCTCTTGTTTCCTCCTCACAATAGCCTAGAAGAGGCAAAAATTATGTTCATTCAGATGCAGGGCAAACAGACTGTCAGAAAAGCTGAAGGAGCTTCCCCACCATTACTGTCAGACTTCAGAGCATTCTCCGTTTATATTTTTCTGCCTCTGCAATGTTCGTTTGGGTTGTTGGTGAGCTATATAGTCTCATTTCCTTGTTTGGCTGCCAGCATTTTCTAAGGCAACGTTTCCCAAAGTGTCTTTCATAAAACACCAGGCCAAAGAAATTGTATTGAAAACAGATTTCATGGTAGGTTAGATAGATAGATAGGTAGGTAGACAGATGATAGATAGATGCATACATACGTACATAGGTAGATATATAGATAGGTAGATAGATAGATAGATAGATAGATAGATGGGTAGATACACAGACAGAGCCTGTACTGACGCCAATCCTAAATACTTCTCAATGAATAGCAGGACACTAGAAGCTAAAATACATCCTGAGGTAGAGATGTCTAGTCAACTTTATTTAACCCAAAATTCTCAAATTTATGTAACCACTGGACCTTTTTTTTTTCTCATATGACACGAATTAATATCCCATGGAAAATCCCTCAGCAACTGCTGCCCTACCTTCTCTAACTTATTACAGCATCCGCACAACTAAAATAACCTTGCATAAGGAAATGCAAAAATCCACAGACCAAATCCCACAGACTGGACAGTAGAGAAAAGAAGTTATAGAAAAATGGGGACAGAGGGGAGAAAACACTCAAAATCAAAGCAAGAGCAGGGAAAGCTGAAACCAAGCGTGGTCCTTACAGCTGGCAATGAGAAAAACCACGTGGGTCAAAAACTGAAGGGAAGGCCTGGCTGGGTTACCCCTCGTGGCAGCCGAGGTCTTGGGGGGCTTCTCCTTCCCTGCCCCCCTTTTCGCCTTCTTCACTGCCCATTCTTTCTTCCATCCACACAGCACTACACCTGGAACTGTGCTTCCGCGTGCCAGGACATGGAAAAGTGACAGGGTACTGCTGGGCCCCATGGCCCATGGCAACACCACAGAATCAACAGGATAGAGAGGGCATGCACCCTCCTCACCACACTCCTGCCCTCCTGTCTTTTGTCTGAGAAGTTTCCAGTGGTCGGGACGTCTCCCCAATACCCTGACGACTGTCTCCTCAGCCTCTGCATTTTGAGAGTTGGTTAGAATACAAACAACAGGTCAAGTCAGTCTGAAATCTGTATGGCAAGCCAGATGTAAGGCCTCTAGAGAACCGGATGCCAAAACTCTCTGTGAGGCATTCTCTCAGCGGTAATGCTCCATCCTGGCTCTTTCCTTTTTTCTTTCTTTCTTTCTTTCTTTCTTTCTTTCTTTCTTTCTTTCTTTCTTTCTTTCTTTCTCTCCTTCTTTCTTCCTTCCTTTTCAAATTGTTTTTGTATACTTAATTTATTTATAGATGTTTATTATTTATTTTGAGAGAGAGAGAGAGCATGAGCGGGAGAGGGCTAGAGAGAGGGAGAGACACAGAATCCAAAGCAAACTCCAGACTCTGAGCTGTCAGCACAGAGTGACACGGGACTGGAACTCATAAACCATGAGATCATGTCCTGAGCCGAAGTCAGATGCTTTAACCAACTGAGCCACCCAGGTGCCCCTCAAGTTTTTATTTAAATTCTAGTTAGTTGACATACAATGCAATATTGGTTTCAGGAGCAGAATTCAGTGATTCATCACTTACATACAGCACCCAGTGCTCATCATAACTAGTGCCCTCCTTAACCCCCATCGCCCATCTAGCCCATCCCCCACCCACCTGCCTCCATCAACCCTCAGTTTGCTCTTGTTCTTTAAAAACCTCGTATGGTTTGTTTCCCCTGGCTCTTTTCTCATTTCCTATTTTAAAAAGAGAGAGAGCGTGCGCACCTCAGGGGCACTGGTGTTTTCCTTCTCTTTCATCCTCCACCGTTGAGAACTAAATTGGGCGTTCCAGCTTCAGTACAGAGACAAGACAGAGAAAGGTGCCATGTTGAGAATGGCAGTTCCGGAGTTTTCTTTCATGTGTGAGAGGAATCCACACAGCAAACCACACAGCAAAGGTTCAGGTGCTCCTCGGAGTGGCTGTCCACTGAAAGGACAATTCCAAATCCTTGGCCACTCGGTGCGAATGCCTGTGAGGCCACGGATGAATGCAGTGGTGGGGGGAGTGCCCTGCAGGTGGACGCCGATGGCTCTCCTAGGAACTAGTGGCTCTCATTTGAAGGCCCAGTTGGGCTCCAATCAATGCAACTTTCCAGCCCAACACATTTCATCTGAACTGTCGTTTGACTGGGATCAGCCTGGCGCCAACCACCACTTAGTTTTCTACACCAGAAGGTATTTCACTGTCATAAAAGAGAAGTAAAGTCAGGGATCTCCTTCTTTTCTCAGCTGGGCTCCATATCCTCCCTGAGGCTGGCCGCTCTTTCCCCAGTGGAGCTCTGTGTCGTCGCATTGTGAGGTTATGAATGTGGCATTTGAAGAGAACAAAGCAACACTGAAGGGTTCAGGGAGGAGGAGATTTCAGAGAAACCCTCTCACTTCCCCCAAGGAACACTCTCCTGAGTCTGGTTGTCTTGGAAACTTGTATGTTGTAAATCAGGGGGGAAATAATCTTGTATTGCTGTCGGAGGTTCTAAAAATTAACAGTCCTTAGAGTAATTACCACATCCAGTATTCTGCACCCCATGGAAAGAATTTGACCAATCTCGAGCTAAAACCAAATGGTCCTTGGAAACAACCTGGATAAGGCAGAAAGTTATTAAAAGCGGAAAGCAAAAATGGGGTATTTTCCAAGCTCCCTGAGTGTAAATATCACAGTGAATACATTTTAAGCATCTTCAAGGCACAACCTGCATACCATTTTTGTTGCTACTGACCATCCTTGAGTGAGAAAGCAGGGATCTTCATAGCAGAAAGCAGACCTCCACGTAATCAAATATTTTCTGGGCCGCACGGGCCCATTACCTCACTGCCTTGCCTGATCTCCCACACTCTTCTTGGCTCGCCCAAGCCACATCCTCTCCAAACAGCTGTAGCCATGCCCATGTTGTATTTTGTTCAATTCTTTGTGTTCTGTTCAACTCTTTGCTTTCTTTTTTAGGACAACATTTACAAATTCAATGGCAATGGTGCTCACCATTAGCTGCACATCGGGATGACCTGTGGAGTTGGTTTTTAAATGCCAAGGCCGAGGTCCCACCCAGAGATTTGGATTGAACTCTAGTGGGGCCGGTCATGCTTATCATCATTTTTTTTTAATTTTTAACGTTTATTTGTTATTGACAGAGAGAGACAGAGCATGAGCATAGGAGAGGCAGAGAGAGGGGGAGACACAGAATTCTGTCAGCACAGAGCCCAACGCGGGGCTCAAACTCACAAACCGCAAGATCATGACCTGAGTGGAAGTCGGACGCTTAACCGACTGAGCCACCCAGGTGCCCCTTACATCATTTTTTAAAGCAGTCGAGATGATTCCAGTGTGGAGCCAGGGTTGAGGATAACTACCTCTTGTCTTGTAAATAGGCTCCCAATTATTTATTTCTAAAAGAGCAAACTCTTACCTCTTATTTACACAACATTGCTTCTTATGTGAAGGGTTGATTGCAGGTGCCGATGCTAACTTTTATTCTATGATGTAATAAAATTAGGTTCTTGGTTTCTAAAAAGATTGAGCTGGTGTTACTTCAACCCTACCTGTCCCCAGATTCGCAGCCCATCAGGAAATGGAAGCAACCATAAATGTACTTTGTTAACCACTGGAGCCTCCTAGACTCTAAAGGTGGGTCACTAGTCAGTATTTGCAGAAAAACCTCACACCTTGTGATTCACCTCTGAGACTCAAAATAGAATAGGAGAAATAAATAATCTTCTACTGCCCTCTGCAAACAAGAGTTTATTAGATGCCCAGCCTGATGCTAGATGGTGTTTTATCCAGTCCATACCTGGGCTTCTCAAGCTTTTATTTGCATATGAAGCTGCCTGGGACCTTGAGAAATGTAGACTCCGATTTGGTAGCTCTGGGGTAGAGACCCCTACCCCAGATTCTGCATTTCTAATGAGCTTCCGGGTATGGCCCACTGCTCACAGGCTGAGTAGCAAAGCTCAACGACCTTTAGATGTCCCAATAGCTCACTTCACGGGTCAGAAAGTTAGGGGTAAGGACCGCCAAGAGGCAGGATGCAAACCAAGGTCTCTGTGACATAACACCTTGTCTACTGTGCTAATCTGCCTCTCTTTAGTCTTTTTTCATTTGGAGATTCTCCTGTGTTTAAAGAGATCTCATTTAAATCAGGTAACCATTTCTTCCTTGCAGATGAAGATGGAAGTAAATTGCACAGTTAAAAGAAAGACTCTCACTGTCCCCGCCTGGTCTTTCTCATAGCTCCTGATTTAAATTTCAGTCTTATCGTTGCCCAAGAGCCAGAAACTCTGCAGTTAAGGGGAAGGATACAGCCACACAATCTTCTTTTTATTTGGTAAATATACCAGTTTCGTTGGAACTGTTTGTACCAAACTGAAACTCAAAGAGATTGAATGGTCTGTGACCACTGAGAACTCAGAGAAGTCAGTGAGTCTCACTCCAGGTTTTAGGTCCAACATCGCCTGGCTACGTGACTGGGAAGACCACACCTTCCTGTGTTCCAGTCGTCTGTTGTACAGTCACAGAAGCGCATCTGACACTGTCTGCCTCAGTTATGTGGGGGGAGAGGGAAGGGAGGGTACATCTTCTCTTACACCATCATTTCGGTACACTTTTTCAGGAGCAAAAGCCAAGATACACGTAAAACGGTAGCAATATCATCCTCCAAATGTAGAGTCCATACAGAATCAGAATGTAGTTCTTCTTACCCGACGAAAGATCCTACAGTGTGGTTTGTAGAAGTGCTTTACACTCCTCATCGGGAGTGTGGGAGCTGGGTACAAAATCACATTCACAGGGGCACGTGGGTGGCTCCATCGTTTGCACGTCCAACTCTTGATTTTGGCTTAGGTCATGGTCCCAGGGTTGTGGGATTGAGCCCCACATTGGGCTCCATGCTGAGTGTGTAGCTGCCTAAGATTCTCTCTCTCTCTCTCTCTCTCTCTCTCTCTCTCTCCCTCTGCCCCTTCTTCCCTGCTCACGTGTGTACTTTCTCTCCAAAAAAAAAAAAAATGACATTTATGTTAAGCATCTTCTCTCCAGTCACATCTGCTTTCCAAAATGGCCATTCCATTCGAATAGAGAATTTGCTTTGTGGTAACTGGGATCGGTGCCAGCAATGTATTCTACATAAAATGCAAGAAAAGTCTTCAAGAACACCCACCCCTTTGAGGTTGGTGGCATATTGCTTTGTATATCCCGTATGTAAGTGGGCGTGTAGACCCAGTAACCCAGGCAAATCCTTGATACCTGCCTAATGTCTGCCAATACCAGACTGGACAGGCAGGTCTTGCTGATGATAAGGCTTTAGGAACAAATAATCTCATTAATATCTTCATCTTCAAAGGGCAGAAGAAACCTAACAGAACTTGTACACACATCAATCACCATCCTTAGGATCCATAAATGAATGCGTGGATTGCCCTAAAAGAAAACAAATTGGGAAAATAAGGTCTTAACCCCTGCCCACCCAAGTCCAGTATGTGGATGGATGCATAACTACATTAAAGGGTTGGGACTATGTGTGTATTATGTAAACTTTTTTTTTTTTTTGAACAATGAATACCTTTATTCCATGACCTAAGATACGAGGGAGGTTCCATGACCTAAGATACGAGGGAGGAAGATTTATTTGCCTTTCTGGCTTTGATGTTCCTCAGAACTCTAGCTCTTTGCCCTGCAGGATGTAGCCGTCTGCTCGGCCATGCTGGCCTGGTCTTGAAGCCGTGCCTGGAAGCAGCTTGCCCTGCTGGAACTGGTCCTCCTGAAGATCCTGATTGGGGCATTCCTTTTCCTTTCATCATATTTCTTCCGAATTTTCTTTGACCATGTCTTATGTAAAATCTCTTCCTCCTAAGGAGTCAGCTTGGCCCTCTTCTTGTGGGGGGAAGTGTGTTGTGGGGCTCATCCCACTGTCAGTACAGTGTGCTGTCAATGGGCAGGATCCAGTTCTTCACCAGGGTCTCAGTGTGGACTAGTTCACTGTTAGATGCGTTGTAGACAACATCAGTAATGCTTGCTTTGCATGTACAACACTCGGAACCCCTGGAGAAATAAGTCACCCACATTGAGCGCCTCAAGCCAGGGGACTTCTTATTGCCTCCCCAAATGCAGACTGTGTGTATGCCGGAGGATGGGGGACAATCTTACAATACTTCTGCTTCTTGTGGTGGGGCTTTCTCTTGCCCCTGTCTTGTGGCACTCAGGCCAGTTGTCCTGAGAGATGCCCATGCTCGTGGTGCCCACTGGGAAAGAGCTATGCCGTAGACTTTAAATCTTCATGGGGCGCCTGGGTGGCTCAGTCGGTTAAGAGTCAGACTTCGGCTTAGGTCATGATCTCATGGTTTGTGAGTTCGAGCCCCACATCGGGCTCTGTACTGACAGCTCAGAGCCTAGAGTCTGCTTCAGATTCTGTGTCTCCCTCTCTCTCCCTAGCCCTCTCCACTCACACTCTGTCTCTCTCTATATATCAAAAATAAACATCAAAAAATATTCTAAATCTTCATAGTTAACATGTATATGTGCCCCATATTTGTGTGTTCGTATAGTTGTGTTTATTGGCTATATATACACACAGGCACGTATTTATTTAATTTTTTTTTACTCAGGGATTCTGTAAAGTGAAGTGTCCACTTACAGGGTTTTCCACGTAGTTTGGGCAAATCAGTGGAGTGTGAGCACAGGGGGAGAAATAACATGGTCTGGGGTTTTCCTTTCTTTCCTTTTCTGCCTGGGACGTTTCTGAGAGAATGACTAAGCAGCGCCGGAGATTATGCATTTGCTTAAGTGTGAATGGCTGATTGCCGGGTGCAGCGCCCGGCCCTCCCCGAAGGTGATTGACTGGGAATGCAGGTCTTCACACTTGATGCCCGGATTTGACTCGGAAAGTCTGCCAAGTCTTTTACTCGGAAATTTATCTTAATTAGATCTGAAAGACCTGCCACAGCAGAATAGTCACACCGATTAAAATGAAAAACAGGAGAAATTACTGATCAAATTAATCATAATGTCGGGTTACAGCTGTAGGTCTGATGTAATTTGCCACTCCAGTGAGTTACATCGGCCCGGCCCGGGAAAGGGAGCTGGCTTTACGCTGATCCGTAACACCCGCCCGCTCCAGGCGGCCCGGCAGGAGGCTGATTCCATTCATTTTCCTGGCTTGCTCTGACCTCCCTGCTGCTACTAGAAACAAATCAGGCACCAAACAAATGGGGGGGGGGGTGGGGACGGTGAGTGGGATGGTAAACGAGAATATTCTCCTATAGCGGTGATTGTACGACTTCAAAATGGTGAGTTTTTACAACTTGGCTGGGCAGGCTTGGGGCTTTGTGCTTGTTGGGGTTTTCGCTTTTGTTTTTTTTTCCCACTTAACCTCATTTCAGTTTTACTGGTGGTGACCTGACATTGATTAGATGCAGAACGGGAATCAAAAGGTCAGAGGACAAAATCTTTGGCCCTAAGCAATGAGAAGAAACCTTTAGAAAAATCTCCTTGCCAACATGGCTCTACAACTAGGGCATGGATTGAAATAATGTAAAGAGTCACAGCAGAAGAGGAAGAAGCCTTGGTTGTAAGAGCTGATTGTCCCCACGAGGGTACGTCCTGGTATTCTAATTTTTAAATAAACGTCCCTTTACACCATATCTTGTGTTAGGGCAGGGTTGGGGGGACAGCTGAGTAGGTGAGTAGGTGGAGTATACTATTTTTGTTTTAAGAAAACAAATCAGAGTCTAGGTTCTTTTCAACATATAGCCTGGACTCTGAGCTGTGATTCATTCAGTTTTTACAAAACACATCGCCCTATTAGCAATGCAAAGAAGGCACCCTAAAGGACACCCCAGGTCCAGACATTCCACTGGCACTTCTCAGAAGTTAGAATTTAGGAGCAGTGTAGGACTTCTTCCAACCAGTTCTGCTCTATCCCTAGCTGGGGGGTGGGGGGGTGAGGCTATGGGGGTTGGAGTCGTCTTCAAACAGAGGCGACTGGGAAGGTACACAGAAAGGAAGCCTCCTTCCCAATCAGCGGCGATCAGGTGACTCTGGAGCAGTAAGTTCTTCCTTCGTGAACATATGATGGGTTGTCCAAACCCCGTTTAGTCATCCGTAGACCAGATGCTTATACCCTTTCATCCCCAGTGTGAAAAGGCCCCCATCCTTTCTTCATCCCACCAGGAATAAATCTGGTACCTTTTGTAAATGAGGGAGATAGGGAGTTACAGAAGATAAGGCAGCCTTGGCACTCAGGAGACCATGCCTTCTGGACCTTTCTATGGATCTTTATGAAGATTTAGGTGGGACAGTGTGCTAAGACTGGGGAAGGATATAACAACCACATTTTGAGTGGTTATTATATTGGCTTAGTGGTTTGTAACCAGATTTTTTTTAAAGAAAATAATAATAGAGAATAGAAAATACCAGGGCATGGCACACATAGTAAAGCTGTATATTTTTTCTTGAAGCTTCTCTTTAAGTTATATATGTGAAGATATATGTATATAGTTATGTAGATATGAGAGAGATAGAATTTGTTCATGTGTTTATTTGTGTGTGTGTGTGTGTGTGTGTGTACACCCAGTAAGACCTTGGTTTGCGAGCATAATTCATTCCTGAAACATGCTTGTTTCATCCAAAGCACTTGTATATCGAAGCAAATTTCAAGAACCGTTGGCTCAGTTGTGACCATGTGACATTTAGCATCACGTACTAACTCCTGCAGGACATCGCTTGTTTATCAGGTTAAAATTTATTAGAAATCTTTGCTTGTCTTGCAGAACACTCACAATCCAAGGTTTTACTGCATATATATATTCTATGTACTTATGTGTTGGCTCGAGTTGTCAAGTGTATTTCTTACTATGGGACAAGGTCAGAAGGATTTGAAGACCCTTCCCTGGAAGATCTAGCTCTTCAGGGCAGCAGAGATGGGGAATCTTAGACATGGAATGGCTCAGAAAGTAGGTTTATCAGAGTCCCAACATATTGAATGTGATGATGAGATCCTAAACACTGGACACTATCCCCAGCAGTCAAAAAGACCTAAACAGTTATGCCATTCACCCCCCACCCTGCCACACACATACACACACACACACACACACACACACACACACACACACACACTGCAGGGAACCTCAACCTTCTACCCCCGGCCCTGTGGTTGAAAACTCACATAACATTTGTAGTTTAACAAACCTATTAAGTGATAAACTGAATAACATATGAAAAGCTGACAGACCAGTCCCACAGAAAGTGAACAGATCATTGTAAAGAGAAAATGAAAGCAGGAGAGAGAACAGGGTGGAAAGGAAGCCCATTCGAGCTCCTGGAACATTGATCAAGGGAAAAGCCTCATCTGGAGAGTTGCATGTTGAGAGCCAAGTCCACGGGGATCTGGTCAGAAAAATCATGGGCTGGAGAGCTCCACGTCCAGGGCTCCTGCGGCTTCTCTCAGTTGGTTCTCCCACCTGGTGTGGCCCAGGGCAGAGCTAGCATCATCCTCCCTGACCTAGCCTTCCTCATTCTGTTTTCTCCCTGATTCAGTCCACTCTCAAGCCCTGCCAAGCTAACCTGCCTAAAATAATACTTTGTTGCCTCCCCCTCACTCAACCGCCCCCCTTCTTAGCCTTCCTAGCCTGCCCTCCACCCGGTCTCCCGCTGCCCATCCTGTGCCCAGGCCCCCTCCCTGGTTCTGCTGGGGCCCTGCACGCCTGCCCTCCTCACCACTACTCCTCACACTTCCCTGCCCTTCCTGCTCCCTGCACGCTTGTCCAGCACTCCTAAGTGCTCTCTCTTGGTCTCACACATTTGTCACTTAGCACATGCCCTCTGAGTCTATTTTTCCCCATCTGTGGACAAGTTTGTTATCTTACTTGAATTATAAGCCCCTGAAGAACAGACACTGTGTCTCACACCTCTGTACATCCCAGGACTGTCCGTAATTGTTGTAAGTGGTGATTTCTCATTTCACAGTTATCCCCTTCACAAACACATAAGCACCTGTTATCTGATGATCCTAAATTTATTTGTAAAATTACTCGAAAGATAACAATGACTACTGAAAGAAATGTTATGCATTCACTTTTATATTTAGAGCAATGCCTGGCACATAGTAAGGATCACAAAAGCCTTAGATCTTGTTATGGTTATGATTTTTTTAAGTGTATTTATTTACTTTTTTTAGTAATCTCTACACCCAACATGGGGCTTGAACTCACAACCTCGAGATCAAGGCTCAGCTCTTCCAACTCAGCTATGATTTCTTTGAAATTGTTTTCTAACACCATTGTTCTTTGCACTGTCTTCTGATGGGCTTTGGGAAATGCAGAAATTCATTTAGACTATTTCAGATCAGCCTCTTTCCCTTGGGAGGAAGTGTACATCAGAGCAAGGACCACCATTTTCTAATTAATCTTCTGTTTCTTTTCTCTCTCCCCTCCCCCCCATTTCAACAACCCATGGTGGTTCTTGATATTTGGAGTGTAGTAGAGAAAGGAGCAGGCGTTCTTAGTATTTATAGATCTGATTGATTCGTGGGTTAACTCATATTTTCCAAAGCGTGAAAGCATCATAAAACAGATAGACCCGAGGAAGATGAAAGGGAATCTCCCACCAAGAGTGTAGCTCAGGTCCCCACCATTGGATCCTGGAGACTCTTGCCTGACGTGCTCTGCTGCCTCGAACTCCCCTGGGGCAGACTCTCCCAGTAGAAAAATGATGATCTAGTTTACTTTTTAATATATTTTTAAATATTTTTTTATTTATTTTGAGACAGAGCATGCACGAGTGGGAGGGGGTGGGGACAGAGAGAGGGAGAGAAAGAATCCCAAGCAGGCTCTGCACTGACAGTGCAGAGCCTGATGCAGGGCTCGAACTCACACATCATGAGATCATGACCTGAGCCAAAATCAAGAGTTGGTGACTTAACTGTCTGAGCCATCCAGGCGCCCTGGTCTAGTTTAAAAAATAAAAATACTGTTGAGCCTTTAACACATGCCGGGAACTGTGCTAGGTGTTTTTGTATATGTTTTCCTACTTGGGCCCTGCAATCACTTATAGGAGTAAGGAAACCACAGCACGGAGAAGCTGGTAACTCACCAAAGGCTCACAGCTTCTTAGAGGTGGAGCTGGGATGTGAGCCCAGACTGTCTGGCTCCTACCTGGGGGACCTCATGTGCTCTTTTATCTGGAATCGTTTCTGTGTATGTCTGCTGTCCAGTGTAATTACTAATAGCACCCATTTCACTCTCAGAATGGTCTTCATTTGGGCAGTAAATCATTCGGGCCCCCTCTCCCAAGTTATGCTCAGTATGCCACCTCCAACATTTATCCAAACTTCCTCTACCTGTTTTCCCTCCCTAAATGCCACTAAAGCTAAGACATTTGGATGTCTTCTTAATTTAGTGAAAAGATGGAATCAGTAATTTTTAGAAATATATTGTGTTCTCTCCATTTGGCAACTTAACAATTTTTCAGAATGTGATCCTATTTGAGGCAAGAGGATCCTTGGATGAGGGCCATAAGAGTCACCTTCTTTTCCAAAGTGATTTGGAAAAACCTAACTGGCATGGTTCTTGGATCCTGGCTGAGGTGATGGACACCATACTAGCAGAATTATAATTTAGAACAGAGATTTATCACCATTCCCAAAAAAGATGATGTTCAACATATATTGTAAGGAGAAGACCAGAAATCACACATACACACATACACACGCATGAGAAAAGAAGTAATGATTTTTTTAAAATCAAGGTGAATAAGAGTCAAAAGTGCAATGTTATTAAAAGGTTCGCAGGTGACATGGAGGAGAAGGGGTTCAAGGTTTCCTAAACAAGAGTGGGGGCTCCAGGGGTGCCTGGGTGGCTCAGTCAGTTAAGCATCCAACTTTGGCTCAGGTCATGATCTCATGGTTTGTGAGTTCAAGCCCTGCATCGGGCTTTGTACTAACAGAGAGATCCTGCTTTGGATTCTTTGTCTCCCTCTCTCTCTGCCCCTCCCCCTTGTGCACTCTCTCTCTCTCTCTCTCTCAAGATAAATAAGCATTAAAAACTTTTTTTATTTAAAGAATGAGGGCTCCAGAGTACTGACTGATCCAGCCTCTCTCCTAGGTGGCCCCCGAGGGCGCTTCAGGAAAGTCATGACTCCCCAATTGGCCACACATCAAAATCACATGGCAAGGTTTCTGTAGCAAGTATATTGGAAGAGAGAGAGACAGAGAGAGAGAGATTGAGATGAAGGTCTGGGAGACTGAACATGTAGGTCAAAAGACACAGAAAAGAATTTCATTATGTAGACTTTATTTAGATCACATGTCAAGCAAATGTAAAAAGGAAAAAGAATGACATTTATGAGATAATGGGAAATATGACTGTTGACGGGATATCTGAGGATGTTTAGGGATTATTTTTAATATTTTGAGGTGTGATGGTGGTATGTAGTTATATTTTTAGGAGGGTCTTTTGAAGATATATATCTTCTAAAATTTCCATATCTGGGATTTTTTTCTCAGGTGATGTGAGAAGGAAGAAAATAATATTGGTGGAGGTTGTTGGGTAGGTAGAGATAAGAGAAGATTGGTCATAAGTAGATATTTGTTGAAGCTGGGTGGTAGGTCCGTGGACATTAATTATAGCATTGTGTCTTCTTTTACATGTGTTTAAATTTTTCCATAAGAAAAAATTAAAGAAAGAAGTTTTTTTGTTTTTTTTCTTTTATTTTTTTAATGTTTACTTTTGAGAGGTGGGGAGGGGGCAGAGAGAGGGAGACAGAGGACCTGAAGCAGGCTCTGTGCTGACAGCAGTAAGCCCAATGTGGGGCTCAAACCCACAAACCATGAGATCATGACCTGAGCCGAAGTCAGATGCTCAACCAACTAAGCCACCCAGGTGCCCCAAAGAAAGAAGTTTCAATCACTTGGGGATTCTTTAATAATATAGATTCCCCTCACCCAGCCCAAGAACTACAAAAATCAGGGGTGAAGTCAGCAATTCTGATGATCAAGGAGATTGAAGAACGCCAGCCCTGTAGAATTGTAAACCATTGCTTAGATGAAGATAAGTTAGCCACAGCTCCTGGCACTATATATCCCAAAAATGGTTGATGAATTGAGACACAGTATCTTAAGAAACTGAGGTTTTTCAAGTGAAAGATTGAATAAGTGGAGATGCTTGTTAATATCTGAGGGGGTTGTAAAGAATAGAAAGGATACTAGGAAACTAAAAATAGACAAGATCTTTCCAATTCTCAAAAAGAAAAAAAAAATGAAAGGCTTCCTCTTCAATGAGGTAGATTGAATATGTGCATTTATCTCTACACCCCTCTGGGAGGGAATTCCACTAAAATGATACTAAAGGAAATTTTACTTTAATCGTATTAATCCGAAAGGGCAAAGAGAAGTGGAGAAAAGACAGCAGTAGACAAGTAATGTCAAGCAAATTTTGGAAAAGCAGGTGGAGGAGTTAACCAAGCTGAGAGAGCTAAACCCCAAGGGTCTGAGGGGACACAGTGAGAAGCTAGGCAACCCTGGAGCCCCTAAAAGCCTTGGGGGTTGCAACACCAGCTGCCATGGAAGATGGGGATGACGGGGCATGTTGTGAAAACAGGGACATTGGCTAATGACTGCATAATGAATAATGGTTAGACCCTCAGCTTCCTCTGCAATCCATGCAGACAGGCAACTATCCCTCTAGCAGCTTTATGAGAAACCAAATGAGAGACCCTCTAGACCTAGAGACAAAGGTCTGTGTGCTGGGGAGAGCTCCTTCCTGCTGACCAGGGTGTCAAGGGAAAGTCCACATCCTGAGTGATACAACCTGGCCTCATTGGGGCACTTACATCATACACAGGTGCTCAAGTATGTGGACATCTCACCACTCCCAACCTCAACCACCCTAGGTAATTGGTAGTTTCTCCTCTGGAGAAACCTGACCACTAATCATAGAGAAAAGACTCAGTTATCAATATTGGGGATCTCCAACATCACCAGGTCTCTGCTTTATTTTTATATGTGAAAAGACAACAAAGAATGACTAAATATTTGAGAAATGTCTTTGTCTGAAAACAGAAACTAAAATGAGCTGGGGAGAGGGCAGAAGCAACAGAGGAAGGAGAATAATTTTATAAAAATTTTTGAATTAATATCTTACAGAATATCCATTGAGACCATGCATTCACAAAACACGTAATAGGTACAATACACAAGGAATACTTAAAAATACTTCAGAGAATATTTATATAATAATTTAAAAAATTATAGCAGAAATAATTCAGTAGAAGGTTTAGAAAATAAAGACAATATTTCAGAATATAGAACACATAGGGAAAAGAGAGAAAAAAGGAGAGAACAAGTTAGTAAAACAGGGAGAAAAATACCAGATCAGTCCAGGAGATCTAACTTCTAACTAACAGAAACAAAAAAAATAAATAAAAAATAAAAGAGAGCAGGAGAAAATTACTAAAGAATTAATTCAAGAAAATTTCCCAGACTTTAAGGATGTTACCTCGTTGAAAGTCTCACTGAATAAATAACCTAATGAATGAGTACAAAACAAAACACCTGAAACATATCATTATTAACATTTTCCTTGGGAGGAGCGAGGGAGAGAACAGGTAAAATAGAAGGAATCAAGAATCAGAATAATAGTGGGTTCCCACAGCAATACTTGAAGCTGAAAGACAATAGAACAAAGCCTTCAAAATTCTAAGGGAAAATGGTTTTCATCTTGTATTTTATATACTGCCAAGCTATCTATCAAACACAAGAACAAACTAAAGATTCAGATAAGAGTCTCTGGAAAACTTGTCTCAAATTGATCTGCCATGCATTCTTCATCAACTTTACTGGAAGAAGTGTTCCACCAAAACAAGAGAGTAAACCAAAGAAGAGGAAGATTAGAGGTTTACCATCAAAAGGGGCAAAAAGGAACCCCCCCGGCTGACAGTTACACCGTGGGCTTAAGAATCAACCAGTTCACCTTGGGGCAGAAATATAGAGGACTCTAGAAAGGATGTCCCTGGAGACGAGGCAGGGGATGGAAGGGGGCACAGTGAAGGGAGCAGAAGAGAAACCAAGAGAGTACCTGGTATGGTTGACCTTATAGAAAACAGTGTTCAGAAAGGTTTTCCCATTCTTGAAATGAGTTTGGGGAGAATTATGAATAGAAAGAAAGAGAACTAAGCAAACAGAAAAGCAATAGCTAACTTTGGTAAGGGCAAAAACTTTTACGAGAAAGGAAATGTGGTCATGGAATACTAAGAGGCTCCAAGGTAAACAGTCCCAAAAAGAAATTCTGATTAAATCAGAAATTGTTGGCAGAATGAGGGGATGCAGGAGCAGGGGAAATAGGGAGTGGGTGAGAGAATGTTCAATCTTCATCTTCCAGATTGGAAGTCAATCGATAACACCCAAAATTGGCAAATCAAGACAACAATTTAAGCTGTCGTGTAGAAATATAGGGATGAATAGCAAAAGGAACATCTGAAAGACTTTGGAGGAGTACCTGGGTGGCTCAGTCAGTTGAGCATATGACTCTTGATTTCCACTCAAGTCATAATCTCACCATTCATGGGATCCAGCCCCACATCCACGCTTTCAGTGCGGAGCCTGCTTGGGATTCTCTCTCCCTCTCTCTCTGCTCCTCCATCACTAGTGCTTCCTCACTCTCTCTCAAATAAATAAATAATATTTTAAAAAAGATTTTGGAGAACATGGAGAATTCGGTTTTAGGAGATTTCGGTTATAGAAGTTCAGTTATATTTCAATGTCTGAGTCTCTACGCTAAGACTTTGCATGCTTATGGTTCCTTCTGCCTGGATACTTTTCCCTAACGTATCCAGCTTGCTTCCTCACTTTATTCAGGTCTTGCCTTACATTTTACCTTATCAAAGAATCCTTCCCTCTTATATAAAATTCCACCTCTATTCCTTCATCAGTCTTCGGGGGTCTTATTACTACCTGACATGTTCTGGATGTATTTGATGATTGCCTTATGTATTTTCTTCTTCCAACTAGAATGGAAATTTCATAACCACAGGGACTTTGTTCTGTTGATTGTGACAGCCCAGCCAACAGTGAAGAAGTGCCCACATTAGTAGAACTAGGACCATGGGTACCAACTCTATGAAACAGACTTCCTAGAAGATGTGTGCACAGAAGGGTGTGCTGTCAGATGAGTCAGTGAGATGTCTCTCCTAGAGATGGGGTAGCTACTTCACTGGTTCTCTTGTAGAGACATTGGACCAGAAAAGCCTGGTGGTCCTGTCCAGTTCTGGGATTCTCTGGTCAGCCCTGAGGACAGAATGAAAGAAAATGTACTTCTGCAAAAAACTGGGTATGAGAGAATTGATACTTTTATCACCAGCTAAACTAATCTTTGGCATGGACAACAGAGGAAAGTTAAAATATCTTCTTGAAAGTGCTTTAAACACAGGCTATACAGTTTTACTGCAGTGAGCTTGGTTTAATGCGTCTATGAGTCTTACTTGTCTCTGTCTTGCAAGCCTCATATGGAACCTAGAACAATGGTGCATGTTTAATGTGGCTAACTGAATGCCATGAAATTCTCAGATGAGTTTATTCCTTGAGATGACTCCCATAAGAAATGGATGATGTTTTTGCTGGGTTTACTTTGAGAGGAGAGACAAGGAAACTGATACAAGCCAACAGTGTGGCAGGCGGTATATAAAGGATTTCCCCTGTTTGGCTTTAGAAACAGAGGTACCATTTCATCGCTCTTTGGCTTTCTCATTTCATTGCTCTTTGGCTTTCTCATTGGCCCCAACTGCTAGGCATGGTGTGTAGAGAGAAATGCCAGCTAACTCAACAAGATATTCTGTCTGTGGATTTCTTATAAAAACCGTTGATTATAATGCTTTGCTTCTTGTAGGCTTTCCTACTAGAACTATAAACAGCCTTTTGTATTAAAATATTTTTATATAAAACATCTGCTTTCAGCCCTAGTTGGTGTAAATAGGAAACACTGATATGTGTAGGTTTCAAGTGCTTAAATTATCGCATTCCTAGACCAGAGAGACAGGAAGGGAGAAATAGCGAAAAAAAAAAAAAAAAAAAAAGAAAGAAAGAAAAAAGAAAAGAAAAGAAATAGAGAAATGAAGATGAAGTCTTCTTTTATCTTTTGGATTTCCAGTGCTTTTTGTAGTAGCCGATCGGGATGCTGTCAAAGGCACTGACGAGAGGCTTCCCAAAGTTAATTTTTCTCATAATACAATAACCAAATTTGCTTTAACACTTGAAAAGGCCCATCCATACTAAAAAGAATCAGTTGCTTAATCCTAAAATTAAAGGTTATTGCATGCAAGAGAAAATAATTACATGCTCAAAGTATGGAAAAAAGAAAACTTTTTTTTAATATGTAGGTATTTGTATAATTAAAGACTAATCAAGCATGAAGGGCTGCTGACTAAACCAGAAAATGAGATTGTTGGCAAGCAATATTGTAATGTAAATGCCATTTTTGTTTAACTACTAAGAAGCTGGAGAAATGATATCCTGGACAGATTAAAAGCAAACAGCATTGATAATAAATATTTATCAGATTTCAAATGCAATACAGAGGACTGTTATGTTTCACATGCAAGATTTGCCTGCGGGGAAGTTTTCAGGTACTTTTCAAGGGAGTAGTTAACATCCTTATTTAGAACTGCGGCTCCAGATAGGATCTGTCCATGGTACAGTACAGGTGAAATAATGCCCAAGGCAAAGTGTGCTTTTTGAGATATATGACCCTCAATGCCACTATTTACTAATTAGGCTTTTGTTAATTAGTATTCGTTACTTAGTATTAGCCAAAGTCTTCCTAATGAACATACCAAATGTATTCTTAAAGCTGAGTTACAAGCCCCACACAGTTGTTAACAAAATAGAGCATTAAATATAAATGATTTCTGTAAACTTCTAGGTACATAAACTTTGAAGTCACATATAAATGTTCTGAGACTTTCTACAGCTGTCAAACATTGCACGGCATACTCATTTGTCAGGAGGATTAAATAACATAGGTAAAGCACCTTTCAGGAAGTAGGACGTTAGTAGTCGCTCAGTGAATCTGAGTCTTGCTCCCTTTCTCCCCTCTCCTGTGCTGACTAGTTCAACCTGACCATTGCCACGTCTGTTTTCATAAAGACCGTGTTGCCTTTGGAGACCCTGCTACAGCATCCAATTCTGCGTTCTAAGTACGCATCGAGGGTCTGACCAAATCTGACCCCTCAGCATTCTTGAGATGCAAGGGTTCTGTAGGGCGGAGAGTCTGGGTTTTACTGTTGGCCTGAACAAACGCAGAAATTCAACAGGAAAGAAAGAGCCTACCACAAAGAAGCCAAAGATTTTAATCGAATGAAGCCCTCACCATAAAACCTACTTTCCATTTCTACACGGTGATTTCCCTGTGTTCGGCTGTGCCCGGCCTGATTTGCGTTATAAATCAAGATTTACTGCCTAAATGTGGGTGTGAGCTTCTTGACCGCCTGATAAAAATGTGAATTAATTAATCAAAAGTAGCTTTTAAGACTCAAGTGTTGTGCACAGCAAGTGTGCTGTTTTCTTTCCACCACGAAGCGTAATTATAGATAAGTTTTCAGGAGAAGAGGCAAGACTGTCATTTTTTTTACCTTCAAAAACAGTAGAAAATTCACTCTTCGGTTTCTAAATTAGAATCTGTCAGTTTGACTGCTTCTGTTTCTTTTGGGTGTACTGCGTGTGGTATGTGATCCAGAAAGTTGAAAGCTTGAAGACCTACTAAAATGCGTTTGGGGATTTTCAGAAGCAGATTATTGAGTGACAATATGATAGCCTTCAGGCTTGCTGCTAGAAATTTTTATTTAACTTATTTTCTCCCTAATGTGGTAGTAACATGTACCTATTTTCTGAAGATTGCAGAACACATCATCAAATGACAGTTCAAAAAAACATTTTAAAGTTTATTCTTTCCCTTTTTCTATAACTTATTTGAGAGCCGAGAAGCAGCACTAAAAGAGGTGTTTCTGTTACCACTTCTCCCCCTCACATAGCCTGAAAGGGTCACCGTAAAATTGCCCGTTCTCGAGTCTGAAGAGAGAACATCCGCAAATGTTTGAGCTCTGGTTTTAGAGAGGACCCGGGGTGATTTGCAGAAGCGAGTGGGTCAGGCAGGGGCAAGGAGCCCACAGAAAAAGTCTCTGTCCCTTAGAGACAGTGTGCCCCTCACAGGCTGCCCGTGGACAGAGCACCAGGCCACGCAGGAGAGGACCAGACTCCATTTCAGCATCACCCCCTGTTGGCAGGGTCTCAGAGAGTGTTAGTTCACTCAGCCTACATTTCTCCAGCAGCCTTTGCCTCCCTGGCCTGGAAATAGGAGCTCCCAGTTTGGTGAATCCAAGCAAGATTATAACCTAGCCTTCAATGACTCAAAAAAACGCTCTCCACTAAAACACATCTTGAAGTTTCCAGTCCTGCCCAAAATTCAGAAAGCATGCATTTAGCCAATGGCTTTTTATTTCCTAGAGAAATCTATCGACTTCCAGGGGGGGAAAGGACAGTGGGGAGAGGAAAAAACGAAAATGTTTATTGCAACACATATAAGTGTTGAGTTGCCCAAGAAAGAACCTGCCTGGGTTGCCTTGGTCGGCACTTCTCTTCTGGGCCCAAAGGATTCATGGGGTACCAAGACTCACAGAGGATTCTGGGGGCAAACTGACCCAAACCTTTTCATCTGGGGAACTTTTTTTCAGGTTCCTTGTTAGATTTCTGATGCCATTGAGATCCTTTGAATCAGGCATTCATTTATTCCACAACTATGCATTGAGCCTCTACACATGTTGAGCACTGTTCTTGGAGCTAGAGCAGGAATCGGGGGTGAGTAAAAATTAAAAAAAAAATCAATGAACACTTAAATATATAGTATATTAAACGCCGTTAGCTGCTATGAGGAAATAATAAGTGGGGTCAAAGGGAAAGAAAGTGCTACAGAAGGGGTTACTAATTGACATAAGAAGGGGTTCCTAATTGGCATCTCTATTGGAACAGAGATCTGTCTGGAGAGAACCTGCCAACATTTGAAAAGAATGTGTTCTGGGGCGGGGACCAGTATGAGGTTCTGAAGTAGGAGGATGCTGGGCAGATTCTGGAAAGAGCAAAAAGGGCAGCAAGACTGGAACTGGGTGAGTGAGGAGGAGAGCAGCAGCGGATGGGGTCGTAGAAGATGCGGAGACCAGATCATCTTGGACCTCGGCTCTCGTAGGCGGCCGCCGGGACTTTAGCAATCACCTTGAATGAAACAGGAAGCCCCACGGACCCTATGAAGAGAACAGGCTGTGGGGACTCAAGAGCAGAAATGGGGAGCCCCGTTAGGAGACTACTGCAATGATTTCAACAGGGAGATGATAGCTGGGACCAGGTAGGATGAGGCAGAGAAGGTAAGAGGTAATCGGACTGCATATATTTTGAAGGATGAGCTGACAGGATTTGCTAATGGGTTGGCTTTGGTATGAAAGAGAAAGAGAGGAGTCACAGTTGGGTCCAGCAACTCTGACCTGTGTGTAGCTGGAGGGATGGAGCTCCCTGTGTACTGACATGGGAAAGACTCCCCAATGAGCAGCTTCGGGGACATGTTTTGTGTTTAGCAAGTTGGTGTGGAGCAGGTTATGTTTGAGAGCCTGCTGAATGTCTTGAAGGAAAGGCTGAGAACACAGATGGATCTCAAGTCCTGAAGAGAGGTCCATGTTGGAGATAAATTTGGGAGTTCATTGGTGTCCCACTGTGTAAAGCCATAACCCTGAATCAGATCACCCAGCGAGTGGGCCCAGATTAAAAAAAAAAAATAGGTTCAAGCCCTGGGGGACCCTAACACTAAGAATTCCTGTGGAAGGAAAGAAATCGGCCAAGGAGACCAAGAAAAGGTCAGTGAAGTAGGAAGGGAAGGGGGCACCTAGAAGCCAAAGTAGATCAGTGCTTTTAGGAGGGAGTGATCAACTGTGCCAGCTAGTTTGGGCAGATCAAGAACGGGGCTGAGAATTGCCATTGGTGCTCACACCTGGATGGAAGCAGTGCCCTTGACAAGAGCTTCCGTGGAGTGGTGATGAATGGAGTGATTAAAATAGATTCAAAAAAAAGAACAAAATAGTAAGAATAGGCACTGTCAAGAAGAGACAATTCTTTCCAGGCACCTGCTGCAAAAGGAAGCAGACTGGTGCACTACCTGAAGGGGATGTGGGGCCAAGATAGGTCTGTTTTTTATTTGTTTTTGTTTTTTAAGTTTCTTTATTTATTTTGAGAGAGGGGAGTGTGTGTGTGCGTGTGCAAGGGAGGGGTAGAGGGAGAGAGAGAGTCCCAAGCAGGATCGATGTTGCCAGCACAGAGCCCGACACGGGGCTTGATCCCACAAACCGTGAGATCGTGACCTGAGCCGCAATCAAGAGTTGGTCACTTAACCGACTCAGGCACTCAGGCGCCCCAAGATAGGTCTGCCTTTTAAAGATGGAGACTGAAACTGCATGCTTACATGTAGATGGCAGTGACCCAGGAGAGGGAGGAGATTTGATGAAACAGATCAGAGGTGTTCTTGAGTAGGCAGGAAGCATGGGCTCCATTGCACTTAGACTATCAGGCTAGCGCAGGAAAACGTCGGCTATTCGTCACCCTCAAAGAAATAAGTTCTTCTTGATAGCTGAGTTTTCCCAGAAGAGCTAAGGGTTAAACCTTTTAGTGCCAGAACTATAAAACTTGTAAAATGTAAATCACTTAAAAGCATTTTACTCCCATCTCCTCTCTTCTTAAACAAAGTATCGCAGTAATAAAAATCTTCTGGTTGTATCAAGCCTCGTGGTTTACAGAGTACTTTCACAAACATCATCTCACATTACCTACCAACTCCCCAGCAAAGTGGGCATTTCACAGATTTGACAGACTGGAGAGATGGACAGTCGCAGGGATGCGAATTGCCCGGTGTGGCCGAAAGGGAACATAACGGCGACTTCCTGGTGATGTTGGCTCATTCTTGTCGATACAGATCGTATGTGTTCTGGGAAGGCAAGACTCGTGTGCAATGTGAGAGAACATAAGGAAGGATCAAACTTCGTGGACAGGCAGCAAGGGCTCTCAGAGACCCAGAAAGGAGCCAGCTCAAGAGTGGAAGGTCTGCGAGGACTTCCTGGAGGTGGTGGAGCTTGAGCAGGGCTCCAAAGTTCTAAGAGATTTTAGAAGGGCAGGAAAAGCCAGGGGAAGACATAGTAAGCATGCTCTTTACTGCTCACATTGGTAGTAGTTGTTCCTTCAGATGACCTCTGTTTTGCCACAGATGGAAACTGCTGCCTGGGTCAGTTGTGCCCTCTGTACTTGGCGAGGCCCTGGTGCCCAGAGGTGTGGTCAAGCGTTGTGTATGTGTCTGCGAGCGTGTTTCTGGCTGTGATCCACTTTTAAATCAGTCGGCTTTTAGTGAAGCAGATTGCCTTCCACACTGTGGGTGGGCCGCATCCAAGCAGCTGAAGGCATGAATAGAACAAAAGACTGACCTCCCCTGAGCAAGAGGGAATTCTGCAACAGCCAGCCGTCCGACTTGAACTTCAACATGCGTTCTTTCCTGGGTCTCCGGCTTGCCAGTCCATGTTGTGGATTTTGGACTCATCAGCTTCTGTATTTGCATGAATCGACTCTATAAAATGTCTCTCTCACCCTCTCACTCTAGAGATAAACACACACACACACACACACACACACACACACACACACACACACGCTATTGGTTCTGGTTTTCTGGAGAACCCTGACCAATACTGTCCCTTTCTCATAGATTATATGAAGACAGAAGGGGTACAGTTCCCCTCTGCAGAGTACAGACCTGTGGAAGAATGGAAAAAGGCTTTCCCATAAAGCCAATATGATCAAAGACATTGCTGTATTTATCAGGTTTGCAAGAGAAGCCAACGTCTGAGGAGTGGTTCTCAAAGTGCAGTCTGGGAGTAACCCAGCCCCAGAGCGTTTGAAGCCCCATCTTTCACCCCTCGCTGCTCTGTCCAGAGCCAGTACATTGGTTATCACCTCACACCTACAGGTTTTTCCTGTGGTTACTGTGGTTACCCTCTGTCATTTGACTCGATGGTAATTCCACCCAACCCTCAGTCAAGGTAGATGATTGATCAAACTAACCACCCAGCTCAGATTCAACCACAGGCTCATTGCTATAGCGCAGGAGGTGGTAGACATTTTATATAAAGGGCCGAATGGTAAATACTTTAGCCTTTGTCTGTTGAGGAAAATTGAGGATACTCTTTATGTACTTATATAACAAGAGTAAGTAAATTTCCACAAATTTCTTATTGATGAAATCTAAAATATAATAATAATAACTGAGTAGAATTTTTAATACAGGCTATTAATGAGAAGAATAGAATTCTTTTTTTTTTTTTTTTTGAGGGAGGGTGTATTAGGATTCTCCAGAAAAACAGAACCAATGGTCTGTATGTTCATATATATGGATATGTGACTTAGTTCAAAGAAATGGTTCATGTGATTATGGAGGCAAAGCCAAAATTCTCAGAGACAGTCCCCTGGCTTGTGTCCAAAGGCCAACAGGCAAGAGAATTCCCTCTTCCTCAAAGGAAGGTCAGCCTGTAGTTTTATTCGGGCCTGAGACTGATTGGAAGAGGCCCACCCACATTATGAAGGGCTTTCTTCAAAGTCCCCTGATTTAAATGTAAATCATCTAGAGACACCTGGGTGGCTCGGTAGGTTAAGAGTCTGACTCTTGGTTTTGAATCAAGTCATGAGTTCATATTTCATGGGTTCGAGCCCTGAGTTGGGCTCTGTGCCGACAATGTGGAACCTGCTTGGGATTCTCTCTCCCTCTCTCTCTACCCCTCCCCTACTTATGCTCTCTCGCTCTCTTTATCTCTCTTTCTCTCTCAAAATAAATAAATAAATAAACATTTAAAAAATGAAGTACACATAAATCATCTAAAAATACCGTCACAGAAATATCCAGGCTAACATTTGACTGAATATCCAGGCACCCTGTGGCCTAGTCAAGTTGACACGTAAAATTAGCCGTCACGGGGGAATAATGTTCCACTAATTGGAGTTCAAAATTAATGTTCCTCCTCATCAAATCAAGTGCAAATGTTCATCTGTAAAAACCATGCCTCGCCTGTGGGACAGATTTGGCCTGTGAGCAGTAGTTTGCCAACGCTCGCTACGGAATGATATTTTAATGGTACTAATGATAGGAATACCCCCTGAAAGGTAATGAGAGTCCGTGTAGTGAATGGTAGTTAGGAGAGGAGGCGGACGCCTGCCTGCCTGAGCTGGGATTCAGACTTTCTCACTTAGTAGCTGCGTGATCCTAGGCACGCTGGTTAGCCCCTCTGTGCTTCCGGTTTCTCCTTTTTAAGATGCAAATGAAAGTATCGACCTGGTGGGTTTCCTGTGGAGCTTAAATTAGTAATCTGTGAAGTCCTTAGAAACACGGCTGGTACACGGTGCGTGCCACCCAAATACTCGATGTGATGGTGATGGTAGCAGGCTAACGAGAAGATGGGAAATAGATCCTCGCGAGGCCAGGACACCGGGTGGCTTTCACAGGCTGGGAGTGCGGCTGGAAAACTGCGTAATTAATCTGTGAGACTGGCCAGCCCTACCAGCAACCCAAACGTGGGACTTCCTCTCGAATTCTAAGCGCCGAGAGTCGCGGTCTTGGGTTATAGTCGCGCATCAAGATTATAAGTGTTTCTTTCACTCCGCAGACCTACAGCTTAGGAGATGTAAGGGCCAGGGGAGAAGCAGGGTGGAAGAATTTGGGCATTTACCCTCAGAAATGCTTCAGAACCCAGTATGCGGGAGATGGAGACCTGCCTACCTGGTCTTGGCTAACTGTGAGTTTGCCGGAGAAGCAATAATTTCACAAAGAGGTTGGGCATTGGCGTCCTTAGTGAATAAAGAATAGGCTTCAGATTTACATTCATTGATTTCCTTTCCAGTTTCTACGTATGTTCATCATGTCGAATTTCTTCTTTCTCCTAAAATGAAGCCACTGAGAAAGCAAAGGCATCTGTATCCGCGCCCCTCTACTGCCCCACCTTTGCGACATGACCAACTTGTTATAGATGTTAACCCTTAATTATACTCACTCCGATTGTACTCTTTATTTAAAAAAAAAAGAAAGAAAGAAAGAATGGATTCTGAAAAACAAAAAGATCTAGCCTTATTGCTTTGATGAAGATTTGCCACCCGTGACCCTTTAAATATCGAACTCGGACTATAAAAATATCACTTCTTATTGATCACATGGTTATTAAAGTCAGTCAAATGCTGAATTTATATGTCAAACACTTGTAATATTTCCTGTAAATATTAGGGCAAAGGGAAAGGATGAGAATGCCACGGTGAGGAGTCACACCAGATTTGTTCCACTTTACATAACTGAGAAATAATAAAACTGTCATCAGGGATCTCATCAGCTGTGCCGAGCACTTGTCCAAAGCTGGGGGCCTCATTTATGCGCGGGTCCGGGCCTGCGCCCAGAAAACAGGCACAGGTGTGTGCCCTGAAGGAGAACGGAGGGAGGAGCCATCCATGGGCCCGCCCAGCACAGCGTCTGACAGCTGCTGAGATTATACTGTGGACTCTGTGCACCAACACGTGTGGGTTCACTTTGCTCGAACTCCAGTCCGCGAGGGGGTGCGGACCCACCGTCTAGTTCTGGAGGAAAGCCTTAGAACTCCAGTCGGCGAAGGCCAATCACGGGTTGAAAGCAGATTCTCAAATCCCCTCAGATTCTTCAAGCTCTGCCTAATTCAAGTATTCAAGGATGCTTTTGGGGAGAGGTCAGCCGGAGAGATCCTCCGATGTCCGATGTCCCGTTTTCCCTGGGAACCACGCGCCAGCCGCGGGGGTCTCTACTTCGGAGCCTTCGGCTGGAGGCCCCGGGCAGGCCCAAGAACGGAGCGGTGTGCTGGCATTTCTAATGGCGTTTTGATGTACATGCACAAAATTGATGTCGGAAGGATCATTGCAAAGTCCCAAACAGTGGAATATTGAGGACATTTTCAGGTGGCAGTCAGATTCTGGCTGGGCGAGCCCAGTATATTTTCTCATGTCATAGTTGATTAGGTTCACAGGGAAGTGGAAAGAGTAAAAAATTCTCTTATTACTGCAGCAATGCAGTCTCAGCCTCTTTTCCCTTTGAATGCAACATTAGTTTTTGTCCAGAAGTCTAACTGCTTTCTACAGTTTGGGGAATTGTAAAGCAGAAACAATTTTCCCAGCCAGGCTGACCTTCACAGTAATGAGAAATGACTGGAATTTCTCTCTATTTCTCTAACATTTCGGGAGGTTTGGGAAGGCGGGGGTTGGGGAGCAGAGTGGAGCAGGGGGTGGGGGGGAGGACGAATATGCTTGTTTTACCTGATATTATGTGGTGGGCGTCCATTTGGCACTCGGAGCCTAATTTTTTTTCCATTCGGGGGATTACATGGGCTGTTGCACCATCTGACCCGGCAGCCAGACCACAAGTGCACTGAGAAACGGCAATAATGCACTTCAGATCTTTTGTCATCACAACAGAGATGGTACTCTGTTTCGGCCATTAAATGAATAAATATTTTTCTCCTGGGGATGGCTATTTTCATTCATCCTCCAGCCCTTACTCAGGTGACGAGCGGTAGGGCAGGCAAATTCAACCTTCATTTTGCCCGTGCCCGCAAGTCTCTGGTGCCCTTGGAGTCCCCACCGTCACCACCACCCCCCCAGACGCCCCCCACCCCCCCCACCCCCCCCCCACCCCCCCCCCCCCCCCGGCCCCGACCTTCCAGTGAGCCTCCCCTGCTGAGCCAGCCTAGCTGAGTGGTGCTTCTTTCTGGATATTTCCCTCTCATCTCTCGCTCACCACTGCCCTTGCCCTTTGCCGGGAGGGCAGACTCAGTGGGCTCCCAGGCTAAGGCTAATGCTTCCTCCTTGATTTTTAAACAATATTGGAGCACCCGGTAGCTCAGTCGGTTAAGTATCTGACTCCTGATTTCGGCTCAGGTCTTGATCTCATGATTTGTGAGTTCGAGCCTCGCTTGGGGATCTGTGCTAACAGTGCAGACCCGGCCTGGGATCCTCTCTCTCCTCTGCACCTCCCCACCACCCAGCATGCTCTCTCTCAAAATAAATAAACTTAAAAAAATAATTAAAAATATTTAATCTTCCCATTTAACTGAGGAAATGTGAAAACGCCTTGGAAGGAAAGGCAGAAGGGAGAATTTGGTAACACCGCCATCCCACCCCGCACCACCCAGGGGAAGTAGTTACCCCTAAAGGAGAAACAATTCCAAGAGACACACCCCGAGGTGTCCTTCGTCTGAGTGTTCAGATCGGTATTTATGCTCCGGGGACCCTTCAGCAGAGTCTTTTATTGGGGGGGGGGTGTTCTATGGTCCCTCTCCCCCCACCTCAAACTCTGTCCTTGCCCCCTTTCAGGTAGGCAGCAGATAATCACAGCAATACTGAATTTAGATCCTACTCTGCCACTCACTAGCTGTGTGACCTTGGGCAAACACTTAAACTCTCTGAACCTGTTTCTTCATCTGTAAAATGGGGCTATCACAGAACCTACCTCACAAGGCTTTTTTGTTTGAAGGGGAAAAAGACACAACTTAGCCTGACACATGCTGTGTGCCCTCAAGATACGGTAGCTTATATTACTGTTAACTCAAATAAGTTTGCAGGTGTATTGCGAATTGATGATTAATTTCCCTTATGGTATCAGATGACCACTATTAATTCATTCAGCGGTATGAGCTACAGGAAAGTGGTTCGAGCCTGACACATTTTTTTTTTTGACTGCTGTACCTCCGAACCTTACACAAGCTAGAGTTGTGACAGCTAAAACTGCCAGCAAAGCAGACAGACCAACTAAGTGTCGGAGGAGCGGCTGGCTGAGAGGGGGCCCCACAGGAGAGGAGGAAAGGCAGGAGTATCTCGGCCAGCGGGTGGTGGGTGCTGGAATCTCCCAGTCTTGGGGTCTCCAGAGAGACATTGCAGGGCTTTGCTCTGCCACCACCAGCTCGGCATCGAGCTTTCTGCCGAAGGGGCTGCGGCCTCTCCTGGGTCCTGGACCCGAATGCCACACTCATACGCTCTCGTTCACAGATTCGGAAAGTAAGACCCAGAGCATTTAAGAAACAAGCTTAAGGTCGCACATGCCCGGTAATTAGATGATGTCGAAGACGCTCCTCCACCTCTGAACTTATGATCCACTTGAATATTATTTGCTCTTTCAAATAGTGACAATCACAGGGGCGCCTGGGTGGCTTAGTCTGTTAAGCGTCCGACTTCGACTCAGGTCATGATCTCATAGCTTGTGGGTTCGAGCCCCGTGTCGGGCTCTGTGCTGACAGCTCAGAGCCTGAAGCCTGCTTCAGATTCTGTGTCTCCCTCTCTCTCTGCCCCTCCCCTGCTCACACTCTGTCTCTCTCTCTCTCAAAAATAAATAAACAAACATTAAAAAAAATTCTTTTTAAATAGCGACAATCACACTAGTAAGGCCTCCAGGTCTAGAATACATGTGCACAACTCAAACTGACACTTCACATACATGACTGTCTGTAGTGGACATAACTTTTATTATTTATTTTTAGCATCCTTTTAAATTTTATTTTCATAGCATTTTCGTATATTTTAGTGTTAGTATCGCTTAATATTCATTTAGTGTATTTAGACACATATACTAATACATTTATTTAGTACATTATTATATATACATTTATACTTAGTTATAGCCAATTCAAGGGTTCTCTTCCTAGACCCACATCTTTGAGACTCGCGGAGGCACGTGGGCATTGCGGCTTTAGGGGAGGGGTCTCCGGAGTGTCATTAATGGCTCCAGTTTGTGGTTCAGAGGTCGGTAACCGGCTCCCTGCCCCCGCCTTGCTGCACCAAGCTGGAGGCAAAAGGGTTCAGACACACTTGTGCTGCCGTGTATGCCCATAGCTTCAGGACCTGAAAAATATGGGTGTGAGCCCAGCAATTTCCCCCAAACAACCAGAGGTAGACTTGGGAGGAGGGCTTGGTGTGGAGGTGGGGACTTGTAAAAAAGCAAGCACAGAGGGGCGCCTGGGTGATTCAGTCGCTGAAGTGTCTGACTTCACTTCAGGTGGTTATCCCGAGGTTCGCGAGCTCGACCCCGCATCGGGCTCTGTGCTGCCAGCATGGAGCCCGCTTCTGATCCTCAGCCTCCCTCTCCCTGCCCCTGCCCCACTCTTGCACACTCTCTCTCTTTCTCAAAAATAAATAAACATTTAAAAAAAGCAAGTACAGACACAAAAAAACGTATTAACTTATAAATTAACTTTCTAATAACCTGCATTAAAGCCATGAAAAGTAAGGGCCTTTGAGAAGAGATGGTTTTGCATAAGGGACTTTGCCTTCTCCTCAAACTTTCCTTCTCTCTCTGTGGCTTGGAGCCAAATCTTTCGGCTGAATTTCTGCCCAGCAATACATCCCTCAAGGAATCTGTGCCCCTCAAGAATGTTGTGCCGCTGATCGGCCCACTGACCTAAGCGGGTGCACAAAGCCCGTCCACTGACCCGGGCTCACCATCTCACCGCTGCCCTGGACAGCAGTCCGCCTCTCAGGACGAGGAGACTGTCTTTCAAGAGACTGTCTCTGTCCCAGGAACGTATGTGAGCAAAACCAGGGGCGTATGGGTACAAAGTTGTGTTCTTTCTCAAATCCATTCCCTTTTCTCTGTCCCCACTGCCACCGTCCTAGGTTACGTCCAGGGCGTAATAGCTCCGGACTTTCTTTCCAGTCTCCCTGACCCTACGCTTCCAGCCCATCTTGCAGACCAAGTCAAACTTCTGAAACATGAGTGGCGGTGATCAGCTCATGTTGGTGGCATGACGTGCCATGGTGTGGCATGACGTATGAAGTGGCACGATGTGGTGTGTTGTGGCATGGAAGAGCAGATGACAGTCCTACCTCAGCCGCTCCCCCTAGCGCCTGTCAATCTGTTGCCATCACGAAGCCTCAATTTCTCCTTCTGAAAAATGAGCCCTTCCATAGCTCATGTGAAAGGCTCCTTCCTTCTCCTGCATTGTGACATTTATCCAAGAAAACCTGGGTTGTCACCGTTGCAACTGGGTCATTCAAAAGTCTCAGAAACTCTTCACCTTCAAAGAGGACCGATGTGAGATCCTTATTAGATTATATCTGATAATTTGAAAGACTCAAGCCATTCTTGGCAATTAATGTGAGCACGGAAATGTCTGATGTTCATTTTGTGACCGAATTATATAGTTACTCAAGATTTTCCCCTGTGGGGAAGATTAATTAAACATAGAAAATGCTAGAGGCAGATCGAGGAGGATGATCTTGTAATCATCCAAATGAGAAGAGACGGGGGCTTTAACTAGGCCACCAGGAAGTGGAAAGGAGGCAGAGAAGTGGATGGATCTTCAAAGTCAAAACGATAAGATTTAGTCATTGTTCGAAGCTGAGAAGTCAAGAAAGAAAGGAGCCAGAGAGGAACGAGCCAGGAATTGAGGAGATGGGGCTCTCTCTGAGGGAGGGAATGGAGTTCTGTCTTGAACAAGCTGAGGTGGAGGTGCTGGGAATCATTCCATAGAAATGCACGGCAGACCTTTGGGATTTGGCTGGCGGCGGGCCAAGCCGGAGCTGGAATCGTAGATTTTGGTATGGAATCTCAGGTGGTAAGATCTGTCTGGGCTGAGCATGGCTTTTGCTACCCCGTTAGTCCTCCCACAGTCACTGCCCTGCTTTTGCATTCATGGCTTTATAGTCCCTATTGTGTTTTGGAAGTCCATGCAGCCCCTTAACTCCCACCTTTCCCTTCGGTCCCCAAGCCACTGCCCTGTGCACCTGTCCCCCTCTTCCAGCCAGTGCCATTTCAGCTCCCGTGCTCAAGTTCCGAACCTCCTGACTTAGACGGCAAGGAACACATGTGCGTAGTTTGTTGTTTTTCTTTTGCATGACCCACCCCTAAATGCCCTTCAGGTAAAATGCTACCCAATATCTATAATCCTGCAACAGAACCAGACAGCTTACAAGCTCTGCCATTTCCCACAATAGTTACTATTGTTCTGCTTTTAAAAAAAAAATTTTTTTTAAACAAAAAGAAATCCAGGGCCCATTCCCCTCCCGGTCCTCCCATCCTGCCTCCCCACCGTATCGACCAACACTAACAGCCCTGGTGTTCAGAGTGAACTGTATGCTTGGGTCAATGTGTGCGAGGGTATTCCTTCTCAAAATGAAAGCCCTCGTCATTTTGAGGTAAAAACGTCCTTCCAGACAGAGCTCTATGACTTTCTGAAAGAGGGCATTTATAGAACCTCAAATAGATGAATCGTTTTCTTTCAAGCAGGGAAATGTATTTTACTCTTCTTGCTTCAACCGGGATTGGGCCCATTCATTTTACTTTTTTATGCTCTCCTGTTTTATTTAGAAATGATGTATTCATCCCAATCCAATTGAAGAAATATAGATAGCAGGAAAAAATTGTCGTATTATTCACATGAGGAGTATAGATGTTCCCACGGAATATTTTCATAGCTCCATTTAATTTGGGCTGTATAAACCTGGCCTACAAAATTCTCTCCTCTTTGTTACACTGCAAGAAGGCAGCCTAATCCCTGGAGGGAGTGAGACCCAGATTCTAATTGCAGCTGCTCCCATGACCCTCGGACAAGTAGTTGAGCTTCAAGGATAATAGAATCTACTTTTTCAAGGTATTGAGGGACTCAATGAGATGGTAAGCATCTGACACCAATGATGGTACATGGTAAATATTATCACATGGATAAAGTCATATTTGGCACGAATCTTTTTGCCTGTCTAGAACCGTTAATGTATGCCTCTCTGCTAACCTAATGGAGAGGATGCTATTTCACACCTGTGTTCTCAGTTCAGCCCTGCTTGTATTGCAAATTGCAGGAGGCTCTTCAACGATAGTATAATAAGAACATTGTCAGTGTGAGAGTGCTTGATGCTGGCCAAAAAAAAAAAAAATCGCTTCATTATAAATCGAGTTCTTGGGGCAGCTGGGTGGTTCAGTTGGTTAAGCATCCGACTTTGGCTCAGATCATGATCTCGCAGTTCGTGGGTTCGAGCCCCGCGTCGGGCTCTGTACTGACAGCTCCGAACCTGGAGCCTGCTTCAAATTCTGTGTCTCCCTCTCTCCCCCCCCCACCAAAGCTTTCTCTCTCAAAAATAAATAAAAACATTAAAAAATTTTTCTTTTGTGCAAAAAGTTGTACTTGTACAACTTGTATGTACAGGTTCTTTTGTACATAAGTATTTTTTATCATCGTATCGGCATTTACCTACTTCTGTGATGACTGTCTGTACAGGAGCAAAGCAATGAAAAGCTGCCGAAGCGCTGTCTCCTGCCCTTTTGCTCCTAGAAGTTCTTCTCTCTTGGGCTCCCTTCACTGTCATGTTTAGTAGTGGCTTCGATAAGACAGATTTCACAACAGACTCCAAGATCTGGCTTTTTGGCGCCGTGTCCACCAGAAATTCTACTCAGACTCAGACCGCTGGTTTCTGCGGGGTCTCTGGTAGAAGCTCCATGTAACGTTGGGGTGTTGGGCTCACTCGGTGCTCTCCCAGTCTCTCATCCCCTTGATGAGGTAGAGGTTGACCCACAGGGAAGCCCACACACGCATGTCCTGTAGAACAAGACACGGCACTCCTGCCTCCTGTTGCTTCCCATTGTTTCCAGCCTCGGTGGGCTCTTTCTCCTCCCCACACACATGAGGTTTCACCTTGAGCCACCTCTCACCAGCCTATCCAAAGTTACTTTTTTTTTTTCATTTTTTTAATGTTTATTTATTTTTGAGAGAGAGACCGAGAGACAGAGCACTGCTGGAAGAGAGGCAGAGAGGGGGGGACGTGGAATCCAAAGCAGGCTCCAGGCTCTGAGCTGTCAGCACAGAGCCTGGCATGGGACTCGAACTCACAAACCACCAGGTCATGACCTGAGCCGAAGGTGGACATTTAAGTGACTGACCACCCAGGTGCCCCCAAAGGTACTTTCAAGAGAACCCCAGGAAGGCCTTTGTTACAGGTTGCAGAAGACCGATCTGGACTGATTTGTATGTATTAAATGTTTCTCTCCCTCAGGATATTTGCATGATGTGGGGGCCCGGGCCTCTGTTCCAATTTAAACAGAAAAGTGACCTAATTATGGAACAGATTCTCCTAATCAGTTGATTAGATCCCTGATTTCCATTTATTAACCCAGCACATGTCTTTAGTCAAGTTATACAAACTCTTTTAAAACCTGTTTATATCTTTAGAAATCTCTTGAGCTAATAGCTATGTAGTTCCAGATGGAGTCTAAGAAAAACATATTTCAGGGGAACACCTCTTTTCTCAGAAACTCCTCTGTCCAGCAACTTGACTCTTGGAAACAGTCGAGAACCAAGAGTCAAGCAGAAAATAATAATAATAACTATAAACTCGTTGTCAGAATACCCATGCACATCATCTAAAGGAGAGGGGCACCTGGGTGGCTCAGTCGGTTGAGCGTCCGACTTCGGCTCAGGTCATGATCTCGCAGTCTGTGAGTTCGAGCCCTGCGTCGGGCTCTGTGCTGACAGCTCAGAGCCTGGAGCCTGCTTCCATTCTGTGTCTCCCTCTCTCTCTGCATGAGTGTCCTCCCCTACTCATGCTCTGTCTGTCTCTGTCTCAAAAATAAATAAACATTAAAGGAGAAAGAAGACCCTTACGCTCAGGCCCAGATCCAGCCAGATTGTCTTTCCGGTTGCCAAAGCCACCGCAGATTATAAACAACATGTAAGAAGGAGAAGAGTTGCTTTAGAAACAGGCTCAGCGACAGTGGAGGAAAATGGCACTATTCGCACGGGAAGACACAGAAACATACAATTTAGGAGGCACAGCCCTTGGGGCCTGCGTGGGATGGAGGCAGAGGGAGTTCATGTTCAGTGGCCAGGAGAGCAGCGCCAGCTCTGAGCCCCAGGTCTGGGCCAGCAGGAGGAGAGGCAGGAGAGGAGACGCGGGTGGGGGCCTCGGGTGAGGCCGGGGACACTGCGATCCCAGGCAGAGGAGACAGAGCACCGTACCCAGGGATTCCCAGACAGACATGCAGGCCCTGCAGGACTAAGAGCCAAGAGTCGGGGACGGAGTTGTGCTCCCGTCGGAGACTGGCAAGAGCAAAGCAGCGCCCAGGCTGGAAGAGCGGCACCTTGCAGGTCTCAGGAGTTGCTGAAGCAAGCGAGGATGTGATCGTGACCCTGTGAGCAGGGCTTGGAGGAGGGCGCAAATCGAAGTGGCTCTGAGTTCCGCGAGGACCAAACTCCCCAAACCAAGATCCTTACATTCCCGCAGGGGACAGGACCTGGGGCAGACAACCAGGCTGGGCACACTCCACTAATTGGAGTCATCAAAAAAGAGACATACCATTAAGCTTTGGAAGGCGCGAAGAATGTATTGGTATGAAAAGGTGTGGATTATAGATAATGCAGTGAGAAAAAAAGTGAGTAAAAAATTACCTTCACCCCAGAAGCACCTATATTATGCTCCTATTATTGTTAATATGTACATCACCAGGGAGAAGTTCGGGAGGACAGACTTCCAGATGCTGGCATCACTATCTCTGGGATTGGGGTGGTTTTAATTTATGTCTTATTTGCTCGCCTTCTATTTCACAATTTTCTGCAACAAACAGGTGCCTGGAGTCCAATAAAAGTGATAAAGGGCAAAAGAAGGTAGAGACGTTGGCAATGCATTTTTTAATATTTCCACATACAGGATTAAAAATGATTTTAAAAATCCTCGGCCTGAACTCCTGGAGCTTTGCGGTGATTCATGCCTCTGGGAACCCAGACAGCTGAGATTTTCGTCTGTCTTCCTCAGTCTACACCACCGCTAACGGAAGATTCTGTACCACCATCTCCCGCGATATTTTAGCTTCTTCTTACAAGAAAGATGTTAAATTTCCTTTGACCTGAACAAAGCCCTCTAATTAGATCAACCCACACTGTAAACTCTTGAACATCAAGATCTATGTTTCAACCTCTTTGGTCTTACCGGGAGACTACGGAAATTAGCACGGAGTCCATATAAGTCACTCAGAAGTGTTTATCCTTTGACTGAAACCAAGAAGGTTACCAGAAGGTGCGCACAGTCCCAAAACACACCAGTCACTACAGTGCTAGAACCCAAGCCCCCGAAGGCGAATTGCCATTTCTGCCTGCCAAAGCCACAGCGATTTCCAAATCGCTGTTGGGAAAGCTGCACGTGCTTGAAGGCATCGGCGCTTTCTGCACCTGTAAGAACTTGCACCACCTCTCTGAAGTTCAATGTCTTCATCTGCCCGCTGCGTCCCTCTCAGCATCCCTGTTGTACAAGATCCTGTGGAAATGCATCTTCAATTTTTCCCTCACCTGTTTCTGCAAGAGCCGAAAGATTTAATTCTATCGCCTTCTCCTCAAATGCTTAATTTGAATATGATAGATGCCCCCCGCCCCCTCCAGATAGAGGTCTTGAAATATGTGGTACATGACAAATCATCCAAACGCGAGGAGCTCAAAGATTTTGGCTCCAAAGGCTGATTCGATTATCTAAAGCACTGTCCAATTAGAGGTCAGGGAATAGGGGATAAATCCAAACTGGCCCCAGAGGTTCTCATTTGTTCCACTAACATCTGGAGAAAGGAATTTTATTGGTTGTGACTCATAAAATAATAGATACTCCGTCCTTAGAAATACTTCCAGTTGGTTCGGATCAAATGCTCCAGGGCTCGGGCCAGACACCACGGCTGGGCTCTTTCCTTTTGCAACAGCAGTGACGGATTGCCATGTTAAAAACCTTATAACTTTTTTTTTTTTAATTTTAACAAAGCACGCTGCAACGTGCTCACACTGGTGACTGAGTCTGAAGTCTATGGAAACGTAGGGTAACAAACAGATTGAAAGTGGAAGGGTCATTTGGAGTCTGCGGTTGTTTTGTGATTCCTTACCAAGGTAAAAAAAAAAAAAAAAATCGCCATGCTGTGTTGGCTATTAATTAAAACAACTAATATCCAAAGAATGATATGTGCCTTTCAATCCTGAGGCTTGTAAACAGCCTTGTTTCTCTCCGCCTCAGGGACTTTGCACTTGCTGTCTCTCATCTACACAGTGCTGTTTCCAGACATTCACATGGTCGGCTTCCTCTTGTCGCTAAACTCTTACCTCAAATCCTGTCTTCTCGGCAAGATCTTTCCTGACTACTCTATTGAAAATACCCTCTGGAAAGTTTCTCTGTCACATTTTCCTGTTTTGCTTTCTCTTTGGCACTTCCGACTATCTAAAATTATCTTGTCTGTTGCTTACCCGTTTATGCCCGTCTCCCTGCAACCAGACTGTAGGCACCTTGACCTCTGTGTCAGTCTTGCTCCTTACTGTACCTAGAACAATGCCAGGCACTCCGCAAATAATGTACTGACTGGATGATTTCACTTACTTTCCCCTTTGTTGTGGCATTTCTGTTTCTGCCCTGTGGACCATATTTAGGCAAGATCTCTACCATATCTTAGCTATATTCCCCTAAATCTGGAATGGGAGCAAATTATATTGGGTCAAGATGATTCAGAACACATTCGGAAACTTGGCATTCCGTAACAAATCCTTATAAGTAGAGGGATGAATTCGATCAGATCGTAATAGTTAAGTGTTTCTGAAGGCCACAATTTAGAAGACGTTGCTCTCTGCATATATGTAATTTATATTCTGCAAGCTTTCAAAAATAATTTGAGAGGGCGAATGATCGAAAACATATAATAGTCATAAGCAGAGTCAATAAAACAAATACCTAAATCCATGCAGAATAAAAGGAAAATAAGATACTAAATGCCAAGGCTAATATCATTTCTACAATTGCTCATTAAACTTAACCCAGGACCTCCTTGAGGGGAAGACGTAAAAGGAAACCATGGTTTCTGTAAATCTCAAATCCTTGTAGTAGGAAGTGTTGAGTGCGTCACAAATGACTCTTCTCTCTTTCATGTACTCATTCAGCAAACACACATTGCTTGCCTGACAAGTCTATGTGCTCAGGGCCAGGAGTACATGGAGGAGGTAGGAGTAAGACATGCCTCTGCCCTTGAGTTGCCCCTGGTCCTGGGGGAAAGGGAGGGGTCAGACATGGCTATAATTAATTATAATAAGGTAAAGATTATATTAGAATCACATACAAGGTGACATGGGGATAACAGAGCAGGGAGCAATGCATTCTGTAGGGACAAGCCTTGGAAGGAAAATCATGTTGGCTATGGGTTGGGAAGGAGCTCACCAGTGATAGACAACTATTCCAGTCAGAGGCTCGAAGGTATGAGAGCTTGCTGGCTTCTAGGAACAGCAAATTTTTCGGTGTGGCTGGGGTATTAAAAGCCCAGTAATGGGGCACTTGGGTGGCTCAATCAGCTGGGTGTCCGATTCTTGGTTTTAGCTCAGGTCATGATCTCACAGTTTGTGGGTTCGAGCCCCACATTGGGCTCTGTACTGACAGTGTGGAGCCTGCATGGGATTCTCTCTCTCTCTGTCTCTCTGCCCCTCCCTCATTTGTGCTCTCTCTCTCCTCTCTCAAAATAAATAAATAAACCTTAAAAAAGGAAAAAAAAAAAAAAAAAGCCCAATGATGAGGCGCCTAGGTGACTAAGTTAAGTGTCCGGCTTCAACTCAGGTCATGATCTCATGGTTTGTGGGTTCAAGCCCCACATCAGGCTCTCTGCTGTCAGCACAAAGCCGACTTCAGATCTTCTCTCTCTCTCTGCCCCTCTCCCACTCATGCTATCTCTGTGTCTCTCTCAAAAGTAAATAAACATTTAAAAAAAAAAAGTGCAGCAATAATTGTACAATAGCTAATGCTTTTTAGAGCATTTACTGTGTACCTGGGTGTTGGACTTCATATGGATGCCACGAGGCAAATGCTTTTCTTCCTTCCCATTGACACTGGAGGAAAGGGGGGCTTAGGGAGGCTGGGCTTGGTGGACTGTGTGATGCCCCTAGGGCCCCTTTCAGTGGAAGGGATGTTGAGGGCCCGTTGCCCTCACTGCCTGGGAGTACTCTTGTCACACTGCCTTCAGCTCTCAGCAGCCCCTCCAGCGCGTCTTCAGTTGCAGAGAAACTTCTGCCTCCAAAGCCTTGCCCAAGGCCATGCCCCTTCCAGGATGGCCCACCTCCAGTGACTGATCCGTTTCAGAGTTCAAGGCCCAACTGCAGCCTGTCTTATGGACCATTCTAGCTCTCAAGCGTCCTCGTGGGGTTGGCAGAGACATCAGGCCTGTATCATGGCTGGACTTATCTGCTCACTCCTGCATCCACTCTCCCCCCCGCAAGGGTCAGTCGCAAAAGCAATCAGTCCCTTCACTAACAGACTACCTGCCAAACCCTCAGCGTTGGCTTCCTATCCAAGGGTGGTGGAGCCTTGTTTAGAACTCGGACAAATGACTCCAGAGCTCAACCATTTTAGTCTAGCCCTCTGATGCCTGGTGCAGAGAGGAGATGAGGGCAGAATGGTCAATTTGAGCCAGACTGTCTCATTTCAAAGCAGTGAGATATTATTCCAAGTCCAGGGGAGAACCAGTAAGGATTTTAAATGGGAGGGTGATATCCGCAAATTTTTTTTACTGTTATTTTTTAGAGAGAGAGAGTGTGAGCAGGGGAGGGGCAGAGAGACAGGGAGACACAGAATCCAAAGCAGGCTCCAGGCTCCGAGCTGTCAGCACAGAGCCCAATGCGAGGCTCAAACCCACGGACTGTGAGATCATGACCTGAGCCGAAGTCAGACACTTAATCAACTGAGCCACCCAGGCGCCCCTCGGAAAATGTTTTAAGATGGTCTCTATGGCAACAGCACAGGGACTGGACAGTGAGCCAAAAGGTCACCTTATCTCCATAATGACCATGATTGAGTCTTACCTTATTTATAATCCGTTCTTTAACTTTCTGGAAAAATAATGCAAATGAGAGCAGGCGGATTAGTGGCGGGATTCAGGCGGGATACATATGAACACACTTATCCTGTGCATAATCCTTGCATACGTGGTTGGCTTCCAGTTTATCTTCAACACAAAACGGCCTTTGAAGGCACGGCCCACGGGCCAGTTCAGATACGATTGGAACAGTCGATGCCGTGCTCCCCGCACTTCTCCCCTTTTTACGGCACCCCTGACGTCGGCCTCACAAGTGGGGTAGAAAGTCTAAGCTTGAGCACAATTGTTCAGAGGAGCTGTGCATCGGCCAGCTGGGAGCTCAAGCTGCCTGGGACCAGTTAAGCCAAGAGGCCCTGCTGAGCCTATAGGCAGCACCTGCTGCTGGGGGAATGGAAGCCATTGGACCCAACTCTTTGCCAGGAGCCCGGGGTCACCCAGGACAAGCAAGCATCTTGCTTGTCTCCACCTTGGGTTGTCTCCATGAGAAGGCACTCAGAATGCTCCTGTTATTGCCCGTCCCAATTTACGTAGCCGATAGTACGTACTTTCTACAATTCCGTATGGCTCTAAAAGTACGTTATTATTCCCCTTTAAAGAACAGGGGATTTCTTTGGGATGCTGGCATCAGTTTGCTGTTGGTGGGTGGGGAGCAGGGGCGCGTTTTCTATCCGTTCGAACCTCCACAACGTTGGAGGCTCCTGTCTCCCCACAACAGAACTGATCACCTGAGTACACTTCCTTAGCTTTGTCTGTTTGGATACAGAAGAATTTCTGCCAAAAGCAGTTGTCTTTGTTTGACATAATTGTTCGTAAGCTGCTGTCTTGATAGTCGAGAAGCAGGCTTTAATCAAACACTGATAGAGTCCTTTGAATGTCAGGCACCGAGCTACGCGTAGAAGTCGTAGGACGGATGTAAACTTCAGCTACCACCCCAGATGCGCGTGTCTGACAGGTTCATCTGATTCCTGGGGCCGATCTTAGTTCACAGAAGGAAAGCCAGGCCTCCTGCATCAAAAGCAGTCACCCAGTTCATCGAAAAGCCACTTCATATCATTTACTCATAAAATAAAAATAAAGGGACCCCAAAGCAGTTATTTCTAAAAAATTATACTATCTCAGTTTATGACCCCTCAAGGAAGAAGCAGAGCAGATGTCTTTCCAACCTTTTTTAAATGTTTTTTAATTAAAAAATTTTTCTTTCAATGTTTATTTTTGAGAGAGAGAGAGAGAGTGTGTGTAAGCAGGGGAGGGCCAGAGAAAGAGAGGGAGACACAGGCTCCACGCTCTGGGCTGTCAACACAGAGCCCCATTTGGGGCTCAAACTCACAAACAGTGGGATCATGACCTGAGCTGAAGTCATAGGTTCAACCGACTGAGCCACCCAGGCGCCCCTTTATCAACGTTCATATGAACGGGAATGGAGAGGCATTTGGGTGAAAGCAGGAACTGGTCCCACATCTGTTTTCGTAGTGCGGGGTTTCCCTGCCTTGTGCTACAGTCACTTGGGAAACTTAACTACACCAGGAACTGGGGAGGCAACACCACAGACCACCCGCCTCCCCAATCAATAAAAGTCATCTCCTCCCTTCTGTTGTTTGAATGTCCTGTTGGTGTCCTTGTTTGATTGTCCAAATGATTTTTTAAACAAAGAACAGTTGACTGTGGAATGACTCTCTTAATGGTGAATTGAATTCCATGAACTTCGTCTTCCAAGAAAAACACACCAGAAAGGGGAGGGGGAGACCTTATTTTTCTGCCAAGTTCATATTCTATCTATTCTGTTAAATTAATGGCTGCTACATTAACCCCCTTTTACATTCAAAATCATTTTTACTTGAAATAACCTATTTTATAATGTATTCCGTGATTCCTATTTGAATACTAGGTGACAAAGTTCATGAGAGGGAAATGCATTTAAAAATGTTTAGAAAATTATAGGATTGTTTCAAAAATTTTCTGAAATGGAATGCAATTTTCAGCCCATTTCCTGGGTTTACTTACCATAGTTTTATTGTTTTACTTTGGGCAATTTGTGGGCATCTAAATACATCAATTTACTGACTCTCCCTCCACCGCCCCCTCCTAGAGAAGGTGTTCGTCACAGAGAACGACATCTGTGATGGTCACAGAGGTAGTAACAATGGCTTTGGGAAGGAAACTAGTGTCATTCATTCTCAGAAATCTAGAAGTCACCATCATATTACTTTTCTAAACACGTAAGAGAAAACTAAGGAGAAAGTAATGCATGATTCTATCGTGTTTTGAATAAGTTTACTTCTCAGAACAATACCTGTACATGCTTTGGTTTTATTCTGACATGCTTCCAAACGACGTCGTCAATGACAAGTTCTAAAGTAGAAAATGAAGTTATTTTAGAGCCAAGTTTTTTAATTGTGAGATTTCATTGTAATTTACAAGCACTCTTTTTTGTGTTAAGGAAACTTTTTTTTTTTTTTTTGGATCTTTGGGTATAGTCCAACCAACACCTTTGAGTAACTTGCTTTTATTGTAATTGTGAGGTAGAGCAACCCATCTTTAGCTGCCAATATTCCTCAGGTTTCAAAACAATTGCTATGGTTATAGAAACTAAGGAAAATAGAGTTCTAAACATAAGTGGGTAAATTTGTTTCTTAACACCAAGAAAATTTTTTTCTGAATTTTATAACATCCTGGATATATGAAAATATGTTTTTCTTGGGTTTGCTAACACGGAGCTTTTTAAAAACAAAAGGAAAGCTTTGGTGGCCATTTCTACCCCCCTCTGTTTAGCAGGTATCTACTAGGGCACCACAATAGAAACTAATAGGGTATTATTCTCAAGCTAGAATGAGGCAAGTGAGCCACAGATCAAGTTCAAAACCCATAGCCTTTAAAGTCGATGCCCATGGACACACACAGCCCTATGGCACTAATACAGAGAATCATTTTCCAGCTCTCCCTTCTTCCAAGTTTCTTCTCGAACACATGTGCTTGTTTTCCACTGAGTTCCATTTCACCCCGATCTCTTCTTTCTGGGATAGAAAAGGTGCTACCGCAGGCAATAATAGTGAGGACGCCACCATGCTCACTTATCAGTGACATTTCATCTAATAGTTCATTCGAAAATATTACCATCCTGCCCATTTAATGCTAATGCAGATGTGTTTGTGAATTCTCGATGTGTGTGCAGTCTCCAGGATTCTTTTTTAAATCAATAAATTTTATCTTAACAATCTGCGTGAACATTAACCAAAGAGCCAGAGGGAATTTCGTTCAGGCCCAGATGGTTTGTGGAGCATCTGGATTTGGAATCTAAAATCCTTCCTTTAGATCTAGCTGACGAGACTAGCCAAAGTGGATTACAAGCTTATTTCATGGGCCCATTGGGTAAATCTGTGGCTAACTAAATAATAACATCACTCAGCTTTTCTCAGACTGCATAACGTAGAGCACAAGTCCTAGGGATGTTAGTGGTGTTACATGCAAACGGGACACTACGATCAAATATGGGGAAACACAGACTTCACTAGGCTGAACAGGGTTCTTTACCTGTGGGCAATTTCTAGAACCTTTAACCCACCAAGATGCACTGTCTATCACCAAGAGGGAGATGCTTTGTGCACTGTTTCCCAAATCTACTTGATTCCCAAACCTTTTATTCCAGAGTGAATCTTAGGACCAGAGTTCCGTTAAACACACTTTGAGAATTGCTGTAATTCTTAAGGGTTCTACCAAAATACCTTTGCTTCTAGCATGTAGAGCCACAAGGTAAAAATATGTTGCTCTAAAGAAAAACATTATGGACTTCCACATTATTTTGATAAATTCTTAGAAATTACATTTCCCCTTATTACCTCATGGCTTTTTTCTAAAAGAGAGAGAGAGAAACTATCTAGATTAATGTATCCAAGTTCTTGAAACCAAAATTGTGGGGGAAATCTGTTTATTTAATGTGATTTTATTTTCATATTCTATTTCTATATTTTATTGTAAGTGAAATTTTCTATAAAATGATTATAGCATCACCTCTAAATTTAGATGTTTTCTCTCTCTTTTTTTTTTTTTTACTCTCGGCCATCTTTATTTCTCCTCCGTGTACTGTGATATAGAAGCATAAGGATATCGAGTAAAATGTGCTCTTAATTTTTTTTAACTCGTACCAAACGAGAAGTAAACAACACACATGCTAGTCTGAAAAACTGAACAAAGCATGAGTAAAACTTTCTACCATCCAGGGGCACTGGGTGACTCACTCTGTTAAGCTTCTGTTGATTTCGGCTCAGGTCATGATCTCGTGTCAGCTCCAAGCTGAGTATGGAGTTTGCTTAAGAATCTCTCTCTCCCTCTCTCTCTGCCCCTCCCCTACTCATGCACATGCACACACTCTCTCTCTCTAAAGAAAAAAAAAAAAAAACAGAAAGAAAAGAAATCTACCATTGAAGCACAGAAATATATCCCTCGAAACCCAAGGAGTTTCATACTAAAGTGAGTGTGACGCTACTCCCCAGCAGCTGCCCGAGTTCCCTAGTGAGCACCAGCCTTCATTCCACAGTGGTTTTCTTCCCCATTCCGGCAAAACTCAGACATACCAGTTCTTTGTCTTTGCACTTGTCCTTGAAAATCTTTGCTTGGTTGACTTGCAGTCATCTATTAACTTCCGGTAATTAATTTTTTATTCAACCTCTATTATAGATGTAAAATTCTATTGCTGTTCCCTATGATAGAACACTGTGGTTCCTCCGATCCTGTTGGAAAGACCCGCGGCCCCATCATTTTATTCCATTGCCGTAGAATTTTACTGTTTGAAGGAACCTTGGAGATCAGGTCACTCAGGGTCCCCGGGCTGCACTGTGCCTCAGCAGCCTCCGAAGAGCTGTTACACCCAGATTGCCACTGCCACCTTAGAGGGTCTGATTCACCAGGTTGGGGATGAGGCCAAGAATTTGCATTTTTAGCAGTTCCCAGGTGGTGCTGATACTGCCGGTCCTGGGAGCCCACGCTGGGCACCGCTATGCTAGAACATCCCTGGAGCTGGTGGGAGACCCAAACTGGGCAGAGCTCTCGGGAAGGGGAGAAAATTGCGATTTCTCCAGGCCTGGGTGCAGCCGAAGAGATGATGGATCCGTCGACCTCAGTGTTCATCAGGGGTATTCACCAGGGAAGGCTAACTCCATAACACACGTCCCCAAACCTGGGGCTTAACTGCCCATCGGGGACCGTTTGTGGGAACCACCGATCTAGTTCAGCGTTCTCATTTTATGTGCAAGCGGATGGAACTTGGGCAGAGCAAGTCGCACCCAGCTGGCTGCCGACTCAGGAGGAGTGCCCGAGGACCCTAAGAGCGATTTCACACTCCCCTCTCCAGCCTTCGTTACCTACTTCCTGCCTAGAAACGCAAGGCCAGTCATTTCTCAATAGTTACCACTATTGGCAAGAAATTTGTAAACATATTTCTCTCCTTACTGATTGGGTAGATTGATTTTCAGTGACTCTCTTCTCCCTACTTGCGGAAAATTCTGACACAGCTTTGCCTTTGCTCTCGGTGAGATTAAGCTTTATGTTTTTTAACCTATGTTCGGTTTTATTAATGGAAACTTCCCGAACGATCTATACAACAACTTTTTTATATTTTCTTGGCTTACGGCTCCTACAGGTAGTGGTTCTTACTGTGGGCTTAATGTTTTTAGAACAACCTATAACCAATATATTTTGCGAGCGCAGAAGGATTTTATTTACCTCTGAGCATTCCGCCGTATTTTTTTGCTTTCTCTTTCATGTACTTATCTTTTCCTTTCTACAGAATCGTATTTCCTCTAATAATTTGGACCGTTTGTTTTTCCTAATGGCAAAGTTCTCTTGCGCACACGGGAGGCTGCAGCGCAGCGGACGTGGGTGTGGCCTGTGAAGTGCGCATGTGCCATCTGCCAAAAACGTCTCTCTACCCTTTGTCTACCACGAAGGGACCCTCATAGGTGTTAGCCTAGGGCTACAGAGGGCAGCCACTTAAAGATGGGTGTGACGTGACCAAAAACAGCATTTTCTTCATCTCAGAGTTTAAATTGGTCCATCTGACCCTTACTGTGAATTCAAGAAACTAAATGTTCTAAGGTTCAGTTGCAGACCAACAATAAATGGGTTGATTTCTACTGGTCCTTGGGGAAAAGTAATGCATGACCCAGCTGTAGTATTGTTTGGGGGGAAGAATAGCATATCTTCTGACTAGCTTTCTTGTACAAGAGCTGTTCAGCGAATATATTTTATGGGGCAAGCAAGTCATTATGTGTAATACTAAAATTCAGTAACAGTTTAAACAGGCTCTCCATTTGCCAGTGGGTGAATAAAACCAAGATATTAGGGGTCATATTTGTTGCAAGCACATTTTAATAACAAGTGTGGTTATTGGAAGGAAAGGTGTGTTTTGTTCCTTATAAGTGATAAGTTTAACTTGATTTGAACATAATGAAAGACTTTCTTGAGTTTCATTAGCAAAATCAGTATCTTTCAATACGATCTATCAATATCCATACAAAATCAGTATCTATCAAAACAATCTATCAATTATCAATACAAAAGAGTAAAACAGCTTCAGAGTAAATACAGACTTCCATCTTCTCTGGGCAGAATGTAAGAGACCTGAAATCTTATCAACTAATGCAACCCGTCTAATTAATTTATAAAATTATAATTTATAAAATCACAGTGTAATCCTCACACAGGGCCCCAGTCATGAATACCAAGGTGGATACATGGATACTATTGATCATTTTTAATCCATCTTTGTAATTTTTTGTAACAGAGAACATTCTGTATTTTCAAAGATGATGGCTTTTTTCTTATTAATCAAAACTCAATTGTTAATTTTTGGTCAGTCAGCAGTTTAGATTTCCCTTTATATAAAATACACAAAAGGATTTTATGATTCAATGACTATCAATTAGTGTTGTTTCCTGTGCTGCAAAGCCGTTAAGGCTACTTCCACGACATGGATATGAATATTCAGGTACTTTCGTAGCAACAGCTTTCAGGGAAGTCACTAGGGGAAGGCTCTGTACCGTACGAGCACGTGTGTGCCACACACGCGTGCTTCCTAATCCATCCTTTCCTACCTTCTTCCTCTGCTTCAGAACCCGGCCCGGAATTTTCCTAACCCCATTCCTGCCCTTTCTGTCCTCTGGCCATTCAGAAGACACCAGGAATTCCGAGATGTTTCCAGAACTTTGTACTTGTTTCCCTTCTTCTCCAACTTCCCTTCTTCTCCTGTCTGCTTAATTGATCCGCCATTTATTCAGGATTGAGCTTCTACCGGTTATTTCCTATAGCTTCCCTGATCCCCTTCTCTCCCCACGGAACAAGCCCGTTGTCCAGGGTTCCCACAGCTCGCTGAGCACACCCCTATCCCGACTCGTACCCATTGGTTCTCTCTCTCTTTTTTTTTAATTGAGCTATAATTGACATATAATATCGTATTGTTTCAGGTGTATAAAATATAGTGATTTGACATTTGTATGTATTACAAAATCAGTCTAGTTAATATCCATCACTACAAGTAGTTACGAAATTCTTTTTTTCTTGTGATGAGGACTTTAAGATTTACTCTCAGCAATTTTCAACTTTGCAATACAGTGTTATTAACTATAGTTGCCGTGCCATTACATCCCATGACTTCTTTATCTTATAACTGGAAGTTTGTACCTTTTGATCCCCTTCACCCATTTTCCCACCCCACCCCTTGCCTCTGGCAACCACCAGTCTGTTCTCTGTATCTATGAGCTGGGGGGTTTTGTGGCTGTTTTTGTTGTTCCACACATAAGCGAGATCATATAGTACTAGTCTTTGTCTGACTTATTTCATATAGCATAATGCAACTTGAGGTCCATCTATGTTGTTGCAAATGGTAAGATTGCATTATTTTTATGGCTAAATAATATTATATATATCATTATATATAAATAATACACAAGTATACTAATATATATTACTGTATTAATATAAATAATATATACTAAATATATATTTAGGTTATATAATAATATTATATATATATATATATATATATAATATATATAATCACAAGGGACACAGGTTGTTTCCATATCTTGGCTATTATAAATAATGACTGCAGTGAACATAGGGGCACAGATATCTTTACAAGTTAGTGAGTGCTTTTGTATTCTTTGGATAAATACTCGGAAGTGGGATTGCTGGGTCATATAGTAATTCTATTTATTTTTATTTTTTTTAATGTTTATCTACTTCCGAGAGAGAGAGGTAGAGGGAGTTGCAGGGAGAGAGAGGGAGACACAGAATTGGAAGGAGGCTCCAGGTTCCAGGCTCCGAGCTGTCAGCACAGAGCCCAACATGTAGCTTGAACCCATGTACTGCGAGATCATGACCTGAGCTGAAGTCAGACACTCAGCGGACTGAGCCACCCAGGCGCCCCATAGTAATTCTATTTTTTAACTTTTTGAGGAGCCTGCATACTGTTTCCCGCAGTGGCTGCACCAGTCGGCATTCCCACCAGCAGAGCAGGAGGGTTCCCTTTGTGCCACATCCTTGCCAACATTTGTTACTTCTTGTCTTTTTGAGGATAGCCATTCTAACAGGTGTGAGTCCTATCTCATTGCGGTTTTGATTTGCACCATTGGCTCTTGATTTATCTGTCTACGTGTCTGCCGCCCCCATACCTTGAAAGCTCTTTGGGGGGAAGAACGTATCACTGTACCAGACATAGAGTTGATGCTCAATGTTTGCTGAATCCGTGAATGTGAACTAGACTGTGTTCTGTGTGCAGAGTTACCCCGAGCCACACCCCTTCTCCAGTGCAGGGCAGCCCCCTGCCCCTGTCCTTGCTCCAGCAGGCTCTAGTCTGACCCACCCTCGCCCTGGTCCACTCAGTCTCCCAAGTGACCATTCTGAAAGTCAGATTTGATCCTATCTCTCCATTCTTGCCTATAGAATGAAGGACAAGCCCCTTAAAGTGACAAAGTCATCCCTCCATAATCCCACACTTTACCTCATCTGTGCCAGTTCTTTCTCCATTTCATGTTCCCAGAATATCCAAGTGCCAATCTGTAGTGGCTCCATGGCCACCCAACGCCACCTCTTGCCTCCATGCTGCAATCCCACTATTGCCAGCGATTGAAAAGATTTTTCTCTCCCCTTCCCACCTTTTTCCCAGTTAACTCCTCATCATCCTTTAAAATTCAGTTCCCAAGTGATCTGGTTGCCTGGAGCCTACTGAGAACTCCTCACCTGGGTTCAGGACACCCCTTTCTTACAAGACCACAGGTACATGGGGTCAAAATCAACAGCTATTGATTAGACTGGAAGCCCCTTGAGGCAAGAGGCACTTGCCTTGTGTCTGTATCCTGAGGTCTGGCCTATAGCCTGTACCATAATTGTTGGGAAACATCTCATGAACAAAACTGTCCTGAGGCTCTCATGCCTCATCTTTCTTTGAGTTGGGGATGACTGTAAGTAAATGAGGCACGGGCGGGGAAGGAGCGAGCCGTAAGTTCCATAGCTACAAGCCAGAATAATACCAACTATTGTACTGTGGCAGCAACTTAGTCTTTAAAAAAAAAAAGTATAGCCTCGTTTCTTTCATCACAGGAGTGCTCGAGACCACTTGTTTAAACCGTATGATAGAATAAAAAATACAGAAAGAGTAATTCTGAAATATCAACAAATTCACCTAACTAATGTGCCATGACAATGGGCAATTGGTAAGAGCAGCACTATCGTATGTAAGTAAGAAAATAGCATGAAACTCAATAAAGAGATAGATTTTCAGGTTATTAAATGGAGGACTAGACAGAAAAGGAAATGAGATGTGTAAGCTTGGGGTAACACAGTATTGGGCTGCATATAACTTGGATAAAATCTGATTTCGAGTTGGTGTGTTTTCATAATGCCGATCTCTCTACTTCAAAATCAAATGCATTGGGTTGAGTTAAAAGCTAGCGTTTCCCTCCCCCTGCCTCCACTCTGGGCTTGACTATTTTATCAGTAAATTTAAAAATGAAGAAGAAATGCATCCTTTCAGAGAGCTTCCTAGTAGTTTGCCATGAAATCACAGCGTGCTGGCCACACTTGTTTATTTCCTTCCTCTCAAGTGTCCCCGCTCCCTCCTTACAGATCTGTCGATCATCCTGCGTTACCTGGGCCCGGACCCCTTGCAGGATCTACCTTTTTCTCCAGGGTACTCGTAGAATATTCTCTAGGGTGTCCGTGTCTGCTCACAGAGTCCCCTCTGCCCACCTGCAGTGATGCCCAGGGTTTGTGAAGCCATCTGAGTAGAACCTCACTTCTGTCTCTGTCTCCAGAGCCTCCAGGAGCCATAAAGCATCTAAATGCCCAAGTGGCTGGACACCTCCTGAAAATCCGGCACAGCGAGACTGCACAAAGGAGAGCATATCCGTCCTTAACGGATCCATACTCTGTCACCTGGCCTCAAAGCAGCAGTGTTTATGCCCAGGGACAGATAGGTTCATCCTCATTTGGGGAAACAGCCCCCTCTGTTCCCACCCATGCTGCTGGCTACATGGGCTTTGCTCTGTCTAGCCCAGGAGACTGGGCTGAGGATGTAGACTCCCAACAATCCCCTCCATTTCCACTACCACAGCCCAACGATAACAATATAAAAGCTTCATTCCCTGCCTCCTTATCCTGCAGCTCCCAGGTAACATCAAACCTAAAGATCAAGCCCTCCAGCCCGCCCTATCAACACTCAATTCCAGGCATGCAATTTCCAGCGACATCAGGGGTTTGGGGTCCAAGATGTCCAGGGAATCGCTGGGCCTTCATCTTTAGATGCTTCCATTACTGTGTTTTATATCCTGGGGTATTCCAGGATTCCTTGCAGGAATCCGCATGAGCACCTGAGAGGAGCCTTAAAGTGCTGACTCACAGGATGAAGTCACAGGTCAGGGATTTATTCAAGAATATCAGGACTGCGTCACCATGTCCGAGGCTCTGGCCAGTCATTCCAGCATGGTGTGAGAGACTGTGAAGCGTGGTGCTGTGTTAAGAAGGGGAAGGGGAAGGGGAAGGAGAAAGAGGAGGAGGAGTAGGAGGAGGAGGAGAGAGAAGGAGAAGGAGGAGGAGGAGGAGGAGGAGGAGGAGGAGGAGGAGAAGAAGAAGAAGAAGAAGAAGAAGAAGAAGAAGAAGAAGAAGAAGAAGAAGGGGGGAAGGAGAAGGAGAAGGAGAAGGAGAAGAAGGAGAAGAAGAGGAGGAGCAGTTATTTAGACAAATTCTGCCAAATTTGTACCCTTTTCTGTAAATATCTTCCTGGCTCACCTTGCCACCTCACATGGTGGAAGGGGGCAGGGATGTCTACGCAGTCTCTTACAAGGCATTAATCTCATTCATGAGGGTTCCACCCTTGTGATGTAAGCACCTCCCAAAGGCCCCTCCTCCTGATACCACCATCTTTGGGGGTTGAAACTTCAACATGTGGAGGGAGGGGGGCACAAACGGTACAGACTACAGTCACCCAGGCAATCTGGCTCCAGAACTCAGCCTCTTAATCCTTCCAGGGAGAATGGCTCATCCATTGCCAGTCGCATTTCTGTGCAACTCTGAGCAAGTGAAGGGGCAAAGCTTCAGAGCTGCTCGTCCCAGGTCTCTTTGGACCCACCACATCTCTCACTGCCCCCCACTCCAGACCACCCCCCTCTTCAGGTCTGGATACCACTCCTTACGCAGCTCGTCTCTTCCTCCTTCCCTTGCCTTCCCTGGTTGACTAGAAACCCCATGAGGGGAGAGGCTTCCCCTTGTACTGTGCCCACCACTTGGTGGGCACTAAATCAGTGTTTGCGGGATGAAGACATTAGTGAAAGGAAGTGATGTTTACACTGTAGCAGGTAATGATAATGTTCCACCTGGGTCCCCCGGGCTCCCTTTGCTGTGAGTTGCCTCTACCCTTTTGGGGGGTTTTCAGCAACCAGCACCTGCACCTCTCCTTCCATCCCTCAGCCTCCAGTATGCACTTTACTCCAAAAGCAAAGAACCAACCGTGCCAAGGATTAGATTTCCAACCCATCCTTGACCCCAGGGGCTGTCGACTCGGGTGCCGAGTGAGAACATCCAACTTCCTTGCCTTGGGCTGGGACAGCTCTGAAGCCTGACTCACACTCCACAGCCCCTACAGGATCAGAATCCTTCCCTTCCCCATCCTGTTTCTGGGGAACCCAACTTCTAACATTAGGTCATTTAAAAACTTCCTCCATTAGCAACTCTTGCTAGAGATTAGAGGATTATTAAGAAGATACTATACTTGCAGTTTTGTCACAAAATAAAACTTATTCGAACACTCTCCTGGAATCAATGTGGTTTTACACTGATGAACCGAAGATATTTTAGGATGTTGTAGTGCCTGGGTCATTGCTGCAGACCTCAGGCGCTTCAGCCGGACACTTCCGATGGACAGAAAGTTGGATGGTCAGGTTCTCTGCAGGAAAATGGGCAGAAAGTGAGTGGCAACACGTGGCTCAATATTAAAACTCACAAAACTGATCTCTGTTATGAGAGTTTTGTAACATAATAACCATGAGACCTATGGGGATACCCTCGTAGGATAAAACCCACATCAAATAGGTTGTGGAGATAAATATGACCAGCCCTCCAACATTTGTCTATGGTATTTCCTTGACATTGTATGAGAAGACTTGAGGGTATAAGGGGAAGCACTGATTTGGTCAAAAGGGTCCCAAGGGACCAAGAGACACATTTTTCACATCTACAGCATAAGAAAAGTCAAGGACCCAATGCATGTAAATGAACTCGGAAGGCCACATTTGCCCTCCTGTTTCTAGGCAGCCGCTGCAAGTCACTCAGACCATAAATGGGAGTGAACGGTGATGAATGCATTTATGAACATCCTCATTTAAAACAAATGGTGCCACAGTTTCGGGGTTCTAAATTGAAAAGTTAGTAGCAAAAAGAACTGCTCCAAAATCCATACTCTATGAAATCCTCATAGCTCATGAGGAGAATGATAAAACTATAGATCATGGCCAATTATGCTTCAAGGAAAGGTTTTAAGCCTGCTGCACTCATAAGTCCCTCTTGGAATAAAGGCAGAAACATAGAACATAATGTCATGTAAGTTGCCTCATGCTGCTATATTTTTGTACATAAGATTCCTAAGAATAGAATACTGTAGGGGAGTCTGGGTGACTCAGTTGACTGAGAGTCCAACTCTTGATTTCGGCTTAGGTCATGATCCCAGGGTCATGGGATCAAGCTCTGTGTCAGGCTCTGAGCGGCGCATGGAACCTGCTTGAGATTTCTCTCTCTCTCTCTCTCTCTCTTTCTCTCTCTCTCTCTCCCTCTGCCCCTCTCCCCTGCTCATGTTCTCGCTCTAAAATAAAAATAATTTTTTTAATATTTAAAAAATTGAATACCATAATCAGCAAATTTTTTCATGAATTGTATTGTGATTACTAATGCGCAGGTTCAAGAAACCTGAATTCTTTACCAGGCTGTAGGTTGTGAGTCATTCACAGAGAGAGAAGGTGGAGCAAAGACACCCCTATGTCATGTAGTCACATAATTTATGCTGACTTTTTTTTGAGAGAGAAGATGAAGCAAAGACACCCCTATGTCATGTAGTCACATAATTTATGCTGACTTTTTTTTGAGAGAGAGAGCCTCAAGCTCGACCTGAGCTGAAATCATGATGTGAGCTGAAATCAAATTGGACACTCAACGAACTGAGCCACACAGGCACCCCTACAGTATTCTATTCCTACGAATCTTATTTACAAAGATATGATACCCAGAGGGCACTATGGTGACATTTGTATGGTGTCATATGTATGACATCGTCTAAGAGTACTCTTGGAAGAGACTCTAATTGAATCTTTTCTTCTCATTGTCACTTAGTCTCATTGTCACAAAGGTGTACACAAAGCAGTGGAGATCTGAGAATATGGATTTTTTTCCTCCTTATGAAATGGGCACTAATATCCATATTGATGTGTGGGTGTAGAAATAAACCATTGCAAACAAGCCATTGGTAAAATGAGTTTACCAACCTTCCTGTTTGCCTTCACTCCCAAATCAGCAAGCATGGGATAGAGTCACTCACAATATTTTGACATGAGGCAGGAATTAAACGCTAAAAGAGGCGTCCTTGTGGAAACCTAACAAATGTTATAAACCGAGAATGAGGATGAAATTCTGGAAAGAAGGTCTCCTTTCACTGGTCTGTGATGACCAACCCTGGCCTCACAGGCCAAACACTGCTTTCTCCATAAATTTCTCTATAAACAATCAAGTATGAGAAGCCCAAGACAAGCAGGTAATGTCAGGTTTTCAATTCTTCTTTTTGATCTCCTCTAGCCTGAAATCTTTTTAAGTGGCCTCTTTGTCTTTTAAATCATGAAACCTCATCTGATAATCACATTAGTTAGCTAGGAGCTTCCTTCAAGCTCCTCTGTAAGAATAAGTAAAATAAAACCAAAATACAGGTAAAATATAAAAATAGAGAACACAGTTGCTGTGTCCACATTATTTCCAAAGGGAAAAGATATTTAGACCGGTGAGTTCTAATTCTGATTAACTGATGAGTTCAAAGTCTTTGTGCACAATACGAACAGTGAGAATGATGGCCGACACTTATTAAAAACATAACATATGCCAACTATAATTCTACAACTTTTGTGTGTAGTAGCTCATTTCATCCTCATTGTAACTCTGCGGATGGTGACATCTTTATACCCATTTTACCCATGAGACAATGAGACATGGTTTACTTAGTCCCAAGCCAAGACAGTCTGGTTTCAGAGCCGATGCCCTGCCCTGTGGGCATGGATAGGCATGGCTCTGGGGACCTTCCTTGCTGGTACAAAACTATTTTTAGTAATTATTCTATTATTTTATTCTCTAATGCAGGGGACCATCTTAAGAAATTAGTGTTTCTCTTAGTAGGTTTTTTAAGACTATCTATGAATTATACAACCATAGCTTGAGGGATTCAAGGCCCAGAATCCATTCGGTAGAACATCCAAGGATTTGCAAATCCTTGCTTTGGGAGCTTCCACATTTATAAACAAGCCTGCGCCAGAATTCAGCATGATTTCCGAGTGGGACTGTGGAAAATGCAATATGTAATACAATCAGACTTCATTTGGGCCATCCTTTGCTGCTGAGGCACACTGGCAATGAAAGATCTGAAGGCATAAGCTTGGCAGTAATTTCAAAATATCCAGTTGGTCCTAGAATGTCAACATGCTCATTATGTACATTTGTTGTGCCTGGGCTCCCCGCTGTCCAAATCCACCCTGAGTCTCCAATCAAGAAGAGATAGTGATAGGAACACTGCTAATATGACATGACTGGGGACAATACAGAGTGACATGACCCGAGGTGATGAAGGGAACATGTATGGCTTCCCGACCATTCCCTCCCCCTCCCTGCCACATATGTTGATGCATATTACATCCCTGCCTTGGCAGTCACAGGCAGAAAAGCCCAAAGATATTTATGAAGCTGCATCCATCAACAACACCAATGGCCCACCTGAAATGCTGTCAGCTTGCACACTGACTCGTACCCACCATCTGCATGGGCCACAGCCCCTCGCCTTCAGTTCTAGCTCTACGTCCAGGGGCCAGCAAGGCATCTCCCCAGAGCTCCCACCCCTTTCCCAAAGACCTACGGATGCAGGGCAGGCAATAAGAGAGTCATCAAGTCGGCATTTGCTCCATTAAGAGGGAAAGACAGCAAAGGGAGGAGACTAGGACCAGGATATAGAGGAAATAAACATTAAAAATCACCAAAATCTGTATATTTGTGGTCGTCAAAGCGACCTTCCAGAGCGGTACAAGGATACCCACTCCTGGCTCCATAACACAAAGGCTCAGAGCCTGCCCTTAAGTAGCCACTTTGTTTCATATTCAGAACCATAGTTGACCCCTTATATAATGCCTGAATTTACAGCAAATACATAGGACCATAGCTGAACAGTACCCTCATGTCCTAAATGGGAGGAATTCTCCAGTATTATATCCAGAGAGGAATTCTATAATTTCCTATTTGAATTTTTGATCGATCGAGGTGTTAGGGAAATATTTTACAGTTTCTAAAACTACTTACTGTCTCTTCATTAAATAGGAAGCATTTGTCTGTCTTCTTCAGAAAACGTTCTGCATGTCCTGATCTAAATTTTGCACCTGAAATTCAGGACAGAATGGCCTATTCAACACTCAAACCAAATTGCATGTGATTTAATTTTCCTTTGAGATTAAGAAACTTATCTTGAGATCTCTCTAAACCTGGGAAATTTCATTATAGTTTTAACTTGTATTGCTTAAAAGAAGGGTAAACCAACAGGTGACACATGAGCCGGGGATGGGATACCAATAGGTGGTGTCCATCCTAGAAGTTTGGGGAAGATATTCCCAAAGAATCTTCTCGCTTCGAGAGTGAAAACAGGAACAGAGTACAGACTCTTTCACCAAGGGTGGTTAAGCCAAAAGCAGGGAGAGTTTTCACGTAACCATTCACCACGATTTGCCCCCTCTACACTGTAAAAATAGGAAGCCAAGAACAAGGCCAACCCGCATTTTAAATCCCATGGTGGCAATCTGGGATAAGACAGGGTTTCTTTTAGGCTGATGAATGAGAATTTTTTTTCTCCTTAAAAAGAAAATCATTCTTGACTTTTAGGAGAGAGATAAAGGCAAAAGACACAAAAAGTAATGAGCTTAAAATGGATTTTCACTTCTTAAAAAAAAAAAAAAAAACTCTACCAGGTCAATGGGACTTCTGTAGAACCAGTTACGTGAAATTCGGTTATAGATTAATAAAGAAACCAAAGAGATAAGGATATCACATTAATGGAAAAAGAATTATTAAATTTCCATCCTTTTTGATGTTTCCTCTGACTGTTAGTATTCCCGTCCTCATCAGGTGATAGGAAACTCTAGGCAAATGTCCAAAGGAATTGGAAACTCTAGGCAAATGTCCAAAGGAATTAAGTAGTAAAATATGTTTTGAGGGAAAGAAAGGGGGAAGGAGGAAAAGAAAGAAAGAAGAGAGACCGAATTGAGAAAGTAAAGAAGACAAGTAGAAAAAGAGCTTCCGGGACCTGCATTAAGTATGGCATTAATTTTTGTCCCACCAAGTCTTAGTCTTGGCAGGCTTCCGCTCAAATGCAGGAATTTCATGGATGTGGGAACTGGTGATGGAAAATGCATTATTATACACAACAATCGTTGTACTTGAGAGGAACTATATGGAGAAAAAATAACACCCTAGAATAAATACAAATGAAATTCATGTATCAAAACCAATACTGTGAAAATAGTTTAAATGTTTCTTGAATTTATATCTAGTCATTAACCTAAATGCAGATTTTAGTTCAAGCTACACTTCTGCCTCATGGTCAGAAGGCCTGAAAACCTGTGGCGTGGAAAATTGGCAGGATAAAGAATATTGAATTGGTCTCCATGGAATAACAGGTTTTGGCAGCTATAACCTCCTCCTTGAGTGGGTCCCCCCCAACCCAAGTCAAATTCGCCTCTGTCTTTCCTTGTCCCAGGGAAGAGACCAAAGGAAGGCCATATAGTAGCTAAGACAGCCAGCAGATAGATGTCAACATGGCCATTCACCAAAGGACCTTCCTCATTGGCCTTGAACCCCATGGTCAGGGTGAGCCCCCCAGCCGAGAGTCCCAACCCTAAACTCACCCTCCCAGAGCACAGAGGCTAGAGGTTTCCATTTCTACTGACTTTGGTTTCCTTCTTCCTTGGAGAAGGAAGGGAGTGAGGCATCCTTCTTACCCATTGACCCTAAGAGAAGCTGCACTTCACAAACGAAAATGATAAATTTATTTGCAGAAATCCTTCCCCTCCAATCCTCCTCCCAGCCTATTTTAATCCACATCTGGTCTGCTTACCTCAAGGAAAGGAGATGTTCCCCCAGAGTTTTATTTAAGCTAGAAGACAAAATCCAGGGACTTCTCCAAAATCATTTATCTACCCAGCAAGACCCTCATGGCCCGCCACAACCCTGGGGCCCACCTCACTCTCTCCTGGGGCTAGTCCTCAACCCAGGCTCCACGAAGCAGCCCAGTGTTGGCGGAGACTCTTTTCTTTCCAGCCTCCTTTCCAACCGCCCACCCCCTCCCCAAGAGCCCACGGCTTCAGAGGGAATGGTCGCCAGGCTCCCTCCGGTGGGTCCCGGGGCCCTTGCATGAGCCAGTTGAGTGAGAACTTCTCCCCCCACGTGAATGTTATATCCGTGTGCTGTGTGCCTCGCTTGGTGGTTCATCCTGATCTTTTCTCTCTTTGCAGCTGGTTAATAACCCACTAGCAAGTCAGGCTGCAGCGGCTGCAGCCGCCATGGGCTCCATAGCAAGCTCACAGGCCTTTGGCAATGCCCTCTCCAGTCTTCAGGGGGTCACGGGTCAACTAGTTACTAATGCACAAGGACAGGTGAGTGGGAGATGGGAACAAGAGTGCATTTTTATGGCAGATTGAACTCGGAAAGGAAATGAATTTCTTTTGCATGACAGTGATATGTAACCGCATCCATTCGAGGAGAATAAATAATGTTTACTAGCAATGTCAAGAATAGGAGAAGGGTTGGGAGGTGTTTCTATATTTTAGAAGCGAGATTTTTTTTTCCTTCCTCTAGAATGTCATACATTTTATTTTGTTTTTATTTCTGTACAATGGCTCTTGTTCTGACCTTAACTGAAGGAAATCCTTTTCATTATGAGGCATTCTTTAAAAAAAAAAAAAAAAGTAAATTTTAAAAGTAAAATTTCAGTTTTGCTTATCGATGGATTTATTCTTTTTAAACTTGGGCAGTGGGGGAAACTGGTAAGTTTCCTTCCCTAATTGCTCTAAGACTTTTAAACTAGTCCCAAGCATGCCAGTTTCTGAATGTATGGGGACCTGACGGAAAGGACCGGGTAGTCCTGTAAGAGAAACAAAGGAAAGGGGGAGAGAGCCTCTTGCTGATTCTCCCGGAAGCTTCTGGAAGTTTCTTGTATGTGTATTCCAGTCCACCAGGGCCATCAAACCTTCCTCATGTCATGGGCAGCGTGACGGTTCCCTTATACCACTCTTGTGCCTGCGTCATGGTCCCCAGGACACTGATGAAGCTTCAGATGAGGGCGGCTCCCCGTTTAAGAGCCCAGTAAACCTGAAAGCTCCATGAAGAGCAAACTGGAGTTAAAGCTGTGGGTATCAGAAGTGCCCTCTGTTCAAAGGCTTGGCACAGACCCTCAGTGGTTAGGGCACCTTGATCTCAATTGTGGCCGTTGCTGAGGAAGGAGCACAAGGTGGAAGACGCTTGCGTCCCCTCCGGGATTTTTCCTCCCAGACTTATTTACTCAGCAGTGAGCTTACGGATCCCTGCTTGGCCTGCTCTGTGGAGAACAGGAATTGCGGTGTCTCGAACCCCGTTTTTATTTTACATAAAGAGTAAACAGAGATGCATTATAAACTAAACCGCCTCAATCTACGTCCCAGGGAAAAAAAGCTGACCTTGTTATATTTCCTGGGCGGGTGCAGGATTGTCCCGTCAGAACCCCGGGGGCTGAACGATGGAGCTTGTCAAAGAGCAGCCCCAGGTAATGAATCATCTTATCACAGGTGCACACCACACATATTAAAGGAGGGTTGTATGAACACCGTGCCCTCCACAGTCACCTCTCAATGTCGGCTTTAACCCTTGTTCCAATCCCTTTTCATCAAAGGATCATTTTATGCAGCCGGCTCTAAATGGAGGCTCTCAAAAGCCTATTAAGATTTCTGGAGGGACGGGGTTTGGGCGTGGAGGAAAAGTTGGTTATAATATCTATAACTCATGCTCGGATCGGGTCGGTCCTGGAAGCTGCTTCCTAGGGTTATGCCCCAAATGGAACACCCCATTTCCTTCCTGCCAGGCAGCTGGCCCTTGAGATGTAAATTTTAAGAGATCCGGATAGAGAGCATATCCACTGAAGTGGATTTCCCCCTGATTTTTCTGTTCCAGTGTCCAAGTAAAATGTACCACTGTGCCCCACCACTTGAGAATTTGTGAAGGAGAAAATGCTTTATTGCCTAGAAGGAATTATTAGGAGTATATTCTTCTGGTGATTTAATGGCTGGCCATTTTGCCAGTTACAAATCCATCCCCTTCTCAGGGGCCAGAGTTACAGCCTTGGCTCTGTTTGGCCTCGGCCGGCTCGCGTCCCAGGGGTAGCTCTGCTGGCCCAGGGTTCCCACAGGGAAATGAGTTTTCAATTAAAACCTTGATTCATATTCTGCATACGTAGAATGACTTGATTTTATTTTAAAATTCTTCTGTTTTAGAAACTGTGTGGATAGTTGTTTTGATATGGTATACAAATCTCCTAACGTGGGGAAAAAAAAAAAACCTACATTCCCAGAGGAACCAATATTGCCCACTCGTGATGTCTGAGAGTTTTAGAAACATGCCAAGGGTACCATGTGCCAAAGCTACTCCCATTTCCAAAGTAGATGAATTGGCCACGTTCCCATAGCACTGTGTGGGTTGTTTTTTCTTTTTAATCTTTGTAATATAAACACAATCATCTTCCCAGAAAAAAGTGGATGCCCTGAACCTCTTAATACAAAGATACTCATGTGAACCTAAGGAGGTGGCCAAAGCACACCAAAAAAGAAGGGCAAACAGTATTTGGGGTACGTGTGTGTGCGTGTTTGCGCACGTGTGTGCACGCACGCTCCTTTCGCTTGTATTAATGTGATACAAAAAATAAGACCACGTTGGAATCAGGTTAATACAATTAGCCTTACTCAAAAAACCATGTAAACTAGAAATACCTTATCCAGTCCATTTTCAATCCCTTAAAAATCTCCACAGAGCTTTCCCAGAAAAGGTACAAACAGAAAGCTCTTAATATATTTATAGATTCTTTCATTTGAGTTCTTGACATCAACTATTTTTTACACTGAAAAATTTGCCCAGAAGTAATACCATTAAAATATATACACCTATGTTTGAAAAGCGTGTTTTACGCCTCTGACACCTTGGGGAGGTCGGGCTGTTGAGGTTTCGCAAAAAACCCTGATCCTTGCTCCCTGCTGCTGAGATTCTCTTGGCTACCTGGAAACCAAGATGGGACTAGCCAGGAAAGAACCCTCTCTGAATTCTGGTCTGCCTGAGACAGAGTTTAAACTCCCCTTTCTTCTCATTTTGGATCTGGGGGCAATCAATGACTTAGCGTCCCTCAACTAGAACCTCACCCTCGAAGCTCAGCTCTGAGGCAGCCTCTGTGAGGAGGCCTGTGCCGATGGTGATTCCAGGTCCTCCTACTCAGCGGGGAGGATGCCCACCCCACACAGAGAGACATGCCCCAGTCTCAAAAGGAAGAAAACTCACCCCCTGGGACTCTCGGTTTTGTTTCCTGGTCTTGGAATCTGATTGTTTCTGTTTACTAGATTTCAGCACATTTAAAGGGATGGGAAATCTCCGTCTATTTAAGGTCTTTTATTTCCTATTCTTTTATTTATTTATCTTATTTTTTTAAGTTTATTTATTCATTTGGAGAGAGAGAGCACACAAGCAGGAGAGGGGCGGGGGGAGAGGCGGGATTCCCAAGCAGGCTCCACACTGTCAGCGCAGAGCCCAACTCAGGGCTCAAACTCACGATCGTGAGATCATGGCCTAAGCTGAAATCAAGAGTTGGACGCTTAACCGACTGAGCCACCTAGGCGCCCCTGCTTTTTTTAAAACAGTACTTATCAGTTCATTCTCTTACCTCTCTGATTCTGCCATTCACTTGCAGTTAATACAGCATTCAGACACTCTTCCAAAGAGTGGTTAACTTTAACAGAAATTCTACGTTCTAAAGTCACAAAGCACATATCTTACCCAGGAATGTTGAATATTTTAAAATTATATCATACCCAACTTCGTTCTGAGGGAGCAAGTTTCCTGTTGGTAGTTGGCGATCATGAAATTTATCCTGATCATCGCAGGGCTGAAAAGAACATCCTAGGGCTCTTTGCTTACCAAATCAGGACCTCGTGTGAGTGTGGAAACCAGACAACGGGATGAGCACCAACTATAGACTTGTTTGAATCCCAAGTCAGCCAGTAACTGACAAGCTCTGTGACCTTCAGCAAATTACTCGAGCTCTCTGAGCTTCAGTTTCACCATAAAATAACTATAGACATAAAATCTGAGTCCCGAGATTATGAAGATTAGATGAGGTTAGGTGTGTAAAAAGTGTACCATAGTGCATGAGTATACAGTTAAAGACTCATACTCATAAGTGGCTACAATAACTATCATCATCATCATCATCATCATCATCATCATCATGGTTTAGAGTCTTGTCTAGCATTTTCTGGGAAACTCTCTTTGGTTTGGATATATATAGCAAGAAGCAGTACAGCATACAGGCAAGAAGAATGGCTTCCAGAACCAGACAGCCATTCATCGGCTATTGGACCTCGGGCAATTGACTTACCCTCTCTCGTGCCTCAATTTTCTCATCTGAAAACTAGGAATAAAAATGGAAGCAGCTTCAAGGATTAAAGAGCTTAGCACGTAGCCGGGCACAGAGCCATCATTCAATAATACTTACCCTCAGCGTATGCTATCTGTGATTATTAGTCAAGATTTTGTGCGTTTGCAGTTCACACTGAGGTGTGCGGAGTTTGAGAATGTGAGAATCTCATCAGAGGAGAACATTAAGTTATTTTAGGGAAATCTTATCCTTACCCTGGGAAGTTCAGTAGGGGTGTGTGTGTGTGTGTGTGTGTGTGTGTGTGTGTGTGTGTGTTCTTAACACTCATTCAGTGAGTGGGTATGTTCAGGATTTGGCAAGTAGATTTACCATCGATTTGTTCAGCTCTAGAATTGGCTTCCCTTGTGCCCCTGGCAATATCTCCTTATTGGCATTATTGCAGAAAAGTAAAAGCAAATGAAATTTCATTTTATCCTGGGGCTAAGGAAAGCATTTTACATTTTAACTGAAGCTCAGAATGTTTCCTGATGAAATTAGTTCTCCACCACTGTGAAATTTTCTTAAGTGGCAACAAGTCAAGTCAAAGTCCCTCCCTCCCTTCCTTAAAGAGCCAGTTAAGTAAAAAAAAAAAAAAAAAGTAAATTAAGTAAATGAATAAGCATTACTTTTTCTAATGTATAGAAAGAAGAAAAAATTAAAAGGACTCGCCCATTCGATTCACTACCCAAGAATACACCCAGCATCATATGAATAAATGGTGGCAGAGCAGAGCGCTTTGGCAAGACAGAGGATTTGCAGTAGGTAGGAGCTCCCTCCTAAGAGGACCACTGGCCATAATCGAAGAAAAGCGTCTATTGATACAGTAGTAACCTATGCACTGTAGCTTAAAAAGGACACCCTTGAATGTGCAAAACCGCGGAGGTGAGTTGCCTGTATTCGGCAGCCCTGGGCTGGAGGAGGGCAGGTGGCGAGGCGGGAATGTCACCAGCACTGTGTTTGCGCACACGGACTGGAAGACCATTCTAGTATCCTAACTTTCAAATACGTGAAGCATACTTGGCTTAGAATTGAAGGAACATGATGCTTACTCACCTTGGGGCGGTCCTCTGAATTCGAATAGTCAAAAGCTAAGGAACATGTCTAGAAGACTGTAGAGCAGCTAAGGCCATGGGCTTGGAAGGAAACAGGTCTGATTGGAACACATTTCTAGCTAAGTGGTCTCGGGTAACTTATAGAACTTTCCTGAGCCTCTGTTCTTTCTTCATCAGTAAAACGGGAGTCGTAAGATGTGTCACATACGTTGTCGTGGGGTTAAACACGACAGTAGTAGGAAATGTGTCCAGCACAGTGCCTGATATGTCTTAAGTATTTAATAGATTATGTTAATGTATCAATAAATTAATGTTACAGCTTTTTGGAACGAAGAGCCAGCAATGGAGCCTGAACTATGGGTTGCTAAAGTAATTCAACACATAATTTAAATAGAAAGATGAGAATCTTTTAGAGAAAAATCACTACACGTTGAATGAAGATGAAGCTATAATAAATGCAAATCTCAGCCAAAGAATTGAGATATAATGAATTTATTCAGTACATGTCCATTGAACCTCTCTGTGGGTTTTATTAGATCTCTGCAGGAGAACAAATAAAACCATAGCTGCCCACGTTTGTAAAACTAATTTCAAACCCTGTGCCAAGGAGATAAAGTGTGTAACTTTGACAATGTGACCAAAGCAAATGAGGTATGTTAGACACATCCAGCTAAAGCCAGTTGATCAGGAATTTAAGGAGTTTTGCATACTCTTTTATTTTATTTTTTTATAATAAAACACAATTAAATGTATAAAAAAGTACAAAAATAACTTTTTACCAAAAAAATTTCAAAAAGATCCTTGCTCAACCATATTAATATAAGATTAACATAAATGTTAAGATATTAACATTTTTCTATATAAGCTTCAGTTCTCTTGCTTATGTTTAAAAGAAATAAAATGTGAGGGATAAACCTAAGATCTTGACACTTTCTCCCCTCCCCCCTCCCTTCCCAAGGCGATATTGTGATAGCATTGGTAATTCCTTTAATGCAAGTGTTGCATCTTTACTGAAAAATTATATCTCTTTAAAAAGGTGCAAAATCATATGTACAGAGTACCATTTTAGTACGAACAATAGAGTATACTGTTTAGACATTTTGCATAACTAAGAATCAAACATGTTTTGTTGAAAATGCACAATAGGTGTCTGTATACTTTTCCCCAAATATGAACAGAACAATCTATTTAGGTAATGGTTTTGGCCATGTTTTCTAAACCAAAACTCAAAACAGTCTGACAAAGGATTTTATTTTCTCATTTGCAAATATCATAATATGAAGTCTTAAAAAGGTGTAAAAATTCAATCACACACAGTGGAATGCATTTCAAATAAGCATTTTTTTTAATCGCATTTTTTAACACTTTTAAAATCCCCTCTTTCTAGAGACTGGGAAAGAAATGTTCATGGGGTTAGTAATATTATAAGAATTTTACCCTGGCTTCATCTCAGTAATAAAGATGAAGCAGTAACAACAATAAACAACCTCGATCTTTCTACTAACATATCAAATTCCCCCTTTGTGCCCAATTGAGAGCTTTATTTCCTCATTCAGAAGAGGCTATTGCATTAAAGCAGCGTCTCCCTAAGTGTGCGCCTCGGAAATGAACGAGCCCCTGGAGACGGCGCACATACCAGGGTTCCCGGGCGGGACGTGGGGTGGCGCCGCGCCGCTGGCTCCGCGGCTGACGTGTGCAGATGGGGCCGGGCAATTCGGTTCGGACCCGCCACGCACCCCTTTCGCTTTTCTGATCCTGCTTTCCCCGGACTTCCTGTCTACCCAACATTTAGTAGAATCGACGTGGGCAAAGCACACTTAGGGAAACGCCGCGGGAAGTCACTTCCTATCCACGCTTTTGACCCTGGATAAAGATTTAAATCAGAAAGGAGCCCCCTCCTGGGCTTCGCGCGCTGCGGTCTGGAGGACGCGCGCGCACCTGGCAGCGCGCTTGCGGGGAGCCCGAGCGACAGGTCAGGGCCGGCTGGCGGGGGTGACCCGGGGCCTGGCCCTCGGGTCCTGGGTCCTCGCCCTGCTGAGGAGCGGGGCGCCCTGGACGGTAAAGGGCGCTAATGAGCCCTGGTGGCCCTGGGATCCGCGGCGATGTCCGATGTCGTGGGAGGTGGGTCTGATGAGAAGCCTTGCTTCGGCTGCTGACACGCAGGCCATAATCGGGTCTCAGAGCCGGTCAGCGCCAGCAGCAGAAGCGCACTCTGTCCCTGGTCATGACAGCGAAACGTTCAGCCCAGACCGTCGCTGCCCTGCCAGGGGTCGCCCCTCCCTCTGCTCTCCTTCTTGCCCCATTTTTAAAATGAAAGGGTTAATCCCGTTAATGCTGTCATCCCAAAGAGCTAGCCAACTTGAACTAAAACTAAAACGCCCTCTGAACTCTTTCTCCCTGCCCACCACCCCTTCGCGCAACCCGTCGCGTGCAATTAAAGGGATGGCCATAAATACACAGTAAAAAAAAAAAAAAAAATCTGGGTTTAGGAGATTTCCCCTGCAGATTAGGTCAGAAGAGAAGCAAGGTCTCTCTTATCTAAAGCAGAATTTTGGATTGTGCTGCTGTTGCTGGAGTTGTTTTTTTTTCCCCTCTAACCACTGCATTTAAAAAAAATTCTTCTTCTCTGAGTATTTGTTTTCCTGGAAATAGGGAAATGTGTTCTTGTGTAGGCTCCTCAGTAGAGAGCGGGCACATCCTTTGTGGCTAAATAGGAAAGGGGCCAGTTAAGTAATGCAGCAACCTAATTAACAGCTGTAATTCTAAACAGGTAATAAGTTACCAACCAGGTGCTATACACAGCCGGCTCCCTCAGCTGGTCTGACTTCTCCCATCTTGGTTTCACTAGCATGGTGAAACAAAATAACTACCACAAATCCTCATGTAGCTCCTTTCATTCTGTGTGTGAAGTTCTAGAACCATATGAGTTCTTAGGAGAGCTTTAGGTTTAGCTGAATATTCCTTTAGGCCTAGTGATTTCTAGAAAAAGAATACTGGAATTACTGATGTCTCCTAGGCCCTGAGCCTTCACCAGGGGGCTGGTATTATCCGCGATCCTGCCGGAGCACTTGGCCATATCTGATTATCCCAGCTGTGCAGACAGCACACTTTGAGGATGACACCTTTAGGAACCGGGCAGAACTGATATCTGAGCCTGGAGTCCACACCCATCCTCCCACGCCACCCTCATTTGCTTGGGGTTAGTTATTTGGGTTTTTTTTTTTTAATGTTTATTTTTTGAGAAAGAGAGTATGAGCAGGGGAGAGGCAGAGAGAGAGGGAGACACAGAATCTGAAGCAGGCTCCAGGCTCTGAGCTGTCAGCACAGAGCCCAACATGGGGCTCGAACCCACAGACTGTGAGATCATGACCTGAGCCAAAGTCGGAGGCTTAACTGACTGAGCCACCCAGGCGCCCCCTCACTTGCTTGGGTTTAAAGGCCTAGCTTCATTTCCCAGATGCTCCATTAGATAGTTCACAAGCTCCCGAAGCTCCATGGCTCCGTCTCCAAATGGGAACTGTAATTCTTGCCCTATCAACCTCAAAGATCTCTCTGGAAGGTATATAAACACATACACCGGAAAACTATAAAAAGCTGTAAGCCTTGCCAAAATATGTTATTTTAATCAATATTCTCACCGTTACTATTTTTGCTGATCAAAGGAACTGGAGAAACACATTCAGGGAAGTCGCTAATAGAGCGATGAGTAATCTTGGGGAAAAAAAAGACCTCCACTTGATCTTGCTGGGGGAAAGTCAGCCTCAAGGTCTGGGGGACTAGAGGCCACCCGCCTCCAGCCTGGCGTCCTGGCCGTGAGGGAAGAGGGCATGGCGCGTACCTCCTACGGGCGCTCCCCAAAGTGGGCCTTTCTGGGCCAAATAGGAAACTCTGCCTCAGTGAGTCTTCAGTTGGGGCTTTTTGTAGTATCACACAGCAAAATGATTTTGGAATTGAGGAAGCTCCCAAAGTGACAAGGCCCTATACATTTCTATATCCTTCCCTTTGGAAGCTATCCCTCTAAAGAAGTAAGCCCTTCCAAAGAAAAAGAGAAATATCTAATACTGTATTACGAGGCTAAGAAACCACTGATGTTAGGTTAGACCATCAATGTAAGAACAGCTTTTTTTCTGAATGGAAGAAAATACTACCATCTTTTTTTATGGTTATTTTTTGAGAGAGAGAGAGAGGAAGAGAGGGTGCGCATGAGATGGAGAGGGGCAGAGAGAGAGGGAGACAGAGGATCCAAAGCAGGCTCCTCACTGTCAGCACAGAGCCCGACGTGGGGCTCAAACCCACAGACTGTGAGATCATGACCTGCACCAAAGTCAGGAGTCAGACGCTTAACTGACTGAGCTGCCCAGGCGCCCCCCCCCCAAATACCACCACCTTAAACAGATATGTCAGTTGTTAGGGCAACCTAATTTCACAAATATTAAAAACAGCAAAAAGTGCGGGAGTCCTATACTTGAGGAAACGTGTTATTTATTTGATAAGTAGCCTTAACCAAATCCAGTGTCAGAAAGACTGTACACTGGGCTGTTGATGATGACTCTCTTTCTGGTATTTAGATTTTAGTAAAAAGTCAAGGATGGAAGTGAAAGCCAGTTATGTCTCAGTTTTCCCAACTAGAGAGTGAAAATTACACTTGATTTGGGGCTGAGGGCAAGAAAAGAGAGGAAGTACTGAGTTTTGACTCAGCTTCCCTAGAGCAACGCTAACTTTTTTAGCGAACAATTGTTATGGTTAAGCAGAACATTATTAGAGAGGGGAAAACCTTACGTTCACATGTGAGATGCATTTAACCTCTAAGTCAATGTCCACTGGACGATTTAATACCCCATGTGCCCACAGATGCACCCCAACTTCTTTATTGACCTGTGAGTTGTTGACATGATGCATTCTTTTTTTTTTAAGCCTTTATTTATTTTTGAGACACACAGAGAGAGAGACAGAGTGTGAGCAGGGGAGGAACAGAGAGAGAGGGAGACACAGAATCCGAAGCAGGCTCCAGGCTCTGAGCTGTCAGCACAGAGCCTGACGTGGAACTTGAACCCATGAACCGCAAGATCATGACCTGAGCCGAAGTCGGACACTTAACCGACTGATCCACGCAGGTGCCTCATCACAGTGCACTCTTCCTAGATACATGGGCAACATTCCTCAACTCATACACCAATAAGAGAGAAATGAGAAGTAGATCAGAAATAGGCAAGAAAGGAAAAGTCACAACTCAGAACACCAAAAAGAGCCAAGTTCAAACACACAGAAGTAGGGCTTTGCACAATCCAATTGAATTTAATGCATTAGCCATAGAACATTGCTCCAAACTCCTATTCATCCCATCCACTAACCTGACTCAGAATGACAATAAAGTCAAGATGTGATACGGCTTAGAAGTGAATGGCATCGATCATGCAGCACACCAATAACACGCACACACAAAACCACGTTGCACATTCCCTTGCTCTGACCCTTATCAATAGATTGTCACAATGACCCAGTCTCTCAGAGTCACAGAGGTGGACGGTGCTCACATGACAGGCACCCGCGGTAAACAGCACAGGCGTTCAAGTTAGACACCAACCCCCAGCCAGGCAGCCGGTCTTCCTCAGCGGCGGTTTTCGCTTCCATGCACTGACAACAATATCTTCCTCTCAGGGTCATTAGAGGGATTCATACTAACAATAATACAATTCATAAATTCCTGCCGTCGAATGCACACTTTCTGCATACCTAAGAGTTCTGAGCATCCAATATATTATATTATATAATGTCACCATTGCCACGGCCATGGAATATGGTTTATCCCTATTGTACAGATCAAGAAACTTCCAAGACCACCCAACTGGAAATGGCAGGATCCAAACTCAGTTGTGTCTGATATCAGAGATCGCTCTTAACCGCTGTGCTCTAATAATAGTTTAAAACTTTTCGCTTCAGTCACTGATGTATCCCAAGTGGCTAGAATAACACCTGGCCTCCAGTAAGCATAGACACAGCAATGAAATCTGCGGAGGGAATGAATAGAGCATGTCAAATATGCGGATATGCTATTCGATAAGCACTTTACATACATTCATCATTTCATTTCATTCTGACATTGATCTGCACTGTCATCTCTAATTTACAGCTGAGGAAACAGATTATCTGGAAAGTTAATCAGATTCCCAAGGCCACACAGTTAGCAAGGAGGAGAGTGGGGATTCGAGGCCACACCTGGCTGCTCTCAGCACCATGGGAATAAGTGCCGAATACCGTGCCTGCCATATAGCAGCCTTTCCATAAATATTGCGTGCTCCTCGCCTGTATAGATTTTCATCCACTTAGGGCAGGTGATCGAAGATAGAGTCTGTTTACTATATGCAAGTTTTTTGTGGAAATGCTTTTAAGCATCCAGCATTACTGTACCTGATGACATGGCATTGTCATTTACTTAACTTTCTTCAATTTTCTAAACTCCTGATGTTTCAAGGTCGTTGGAAAGAGTAAAAGTAATAAAGGATGTTAAATGCAAGTCGAGTTCCAGCCCTGGCGCTTAGTGAGTAGCAAGCGAGTCCCGCCTCTCCCATCTCCATCCCTTGACCACGAGCATCTTGGAAGCCATGGTCACTCCGGCATGTAGAAGGCAAGGCTGACGATTTTTAGTCTGACGCCCGCGTCATGAGTAACAGGTGAAGCTGACTCCCTTGTTTTCTCCAGATTGCCAGCCACAGAAAGCGGGCGATGTCTAGTTTGCCTCTATACCATGACCGTGTGGCTGCTGGACACAGTACATGTAGCATCCCTTCTCCTTTTAAGAAAATGTTGCACTTCATTTAATCAAAAGGGCAGGGCCACTGGAGTATTACCCACTGGGTTCTTTTAACTATGTTGGTTTCCTCGATGCTCTAGAATAAAAAACACTTCTATCTGCCTTCAGTAAATCTGCAGGCGATGTTAGCAAGCTAACCAGGCAACCAAAAGGAAGAGATGGAGTGATGCGTGCAGCTAGAAAAACAAAAATCTGTTTTAAATTCGCATGGAAGTTGAGGGTTTGATTGCAAGTGGATTTTAATGTAGGATCTTTTAGTATCATCGAATTATAAAGGAATTTTTTAAGTTTTTTAATATAAAAGGTGACATCCTTAAGAAGAAGATACTTAAATCAATTACATTTAAAAGGTGATACGCATGGGGTACCTGAGTGGCTCCGTCGGTTAAGCTTCTGACTCTCGATCTCAGCTCAGGTCATGATCTCACGGTTCGTGAGTATGAGCCTCACATCGGGCTCTGCACTGAGAGGGCAGAGCCTGCTTGGGGTTCTCTCTCCCCCTCTGTTTCTGCCCCTCCCCTGCTTGCACTCTAAATCTCTCTCTCTCAGCATAAATAAACATTAAAAAATAAATAAAAAGTAAAAGGTGAGATGCAAACTACTTAGATGAACACAAAAGGGAGTGACATGCATTCCGAGAGCTCATTTTGAGTTTTTGAGATCACAAAATCATATAAGTTTAAAAATATTTTTATTTTTATTTTTTTAATATTTTTTTTAAATTTTTTAACGTTTATTTATTTTTGAGAAACATAGAGACAGAGCGTGAGCAGGGAAAGGGCAGAGAGAGGGAGACACAGAATCTGAAGCAGGCTCCAGGCTATGAGCCGTCAACACAGAGCCCGACGCGGGGCTCGAACTCACAGACCGTGAGATCTGACCTGAGCTGAAGTCGGCCGCTTAACCAACTGAGCCACCCAGGCGCCCCTATTTTTTTAATATTTTTGTTTAAAACAGAAAGAGAGACAGAGTGCGAGTGGGATAGGAACAGAGAGGGAGACACAGAATCCAAACGGACTCCAGGCTCTGAGCCGTCAGCACAGAGCCTAACACGGGGCTCGAACTCACAAACTGTGAGATCATGACCTGAGCCAAAGTTGGACTCTCAACCAATGCCCCTACGTTTAAAAATATTTTAAAAAGTCAAGTTCCTGCTCCTCTCAGCTCACACAGAGATAAGATAGTAGAAGTGGGGATAGTGTTGATGGTTTTACATATTTGTTCCTACAGACTAGAACCTAGATGAATCAGAATGTACTAAGGACTAATCCTTCTCGGAAAGCAGATTCGATACCAAGCCCATTGCTAAAAATGCCCTAAATTTTTTGGAGAAGTTAAGTAGATTATTTTACAGTTAGGGATTAATAGTTTTGTGACTAATGCCTCAATTGTTCTTCAATGTAGGCATCACTACACCAACTTCTACATTATTTAAAATATATATGTACAGTTTGCATATGATTTCATCTGGCATACAGAATATATGAAATGTATTCCTGATAAGGCTATCTGTCAAAAATAGCTTTCGAAATTAAAAATTCCAAAATTCATACTGTTGGTATAAATTCTAAAATTTTTAAGCATTTTCTTAGAGAGAGAGTGCACGAGCAGAGGGAGAGGGGCAGAGGGAAAGAGAAAGAATCCCAAGCAGGCTCTACACTCAGCGCCAGGCCTGACGTGGGGCTCAATCCCATGACCCTGGGATCATGACCTGAGCCAAAATCAAGAGTCGGACACTTAATCCTACTGAGCCACACAGGCGCCCCTAAATCATAAACTATTGGGCTTAGAACAGGACAGTTGAAAAATAAGTAGAGTGGTAGTTTATTCATAATGATAAATTACATTTTTCCAAGACCAAATGTGAGGTGCTAGAGTTCGCGCACACACACACACACACACACACACACACACACACACACACAGACATTTACAATAGAGGCCCAGAACTATGAGACGCGGAGACAGGATGCGTGCAGTGGTCGTCTCCAATGACACCCATTCAAACCTGCCCGATGGTTAGGGGTAAGAACGCAGGCTGGTCACCTCTGAAAATGAGGACACCATCTTATGAGAAAAATTCATCAGCGTCATTCTAATGAGTTATGGTCTTTGTTGTGAGAAATGAGAAATTCCGTGGTCTCACCCTGAAGAGCATTAAAAAACACATTATTAAGAGGAAATTGAAAAAGTAATATATGTTACAGTGATGAGGACAACTTTTTTTCTGATTGAACGGATAGATAAATACTGCAAGCAAAGATCAAAATACATTTAATTTTGCCACAACAATGGATATTTTTCTGCACAAAAAGCTTATGAACCATCCTGGACTCATGAACTTGGATGGTGATAAACAGATGCATCTTTAATGACACTTGGAGTGGTTTCGTTCCCTACCCTTCTTTTTTTTTTTTAGCTGCTTGTTTTGTTATTTATATTAAATTAAATTCAGCTTTGCAGGCTGAATGCCTTCAGAGCACTAGGTCGTGCTTACCATGGGCGGCCCTTTCTTGAGCAATGGCCAAACATTTCCTTCACCAGTTCAAGTTCCTTTAAAGAACGTAGAATATTGGAGATCACTGGTCCCCGGTTTAGGGTTTTTTGTTGTTGTCGTTCTCATTGCTATTGCTCTCCCCCCCCTTCCCATCTGAGAAAGAAATATAAAATATACAGTTCATAGGTCCTGGGCTTCGTTTAGGGATGTTTACTAAAGCCTCTAAGGAGCAAGGCTGAGTCACACTAAAAGGTGTTCTCCCAAGCAATAAATAACATTAATCTGATTTAGTCTCTTAATCTGGCATCGGCAGGCGGAAGCAGAAATACTTCCCCACGCACTAGGTATTTTTTGCTGGTATTAAAACTTACAGTCTTAGGCAAAGCCATATGAAATCTTACGAAGTTGGCCTTTCTGCAAAATGATGGCTTCACTACAGTTATGATCCTCTTTTGAAGGGATAAATAATGTTTTCGGAATTCCAAAGTGTTAGCAGCTGCAAAGAAATAAATAGTAGTCAGAGTTTAATTTGTAGTCGTTAGGGGAGAGGGGGAAGAGATCATGAAAGAACAAATGTTTCCAGTTCATCCGTAAGAATTTGTCTCTGCTCTCTGGTGCGTGGAACGTCCTGAGGGACAAACATGCCGACTTTTAAAACGAAAATGTAAAACCTCTTCAGAGAGCTGGCAATTGGAGCCATGCATCATATTTACCAACATTCCCATTTCCTACCATTGAAAATAAACAGACTGGGACGCCTGGGGGGCTCCGTCGGTTCAGCGTCCGACTTCCGCTCAGGTCATGATCTCACAGTCTGTGGGTTCGAGCCCCATGTCCGGGCTCTGTGCTGACAGCTCGGAGCCTGGAGCCTGCTTTGGATTCTGTGTCTCCCTCTCTCCTTGCCCCTCCCCCACTCAGGCCTCTGTCTCTCCCTCTCTCTCCCTCAAAAGTAAATAAACATTAAAAAATTTTTTTCTAAAGAAAATAAAGTGAGAGGCCACAAATCGAAACCAAGGCTTCAAGTTGCTTTTGTAGGAGATGCCACACTTGCCCTTGTTACAAATTCACTGTGGATTGAAATATGCATTTTTTAAAGAAATTCCAGTGAGGATTCTATAGATAGGAAAGTTGTAGTACATTCATAGATGAAGAAAGGGGGAGCTTCTGGTAGCTGAACCAAGATGGCAGAGTCTTAGGATTGCGCTGGGGCCGCTGAGGAGGAACCTCGTTCTATGCCAACGGAAGGGCATTCGCCACTGTGTGCCCGTCACTCCCACTCTCCAGGGGGAAACCAGCAGTTTCAGTGCATGTCCTCGGGGACCAGATGTCCCAATGGCTCTACTGCGACCCACTCCCCTGATAGCTACCTGATTGCCACCTGACTTCTTCAGACATTATAACCAGCAAGTCGCTTTACCATCAGAGTGATTTTAAAGCAAAATTTAGGATCGTCAGATATTTCTCAGACTCCCCAAAGCTAGAATAGTGCCTGGCACTATAGTGGGCGCTCATTAACGGAATGTGGAAATCCAATTTTAATAATAGCGGCCTTCTAAGATTAAACAAAAACACCTGCTACTCTTCAGGAGAAAATAAAAACCTCTTGCGATGAAGGGTAAATTCAGCTGTCCAGTGACGCATGTGAGCATGCAAATAGTCAGTCCTCAAAAGCAGGGACTGCGAGAGATCACCCCAAGCCAGTGACAACTGCAGCCGTTTTCCCAGAAGGAGAAAAGAGCTTGTGGAGCTCATCGGTGGCAGGGGCTTTCGCGTTATATAATCGATGCCTTCCCAACCGTCCTGCCCACTGGGAACCTGGGCTTTCTTCTTCACGGGCAGGTTGCTGGTGCCATAGACGGCAAGATTTGCAGAAGGCTCTTGTTAATCCAAAGAGAAAGGACTTTCATGAATTCAGATGGCTGGGTGATTTCTCGGTCTTCTTCCTGAGAGCAGGTGGTATGGCCCAGTGCTGGGCACACAGCAGGCCCCCGGAAGGCTTTGCAGAGTGAGTGAGTGAGGGAGCGGAGTAAGGGATCGGTTTGTGCATGAAGCAAATGCAAGAATAAAGCAACGCCCTTAATTTTGAAGCCATTCAGAAGGAAGCTGAAACATTCAATTGCCTGCCTTTTCCAGATAAACTTGAAGAGCTTCTACCCCTTTGCCAGAATCATCTACAGTTACCCGAATCCTCCACTCTTTCTGACAGTGAATGTTGCCAATACATCTGTATTATCTCTTCATATAAATATACTTTTAATATGTAAAATGTTAATATTTGTATAATCAACCAAACTCATGTACTCAAAGCCTTTGAGTATATGCTAACCATAAGTGATAAATTTCCGAGGAATGGGCATGGACTAAAGTGGCAAGTTCTCCACCCTTTCCAGAAGTATCTCCGAATTTCGCTTCCCTTGCCCGAGGAAAATTGCATCTAGTGCTGAGAGTCTTGTTGATTTGGGCTTTCCTGGGAGAACCTTTTCTGTATCCCTGGGTATTTCTGTCCAGTCACAGATAAAGCCAGTCAACTTTTGATTCCACATCGTGCCCAATCAAACCTTGAGCTAATGTTTTGCAAAATTGACTCTCTCTCTCTCTCTCTCCATTGTCTTCCTCATCCCTCCTTCTAGTTAAGTAGAAGCAGAGGGACAGAGGGAACACAGCACCGTGGAGAAATAAAGAACTCCCAAATAATCCAGAGCTTACCGATGTACTTTTTAGCAGAAGTAAATCTATCATTCAGATACAATTTTAAAACTTGAGTTGATGGCAGACACCTATACTGTGTTTGAGAAAAGGATTCATTTCCTGGACACTGAGCCCTGCCTGCCAGTCGCTGCAGAAATAAGCCAGATAGGCAACTCCAATGACTCCACTTAGTTCTTATCTCAATGTAAGATCCCCTTACACACATTTAATTTAATCTTCTGATGATACTCTGGATCACAATTTGTATTCCATCAATGTTTCCTAATGCTTGAGTTGGGAACCCAAATCAAGGAGAAAATAGAAAATGTCACATTTAGGGGCACGTAGGTGACTCAGTCGGTTAAGCGTGCGGCTTTGGCTCAGGTCATGATCTCGCGGTTCCTAGGTTTGAGCCCTGCATCGGGCTCTGTGCTGACAGCTCAGAGCCTGGAGCCTGCTTCCGATTCTGGGTCTCTCCCTCCCTGTCCCTTCCCTGCTTGCACTGTCTCCCTCTCAAAACTAAATAAACATTTAAAAAAATGTCACATTTACAGTAAAATATGCAAGAACAGATCTTACAATGCGTCTTAAAATTAAAAATTAACAAAAAAAAAAAAAACCCCACACCTGCATCCGGAGTGTGGAGTGGGCCAGATTCAGTTGTAGTGTCACTGTAATAGGAACTGTCAACAGTTCAGAACGTGGCTGCGGCTGCTGGCTTCGTTTTGACACTGGACTCAAGAAGGATTCAGGTCCAATAAGAATGATCATTGTATCAACTGAGTTGACTCTTACCTGGGAGGCCTGTCAGCTCCCTGAGATGCGGAGTTTCTTCCACAGTGTCTGCTGCTAATGGGCCGCCTAACCAGGGTTCCGGCCGTGCTCTAGAAGCGAATCATTCCTTATAAGACGCCTTTGAAATTGACATGATTTATCCTGTCTTAGATCATTAAGATCGAGTGGGACCCTTTTCCCCCCACCTCATCACTTGGAGTTGGGAAACAAAGGCTAGACATTTGATGTCTTCTTCCTCCACAATTAAAGACTGTGTTCGAGAGTGAGTTTGGGAGTTTGGGGTAGCTTATGCTAATTAAAGATGAGAGAGGAAATGGACACCCGTAATGCACATCTTTAGCCTACTTTATAAACACTGCTGATTGCCGATGAGAATAATCTTGCTAAGATATTCTACGTCAAAACTCCTCCTGACTCTTCCAATCTTCCCTTTTGTTAGGTATATTACTATTTTCTCCTTTGGTGGGCACGGGATTTCCCTATTGTGGTTTTCAGGTTTTCAAAGGCGCCAGTAGAGTTTCATCAGCAAGGGCCTTGCAATAGTATCCAGTTTTAAGTGGTCGGAAGCTTCAACAATCAATGCTATACATAGAGGCAAATCCCTCTCAGAACTAAACTGAATTCCTAGTTTATAGGAAGGTGTATATTCTGCTCACAATTTTAAATCCTCCCTTGAGTAGCTTGATAAATCCTCTCTGCTCTTCCAAGTCTCGTTCTTGCCTTCATTTCTCCTTTCCCTTCCAAGCATTCTTGGTTAACAAAGTCCTGTGCCCCAGTTATTCACCCTAATGGATAAGCTAAAGGCAGCTCGTATCTTTACCTGTTTTTAAAGTTATAGATAGGAATGGCTTAGAAATTACTTGCTAGTATTCATGATTAACTCGTGTTTATTTTTTTAAGTTTATTTATTTATTTTGAGAGAGAGAGAGAGAACACATGCACATGCACGAGTGGGGGAGGGGCAGAGAGCTTGGGGGAGGGGGGGAGAGAGAGAGAGAGAGAGAGAGAGAGAGAGAGAGAGAATCCCAAGCAGGCTCTGCACTGTTGTCGCAGAGCCTGACACGAGGCTTGAACTCACAAACCATGAGATCATGACCTGAGCCAAAGTCAAGAGCTGACGCTTAACCAACTGAGCCACCCAGTCACCCCAAGTCATGTTTAATTTATACAAAACCACTTAACTATGGGTCCAAAATGCTAACATTGGAAGAAAAACAGAGATGGTGCATTTGTCTCACACATGCAGAGCTGGGACAGCCCAGAAGGGTGGGAGAGGCGGAGAGAAGGACCAGTTTAAATCTCTTTGTCACATAACTGGCGGTACCAGCCCCCTTCCCACAAAGCTGGGGAAAGAGGACAGAATGGCACTCCACAGAGTATAAGCACCAGAGCCTCTCGCTGTCCCTGTCACCCTTTTCAGTGGCCCTGGGCTGTCCCCTCCCTTCGGATTAAAGCTCAGGCCCTTGCCCCACTACTTCTCTTAGGCACTCAGGGAAACAGTCTTCTACAGTGACTGTAATCTGGTCCCTCTGTCGTTCCTTGTCGGAATGATTCTCCTCTCCCCAGCTTGCGACTGTGTTCCTGACAGGACAGGCCGAGGTGGGGAGAGGACAGATGGACATAAAAATGGCTTTTTTTTGCTGAACTGTCATGAAACGGCCTCTGCTCTCTGGGTCAGCAGATGGTTCAAGCCAGCTCTCTCGTGAGGTCTTCTGAAGCCCAGCCAGAACCTTCCAAGGGCACAGGGCTATGGACAATGTGCTTCCTTCCAGCTGCACACTCCCCCGTCAGGGACTGGTTTTCTCCAGGTCCACTCTTCTAGGCTCGCTCTGTGATGCTGTCTCAGTACACGTTCCCCAGGGGGTCCTGAGGGACGGGATTTTAAATGGCTCAGACCGGCGATAATGGGAACAGGGAAACCCTCGCATGACTTTGCCTGCTCTCGGTGGGAGTATAGCAAGTGCCAGTGCAGCCCAGCCCTCACTTTCTGTATCTCTCCCTGTGCTTCTCTCCGTCTCTGTCTCTCTCTCATCCCTCTCCTTTCTCTTCCTTCTTCTTCCTCGCTCTTCTGTCTTTTTCTCTCTTCCCTCCTCAGCTCAACAGACACCTCTCACCTTTAGAATCCTCAGGTGTGTGTTCCCCAATCCTGGGGACAATATTTACTCAGCCAACTTCTTTAACCTGGAAATGAGGAGAAACTCCCCATGCCCCATCCCTGGAGGTGAGGAAGACCCACAGAATTTCAAAATTTTCCTGTGTGTGTCCTCTGGGTTCTGGAATTGTCTGACTTGTTTTCAGCATAACAGTCTGGTCCTTCCTTGAGACTGCAACCTCTACTGAATGTTGGTGCTTCGATGAAACTTCTAACTTAGCATTCTATTAACTACTCCTTTCTTTTCTTCATGATAAACTGTTTTCAGGGTGAAATCAATATCCAGAAAAGTACAAAGGAGCTTATACAAATTAGTGCAAATGCCAGGAGTTGCCACACAGGCACGGAAGCAAAATCAAGTTGCGAATGAACATTTATCGAACACCTATTTGGTTGGTAAAGTAGTATTCAGTGATTTGTGTTCGTTACCCTATTTAGTCCTCATAATATCCTTACAAAGTGGACATTATTATTCTCATTTGACAGATGACCGTCCTGAGGTTCTAGGAGGTGAAGTAATTCACCAACAATCTCTCACTGGTTAGTGGCAAAGCCTGGCCTTGAACCTGGCCAGTGGGGAATTTTATTCCTCTCTACGCGCACCCTAAATTCTGTGTCTCTTCAATGGCTATTGAGATTTTAGAGGAGAGGATTGATTTTATTGATGTTATTGCTGTCTTTACAATATCGGGTTTCATGCAAATTATCTTTCTCTTAATGTGACTGAATGATCCGGACACCTCAAATTCTTCGCTCTTGTCTGTGAGTGTGTTTCCACAGTTGAAAACCAATAGCAGAGCACCCTAACCCGAACTGACAGTGGGGAACAGTGGGTAAGCAGGTATTTATTCCCAGGGTATTTATTGAGCGCCTCTCAATACCCACAACACAAGTGTCAAAATGTGCACCTTAAATTCTTGTTCATTAAAGAACTATGTGTCATCCTTTTTTTTTTTTTTTTTTTGCACGTCGGTCTAAGATAATTTGTCTCACCTCCTGGACTTCAGCAATGCCACTGAGCGTGCCTGAGGCACGTTGCCATTCCGTATGCTCATACCCAAGCCAGACATTGTTAATCACTGGTGGTGCTGTTTTTTTCCTGAACCCTGGAAACTTCAGAGTTCGAGGAAGCCACGGCCAACTGGTTGGCGTTGCCTGCAAGATTAAATCCAATTGTCCTTGGTTGAAGTGTCGTCCTCTACCGAACCTCATCTGCTTACCTTCATGCCTTTATCATTGTCTGGTTCACGTTCTCTGCTAAAGCCTCTGTCAACATCCACACCTCTCTTTTTCCCCATCTTGGACAAAACTAAGTGCCAGGAGGCATGAGACTGCGTCTTGGAAAAATTAAGTTAGTTTGGAGAGTCTTTGTATGCTCCTACCTTTCTTGGAATCAGCCTCCTAACCAGAGCTGCCGGAATAATTCCGAGCAGGTTTCGCCTCACAACTGGAGCACAGTGAGACTAAACTGAATGTGTTGTATAAAGACAAAATCATCCCTTAAAGAGAGAGAGAGAATGGCCCTTACCAGGGGAAGGCTGTTTCCGTCCTGGTAACAGGAGAGCCCCCTCGCTCTGCAGTGCTCTTTGTTCAGTGCTAGTGTTAACAAAAGGCTCTTGACCAAAAAGTGCTGAGGTTACACAAATATTTGGCAAAGAATTGTCTCTGCTGATGGATTGGAGATGCTGAGAAAGTCACCGATTTACAGCATTGATGGATTTCCTCTTCTTAAAGATATGTGCAACAAAATTACTTGTCAATTTGACATCTGCAAACACATTCTCCGCAGCAGAGTTTAACAGCATGTCATAGACAATTACGACATGTGGCCCATCAGACGACTTGTCTGGATGCCCGGGGCTTCCGTGATTCCACCCTTAGCTGCTGCTGACGACACTACATGTGGGCAGCGAATAAATTCAAGTGCATGTTACCCTCCATCAGTCCGAATTCATCCCTACTGAGTACCTCAACCAGCCTGAAGTCCATAATGGCACGGTAATGATAACCGGGTGACCCTGAATCGCTGAGTTGCTGCAGTCCCAAGATAATCTTTTTTGATGGCTAACGTCCTAATTGCGGCTGAATTAACGACAGTCACTTTTATGTGTAAGCCACCCAAATTTTTATGGAAACAGGGAATCAGGTGCTGTTGAATACTAGCAGTCATCTTAACGATATTTTTTTGGTGCTCTTGGGACACGGGCTTTATTCTCAGTTTCGGTTTATGCTCCTAACTCCTCTGAGGAAAAAGACAGGGGGACATGAGCAGCAGCCACCAAATAAGTCCCCTGTCATAGAGAGACCAAAACTCCTTTAGGTGGAAAGTTATCATTTCAGTACCAGTAAGGGCCTCGGCCTGGTTAAAGCATTCATCAGAGATGAGTCATTACTGTGAGAGCCAGGGCGAAGACATCGGGATCATTGCAGGCGACGCCTGAGCTGTTTGCTGTGGGATTGATGGGGCAATAACTTCACTCACAAATTTCTAATGTTGCAACCTAGGCATAAAGTAGGCCGTGCTTTTTGACTTGAGGTGGAAGTCAACGAATCCAGCCACCCTACGTCAAGGATTCGTGGAGGCATTTTGCGTCACACTTGGTCACCTACGATAGCATTCTAGCAACTGATCTCTTGTCTGTCGTTTCTCGTCACTTCGGTCCATTCTATCCACACCTTTGTCTTCACGCCTGAAGTAGCTCCATTTCAGGGCTCCTCCCCACCCCTCAGAAGCCATCGCTGAAGCCCTTTACCCAGTTGGAATTTGACCCTTCCCTGGTGACCTGTCCCTGCTCCATTGTCTCCACCCTCTTGCTTAAAAACTAGTCAGTGCCTCGTTCCCCGTGTTTCTCACCTCCAGCTGGTCTCTTGGTTGGAGTAGTTTCTCTGCCTTGCCAAATCCCAACCAACCTTCGAGACTCTGCTCTACCCCCATTTCTTCCATCAGGTCTTCCTGACCATCCTCATATTTCTTCCTCTGATGTCACTCATTCATTCCCAATATTCCTTTGAGCACCCACCATATGGATATAGAGATCTTTTTTTAAAATTGTTTTTAATGTTTATTTTTTATTTTTGAGAGGGAGAGAAAGACAGAGCATGAGCAGGGGAGGGGCAGAAGAGAGAGAGAGAGAATCCAAAGCAGGCTCCAATTTCCGAGCTGTCAGCACAGAGCCCGAAGTGGGGCTTCAACCCATGAACCACGAAATCATGACCCAAGCTAAAGTCAGGCGCTTAACCAACTGAGCCACCCAGGTGCCCCAAGAGATTTTTTTTTTTGAGAGAGAGAGAGAGAGAGCTCAGGGAGGAGCAGAGAAAGAGGGAGACAGAGAATCTCAAGAAGGCTCCACGCTGTCAGTGCAGAGCCCCAACATGGGGCTCAAACTCATGAACAGTACGATCATGAGCCACCCAGGTGCCCCCTGGATATAGAGATTCTTCTCAGGTAGTCCTTGCCACTCGTGTGGTACATATCATTCCCCTGCTGAATTGTTAGCATCTTTGCACGTGATGTACCTGTCTTTTTGCTCCCTCCTCTGCCCCCAGCTGCATCTTCTTGGTGTCCTCCATAGTGTGTGACACCACGCTCTACGTAGAGAGGAGTCTGCATCCATTAGTTCGCTCCAACAGAGTCTCCAGGATCTTCCAGGAGAGCCGGAAGTTCTCTTGTGTAGCACGGGCCTTGATCAGGAGTCGCACCTGCCGGCCTCGTTGGCTCAGTGACACATCCTTGCCTCAGGAAATCCTTAGCTCTGGGAGCCAGAGGCTCAAACCCCAAAGGCTGGTCTTAGGGCCTCGCGTGTCTCAGAAGCATCCTCTTTCTCTTTGCCCTCGAGTCGGAGCCCCCCTAACATCAAACGTCAGTTTTAAATCCTGATTCACTTGGAATACGTGCAGATGTAAATGGTTCCCTTGACAATCAAAAGGCCATTATTTAATTTAAAATACAGTTTCCACAAGTAAATTGCCAATTTGGGGCAAGTGCCAAAATCCTCACACCATGGCTGCCTAGGTGTCTTTGGCTTCCTCGTGGAGATCTCTCTGGAGTTAGGGTCCCAGGTGACATTTTGGTGAGATCCGTGGAAACACTGAGAGGAACCGGAGCCAACCCAAGCAGAATAGGCACATCTGGGAATTTTTAGACGACACAGTCTGCAATCATCTCTACCCATCGTGAATGGGAGAAAATTAAAATCAGCAGGTTGTAGTACACTGGGGAATATTAGAAAACTCCCCACAACAGGGCGCCTGGGTGGCTCAGTCAGTTAAGCATCTGACTCTTGATTTCGGCTCAGGTCATGATCTCTTGGTTCATGGGCCGGAATCCCTCATAGGGCTCTGTGCTGACAGTGTGGAGCCTGCTTGGGATTCTCTCTCTCCCACCCCCTGCTCATGTGAGCACTCTCTCTCTCTCTCTCTCTCTTTCAAAATAAATAAAGAAACTTAAGAAAAAAACCTCCCACAATGCACTGCCAAGTTTTCAACATGCTGAGATGGTCACCCCAGCTCTCTTGCAAGGGGAACAAAAATGAGAAACCCATAGCTTCACAGAAGGCTTCCTGCCCCCGCCCCCCACCTGGCAGCCAAACCCTCCTTATTAGAAGGCCCCTGCAGTCACGCAGCTCCAGCTCCCTCTGGCTCCACCACTAGTGCTGTCCCACCCTCAGCAAGTGATGCTGGGGCTCACGAAAGAAGAGAGGAGGCGGTGCGGAGGAGACGCAAGTGGCACCATGTTTTAGTAATGCCAAGCACGGTGTCGGGAGCGAGGCTGCACTTAGGGGAAAGGCTGGGGGAGTCGTTTGCATTCGCCTTTCTTCTTTCCACCAGGAAAGCAGGCAAAGCGTCTCATTACTGCGAGGCAAGCACAGACTCGCGTCAATCTTCTCGGGGCACGATGCCTCCCAGCCTCTGCGGGCTCTGCACCTGTCAGGTGCGCGCCTCGCTCTGAAGCCTTCTCCGGGTTAGACTCCCGCTGGCTCCTAAACACAATGGCATCCTGCCTAAAATAGAACCCACGGCCCTGCCCCCTGAATGAATCCAGCTTCCAGAGGCCCTTCCACGGAGGCCGATCCCGTGGGGTGGGTCTTCTTGGGCCTAAGCCACCACGGGGAAGCCAGGGTGGACAGGTGAGCGCAGGCATGGGACAGGGAGCCTGGTCCCCAGGCCTCCGCACGCTGCCTGCGAAGCCCAGCTGCTCAATGCAAGACCGCTCATAAGAAAGTACTTATGTGTTCTAATGCATCCGTGCGAACCTGACCTTGCAGCACTGATAGGGCGCGTTCGGTGCCGATGCCGCGGGCGGGACGCTGCAGGTGCTCGGTGAGACTTCAGAGCTGCAGACTCCTCAAGGGCCCGCCCGCCGCTCTCACAGTATCCCCTTGACCTTCACCGGCATCCACTGACGACCTTAGTATTCACGCAGCGGCTCCGGGGTGCCACCCCACAGGGATTGGGCGGTGGGAGCAACGACAAGTGAGGAGGGGCAGTTTCTCCATCATGATCTCTGTCGCTGAACCGGCGTGGCCTTGCCAGGGTCCTCCTTGCATCTGGGTTCCCAATGGTAGCTGAGTCTAGACACCATTCATTCCAAAGACATTTATGGAGAACCTATGTTCAAAGCCGTCCTGGAGTACAGCGAGGGTAGGAAACAGAATCATTTATAAACTCAGACCACAAGCAGCTTATATTGTTTGCAGGAAAATTGCAAACAGGACGCAGTGCCCTCTCTACGAGCGGGTCCCCTCCCGTGTCCTCCATGTGGTGGGCGCTGGGCGACATGATGGACAAGCAAGCACCTGAGGGTCAGCCAGACCTGGCCTCCAGCTCTGTCACTTACAAACCCCTCCATCAGGGGACAGCAGAGCCTCCATGGTCTCATCAAAGACCTGTTCATAGCTGTTGCAAAAATGTGGACTGAATGAAACCATATGCATGAAAGCACTTCCTGGGACAGTATTATTAATATGTCTTGGGGGCCCCCAGGCCATGTTACCACAGTTCACATCTGGGAGGCGACCCTGGAAGGCGACTCAAAAGATCCCGTGCTGTGCAGGGGGGGAAGCATTCAGTCGCCGGTCCCAGGACTCCCGCAGGAGAGTCCATGACCTGGAGGGGCGCCTGGGTGGCTCGGTCGGTTAATCGTGCAACTTCAGTTCAGGTTAAGATCTCACAGCTCCTGAGCCCCGTGTCAGGCTCTGTGCTGACAGCTCAGAGTCTGGAGCCTGCTTTGGATTCTGTGTCTCCCTCTCTCTCTGCCCTGCTTGTGCTTGCTCTCTCAAAAATAAATAAATATTTAAAAAAAAAAAAAAAAAAAAAGGAGAGTCCGTAACCTGGGGAAACATCCATCATATTTTCCTTTTGCAAGGATGAATTGTATCCCTAGCAACATACGACTGTGATCTACGTTTCCAGGTCTCGCAGACAGCCTGCACATTTGCCGCCCTGTCCACTGCTCCCTTTGTCCTTAGCACAGTGACTGAGTCCAGCCGGGCGCCTCCTGCTGGACACTCCACGCCATCCCTTCACTGAAGCCAGAAGCTACCAGATGCAACAAGAAACTTTCTCTGCCACCGGCCACAGAAGCCTTGACTCTCTAACCCTGAAGACCGGTGTCAAACACATTCCTTAAACGCACATTTCCAAAACTTCTGTCCTCAGTTGTCATGTCCACTCGATTTTAAGAGTTTCAAACATTTGTTTATGATCCTAGTTCTCTCGTGCCCTCAGAAAGCAAGGCTCTTGGACTGAGCTGGTAGGCGGCACCGCTGGGAATGGAATCCTGTCTCCCGGACCCCAGAACCTGGGCTCTCGACCCCCGTGAGCATCAGGGTGCTGATACCCCAGCTCCGGTTGGGGTGCCGGAGACTTTGAGTGAGGAGCAGGGTGTCGGTAGAGGCGAGGAGAGCGAGGCAAAGGAAGGGGTGTGTGTTTGTGGCGCTCCTGTGGGCTTGTGGCTCCCCAGCTAGACGAGGGCCTCGGTTGCCACGAGAGGTCCATCCTCTGTCTGGTGCTAAGACAAAGTAGACATCTGCCCTGCCCTAGCAGAAATCCCAGGGCTATGCCCTCCCTGCAGCTTGATTTTACTTGTAAGTAAGATGCTCCCCCCTTCCTTCCCATGCCCCTGACTCGCGTGCCTGCCCTCCCGCAGACGCTCGTGCCCTGCCCGGGCTTCCCTGCCCACATCTCCTGATGCGTTCACGGTCTCCGAATCCGCTCTCGGGAGCCTCCCGCAGGGAGCAGGGCGTGGGGCTTCTTCGGCTGCACGTGTAGATGCGGGGCGGAGCCCGGCGCCTCACCTTTGGGCCTGTCTCTTGCAGATTATTGGGACCATACCTCTGATGCCGAATCCGGGGCCGTCGAGCCAAGCAGCGAGCGGCGCTCAGGGCCTGCAGGTGCAGCCCATCACCCCCCAGCTCCTGACCAACGCCCAGGGCCAGATCATTGCCACGGTCATCGGGAACCAGATCCTGCCGGTGATCAACACCCAGGGCATCACGCTCTCGCCCATCAAGCCCGGCCAGCAGGTAACCGCTCCGCGTCCAGGCAGCCGTGGCTCCCTGGACCCCTCTCCTTCCCACTCGTCTTCCGTTTGGTCCCAGTCGATGAAGAGTAATTTTTAAATCACAAAGCATTTCATCCCTGATTCTAGCATATCAATAACTTTAAAAGGCAAAGAGCTCTTTTTTCCTTCTTAGTGAATATGGGTAATAACTAAATAGTTCTCTAATCTAAGAATAAGAATATATTAAATTACAAACAGAGATGGTGGCCCGAAATTCAATAGCTGTGTTCTTACTTCAACATTTATGATACTTAATTTTCAGACAATTTTTAAAAGGGGTAAGAAGAAACCAAGACCACTTATGCCCTAACTGTAAAAAAAAAAAAAAAAAAAATCACTCCATTGTGCAATAAAGCAGAGAATGTCCTATGACAGGACAGGTGTGTACAAAGCTGAGTGCCATCACAGAGGTGGGAGTGGCCAGCTTTGTCCAAAGAGTCTCACAGAGAAAATGTCTGGGAACTGAGCACTGAGGGACAAAGATGGAGTTAATCGGGTAAATAATGGGATCGCGACATTCCAGGCCGTGGGCACCGCAGGCCCGAAGGCAGGGAAAGATGGAGGAGGATGGAATGTTGGGAAACAGAAGCAAGGCTCACGTGATTAGAGCACAGGGGAAGGCGAGGGCAGCCAGGGAAAGGGCTCCACGCTCAAGCTAAAAAGGATGGACTTTGTCTCTGTGTGATCTTGAACACATCACGCATCATCCTTGTGCCCCAGTTTCCTCGTCTGTAAAATGGGCATAACCAGTACTTATCCCACGGAGCAGTTTGTGAGGACTAAATGAACCAACCTAGTGGTTAGTGCCTGGCCCACAAGGAGCACTTACGTAGTCACGGTGACGGTGCTGATCGTATACTCTGCAGCCCCGGGAATCTGTCCGAGGCATTAAAAGATGCTCAGCTTTATTTCTCAAGGAGACAACTCTGGTAGCAGATGGAGGTTGAGCTCTGGTGATGAAACATCTATTGCCAACAAGCCACTGAGGAGGCTATAGCAAAACACAAAGCGGAGTGTGTGAAAGCTCCTACTGGAGAGCTGAACTAAGGGTCTGGGTTGCCGTAGCACTCGGGACAGGATCCGAGAGTCACGCGTGCATATGTTGTAGCTGAAAACAAATCCAACATCCAGAGAAACCATGAGGACCAAGAGAAGGAAGGAAGATCAGGAGAGCATGAGGAGCAAGAGAAGAAAGGAAGACGAAGGAGTCATTGGGAAACATAAGCTTTTAAGGAAGGGAGAGGTTGACGAGGTAGGCGACTAAGCAGGAGAGGAATCCAGAGTGTACTGATCTGGCAGCCGAGGGTTTTTAGAAAGTAGGCAGCGGACACAGTGTCAAGAGCCTCAGGGATGAAATCCGATAAAGCGATGGACAAACCTTAACTGCTCTGCATCTTTGTTGCCACACTTTAAAGTCTGACTCCACTCTATCTGAAACACTTTGAAGCAAGCAGCTGGGCAAGTTAAGAGGTTGGGCAAGGCTAAGACCCAGATGCGCAGTTGGAGGATGCACTAACAAAGGAAAAGTGGTGGGACGGGAAGACGAAAACTAGCAGTGGGTGCCAGACTGAGCAGACGGCCTTAGGAGTTGTTGGAAAACCAGGCAATGTAAAGCGTCTAGCAGGGAAATAAAAGAGCGCACTGATACATTCTTCGTCGTTCATCTGCAACAAAGTAGAAGTGTCTCTCCAGAGACCTCAGCCACTGACTTCTGATCCAACCGTGAGTACCCCCCGTTCTTGGTGGCTCTCAGAGGCTAGGCTCGGAAAATCCATTTGCTGGTTCAATAAATATTTTTCAAAATCTTTTGATGGACATCTTTATTGACCACCTATTATTTGTCAGGCACTGTACCTGGAAGCTGGGCTGGCAGACAGGACGGATACCATAAGCCCTTCCTTCATGGAGTTCACGGGCTAGTGAGGAAGATGGACGTTCATCAGAGACTTGCACAAATATGTAGCTAAGATCCACAGTAAGCGCCCTGAGAGAGGAGCGAGGGGATCTAGGCGAGTGTCCGGCAAGGAGACTCCTCCACTGAGGGGCAAATGCCAGGAAACACCAAGTCAGGTCTGAACACACTTCCCAGAGACAGAGACTCTGGTCTTAGGCCCTTTGGTTCTCCCTCCAAATCTAAATCACTGCCTGGGGGGCCAAGGTTCCCAACCCCCTCTCTTCTTCCTCAGCTTAATCATAGGCAGAGGTGCAGTCCCTGCCAGACTTATCACTGAGAGCCTCCTTGCCCTCTCCCCACCCCCATCTCTCGGCTAGTTTATTTCTCTTACGTAACATCTACAAGGTGCCGTTGGATCCTCTACCTTCTACGTAGCTCTGCAAATAAGGCCAGAGCCTCTACATTTTATTGGCTTTTTAAGACCTGTTTCTATCTGTTCAAACTTAGGCTAAAATTATCTCCGGGGGGGGGGGCGGGGGGAGAAAATTGGCCTCTTTTCACCCAATCTGCTAAAAACTATCCGTCAGCAAAGCCAAGTTGTAAATTGCCACAAAGGTGATGAATTAATTAGAATCATTAACATTTAATACAAAGTAGCTCTCATCCTCACCTCGGGTTTCAAAGGAGAGTGCTTAGGTGATAGACTATTCCAGTTACATAAAATTACGGCTCTAGATTTGAGGCAGCACAGTTTTAATCCAGGAGAAGGACCTAACCAAGAAATGGCAAATAATGGCGCCATTCCTCCACTCCTTGCCCAAAGTAAGTGTCATTGGTCCATTGCCACAGTCCCTCTCATGAGCCCAGATGCATCTCAGAAACATTCTCGCAGCGCACCTGTTGGTCCCTAGAACAAGCTTCAGTATCGCTGCGGGAATATCCGGTCTTCTACTGGTCTAACCACCATGACCATCTTCTTCACCGTAGAACTGGAGACCTAGCCATTGGGAAGAAACAGCCAAGCCCTCACAGGGGTGCAGGGGGTGCCTTGCAAATCCGATTTGTGTCAGTTACAACCAATATCCCAGAGAGCCGGACTGTCCTCGACGGTACATGCACATGCGTCTCTCATGTATGTGCATGCTGAGAGAACACATGAGCACGGCTGGAAAAGAGTGACCTGCGAATCTTCTGGAATCTCCCCCAAGTCATCGCAGGTACCCCCCAGGCATTTCCAGCGGTTTATTCTAGTCCCAGCAAGATCAAGGGAACCAGTGGTGAACCCGGTCAGAAATACCAGAAAATGGCGGAAATAAGCGAAAGACCGCTACTCTTTCTTGGCTTCAGCTCTGACACAATTTGAAACACCCTGGAGCATATAGTAAAGTTAACAAGTTGGGTGAATCGACAGGAGGTGCGCTAGTCTGAGTCCTGGATATAAAAGCTGGGATTCTGAGGATAGCGGATCATAAAATGCCCAAGAGTCGAAAAGTAAAAAGCTCAGAGCTAGAGGTATAAGGATAGTGGTCTTCAATTTTTTCTTTAAATATAACCCTTTACATTGAAGAAATATAATACAGACAACCACTAAAAAATAAAGGATTTCTATCATACAGTAGAGAAGTTTCTCTATTTTTTCATGTGATTTATGACAAATGCTTGATCTCACAAGAGCATGGTTCCAACAGTAAAATACGCCATAAATTACAGGCACAGAAAGTTCCCTGACTCAACACTCAGAAGGGAGTTCACTTCCGTGGAGTGAAGTACACAGGCCTTGGACCAGACAACCTGGGGTGATTTGTTTTAATTTAATAAAAATAATTGCATCTTCGATTTCATTTTTACCTCTGCCTACCATTGACTAAAGGAACCTGAATAAGGTCTAAGAGTCGCCCATCAACCTCTCTGGATGATGATTTATTCCAACGACAAAAGATTGAGAACCTGCAAAGCGACCATCTGAAACACAAACAATATATTTTTAAAATATATACCAAGATTCGATAGCCCTGGATGTAACCTTCACAGTATCACATCAGAGATTCTAAGGGAGCAACGCAAGAGAATAAACGTCAGAAAAAGACTAGATAAAAAAGGAGACACAGAAAGATGAAAGTATGTTTCTGTACATGAAAAAAAAAAAAAGAAAGAAAGAAACTACTTAATACAAAGTATTTGGTGGAGCTTGAAAGTACCCTGTTGTTCCCTCCGCGGGGCTGCAGGGATGGTGACCGATGGTAAACTCTCCCACCAAAGCAAGTGTGTCCCTAATACCCCAGTTCGCCTTCACTGCCCTGTGACCGTGAACTAACTTCTCCATAAGCAGCACAGACGTCACTTTCATGTATAGTTATTCTTCCCTTGACTAAATTCCCGGGGAAGGCAGTGGGAGACATTTGAAAGAAAAACCAATGTTGCAATTTGTAAAATCGAAGCACTGAAATTTTCCGGAAATGAAATGCCACGGCTATAATGCTTGGAGACTGCCCTCTATGAAAGCCCTGGATTTCTCCTCAAAAAGTAATCTCGGTGTTAACAGGAAACCGAAAGAAGGTAACTCATGTAAGCTGGCTCCCCAGAATGCCATCTGATTATCCAAATCCATCCTTTTTTTTTTTTCCAAGTAAATACAACGTGTTCTCCCTTACCCGTTTTTGAAAAATCACCTGCCCTTCCCGGCCCCTGCCTGAATCGTGGCTTCCAATTTTTTTTTCTCGGTGTTTCCCTGTCCAGCATCCCAGAGCCATTCTTCCAGAGCGGCCCACCTCAGGCCCTTCTGTGCCTTTCCAATTCTGTGTGTTCTGTCAGTTTCCAGTATGTTCCACGTTAGCACCTGCAGGCAAGCTTGAAAAGAGCTTCCGCACAGAACAGTCTTCTCTATTCATCTCTTTCCAGAATGTCGACACCTTCCTCTCCCACCTTATTATCTCCACTACATCGAATCCCTCACTTGCTGCCCTGCTCTGTCCCTGTGGAGCCCCGGTTGTGTTTCTCAGGCTTGTTTTAGGACCGAGATGGCCTTCCCTGCCTGTGTCTGGGTGTCTCCCCTAAATCCTGCCCCCATCCTGCTCTCCTCACCTCCTCCCAGCCTCGCGGTGCCTGGACGCTGCTATCAGCCCTCTTTCTTGAGCCCACTGTGCTCAACTCCCCTGCAGACGGGAAGTGTCTGGGCTGCTTCTTCCTGCTTAGGTTAAAGAGCTGTTTCAAGGTCACGGAACTAGAAGGAAAAATCCAGGAAGTTTCCAGGACCCTACCCAAAGGATAGCTCCCTCTTTGCTTTTTTCAAACTTTCCAAAAGATAATTCAAATCTCCACTGAACGTCATGTTTCAGGTCCTCCAAACGGTTCAAGTTAGCCTGTCCTGATGTAAACCCTAAATCTTAGCACACTTAATACCTGAGCTCCTGTCCTACTCACGGTAGAGTGAGCTCAGTAACACTCAAGCATTCGTTATGTCCTCCTCATTCTTGAAGGTTTTTACTAAATCTGGGCTCTGGCTTCTCTTGTCTGGACATAATAAATCCACTCTCTTTACCCTTTTTCGAAGAGAAGCTGCTTCCAAAACTTTGTGTGGTCCCCCAACCATCAGCATCACCTAGGAACTCGTTAGAAATGCAAATTCTTGAGCCCCATCCCAGACCGAGTGCATCAGACACTCTGGGCGAGGGGGGCGGGGCATGATCTGTGTTTCAACAGCCCTTCCAGGTGATTCTGACACTGACTTAATTTCCTTAAGACCCACTGACTTAATTTCTCTTCAAACTATTATAAGGCACTCAGTACACACTCGGAAAAATGGGGAGGGAGAGTCACGATGTCTTCCTCCATGCTCTCGCTTCTGCCGGAACTCTTGGGGTTCAGTTCACGTTCTCATTGTACCACATGGGGATTTCGCCTGTGGTTCAGTATGGCTCCCTCACATCTTTGTAAAAGGCCGGACCCGCTCCGTTTTGTCTTGGCGTAATTGTAGAGATTTTTCTTTCCCCCAAATTAAGCTCTCTCTATTCAATCCCATTTGAATTTTACTGTTTATATGCATTCATTTTTCCAACTTGTCTAGCACATTCTACACTTCATTCCATTTTCCAAGACACTTGTCACCTCCACTTATTTTTATAGCAATGGTGGATTTAATTAGAAGGTGCTTTATTCCAGGAACGAAAACGTTATTAAGGATGTACTGTGCGACGCATGGAAGCTATACGGGGACCCGTGGCACCAAAAATCAAGAAAGTCTGGAAAGCGTGTTTATACTTAAATTTACTTTTGCTGAATGCATTAAACTCCCAGCAATTCCAACCAACACAAACAAACCAACAAAGCCCACCTCTGAGAGGCAACGGGAATCCTGTTCTTCCCTGTGTGCCATTTCTTGTGAAAGATGGATGCTCCTTCCTCCTTCCCTGAGTCATGCAAAGCCCCAGGCTAACCTGAACTGCCCCCTCCCGCTCCTTTTTTGTTGGCTCTGTGCTCTCAGCCTGTATGAGACTGCTTGGGCTGCCCTAACAAAGGGCCACCGACAAGGTGAAATTTATCGTCTCACGGTTCTGGAAGCTAGGAGTCCGAGATCATTGCATCAACATGGACGCCTTCTCCTGAGGCCTCTCTCCTTGGCTAGCAGGTGGCTACCATCTTCCTGGGTCCTCACGTGACCTTCCCTCTATACCAGTCTGTGTCCCAATCTCTTCTTTGAAGGACACCAGTCACTGGAGGAAGCCCCGCCCTCCCGACCTCGTTTTAAGTTAATTACCTCCTTGAAGACCTGATCTCCAATCATAGTCCCATTCAGAGACACTGGAGGTTAGGACTTGAATGTGTGAATTTGGGGTGGGACACATTTCAGCCCGTAACACAGCCTACTTCCATCTGACTGTAAGTCAGTCTTGCTCAATAAAAGGCAAGAAAATGATTGTTGGAACTTAGGGGGAAATAAACTCCAGTTCTTTTAGGCAGTGAAGCGGGGGTAAAGTGAATACATAGAAAATATGATCATATGAACATGATACTGAGAAAAGTAACTTGAGGGCACTACAGATAAGTGGGGCCGATTAGATTAAGAAAAGGGCAATCTGTAGACAACTCCATCTGAGACGTGTCCCAAACTACACGAAAATCATGATGCTCTCGCCACCTATGGCTACCACATTTTCTTAAAAAGTATGAAATTTTAAATACTTCAGGACCTGTCGAAAATAATCCTAAATTCAAAAAAGACTTAAATTGTCATATTGAGCAAAACAGATGAGACATGTCCAAAATGATAGAGCATGATCTACATTTGCGCTGATCAACTCGAGCGTGTGGCTCGCCACGACCAATCTGAACAGATCTCATTTGTTCCCACGCCGCCCAGCCAGAGCTTCCTGCTCCCTCCCTGACTCCTAACTGTCTACAGTGGTGGACAGTAGACAGGAGGGGGGCGGCCGCGTGCCTACAGGAAGGAGGGCTGGCGCCTGAGCCGGACTTCCTTGGATCCAAAGCTAGCGTATACCTGCCATATGACCCCGGGTAAGCTGTGCGGTCTTTTTGAGTCTGTTTCTTCTTCTGTAATGATAACACCAATGCCTAGCAAAGAGGGCTAATGCCAAGGTTTAAAAGTATACCCAAAAACATGGGGGAAGTAGCTCATGAATGGTAGCCATATAGTATCCATATAGTCAGGCTCTCAAGATCAAAACAATGCAAAAAAACATCAGCCTTCATAGAAGCTTCTTATGTTTCTCTTTCTTTCCAGGAAGGGAAAGGAATAGTTTTTCCTTCAGGCTTCTAGCTAGTCCCTAATTCCCTGCACTTTCTTTTGGGAATCTATTCCAATTTTTTTTTTTAACTATTCCAATTGTTATGGCCAGTTATGTTTGAGGCATTTATACACCTGTTTCTTTTGCCAATAACTATGCAATACAAGTAACACGTGATTTTCAGATTTAAGTCAGTGTCTGAAAAACAACCTAATTGTCATTAAATAACATTTTTCTAATGCTGCATGTTTAAAGTCAATTAAATCTTCATATTGAATCCCAGAGTTGTTTCATGAAGTGGCTTAAATCTCTGCTTTCCCTTTTCTTATTTGATACATACTGCTTTATGCATAATATTTCTAAAGATTAATGCATCAAAATCACTAAACTAAGAATATCACAGATAAGGCTATTTTTTCGGTCATTTACCTGAAAGAACTACAGTTTTAAGGATGGGAAGTAACAGAAGTGGTACCTCTACCATCTTCTTTTTCTGAGGGAAGAAGTTATAAAAGAAGGCCAATCTCTGGGCCCATTTTGGTATGTACAAAAGGTTATCCTAACTGGACTTACAAGTGATTCTAAATTTTTTTTAATGTTTGTTTATTTTTGGTAGGGGGGGGAGGGAGTAGGGGAGGGGCAGAGAGAGAGGGAGACACAGAATCCAAAGCAGGCTCCAGGCTCTAAGCTGTTAGCACAGAGCCCCATGCGGGGCTCGAAACCATGAATCATGAGATCATGACCTGAGCAGAAGTTGGACGCTTAACTGACTGAGCCACCCAGGCGCCCCATGGACTTACAAGTGATTCTAGAATGAACAGATACGTGTTTACACTGGCCATTGGAATGAGACACACGGGCTCTATTAAAGACGCTACTGGTTATATATTCTTGATTCTTGACAAGTAAGGAACTTTTCAGAATTTTTATTGGTTTTTCCACACTGTCTGTTTATACTTTGGAGAGAAAACAGAACCCCAATGTCCTTAAAAAATGCTTATTTACTTTGAAAGAAATATATCTTTCTTTGATTCTTAGATATCTTAGATTCATCTCATTCTCTGTGTGGACATAGAACAAGCTCTTAAAAGAACTATTTTATTTTCCTCTTGAAATTCTTCTCCTGCATAGCTTAATGCATAAGCCCCTAGTTTGCTTTTTGACTCCTTAGTGAGATTGCAGCCCGTTAATTTTTTTCTCTACTGAGTTGTGTCTGAGGAAGGAAAAATTTAATTGATTATTGTCTTACCCAGTTCCTTGATGGTACTTTACCACACCCAGGGCCAATAAAATATTGACGGAATGGTAAAACAGAAGACTATCTCATGATTCAGTGACTCAAAACTGAAAAGTTTTTGTCAAGTAACAATATTTAGAAGGACAACTCAATAAGTTAGAAGGGATAGACTGACATGCAAATATCCATCACATTTTATTAAGCAAATTAAAAATAGATTTCATCTTTCATATGTGTCCCTACAGAATAAAAGTTACTGGATTCGATTGTTGATTATGTGCTCAGCAGATTGGCTAATTACTGTGGGCAGATGCTTGATGCATAGTAATTTGGGTTCCATGTCAATTATGACTATGTTTGTTCACAGTCTAGCCTCCACTTAGCACAATTCAGTAACAATAAGGATGTCCACTTGAAATGTCACTGCGAGCAATTCTGAAGGGGAACCAACAGGCCTCGTGGAAAGAGCCATGAGCTACGAGTGATAGCGCGGATTCTAAGGTGTTCCAGACCACACGATCTTCGGCCAGGCATTTACTCCTCACCATCATGCTAGGCATGGCCGCCGCATGGGGATATCCTGTGAATCCAGGGAGCAAAAGCATTACTTCGAGGGGCCAGAAGGGGAAGGAGCTCCGTATGCACGTTCCCAAAGTAGCACCTTACTAGCAGCTCCCTGAAGGTATAACATTAATCGATGGTTACAAAGACTAAAAAGTCCCAAACGCTGGCAAGGACATAGAGCAGCTGGAATTTTCTTACATTGCTTATGGGAATATGACGTGCGGCAACCATCGGAAATCAGGTTGCTGCTTTCTTTAAAAAGTTCAACATGCGTGTGTAGTATGAGGCGATACTCCTACAGTTCCGCTGCTACGTGTTCACGCAAGAGAAACAAAAACACAAGTATGCACAAAGACTTGTACGTAAATGTTTATGACTGCTTTGTTCATAATAGCCCCAAACTGGCAATAACCCACCGTCCGTCCACAGATGAACGGATCAACAGCCCATGGCATATAAAAACAGATATACACACTACTAACGTATACTATACATACTATTCGGCAGTAAGAAGAGGTGCTGCTGCTGACACGTGCAACAAAATGAACCTTAAAAACAGTATCCGAGCAAAGAAAGCCAGGTAAAAACAAACAAACAAAAAAAGAGTATTGTATGATCCCATTTTTAGAATCATGCCAAACAAGTCCATTGTGACAGAAAGCAGAGCAGCCGTTGTCTGGGGTTGGGCAGCGAGGGGGTGGGATTGATTGCAAAGGGGATTAGGGAACTTTACAGAATGATGGGACGGAAGGTTCTGTATCTTGATGTGTTGGTGGTTTCATAAATGTATCTATCTGACAAAACTCATCAAATTGTATGCTTGAAATGGGCATATTTCATCATGCATAAATTATGTCTCCATAAAATTGAATGAAAAAATGAATGCACACACTCACACACACACGGAAAGCAGTGACAAATGTAAGGTTGAAATGTCCCAGGCCAGCTCTCGCATACCGAGAAGGCGGCCGAAGATCGGTACCCGGCTTGTAGATGGCTCTCCCACCAAAGTCCGGGGCCTGACCTGATTCTACTCCCGGCCTGACTTCCTTTTGTAAAGACTCTGCTATGCCTCTGTGCGTGTGATGATGGCCATGAAGCCAGTTTGTAAACCAAGAAGTGCCATGTCCAGTCACAAAGAGGGCAGCGGCTGAGGCTGATCGCGCGCCTGTCCAGGGGCTTGAACCGCCCTGTGGGTCTGCTTTCTGGGAGGCAACACCCGCGTGGAGAGAGATCCCTCTTGGGTCTTCGAGGGGACCTGAAGCTGCAGTTATTTCCCTTTCCTCTAAACTTCCTCTCCTCGGCTGGACTTCTCTCCTGCTCAGAACCACCGGCCTTTGATAAGCTGTAAAGGAGTCATGAGTAAATGGACATAAAGACAGCCTTCCTCCGGGCACACTACATTCTGAAAATTAGGTTAATTCTTGCTTGTGGCCTTGCGACTAAGCGCTCGAGCCCCAGGGTCAGACTTCATGTGTCCAGACACCAGCTCCTCCACACCTGCCGGGTGAACGTATAAAAACCCTTTAACCTCTCAGAGCTCCGGCTTCTTTGTCTGCCAAAGAGAGGTCAAAATAACACCCACTTCACAGGCTGATATGAGCAAGGGCATGAAAGTCCTTAACACAGGGTGGCACGGAGTACGAAAGTGACAACTGAAAGCTACAAATATTGCTGGATATTTTTGTCCTGGCCGCCCTAGCTTCTCTCTCAGCGTCCTATAGAACATCAGAGAACGTTTTTCCCAGCCAGACTCTTTGATCCAGGGGAGCAGAAAGTTCCCGTACTCAGTTCACACTCTGCCTAAACGGGAACTTTCCTAAAAATACCAGTTACGTAAGACAAGATGGTTGAGCGCAGCCACACCTTTAAGACCCAGTTCCACACCCCGAGTCGACCGTGAGCATCGTAGTTCATCCAGACACACTTGAGAAGCCTGTCGAGTGCTCTGTAATTTTGTGAACAGGCGGAAAGAGTCCAGCCACACGCCGTGGTCGAGAAATGTAGAAAATTGGGTGCTCCAGCAAGCCAAGTAGGGAATTAATAATATATTTAGGATTACTAATAAAATGCCTGTCAAGCAAGCAGCAACATATTATATACAGAAAAAAAAAATCCTGCCTGTTGTGTGGAGTTGCCACTGTTTCTGAGAAGTGTATATTCCTGGAAATAACGATGATTCGATCCCCGATGAAACTTCTATTCCCTGGCATTTCCGCACCCCCCGCCTGATTTTTTCACTCATGCGTGTATTTTTTTTACATCCCCCCCTCCCGTGTAGCTCCACCAACCCTCCCAGACGTCAGTGGGTCAAGCAGCCTCCCAAAGCAGTCTTCTGCACCTGGCTCACAGCCAAGCATCCATGTCTCAAAGCCCCGTGCGGCAGGCTTCCTCCTCCTCCTCCTCATCCTCCTCTTCTTCAGCTTTGAGCGTGGGCCAGTTAGTCAGCAGTAAGTATCCTTTCTGGCTCGGTTAAATCATGGTGGCCTTCTTGTTGCCTGTCTGCAATGCCTTCCCTTCTCTCTCTCTCCCCCCTCCTTCTCTCTTTCTCTCTCCCCTCTCCCTCCTTCCTTCCCTCCGTCCCTCCCTCTTTCTCTGGTTCTTTCAACATCAAAGAGGAATTTCCCAGCCCTCCTAGGCCAGCACTGGGATAAGATCCATGCCCAAGGCCAGGTGGCTCCCCCAAAGAGCACCCCCCCTCGATGCGTGCACGCAGGGGCCCATTTCCATCTCAAGTGCTTTCTCATGTGCTCAGTCCTGCCTCTTGAGAAGGGAGAAACTGATCAGCTTGCGGGGCGTGCGCCACAGAGCTCAGAACCGAAATAACCAACAACAGGCGCGCAGCCGGCAGGTCAAGCTGCTTTTCTGTGTGTTTGAAGTCCCCTGCCATCCTATTTGTAGGTGTCAGAGGAAATAAAAGAGAGCGTGCCTGTGGGCGGGCGGGTGCGTGTCCACAATGAGCTGCCTCTGGTGGCACGTGGGGGAAGCTGCATGGACCAGAATCGAACGGGAACTCTCAGAACGACCATTCACAAAGTAAAATAAGCCCGCAAGTTGGCTTCCCTGAGTAGGCCACACACACACACACACACACACACACACACACACACATGTATATATATACAATTTTTAGAAACGATATTTGGCCCCAGGTAAAGACAGTGCATGTATCACATGCAAATTGAAACATTAAGATGAATGGGACGATGGCCTGATTCGATGTTAGTTGTTCACCTTTAGTGCAGTTTTTACTCATATATATAAAAAAAAAAAAAATCACAGAATGCACACTTAGATTATAATTCTCCAGGAACCGAAAATCCAGTAACTATAGGTTGAAAGGGCTAAAGCACTGCATAGACATCTGTGCATAAAATAAGGACACGTGTGAGTATCTGTGTTTGGTCAAGCGTCATGAATGACTTGTCATGATAGAGCCGTGGGGACCCTCACATGTCACCTGTAATACAAAGCAAAATAGAGGGTTTCCATGCCCTCCCCATACCAGCAATCCTTCCCCCCCAAAAAAAGAATATATGTATGTGTGTGCATATGTGCATATATATTCAGTTATAGGGATAATTCAGGCAAGAATGATACTATGGAGAAGAGACCGAGGAATTATGGGGAGACACTAAAATGCCCAGGTACTTCAGGGACTAGCCTGGAGGCTCTCGGCCTCAACGATGGGTCACCATCAAACAGAGTTTCGGGGTACATGTGGAGTTTGCCACCAACCAGTTAGGCTAGGTTGTTAGATACACAAACCATCTCATTTGGGCCAGAAACTCCAGTCTTACTTAATAAAAGCATTGATACAATTAATCTAATTATAGCCATATCTTCCCCAATAAAGACTCTCCTCATCACAGTGTTGTCAGAAAAGATTTCAGCGTCACTCAAAGTCCATATTCCACATAAGTTTCTGCAAAATACTCTATTCGTAAATAGCAGCAAGGTCATAACTTTAGGATAAGCTATTAAGCTTTGGTCCTGAAAGAAAAGAACTGAGACCAAACATCTTCTAGAGAAGAAGTACGTTAAATATGACATAGTAAAGTACAAACCACCCCACGGATGCGGGATTTTACACACCGCAAACACTCAGTACATGTTAGAGGACCAGAGAGATGAAGGAATGGATGAACACGCAGACAGACGGATGGTTAACCCTGGACTCTCTCTCATCACTTGTCTCAAACTGGGCACGAAAGGATTAGCCTTTTTCAGAAATCAGTAACAGAGCTACTTAATGGGACAGACGGAATTTCAGTTGTACAGTTGCCAATGGGACACGTAAGTTCTAGGTATATCACGAGTGAACCATATTATGTGTCTTGATATGAAATACAAAGAATGGAGAGAGAGACTCTTTTGCCATATGCAGCTGAGGCGGGAAACTCCAAAGTCAAATGCAGAGCCTGAATCAGGAGATACGGCAGATACATGAGAGGCTCTAGCAGTACCATGGGGGGTCAGACTTCACAGAAACCCATTACCGGGTTGACAATTGCTACGGATTTTGAGCACATTGTTTAATTAATTTCCTTCTGTCTCAAACCCAACTACACAATGAGTGGTACATGGAGCGTCTCTCTGATGCCAATTACCGCAGGAAATCTCTAAGACTTCATTAGTAAATTAGGGGGTTCCAAGCACTTTCAACACTATGCTCACTTTAACACTCTCAACGAGGTAATAGAAATCCTCGTTTTCAGATCTTGAAGCTGACATCAACTAGATCCTCAATGCACAATCCATCTTGGCCACCTACCATCAGAGGGACCACATCTTTCTTGGTTGAAGGACTGTGGCACTCGGTGTGACAGATCCAATGGGCGGCATGGCCAGGATGATAACCTAAATAGCCTGACTCAATGGGCCACACACACGCTACACAGTACAGCTCCCATAAAAAATAAGATGCTAACACATAAATTTTATCCAGTGAAATACGAACGACAATATATATCCGATCACCTAAACAGTCTTCAAATAACTTTTTAAAAGTCTGAACCCATAGCTCACAATTGGAGCACAGGCTTTTCCCGCAGCTACGTAACAGGTATATTTTGAAATCTATATTCAAGCATGAACTATCCATTTCAAATTACTTTTGTCTGAGATGAAACTCCACCAGATCTGCAGGTAGCATAATCTGGGAGGACCCAACCCTGTACTTCAGATACAGCGGTTATGCAGGTTAAACTACAGGGGAATAAAAGGGTGTTTTAATCAGAGGCTGTCAACTTAAATATAAAAACACTTATTGAGCACCATGTATATACCGAGCATAGGAATAAAAACCAAGAAAGCAAAAATAACAAGATTTGCTCCCTGCACTGGGGGTAACAAAGAATTACAGTTACAATAAAGGTAAATCTATGATCAACACATGAATGGGGACTATGGCAACATAACAGACAGTTCACTCAGCTTTAGAGGTTGAGACAGAAGGACTTGCCAGAGTTAATAATTCTTGAATTGAGTTGGATGATTAATCAACAAATCCCTTCAAGAGACCAAGGCCATAGTATGAACCAGGTCACAGTGGATTCGAACCTCTGGTCAAAACCTTGGTCAATGAACCCTCCCACCTCATGGTCAAAGACGGTCACCGTAGTGCTGGGCAACTTGCCATTGTTCTAGATAAAATGGAACCAAAAATCACCCCAAAATCTTCCCCGCTCCAGGCAAAAGAATACAGAGTGAATGCCTTAGCAATGATAACAGGATCTTCGTGTGCAAAGAATACCACATCTGAGCTCAGAACATCTGCACAGTATCTGTTCCCGGGACCTGCACGGCTTGTCCTGTGTTAGACCTTGCGTGGTTTCCGAAAGTGAGGCTTTTGGAAAGTCTAAGAGTCAAACAAATGACTTGACAAATGTCCCAAATTGGCTCAAGATTTACACAGTACCGTTTAAAAATAGGTAGATTTCGGCTTTTTTATTTTTTGCTGAGTTTTCTTATGCTTTGTTTTGCAGCACACATTTTTTAAACCCCTGGCCTGCAGACTTGATTTTTAGACAGCAAAGGACTGCTGACTAATCCCCAAAAAAGCAAACCACAAAGGGAACATAAAGACTCATGGTGATGGCCTACAGGTACCCCGATTCCCAAGATCACCATTCACATCATTTTCCACAATGAAGACGCCATATTGCAAAGTAAACCATTCCCCCGTGCTACCTGGCACATTCTCAAATGCTTTCTTATTTCTCTGAAATAGTTGGTAAACATGCCCATTGTTTGCCGTGAGAATAACACTAAAAAGCAGATGGATGTTTACATAAGACCGTTCATTCATACTTGGCAGCTTCTTTAAAGTTGCAGATTTTTTTAATGAAAATCCCACAAGCAGAGGTTGCAGAAGGATGATATTGATGGACGGTGACCGTTCGACCCAGTCAGCAACCCCTTACGCTGACGTCCACGTTAACTGGCGGAGAGGGCTAAATTTTAAAAACGAAACAAGGCATCGCTGCTGGTCCATCCTTAGTACTCAGTTCAGTATGGACCCAGTGACCACACAACCAGGGTCTGCAGAACAGGTTTGTTTGCTCCCAGTTTGCATTTAGTTCCCATAAAAATCTTGTGCTTTTCAGCCCTTGCGTCCCAGATTTGATTCAGGAAACATCATCATTACACTTGGGAATCGCTGCCAATTTTCAATGCCAGTTTATTCTAAATCTCTAGGCCAGTTAATCTCTATACAGGTTGATCTTCTGGCTCCTCTATAGCCAAGGGGCAGATTCAGGGCAGATCCTGGCAATCACTGCTGTTGCTTTCCGACCCTGTACTTAATATCCTGGGCTGACTTAACACGAGCAAACTTCCTCTTCCTCCCCAGTGCAGAGAAATCCCAGGCTGAGTTGCTCTAGTGATGAATCCACGTGGTAGGGGACCTGAGACGCCCCCCGAGGGATGGCCATGAAGGTGACCTCAGATTCATCCTTGAAATTAACCCAATCTCCCAGAGCCAGGAGACTGGACAAGGGAAAGCCAGACGGACCTATCCCAGGACGGAATGTCAACCTCCGAGCCAGGCTGACGGCTGAAGCGACATTCCATTTTTCCCATTCCTCTTGTTTCCCCGCCTCAAATAGAAAAGCATATATCCCTTAAGGAAGGTGAACTGTTCCAATGGTGGGGGGGAAATCCTTAAGAGTTTAAGGTAGAAATTTTAGGATCAAAAAAAAAAAAGCATCAATTTTTTTATTAATTTACAACATCTTATAGACACCATCTAGTGAATTCTCCCAAAGTGTGAAAACAAGTCCTACATATTGTAATCAGGGTAAAACTGATTTTTATCCATGGATGGGACCCTTCTTTGGATGGGGAGAACTTCGTAGTCTTGGGACCCATGGAGAAAACTGTAATAAGACATTTTACCGTCTGAATCTGAATTTATGGAGAAGAACAATAATGTGAAAAAAAAACCAGACAGCTCATCTCCAGCAGTTAACAAAGGGCACAAACAAGGAGATACTGATTTCCCCTCCCTGGGTCTTTATCCAACAGACCATCGTGCAGTTTCAATTTCACCATTCCTATCTCATCAGCCCGAGAAGTAGAACCGGGAAACAGACGGGAGTGGAAATGTGTGTGAGAGAAGGAAGAAGGAACTCAGCCTCCTGGTGTGATGAGCCTTTGCTTGCAGCCCCGTGGAGGACCCTGGGCTCGGCGGGGCAGGTGCTCACGTCTCTGAGGGTCACAGCGGAGGTTCTGAGAATCGGCACAACATTGCTCAGGGCCGGAAGTAAGAGCCCACAGCTTTCAGTTCAACTCCGGTTATTGTCAATAACCTGGCACACACGGAGATTCAGTTGCTGGTCTCGCGGAACCAGTAAGGAGACATAAGCATGAAAGGCAGCAGGGGAAGGGAAGAAATAAGATAGAACGCATTGACATAAATCTGCAGCCCAAGTCACAAACCTCCCCGGCACTGCGCTGCTAACTCGGGTGCTGGCCTGGGCCACGGGCTGAAGCACAGTATTCTTGCGGATTGAAGTCCCCCCCCTCACATGCTGCTCCACTCAAGTGATTCCTGTTGAGCTAAAGATGGGGCTAATGTAAGGCAACAAATCTGCTTCCCACAAGGACTACTTAGCTTTGCTCAGAGGAAAACCCACCCCCTAACTCCAGACTACATTAAGGGGGGGAGGGGCTCAAGGGAGGGCGAGAATGGGGCACCTACCCGGGAGCCCCCCTCACAGGGCCATTTTGGCCCTTCACGCTTACACAGGTGGTATGGTAGTGGAACCAGGTGAATAATGATGGTAAAGGGTCAAGAGAAGACAGCTGTGTGCCGAGGGTGAGCTGCCCGGACTCTGGCAGGCCGGAAACGTAGAGAAGGCCTCTGCCCGTGGGCACAGTGGATCCCCTGCATCAGAATCCCTTGGCGTAGTTGGTCAAGATGCATTCCCATGTCCTGGAATCAGGTGATTCCTAGTCCCACCAAATTAAGGAAAACATCGTCCTACAAGTCGTATTGTTATAAGGAAAGTCACCGGCTTCCAATTTTCCACACCTTGTTTTGAACCTCCACTACCCACTCTATTTAAATATAAAAATGAATATTTATTTTTGAGAAGGAGAGAGAGAGAGTGCCTGTAAGTGGCGGAGGGGCAGAGAGAGACAGGGACAGAGGCTCTGAAGTGGGCCCTGCACTGACAGCAGAGAGCTTGGTGCGGGGCTCGAACTCACAAACCGGGAGATCATGACCTGAGCGGAAATTAAAATCATAGGCTTAAATGGCTGAGCCACCCAGGCGCCCCTCTCCCGCTTTTTATGCTTTCCTATCCTAGTTGCCCTCCTTCCTCGGTGAACTATCACAGATACACTGCACAGCTGTTCTGTTTCTGTACTTCGGCCCTGGGGGCGGCCACAACCATTGTCCAATCTAAGACTCTTCCACCTTCCCCCCCCCCCACCACCACCACTACCACCCCAGAACCAATTTCTACCCTGCTGGGAATGCACACTCTAAACGCAGTCACAAAACAGGCTGAGCCAGGCAGCAGGACTGAGGAGGGCTGCGGAGGAGGAGGAGGAGGGGCTCACAGGGCAGCCAGAACCAGTTCTAGCTGACTGTTCCCAAGTCAAGTGCACACGGAGACTGGAGCAGCCAAATCCTCTAACATTTCAAAAGAACATAAAACATAGAGGGTTGTTTTTTTTTTTTTTTTAGAAATCTCCCAATGTTTAAATGTTGGCAATCCCAAAAACCTGTAAGCTCTAGGAAAGCTGAGTTTGATGTGCAAGCTGCTCATTTGCAACTTCGGCTCTAGGAATGTCTAAAGGAAGAAATGAGAGAAGAGGCTCCAGCTGCTGGGTGCGTGGACTTGGCTTCCCAGAATGCTTAGCAAACCCTCGGAGTCGCTCCAGGCTGCGGCGCTGGCGGGATCTAAGATCCGGAGACAGCCTCTCCCAAGGACAACGCAAACAGGCCTTTCTTTAACCAGGGTTGCCAGCCCTCTGCGGGGAATTTGGGGAGAAAAAGCAAGATTTGAATTCATCCTGATCGTTTTTATAGTCATCCTATGCCTCTGCCCAGGGACGTAGATTCTCAGTGTCCTACACTGAAAATATTCTCTGCTCCCAGCACGAGCTCCCCAGCCCACCCCGCCAAATGCTTGCAGGCCCCCCCACAGGGCTTTGCTCTTGCCTGCATTCTGTGCCCACCTGCACGCCGCTCCCACTGGCCAGAATATGGCCCCTCCATCCTCCGAAAGCTGCCCATTGGGCATGACCCAGATGGATCTTCCCCCCTATCACCTCTCCCTTCCCTGTCAATTCTGCTGCGGGGGTCACACCACCGGTCCTTGACTACACTCGGCCTGGTATTTTTCTCCGATTGTGTCTCATTCATAGTATTGAGTCCCAACCCCCTACAGACTGTAAACCCCAGAGAGACTAGAACTGCCCCACCTATTTCTCCTGCTCCTTCTTAACACTCATTAGGACTCCCAGGAGTCATTTCAGAAATACTTCGAGACCGTTCGGCGTGCTCGTACCTTGTACCACTTTCCAATCTTTCCTCGAACAAAATCATGACGAAGGACATGTAAAAAATTCTACGGGACTTTTTTAAATGTGAAGATAAAGAAGGTACGAGGCATACCTGTATTGCCGATTCTATCGACAGAGTCCATTTCCCGTGTAAGGAGAGTCTGTGCCCGAAGCTCCAAGCCTCCCGCAGACATTAACATGTTTATTTAAAAGCCTTTGAAAAATTGGCCCTTGAAATGCAAATGTTTATTTCTCTTCACGATAACAGGAGTTTCTGTAGCCCTGAGCCCAGAAGACTAATCTAGCCCACCACGGTCCCCAGACAAGTGCTCGAATTTACTGAAATTGATGGATTATTGTGCAGAAAGAGGAAGAGAGAAACTTTTCACCTAAGTCCGAGGGGTGAGGTGGAGAACAATAGAGTCGGCTCTCGGGGAGAAGGGCTTCGCTCCAGGCAGGATCGAGCAGCACTTTGAAATCTTCCCCTATCCCCAACCCATGCTGTCTCCAGCCTGGTGTTCGCTTTCATTTATCATTTATCCGGGGATCAGTAGCGGGAAGGGGGGGTTCGTTCTCCAGCTGTTGTGTCATTTCCCTTGATAAGTCCTAAATTGACCGCCTTCTCCGGCACCGAAGGAGCCTTCCTGCAGTAGGCATTTTTTATTACGTGCCCTTTTAGGGGACAAAGGCGTCGTGTCAGTACACTGCTATGGAGGGGGGGGAGATAATATTAGTTTCACAGCTTCATAAGCATGGTCTTCTGAGGGGCTCGTGTGAACATAAGAAATTAGCATTACCATCTGTTAGCCTGACAGGAGTGGTGATCCGGTGAAGGAAAGACACAAAATACTATTTTTTCCAAAGGCAATTTTTAGCCCTAAAGAATCCAATTAAGACATTTCAGGTTGAAGCCTTTCCGTGTTTATATTTTCGCACAATATTTAAACAGATTCATGGGCAAAATGGAATTGTATCCCATAGCTAGTGCCTTCCCGCCCCGGCTGTGACTTGTGGAGCCCAAGGGGACGCACTCTTGTATTGTGGATGTGGCAGTGTGAGCTACCTGGGGTTCGACCCGGGATAGAAACATCCCGAAGGATGATTTGTGGAGGCGTGATGACTCAAAGACGAGGTGTGGGGGGCCTCGCGTGGGCGACAAAGGGAACGTTCCACGATGCTGGTTTCCCCGCCGCTCTGCTGGCAAAGAGAGCTGCTTTCTTAGAAGCCGTGATAAACAGATAGGACTCGGATGTGCGTTGACGTATTGATCCTATTTTTAAACACATCTCCACAGATCCTCAAACGGCAGCGGGTGAGGTGGATGGGGTTAATCTGGAGGAGATCCGAGAATTTGCCAAAGCTTTTAAAATCCGCCGCCTGTCCCTTGGCCTGACCCAGACTCAGGTGGGCCAGGCTCTCAGTGCCACAGAGGGCCCCGCGTACAGCCAGTCGGCCATCTGCAGGTAACCCGTGCCCACGTGCTGTCACCTCTCCTGGCCGGCCGGGGCCTCGTGTGTCCTCATGACTCAGCTTTTCTTCTTCGGGTGGGCAGAGCTGGAGGGGGAGAGTGTGGGCACTGAGTTCGGGGTGCTTACACGGTGGAGCTGGTGACTCTGATGGAAACGAAGGCGCTAAAGCGGCTATGGGGTCCTGGCTTGCTAACTCCTGTCAACTCACAAAGAAGGCGGTCTCACTGGAAATACCCCACCTTGGGCCAGGAGCTTCTTTCTGGACCCCCCTAACCCCCGCCCCCCCGTGTGGCTGAGAGCCTCCGCCTCCTGTCTGCAGGCAGCCATCCTGAGCAAATGTCATAAAGCCGCCGTTCCCGACGTGTCTGCCCCGGGATGGCTCTCAGGATCTTCCCAAGAAAATACACCTTAAAAAGAAAATTAACCGTCTCATGACCGCAAAGGAATGCCGTCATGCACCTTCCCAGACGCGAACTCTAAAAAGCACATTTTTTTCAAAGAAGCCGCTGCTTTCCGGTGGCGCGGGCAGGGGTAGGGAGAATCTGGCCTCGCCTGTCCCCACCCCTCCAAAATACATACAGACATGAAAGACGAGAATGTAGCCTTGGTTGTGTTCAAGTTGACCCGGGTCAAGCCGCCAGAAGCAGACCCCGTGCATGCTTGTGTGTGTCGCGCTAATCCCATGTTTATGCATGAGGTAACAAAGGCACTTCTGTAAGAGCTTTTTCCTCTTGGGCCATGCCTTATGAGTCCTCCTCCGTCAGGAAAAGCCAAGAAACCAACTCTAAACTCATTTAAGTGGATTTTGTTCTTGGTGATCCATGAAATGCTGTCTTTTTATCTGCTCTTTATACTTTTAATGTATTCCCCAAAGGACGGAAGTGTACTTTTCCTGCAGTTTAAGACTAAGGTTATAAATAACATCAGTATGGGGTAGTAGCTTGCAGCTCACATTTTGCTCAATGATTTTCCATAAAACCCATTGATTGTTGTTAAATACAAAAAGCGCCATAGGATCCTCTCACTTCTATGGTCTCCCCTACTGTTTTTTCTTATAAGATACCTCCCTGTAGAAAATAACCTTTATTCAGTCTATACAAGGATACTACTACTGCTGGGAAATTTGTTTCAAGGCTCGTATATGTTATTCCAAACAACATGTACAGAAACATCAACACTAACAAGGGGCATCAGCGATACGAATATTGTGGCTCCCCGTTGGGACACATTAATTTTGTTTCATCTCGACGGCCTTGTGATAAAGGCAGCCACAGGTTTTTAAGTTGTTGCCAATTTGTTATTTTTGCTAACGTTCTCTTTGGCTTATTTCTAGTCCTAAAACATGACTTCCTTTTATTGGTTTAAGAGCCATCTAACGTTTTCCGCCAGGGCACATAGTGTGTCTGGGGCATTCCCAATCAAATATGTTGATTTCTAAAGTCTTCCCCAGGGGAAGCCAAGAAAGCCATGGTTGATGAAAAAGAGAGAGAGAGACCCTGGGAATTCACTGGATAACAGAATATGTCAGATGCCTTGACTTTACAGCCTTTCTCTCGCTCCTAGTGTTTTGGTGAACTAGTTTTAGGAGCCAACTACCAAGAGAAAAAAAAATGAAGGTTTTGAAAGAGACCATGATCTGACATTGGAAAAATTCGAGTTCATTTTAAGCAGAGGGAGGGAATCTACTTTTGAGCCTGCACACCTGGGTGTCATTTATGAGCTACAGCGACTCCCAGGCATGGCTTTGATGAGCCCCTCTTTATCAGAGACACAGAGAAGGAAACACCACCAACACACTGGGCATCCCGATTGCAAGCTTCGTCCCCAAAGCCTGTTGTCACGCCATCAAGAGTTTAAGCTCTGGAGCTTTTATGGTGAATGATGGCAAAATGTGGTACGTGGCAAATTACCACGACAACGGGAGCTCTGGGGGAGCGTGCCTCAAGGGGCAAGCTCCTTACATGACATCAGATGATTAGTTCATTTTCTATTAAAAGCAAAACGTACTCCTTCCCCCTTTGATCAGTAGCGGAAGTTGGGTTTTTTAAAAAATAACTCCTTGAACCATAGGTGGAAGGCAAAGCTATGAAATTCCTATTAAACCTTGATACTATTTGCACCGCTTCTCACAATATCTAAAATGCAGTGCCAAAGATAAGATTATGGCCCATAAAAGAAGCCAGGCTATCCTTTTGTTTTCTTCTGC